>JANRMT010062856.1:8039548-8059882 GCA_026402145.1 Polypterus bichir lapradei
TTTTTACTTCGTTAAATAAAAATTAATTTTTCTTTTACATATTTCTAGAATGGAGTCATGGTGGCGCAGTGGGTAGCGCTGCTGCCTCGCAGTTAGGAGACCCGGGTTCGTTTCTCGGGTCCTCCCTGCGTGGAGTTTGCATGTTCTCCCTGGGTCTGCGTGGGTTTCCTCTGGGTGCTCCGGTTTCCTCCCACAGTCCAAAGACATGCAGGTTAGGTGCATTGGTGACCCTAAATTGTCCCTAGTGTGTGCTTGGTGTGTGTGTGTGTGTGTGCGCGTGCCCTGCGGTGGGCTGGCAGCCTGGCCAGGGTTTGTTTCCTGCCTTGCACCCTGTGTTGGCTGGGATTGGCTTCAGCAGACCCCCCGTGACCCTGTGGTTAGGATATAGCGGGTTGCATAATGGATGGATGGATGGATATTTGTAGAATTTTGTGATTTTTGACTCCAATAAATAATTTTTCTTTTGTACATTTTCAGATTTTACTAATACTAGCCAACTCGTGGCGTAGCATATGCCGCATATAATTATTTATTGATGAGTGAACACTTCCTGAAAGACACAGTTGTCCAGGTGGGGAGGGTTTGAGAATACAACTGTCAGTGAATGAAAAGATGGAACTCAGGAGAGAGCAACATACAATTGTCCGTGAGTGAAAACAGGTTTTGGCAGATACAGGCATATTATTTTGAAAGTTTGTCCTTGTGGCTTATTAATAGTCATTGCAAATGCCAATCTAACAGGAAATTGTCTGCGTGTAAAAGTAAAAGGCAAATTAGAATCTGATGGGGTCAGGGAAATCCGGGGAATAAGGACAGTTTGTGAGGTAGCAGATGTGATAGTCTTACACTCCAGTACATTACGGTGAATGCTGGTAACAGAAAGTCTAGTGCCATTACAGAGACCTTTTGCTGGCATGAGGTTCCTGAGAAGCATGATGACTGAACCAATTTTAATTTTGAGTTTATGCAGAGGCTTGCCAGTGGGAGTAAGACTATTAAGAAATTCTTCGGGGAATGCAAGTTGATCTGCAGGATCATCTGTGACGATGGAGTCAATGCTGGTGAAAGTTACTTCTTCGTTAGGGATAAGTTTCAGCACCTGTTCATTAAGGTGTAGTGAGTTTTCGTTGGTGACGCTTAAATATAGCTTGTGTACTGAGTTGTTCCAGAGCGATAGTTGAGAAGTCGATGTTGCCATATAATTGCCTCGAGAGCGATGTTGGAAACCTACGGAGGGTGAGAGATGGCGGACGGGGCCTTGTCATGCATTCCCCATGACGTGGGAGTAGGGTTAGAATGGGCGTTCGTGGCTCTTTCGTGCGTAACCCATGGGCGGGGCTCTGTGAGTTGGCAGTCGTGGCTCTCTGTCTTGCGTGCGGTGAAAAGTCAACGTGGCTCAGAGGTGCATGTGGACTTTTGCACAGACGAAAGCGACTGAGGCTGTGTTTGGTGAGTTGTTGCGTGCGGGCACATGAGCAGGCAATGCACATGCCTCGAGAGCGACACTGGACGTGGCAGGATGGTTACAGTTGGCGTGCATGGCTCTGTCACGCGTATCCCATGACACGGTAGGAGGGTTTGAGTTGGCGGGCGGGGCTCTGTCGAGCGTATCCCATTGTTTTAGAGTTGGCGGGCGTGGTTCTCTGTCTTGCTTGTGCTCACTGTCTTGCGTGCCCTTAGTGAATTATATATAGATTCTGGCCGTGACTGGTGGTTGGGCACCAAAGGTGCCTTGGGGGCGGTGATGGGGGCTTGCCCCTCTAGTTTTATTTATAATGATTATTAGTTAACTTTGTAACAAAATTTATAATGTTTATTACCCAGGGATGGACAAGTCCATTTAAAGTTTTATAACTGCAATGCAAACAGAATTAACACTTTAACCGGTGGTATTTTTCAATTTCTTTTACAATAGGTATAGTCACAATACTGCCATGGAAACACTTGTATATCTGAAATTTAAGAAAGAAAACAATTCAGTTTGGCTGTTAAAATGCATTTTTTTTTTTTTTTTACCAGGAAGTGCCCCTCTACCCCCAAATTTGTGTTTCAACAAAATAAGCATGGTATTTGGGGGGTAGGATGGGGGTTAATCTTTTCACAATATGGTATTAAGATCAAAACAAAATGAACACACTTTTTATGTGTAGGAAATATCAAAAGTTAATGTTGTATAAAGGCTAGATGTAAACACAATTTATTTTAGTTATGATTATTATCAATCATTTTTTAGTAATACTCAATTTTCTTCCAGTTCAAGAATTTATTTTGATCTTCGACACAGCTGCAGTGATTTTATCTCCTAAGCAGACCAAGTTAAAACTCCTTTCAGAAATCTCCAGTTCAAAAGCTCGATCATGTTTAAATGTGCTTCACTTTCATACACAAAAGGATTTTCCAGAAATGGTTTATTTAACAATGTTTGTGTTTGGAACCTTGTGAGCAGGCATCTGGATACCCGACACATGCATTATGTGATACATGTAGTTTGAGATTTGTTCTTTGTTTTTTTTATTTTTATTTTTAATGAATGAATGAACGATATTGTTTCTGGAATTTTGTCTTCTCCATTTTTCTTGAAGACATGAGATTAGCATTTTTTTTTCTTGGTCATTTCTACAAACAAATTGAGGTTAGTAACGGACGATAACAGTACAGGAGTAATTTTGCTGTTTCAATCATTAGTCTTCTTATTTATGAAGATGGGTCTGGCAACTCCATTGGTAGCTGTACATGTGGAAGTCCTAGAACATGCTGCTACTTCCTGCATTTGGTTCATGGGTATTTTCTTTTGATTTCAAAATTTTCTTCTTTCCAACTCACTTTTACATACAGATACATTAAACATTTTCTCTTAATGTCTTTATTTTTTAGTTGCTTGATAACAGACTGTAAATTTCCTTTATACTTTTCTACCCACTAATGTTTTGGAGATGTTCTCCTCTCTGCATAGATGCCTTTTTCCCAGTCATTGCAAGTTCCAAGAAAGCATTCCTGATAGGTTGGATATTTGTCATTTTTACTTTCTTGTATACGAAGTATAGTGAAAGTATTGTAATCATCCAAAGATTCGATGTTGAGGTTTTGATTAATCTCATCATTTTAGACCTCCCTGACATTCTTGTATAAGAAGTATAGGGAAAGTATTGGAATCGTCCAAAAATTCCATTTGGAGATTTTGATGAATCTCTACATTTTAGACCTCCCTGAATCCGAAAACACCATTTTTGGAATTATGTCTGTGTGTGTGTGTGTGTGTGTGTGTGTGTGTTTGTGTAAACATGATAACTTGAGTGCGCTTTTGCATCCTCATCCATGCTGGAAAACGTATTGCTCAATTTCAAGGACTCAGACACCATCTCTGCAATATATAAAATCATTTTAACAACAACAACATTTATTTATATAGCACATTTTCATACAAAAAGTAGCTCAAAGTGCTTTACATAATGAAGAATAGAAAAATAAAAGACACAGTAAGAAAATAAAATAAGTCAACATTAATTAACATAGAATAAGAGTAAGGTCCAATGGCCAAGGTGGACAGAAAAAACAAAAAAAACTCCAGACGGCTGGAGAAAAAAATAAAATCTGTAGGGATTCCAGACCATTAGACTGCCCAGTCTCCTCTGGGCAGTCTGTCCCTCCCTTTCAAAGATCCAAGAGGACACTGGGAAAAAGATCTCTCAATTAATATATCAGAAAAGGAGTGGAAAATAGCAATGCAGAGAATTTACTCGAGCTCCATATGCACAAAGCATACAATTATTCAACTCAAAATTATATATCAAGCACATCTGTCTCGTCTAAAACTCTCCAAAATGTTTCCAGGACAAGATCCAACCTGCGAACGCTGCAATCAAGTCCCAGCCTCACTGGGTCACATATTCTGGACCTGCACTAAATGAACATCATTCTGGACCAAAATTTTTAATTACCTTTCAGACAGCCTTGGTCTCACAATCCCTTCTAACCCATTAACAGCTTTGCTTGGTGTTCTTCCAGATGGGTTTAAAGCGGAGAAGGACAAACAAACTGTGATTACATTCACTACACTTTTGGCACGCAGACTTATTCTGCTAAACTGGAAGAATCCTAACTCTCCTCTTTTAAGTCAGTGGGAAACCGATGTTTTATACTATTTGAAATTGGAAAAAATCAAATACTCAATTAGAGGATCTGTACAGATTTTTTGCAAAACATGGCAGGATCTAATCGGTAATATTTTAAAATAAGCTCTTAAAGCACAGAGGAAGCAGTTATTTCTGTATTTCTTTTTCTTCTCCATTCATCTCTATTGGCTTATCAAACTTATCAGTTTAGGTATGTTTACAAGCGTTAAATTTTACTCTGTTTGCCTTGCTCTCTCTCTCTCTCTCTCTCTCTCTCTCTCGGGTGGGGGTCGACTTGTTCTCAATTCTACTTTTTGTAAAAATTGATTGATTTGTATGGAATGATTGCAATAAAATAAAAAAAAAATAAAATAAAAAAGAGTGCGCTTTTACTTAGGTCAACCAAATTTTGTATACAAGTATTAGGTATAAAAACGTAGATTCCTATCAACTTTTGGGCTATTTCCGTTAGCTGGAAGTGGTACTTTTTTATTCATGCAGCTACAGAGTCTGATGTATTCATCTTTACATGTATAATAATTGTTCAATAAATTATTAATTTGATTTGATTTGTTGTTGATGCTTCTTTAATGTACATAATATAGCTCATTGTCTTGTGGTTTACTCCTCAAATATCCATCCCCACATCTGAGTATAGGAGAAAGTCTAGGGGAGAGCACTTCCTATTATTTGGGTTAATCTTTGAGTTTATTCAAATCTCACTCACTTTTAGCACTGCTGTTTTAATCTCTCTGGTCGTTTGCCATTGCTGGATTTCCCAGTGCCTTATCTGTTTTGAATGATGCCCCAGCCACTTCATTTGGCACAAACTGTCGTTTTCTGCTTGCTCACAAGTGCATGTTCTGTTGATTGAAGTATACACAGTTGCTAAATTAGAACCAGATGTGAAGTAAATTGACCATTCCAAATATCCTGTCATTTGCCATAATTTCATTCTGTCCTGTATAGATGACTCAATGTGCGCCAATTTAGCCATAGATCTGTTCTGTTATTTCAGATCTAAAAACTGGAATACTTTCTTTTGAAATAGGAGATAATCGCATGCGCAGTACGACAAGCTGTTTTAACATTTATTCCCTTACTTTGCCTAATCATCACTATAGCCTGATAGGTCAAAATTGCATATGAGATATCTTAAATTTTCTTTAGTCAAAAGCTGAAGCCAAGATATCAGTGACAAATCAAAATGAAAATATTGGACATGTGTAATTAATCGGCACTGAAGGAAAAATTATGTCTGTGGGCATATAACAGTTTTTAAATTTTTAATATCTTGTTCTAATTCTTGTCTTAGATATTATATTTGACTTGTCAAAATTCAAACTGGAGATATCTTTAATGTGTTTGATTTCGAAATATCTATAATTTGATGTAAATAGCTAAATGGTAAAGTAATTAAGATATGTAGAATTAGCAAAATCTAGCACCTTAAAAGTATATCTAATTCTTATATTAACTAGTTTGCTTTACAAAGGGCGCACAGCAGGGCCCTGTTTAGAGCAACAATTGGTCAAGAACAGACTTGCAAGATGTGAGATATTTATTGGGATGAACTGGAAGAATGGGACTTGACCTCATTCATTTCCTTGTTCCCAAACAGTTATGTTTCTTGTGAGCCTGACTAAACAAGAGTGTTCTCACTGACATTTAACCACAAACTTTACATACCTTGAATCACTTTATTTTTCCTTCCTAGCTCCAAACCTAACCTCCAGCTTTCTGTCTCTGGTCTCCTCTTCCTCTTTGCAGGTGACCTTTTGCTTCCACTTCATTCCCAGTTCCAAACTTCCCAACTCCAGACAAGGAGGCCCTTATAAACCACCCTACAGAGCAATTTCTGAATTGTTTGGTGTATATGTGTGTTGTCTAGATAGAAAGATAGATACTTTATTAATCTCGAGGGGAAATTCAGTGGATTGTCTACCCTGCGTAAAGAGTGTAACAACTATATTCATAGGATCCAGTGGTGGCTGAAGGAATACTAGTGAGCTAAGAGGCTAACATTCTTAAACTTAAGGGCCCCAGCTGTCTTTCTGTTATGTAGGAGTCCTAGCAGGGCAAGGTTCCTATTGGTATCCCTTCTGGCATGTGCCACACACACTATGTAGTCTCAAAGTCTGTTAACCTGCTAATCAAGGTTTGTTTTTTCAGTGCAGAATTGCAGGAATTATACCTATTAATTAGAAATCCTGTTGCTCTATCAAGACAAAAAAGGTTTTAATTATTGTCTCATAATAATAATCATATCCTAGCATGGTTTGAGTTCAGAAATAAAAATACTTGATTCAGGCATGCTTTTAGAGCTTAAAGATGTGACCTAACATCCATGATTTAGGACCATTTTGTCTTGAGTTGAAATGATGGAATTAGAAATGTTGGTGAGATTATTCACTTTAAAAAAAAAAAAAAAAAAAAAAAAAAAAAGTTACACATTCACACTTGATTTGTACAAGACCAGCTCATCTAACTTGCATGCTTTTTAATTGTGGGTGAAAACCCACATAGATGTGAAGAGAATGAGAAAAGGCGATACGGGTAGTACCAGCTGCAGTTGTAGCAAGTAAAAATCAAAAAACTAGTTTCAGTGTAACCATTATTTGTGTGAATGTTGCCAGATATGTTAGTGACAACTTGTTTGTAGAAATGCCTAGAGAATTAAAAAAAAAAAAAAAAAAAAAGACATATACTGTATTGCCTGACAAAATAGATACTTTATTAATCCCAAGGGGAAATTCACATACTCCAACAGCAGCATACTGTTAAAAAAACAATATTAAATTAAAGAGTGATAAAAATGCAGGTATAACAGACAATAAATTTATATAATGTTAACGTTTTACCCGGGTGGAATTGAAGAGTCGCATAGTGTGGGGAGAAACGATCTCCTCAGTCTGTCAGTGGAGCAGGACGGTGACAGCAGTCTGTTGCTGAAGCTGCTCCTCTGTCTGGAGAGGATTCTGTTCAGTAGATGCAGTGGATTCCCCATGATTGACAGGAGCCTGATCAGCACCCGTCGCTCTGCCACGGATGTCAAACTGTCGAGCTCCGTGCCTACAATAGAGCCTGCCTTCCTCACCAGTTTGTCGAGGCGTGAGGCGTCCTTCTTTATGCTGCCTCCCCAGCACACCACCGCGTAGAAGAGGGCACTCGCCACAACCTTCTGATAGAACATCTGCAGCATATTATTGCAGATGTTGAAGGACGCCAGTCTTCTAAGGAAGTATAGTCAGCTCTGTCCTCTCTTGTACAGAGCATCAGTATTGGCAGTTCAGTCCAATTTATGATCCAGCTTCACTCCCAGGTATTTATAGGTCTGTACCCTCTGCACACAATCGCTTCTGATAATCACGGAGTCCAGGAGGGGCCTGGGTCTCCTAAAATCTACCACCAGCTACTTGGTTTTGATGGTGTTCAGGTGTAAGTGGTTTGAGTTCCACAATTTAACAAAGTCCTTGATTAGGTTCCTATTCTTCTTCTCCTGCCCACTCCTAAAATATGGATACCCTAAGCACTAGTACTGCTTAAGCTGACAGCACATTGCCCAACTTCTAGTTGGAGGGGCTGTCAGACTTAACAACTGTAGGTCCTGGATATTGTTTCATTGAGGGTGTCAAATTACACACGTAGGAATACAATGGGGTTGACATATGACGTTTCTCTGTGCAGACTTTTCAGCAAAGTTTTACAGTTCCATATTATCACGAGCCTACCACATTCTGATAGGTAGTAAGGCCAGGTTTATACTTCACGCGACGCAATGCATTCTCCAGCGGATGCTCCTGCTACTCAAGAGTTTCACTGTTTATACTTGTGCACGTACTTTACGTAAATCTGGAAGAATCCACCAGGTGGCAGTGCACGATGTTATCACGGTCACAACAGGTTCAGCTTCGCTGTGTTGTGAATTGCCTGGAACACCCATTAAATTCTGATGACACCTTACCGCAATATCTCTGAAAAGGATGTTTAATGATTAAATCCATGGATGTGCCCACTCCAGCTAGCATTGGGAACAAGGCAGAAACAATCCCTGGACTGGGCATCAGCTCATCGCGAGGTGAATACAAGCACTCACATACATTAGCATCATTTTAGTGTCACCAAATCTGCATATCTTTGGAAGGAAACCGGAGCACACTGAGGAAACCCAGCAGGAAAACATGCAAACTCCAGGCAGGGAACACCAGCGACGTGACTACCTGCAAGACAGCAGTGCTACCGCTCCGCCACCGTGTCACCCCCATGTGTGTAATTATTAACAGTATTCATTATTTAAACGAAATTAACGTTTTTTCTGTAAAATGTAACGTACATACTTTAGTGCGTTTCATCATGAAAGTAATATCAAGTATAAATCCAAGGATTTGAAATGTGCAGAGAGTTGGAATATCATACATGTAATGTGTTCTGTGTGGTGATCTATCTGCTGTCACGTCAGAAGGAAGCCCCAGAAGCTCGTAGCGATTAACAACTGGGATGACGTTTATGACAGTCTGGTTTAATGATAAACTACGAGGTTAAAGTGGACATTTCGAGATTAAAGCCGAAATGTCCACTTTAATCACAAAATACACCTTTTCACCATGTCCTTAGTTTTTTTTTTTCTGTGACTGAAATACAGTGCTGTACATTATGTTGCTGTTGTGAAGTTGCAAAAAAAAAAAAAAAAAAGACAGCACAAAAGATGGTATGTGAGACTTTTCAAATGTATCGTGTCATTACGATCGGGAATATGCGACGCTTGAATATAAAAGCACCACGAATACATCTGTATGTCGGCATTTTGCTTCACCACATCGAACCATTCATCAAACATCGAACTGCACACATCAATCCCGGAGGATCCTCAAAGCGGCTTTCTGTCACATGTCCATAGTAAACAGAGACTCTGACGTCACATTCCAACTTTTTTCACACTGTGCCCCCAACTTTTTTGCTGGTACTGCAACTCACACACGTATTGCGTTAATTTCTGAGGATGTGCTCAGAGGATGCGTCAAATTAACGCTGGGAACGTGTGGCAGCCGTGATGCGTGTGCGTTCTGAGCGTGAAGTATAAACCAGCCCTAACATGCTGCCTAACGGTGCCAGTGCCAGCACAAAATGCTCTCCAGGTACGGCAAGTTCAGCCACACTCTCAGCTCTTCTGTTTTTCTTTTTCAATTCTGCTGTGGTACAACAAACTTAAAACATCAGAGAGGCATGTCTCACGTTTCCTCTGTTGCCTTTCACTTCCAGGTATGCGGTCATTAGTTGACAGTTCTTGCATACTCAAGTGCCTGCCCATTACAAGTTAAGGCAAAAACCAAACCTGTTTGGGGGGGAGTCGTAGACTGGTCTGACAAAGTCACTAGAGATGTGAAATTGCACAATTGGCTGTCACCATCTCATAAAGATTATGTAAATTAAATCAGTGGGAAAGTCATGTAGTATGACGTGGGCCTTGGGTAGTTTGTAACTTCAGCTTTCCTGTCTTGGACTCCTTGTAACCTTACCAGTGGGAATGGAGTCCTACATGCTGAAGAGATCCCCAGAGGAAACCCACACTTTCTGTAATGGCAGTGCAGCCTTTCAGAAACAAAATGTACTTTTGAATAATCATGTATTTAATTTATGCACAACCATATCAGTTCATCATTTTTGATTTTTGTTATCACTTGTTTTAGGCTGAAATTTGTCCTTCTACATATACACTCATCCCCAGTTTTTTTCATGAGTGATAAATTCCAAGACCTCCCATGAAGAAGTGAAATCCATGTATTATCGGGTGGTGTCCAACATCACACCCACCAAAGTTGCAGTCGTGCAGTTATTAGCATCGCTGTTTACTGGTATAGGCATCATAGTTGGAGTCACAAACTGGATAACTGTGTGGAATTTGCATAGCCTGATTGTGTCTGTGTGAGTTTTCTTCAGGCACTCCTCCACATCCCAAAGATTGGCACATTTGGTAAAACTTGTAACCAGCTTGTTAATGTGCAGTTTGTTTTCATTTGATCCAAAGCAGACACCCACTCCCCGAATCCCAAATCTCTCTAACCCCCAAGGTTAGCCAGTCCATGGAAAGCACAGTCAGATTTCTGTCATTATTTCTCTGGCATGCATGTTGCCTTACCAAGCATTTAATTACTTCATAAGGTAATAATTAAAAATGTGTATAATTGGAAACTTTTAATTACAGTTAGATTCTTTTTAGACAGATGGAGAACAGTGGGTGTCTTCTGATCTGCACAGCTGGAATACAAGAAGGTAGGGAGAAGAGTAGCTATTATGAATTATACTGCGAAGACTGATTGAAGAAGTTATAGTTAACACCTCATGTTAAAGATTATTCAGCAATAAAATTGCTTATATTTTTCATAGAACCCATTTAAAGGCTAATCATACTTTTTACAGTGACCTGTGCCAGTATTTCAAATTATTTTTATATCTATTCACTGCTTGCCGAAAAAGATATGTATATATTAGGCCTGGGGAAGTGAACATCAATTTTGTGATTAACGTGGTCTGTTTAATGTGTTAAAAAATATTTTCACATCCAGGGCCAGCATTGAGGCAAACACCTCCGGTCAGGACAGCATTTTTATGTTTTTTTTTTTTTTTAACATTATGAAACAATAATACAAATAGTGTAAGTGTGTACCTAAGGAATTTACATACAGTACACAGCCAGTGTTTATATACTACCTTTAAAAAAATTTATGAAATTAAATTTTAAGTTAAAGGTTTAACATTTCATATTCCGAGTTTCACAAGGATACGCCACATGTCAATACATAGCACTGGTGTTAATTTTCTTGATTTATATATCTTGGCATAGGTGGAGGGGAGTGGATAGTGGGTTTATTGCAGTCCTGGTGCAATGCTCCAGAAAATTTGCAAAGGTAAAAATTATGCTCTGTTTTTTTTTTTTTTTTTCGTTTCACATTTCTGTAAAAAGATTGAAACAATGTCATATCACAGAAGTGCTAAATAAGTTATCTTTGAGTGGCACTAAAACCAAAATAAGCCTGTAGTACCTCTATGTTTAACTCACCAGTCTGCCAGCCAGCTTGGAGTGCTGACTGCTGTAACATAATTACAAAATTCTACAGAAGTGTAATGATTATTCCTACCCATGTTCAATTTTGCATAGTTTTGCACGTTTTTTTTTTATTCCATTGTGTTGATTCTATATTACATTTGTAATTCAGTGTGTATTTACTTCATGATTTATGTATTTAGTTTATAATTACGTCTGAATATTAGATGTGATTTAGCACAATGAATTATATACACTTATGAGATTATTTAATTAATTTTTTTTTAAATCGGTTCTCAGCCCTAATACTGCTGACCCCCGCGTCTCCGCCCAATTAGTAGTGAAACAAGACAAACTTTAAAAATAAAAAAAAAAAAAAAAAAAAAAAAAGTAATTCTGGCCAAGTGGAAGGTAGGTATGCTCCAACGTCAAACGTTGACACTGTATCTGATCGTGTTTAGGTGTGATGGGAGAGTGTCCTCCGCATGTGTAGATGATGATATCCGTTGAACAAACAGGTATCGCTAGCTAAGTGACTTGAATGGAGGCTGGCACATGAGTAAGGAGGGGATATATATATATATATATATATATATATATATATGTGTAATTTTTGGGATGAACACACTTTTTTCCTTGATTTACCCCTCTGCTACATGTCTTAAAATTACAATTTAGATGTTTCAGTCGGAATTACAACACTTTTAACATATGGTTCCCCCATTTCATGGCAGCGTAATGTGCTGAGTATCTTCTCTGGTGATGCTCTGCCAAGCCTCTAATGCAGCCATCTTTAGCTCTAGCTTGTTTTGAGGGCTTGTCCCCTTAACTTTTGACTTCAGCATGTGGAAGACCAGCTCAATTCGATTTACATTGGCTGACTGGCTTGTCCATTCTGTAATTTTCAATTTTTTAGCATTGAAAAATTCCTGTGTTAATTTAGCAGTATGTTTTGGATCATCTTGTTGTCGGATGAAGCTCTGTCCAATGAGTTTGGAGGTATTTACTGGAACTTGAACAGGGCACATGTTTTTACACACCTCAGAGTGTATTTCACACCTACCATTAGCAGTTACATCATCAGTGAAGAGAAGTGTGCCAGTACCTGCAGTGGCCATAAATGCCCAAGCCTTAACACTTCCACCACCATGTTTAACAGATGGGGTGGCCTGTTTTGGATCTTGAGTAGCTCCTTTTCGTCTCCATACTTCTCTCTTGCCATCACTCTGATGCAGGTTCATCATTGTCCTGTCTGTCCACAAGACCTTTTTCCAGAATTCAGCAGGCTCTTTGAAGTACGTTTTTGCAAACTGTAATCAGGCCATTCTGTTTTTGTGGCTAATTAGTGGTTGGCATCTTACAGTATGGCCTCTGCATTTCTGTTCACAAAGTCTTCTGTGGATATTCGTCTCTGACATTTCCACATCTGCTTTAGAAAGTCTGTTTCTGATCATTCAGACAGGCACTGGTGGCCTTTTCTTTGCCATAGTAAGGATTTTTCTATCATCAGCAGTTTTGGTCCCTTTGCAGTTATTGAGCTCACTAGTCCATTCTTTTTTCTTAATGATCTTTCAGATATTTGATTTAGATAATCTTAAGGTTTTACCAATATCCTTAATTGTTTTATTTTTGGTATTCAGTCTCATAATGGCTTCTTTGATTTTCATTGGCAGAACTCTTGTCCACATGTTGAATAATGTAGCCTCTAGGTAGAAGCAAGCTTAGGTATCTTATGTCTAAACTAACAAAGCAATGAAACACACCTGCATAGTCACAAACACCCGTGACAGCTATAATCTCAAACAATATGGTTTCCTGAAATGGGGGGACCATGTTTAAAAAGTGTAATTTCTATATGGTGTGACTGAATATATGCAAATCCCCTTAAATGAAAGTCTGCAATGTGCCCTTAAATCACATCTGAATTGTTTGATTTGTAATTTTAAACTGTGGAGCAGAGGAGTAAATCAAGTCAAAAATGCGCCCATGTCTGAACCATTAGGGAGAGGACGGCATATATAAATAAAATTATGCTTGTTTATTACCACATCAATGAATATGGCTGCATGAGATCTTATGAAAAATGCCAGATATTTCTAGGATAGCTGTACTTAGGGTGCAGGCTAGTAAAATGTTTGCTCCACCATTTTTTGAACAAAAGAGTTAGCCATGAATTTACAACAAGTGCTGTGCAATTAAAGAAATCAACCTATGCTTAAAAAGGATGGCTGGATGTTTAATAAATGTGGAATGCGTTTTTAGAAAAGCTCAGAATATAATGATGCACAATGTAGCACTTGATTAGTACAGTAAATGTGTTTATGTAATATAGGAAAAAATACCTGCAAAAAATCACAAGCAGTTGACATCGCACTTGATTATTAGGTCAAGTTTTTCAATATTGGAAAAAATCTTTTAAGCAACCACTTGAAAAATTGTGTATTGGGAGTGCAACATAATTTCTAGGTAAACTCCTCTGACAAAATGTGATATCAGTGACAGTTTTAAGTAGGAAACAGTGAAAGATAATTTGGTAACACTTTACATTAAGTGTCCATAATTACACTGACAGTACTATGTAATTACCTGTATAAGTACAGTGTAACTATGAGTTATTACTCCATACTTACTGTGTAATACAAAATAACGTTATAGTTAATTACCGTAGATCCCGGAATACAAGCCGAGAATTTCGTCCTAGATTTTTGGCTTGGAGTTTGGGGTTCGGTTTATACAACGAGTATCATTTCAGATTCAAGATTTCCAGCGCAATGCCGGTTTTGCCGATGAATACGGAAGTAAATAATGACGAAACCACAGAGCCATCTTTCAGATGAAGAAGTAACTTTGCATGCCGGTACTTTAAATTAAATAAAGAATTTATTCAAAAAAGTGTTTTAGTTGTTGATTTTATTAATAAAATTTATAATAAATTATTGGGAAGTTTAAAATAATTTTTTTTATTTTGATTTACGATCCACATCTTGCGCTACGAAACGGATGCGGTCACGTGTATCCGCTTGCGCGATTGTAAACAAACAACCGAGAGCGTTAGTAGCGTCAGTCGGAGCCCAGATACATGTGTTTGTGGATGTAATTTCGAAACGAAGATGGACATTGTGTGGAAATATCTCCTCTTCCTCCCTTCCTGCAGCCCAAAGATGTCAAATTAAATGGTGAGTACAGTATGAAATTGTTTCTAGAATAGAATGCCTTTTACTGTCACTATACGCATCTACAATGAGATTAAAAGCAGCTCCTTCAGTGCAGAAAAAAGTTCTGTATAGGGCTTGTATTGTTGTTTTTTAGCCTTAGCATAACGCCGTATCTGCGGCCCCGCTTCTGCTTTCTTTCCCTCCTCCGTCTGTGTTGTCTCCTAGACCTGACAACAAACCACGGAGAGACCGTTGGTCTCGCTATGTTGTCTGGGATGTTGAGCGTGTGATGAAAAACACTCGAAACAGATGTCTGGCTCTGGACACCGATGTCTATAAGGTTCTGACGGATGTAGCGGATGTTCGCCGAACCGATCGTGCACAAACAAGGAAAAAAAAAAAGTACAAAAACAACAAAAAAGTGCACTGAAAAGGAGAGCCCGGAGCCGCTGCGCGCCACCATGCTCCTAGCCTAATCGAAGTAGGCTAGGCACTTTTTATAACTTTTTGGTTAGTACATTAGAAAAAATATTGGTGTTTTTTATTATGAAAAGGTTAAGTAAGTGTTGTAGTGGGAGGTTTGGAACGCATTATGGGTTAGCCTTTGCGAACAAATTAAGTTCGTAAGTCAAGGGTCCACTGTATTGCGTATTTAAGTTAATCAAATTTATAACAAGTCTCCGGAAATCCACCCGCCGATGTACCGTATTTGCGTATATAGTTTCAACACAAAGTTTACCAAACTTCTCCGCAATCACTTCCTAGTTTCCATCAAAAATGCCGGCAGTCTCAAATTCTCGCCGATAAACATTATAAATATACCCGAAGAGACACTTTTAAGGAAATTTCGAAAATTTTGCTTGGAGAAGGGGGTCGGCTTAAATACCGGTCATCGGCAAATACATGTAATTTAGTCGGTAGAGAAGGGGATCGGCTAATATACCGGGTCGGCTTGTATTCCGGGATCTACGGTACTCAGTTGTCATTGTTATTCCACATTTAACATAATTACAATGTAACAATTTATCACTGATCCAAAAAGAAGAGTACTGACATAGTTACATTGTATCTGTACTTTCAAAATGTAATAAAAACATCAGGGTATGTAACTACAACTATGTAACAGATGTTCCATGGTCTGGGCAATTTTAATGGAGAATTGCAATGATAACTGCATAGGTTTTCGATGATATTTCAAGATCTTTTTTAAATGGCGAAAACATCTTTGCAAAATGGTTAACGCTTTTTCCCCAAGTCTAGAGGGGCACCTCCTTGACATGTTTTGCTTAAACAAACATTTGTCATATTCTTGTAGTTGTGTTACACTATTTATTGTTGAATTTTTTGGGCTATTATTATACCAATCCCTAACATAATACTGCCAAACTTGCATCATTCAATCAAGGTACACAGGGCTGCAGAGCCATTCCAAGCATCACCGGACACAAGGCAGGAAAGAGCCCAGGATGGGGAGCCATCACATTGCAAGGCCCACTGACAAACATACCAGCACTCACGCTCTAACACATATGGCTACGTAACCCAACCTACATGGCCCTGGGATGTGGCAGTAAAACTCATGAAGAAGACATAGGGAGACATGGGTAGAACGTTCAGATTTTACACACATATCTCCAGACAGAATTCCATCTCAGGATAATGGATCTGTGAGGCAAAAGTGTTAACCATTTTGCAAATGTGTTTTGACCATTTAAAACAGATCTTGAAATATCATCGAAAACCTATGCAGTTATCACTGCAATTTCCCAATAAAATTGCCCAGACCATGGAACATCTGTTACATAGTTGTAGTTACATACCCTGATGTTTTTATTACTTTTTGAAATTACGGATACATCGTAATTATGTGAGTTTTTGGATCAGTGATGAATTGTTACATTGTAATTATATACACTATGGAATAACCATGACAACTGAGTAATTAACTATAGCGTTACTTTAGTTACACTGTACTTATACAGGTAATTACATAGTAGTTACAGTGTAATTATGGACACTTAATGTAAAGTGTTACCGATAATTTATATTCATCTCTTGGATTTTCTCAGTACCTTATTCATTACACTGTAGACATTACCAAATCCTTGTTGCACCTGCTTTGCCATGAGTTGTATTACTAAGGCAAAAGGCCCATAAGTCTGTGAAAACTGTAGGGAGGGCTTCCTATTCAGTGTAGTGTCTCGCTGAATGAGTATTACAACACACAATGTGTGTTTTTATACAGCTACGTTAATTAAATGACCCCATTCTGTGTGCAGATGTGCAAAAGGAAAGTTTTTTAGATGGTCAACTTTATGTGATTATGCTTGAAGGTTACCAACAGCAAGAAGGTGTTTTATTTGTTCCTCTAGCATAATTAAAAAATATGGTTTAGCAGTTCACTAACCCGCATTACCTGATATACCTTGTATATTCTTGGATTTAACTATTTTTAGGTTTCTTTAAGTATTTAAATTATAAACAGTGCCCCAGGGTTAAAGTGAGATTTTTTTCTGTGTATTGTTGACAGTTTCCAGTAGCAAATAGTCACTATAATCTTTCAGTAAAATTGCATATTCCAATATTTAAATATTTTTTACAAAAGCCAGTAATTGGTGTGAGGAATGGAACATGTAGATACTATGTTCCCAAAAAAAAAAACATTTCAGTATATGTGTTATATGCAGACACCACTCTCTCTAGTGGCTTCAATAGTTTTTGTAGATCTTAGTGATTTATTTATTTCTTTTTTATTTGTGTATTATGGGGATTTCTTTTTATATTTGAATTTTTTAATGATTTGCTCTTTTTATTCCTTACCATAAAGACCAGTAGCCCTAATATCTTCTATTATGACAGAAAATAGCTAAAGAAAATCTGATAGTCAGTTCATCATTTTCCAACCCGCTATATCCTAACACAGGGTCACGGTGGTCCGCTGGAGCCAATCCCAGCCAACACAGGGCGCAAGACAGGAACAAATCCCAGGCAGGGTGCCAACCCACCGCAGGGCACATAAACACACACACACACCAAGTACACACTAGGGACAATTAGGATCGCCAATGCACCTAACCTGCATGTGTTTGGACTGTGGGAGGAGCACCTGGAGGAAGCCCACGCAGACACGGGGAGAACATGCAATCTCCATGCAATGAGGACCCAGGAAGTGAACCTGGATCTTCTTTCTGTGAGGCAGCAGCGCTACCACTGTGCCACCATGCCACCCTTTATTTTAAACATATTTAATGTATTCACTCAGGTTGTCTTTTGTATTATGCTAAATTGATTTGGAGATCAGAAACAATTAATTGTTATAGATACTATGAGGCAGCAATGCTACCACTGTGCCACCGATGTGATAGTCATTCGTTGGAAAAAGTAGTGCTTTAGGTATAGTATCAGGCTTTGCATTTTTGGAAATTAAATGCTGGCATTAAAAATTACTCTTCAAAGCTTGATAAACCAATAAATGTTCATGTTATTCTGAAAATGAACATTTGGAGGAAAAACACATATTCCTAAAATATCTGTATACGTAGGAAAAATTTTGAAATATTGGCACAAGGTACACAAAATAAGTGTGAACTTTGCAATTTAGAGCTTAAAATTCTGCATCTTCGCTAAGCTTTTCGGATACACATCAAAAGAAAAGATAACATTTTTTTTCACAGTTGAATCAATATTAATTACCTGTTCTACAGTCATGGTACAGTATGTTTAGTCAAAGTAATGAAGAATGCAACGCAAATCAAACTGCTGTGTGTCTTTTGCATTTACATGCACACTATAACTGGGTTAAGGCAGAAACGTGGTTTCTTAAAAATCTGAAGTCCTTTGTCAAAACACTCCACCGTCCTTAAAATGTGCAAAAAAAGAGTTAAACAACATCATTGGTCAGCGTGAATCCGGAAATGAGCATGACAGCTATGGTAATTTCTTATGCTTTATTAATATGCTTAGTCAGTTTGGGTCTTTATTAATAGGTTTCTGTTACCATTCTTGTAACGCACATTTCTCTGCCTGGCTGTGTGATTGAGGCCTGCAGAGAACCCGGTACTTGAGCTTCTTGCCTTACACTCAGTGCTGCTGGAATAATAATAACGCAGGTGTTTTTATTTCAGTTTTGATAAGTATTGCTTTAGGTTACTCTTTACTTTAAAAATTAATTGTACCACTAAGCACACATTACTTTCAATGTTTTGCCTTTCTGCTCATGAGATTGTGTTACTGAGTTTATTGCTGTACATCGGCTCGTCAATAATTTAGCCATTTCTGAAATTCAGATAAAAATAATTTCAGCCAGGAGAAGGAATAATGTAATCACCCGAACATTTGCCTGTGGAAATGTGTTTTGTGGAGGCTTCTACCCACTGCTGCTTAAAGCATCTGCAAAGTAAATATATGCGCAGGCTGACAGAGTGCAACAGACGTGCGCAGACCACAAAATCTTTAACAGTAACCAGGTTAAATGGGTTTACGAGAAACCAGAAATCTATCTCTAATAACCAGGTTTCTCAGAAGCTAACAACCCACTTTCTCTAGCCAGAATAAAGGTTTACATGGCATTTCAGAACTCAGATTTCTGTGAATATTGCCTCTCATGGTGGTAATTCTAAAACTTGTTAGTAAATGTGTGAAGAAGGCTGTAAAGTTAACTAGCTGAAATATCCGGCATTGCCTGGGAGGAAGTATTTTTTTTTTTTAAATTGTTTGAGAAAAATATAATTAAAAAAAAAACACAACTTTAAAAATAAAAATAAATTAACAAACAGTGACCACTCACTAATATGCTTGTATTGTTTACTGAAGTGCCTTGTTGTATACACTGTTTTTAGGTTTTCCATCTTTAGCCAATATATAAAGGTTCTTAGGACATCCTACCCTTGAACATGCCACATATTGATTCCAGCAATTTTCAATGATTGTCCAAACATTCTGAGCATGAAGCGGATGATAACAGACATACAAGACCGAATCTCCAATTAGTCTCTTCCAATTGAAATTCTTTTTCAATCAATTAAAGGTTAAATATTTTACCTATATAAATAAATTAATTTTTGTTTTGTGGTGTAGTAATACTTTTTTACATGCAGGATTTTTGACGACGTGTAAAAACATCAATTAAATTAATATTATTATTAGGTTGATTTAATCCTATTACCACTACAACATTGTTACAATAAGAATAATGCAAGATGAAAATATAGTTAACAAAAACAAATATTAATGACAAATAATGCTATGGATTTTCATGATAAAACTGTTGGTTGCTTTTACAGAGCACACCAGAAATGTTCCAAGCATCAACTGGATGATAACATACATAACAAGACCACATGATTGTTACAGTCTGCTTTATATATAAGACATATATATGGTGGCTCGAGTCACAAAGACAGAATGAGTCCCAAAAATAGTTGGGTTGCCAACCTGGCCAACTCTCGTTAATTTCAAAAGCGATAGGGGCGCGGTGTGTTCAAACATAAAGAATGCTGGCAGTCGCTTCCAGCTCGCTCTTTGGTGGTCGTTCTGAGTGTCATCTGGATGATAACATGCATACAAGACTGCAAGATCACACACCACCCTACCCAGAAGGGGTGGGTTAGGACTGATTTCACCCTACAGTATTTTTAGTCGACCAATGAGAAACATGTGTACCAAGTTTCATGAAAATCGCTCCAGTCATTCGGAAGTGATGCTAGAACATTCATACATACATACATACACACATTGACTTTTATTTTATATATATATATATATATATATATATATATATATATATATATATATATAGAGCGAGAGAGATATATATATAGATAGATATAGATAGATATAGATAGATAGAGATATATAGATATATATATATATAGATATATATAGATATAGATATATGCAGTGGTGTGAAAAACTATTTGCCCCCTTCCTGATTTCTTATTCTTTTGCATGTTTGTCACACAAAATGTTTCTGATCATCAAACACATGTAACCATTAGTCAAATATAACACAAGTAAACACAAAATG
>JANRMT010062856.1:8060282-8087935 GCA_026402145.1 Polypterus bichir lapradei
CATTTTGTGTTTACTTGTGTTATATTTGACTAATGGTTACATGTGTTAGATGATCAGAAACATTTTGTGTGACAAACATGCAAAAGAATAAGAAATCAGGAAGGGGGCAAATAGTTTTTCACACCACTGTATATAATATGTATGTATGTATGTAGATATAGATGAAAGAGGATTTCAGTTTTTTTGTAATAGCTCGATAGTCGTTGGCTTTGACTGGATAGTACTGGCAGACCAGGAAGGCAGCAGTTTTTTAAACTGAAGGCCAGTTTTTTAAAGAACAATACTTCTTCCTCTCCTTATGAAAGCTTATTCAGGAGTACTTGAATGGAAAATAAGATTGATAGTTTATCTGAAGTATTGCAAATTTCTCCATAGCTGTTGGAGAGACGCACAGTGCCAAACATAAAGACCTCATTTAGCTACAGACGAGTCATTCCACAAGCAAGAGAAAATGTTTTGTGTGAAAGGTATAGAAAAAGTTTGTATAAGACAGTAGGAGAGAAGCGTTGCTGTGTCATTGTGACACATACACCATCATAAGGAAAATAAGGAGGAGCTGCACATCAGAATAGGAATACATATTTGGCAGTGTACGTTTGGAGTCTTTCTGAAAATGTCAGGAGTCCGATGTGTTATTAAAAAGCTGTGGAACATAGGATGAGTTGGATTTGGTACTTTGTGCGTGGTAGGCTGGATGATCTGATTGGAAAAGCTTGGTCGTTGTTGGTGAAAGGAAACAGAGGCTTAGGTGACAAAGGCATTGAGGTTCCTGCAGACATTAATAACAACACAGAGGATCCAGACGGCCGACCACTAACAGTTAAGCGCGGTTTCAAGTAAAAGAGAGAAACACTTTGTGAACTTTCCAACAAATGTGTTAATGTTCAGATTCCAGGACAATTCATTAAGCTATTGAAAATTACTAATAAAAAAAAGAACATGACGGACTTTGCCAGTATTGCCATTCATTGCATCTGCCCTGTTTGGTAAGCTGAACGACTTTACTTTGAAAAACCAGCGTTAATATTTCTGTCACTTTCAGAGCATCAACTTTCACATATTTACTCAGAAATACACTTGAGGCAGTTTTATAAAATGTTAAATAAATAAAAAATATAAACATGCTGAAAATTTCTCTCATTTGTAAATTTTCAGCATTGGGTGCAGGGCACTGAATAACCTTTTTTTAGTTGTTTTTGGCATTTTTACCTTAATCCTTTTACTGTCACTTTTCAACCATTACAAAGCAGCCAGCATAGCATTGCCCTTATAAGAGACTTATATATTTGTAAATCAGACACTAGTACTCATCAAAATTTTCAAATTAAGCTTTGGTCAAAGAAAAGTTTGTTACCAAAAGTCAAAATTCTGAATTAACTATGTGTGGAAGCTCAGCTGTTGCCATGTATTAAACCTGGGAATACAGAGGGGTTTCCTTGTCTATCCCTTTTTATGAACTGTTGAAAGTTTTAAGGTTTTAATGTTCTGTCCATCTCTTTTTATGCTTTGGTAAGGGTTGTAAGGTTTCCAATCAGAAATGTAAATGATGCTTAAAATAAGTTACTGTTGATCTGAGAGGCAACACTGCATGCCATTATGTATTACAAAGTTTATATAAAAATGATTTTTTGCTGTTAAATCTGAAACAGTCAAACTTACACAGAGGTGAATGCTTTGAATCTTATTTTTTAAGCAGAAGAGGATACGTGCAGTGCTGCAGAATCTGCTATCCTTTGTGTGCATTTATCATTCTTGCTGCATGCACCGTGGCCTGTGCTGGTTTGATATGGATGCAGATTGCCCTTAAAGAAGACCTGGATGCAATGAAGGAGAAACTAAGGGCAAGTAAGTGACTTTCTTGCATGAATTGTTGTGTCCATGGAAATAAATAAGGATTAACCGTTACATTTATATTTATTATTTAGAAGACAGAATTATTGATAAAATCTCTGAAAACAGATGGAAGACAATATTCTAACACTAATTGCTTGAAATGATGTCAAAATTATTTTCAAATGCCAGACAAAGAATCAGAAAGACGTCTGTGTTAATAAATTCTGCTTTAGATGCTGAACAGATTTTTGAAGCTTTCATCAAAACATTTTTTTAATGCATGTAAATCAGGGACATCGTTAGAAGAAACCTAGTTTACATTCTCTCACTCTCTGCAGTTGAAATCCTCATCTTCAAACTGTAGCAGGGATTTATCACAAGTCTGCACGTCTGGATAAATAGAGACAACACTCAGAATGTGACCTTTCAATTAGATTTTCAAAAAATGAAAGTTTTCTTTTATTAAAATACAATCTAGCTCAGATTTGTGCATTCTACAAATCTTTCTTCACTCAGACTATCCAAAATGCATCATCATCAGGACTTTCATTGTGAAGGATGTCATCTGACACAACACTTTTGGGAATACCATCTGTGAATTTATTAGAATGAAATCTTTACTTTTTTTATCGGACAGTTTTGGGATCACAACAATCTCTAATCATTCCCCACTTGGTGGTGAAGATTATTGCCTAAAGAACCATCTGTTGTGATCATTGATACTTTGCTACTGGTATGCTGTCTCGTCATGCTCAGCTGCTAGTGGGCTGATGTCCATTTTTTCTGGTGCATCCTTATGAATAATCAAGCAGTAGTCCATCATCATACTGGCATCCTAGTATCTCTGGTACCTTCCTTCTACGCCCTTGGTATCCTGATAGAAATTTTCAACCTGCTCTTCACTTGCCACTTCAGGATTTTCAAGGAAAAATTCTAAATGCACTACCAAAAAATGAATATTGAAACTCATGTTGAAACCCAATTCCTTAAACATAACTAATACATTTTTCACAATTTCTTTACAATTTGGATCTTTACAGTTAACTTAAAAACTTACACATTTTTTCTTTGAATTATCCTCAAGCCTGTTGTTCCAGGTTATTCATCACACCATCAAGTTCTACATCAGAAATAATCAGGTTCAGTAAAAACGTCTCTTTCAGTTTAGCCTTGGACAATAATAGGCTCCATATTTTGATGGGGCTTTGACAAACTGCTTCATTAAACCAAGCCTAATATCCACCAAGTTAGGTCTGATGATGTGATTAGCACCAGGCTTTAGTCTTTTTCTATTCCTTCTGAACCCAATGTCTGTTCTTGGCTGTGTTGTCCCACTCACTGAGAAAATCTGGGAATTTTGTATACACTGACTGCTGCTATGACTCATTACTGTGTTCAATTTCAGCTGTATTCTGACATTATTATTTATAAAAATGAATGTTTTTTCTTTAAAAAATAAATGTTAATTTTAAGACAAATAAAAAAAAATAGTATTGCACTGTTAGTACCAAAAAATAATAAAATGGATGAGCACTTCAGAAATGCCCACAGAAAATAGGCCAGAATCCTAAAAAAGTCCAGAGCCCAACAAAATAGGTCTCACCCCAGAGGAGAATGACCCTAGGAAATTGTGAGGACTTGGCTTGCTAGGACCACAAACACAACTGGTAAAATAAAATATTATTTTTTTTCTTCTTCTTTCGGCTGCTCCCGTTAGGGGTTGCATCAACGGATCACCTTCTTCCATATCTTTCTGTCCTCTGTATCTTGCTCTGTTACACTCATCACCTGCATGTCATCTCTCATCACATCCATAAACCTCCTCTTAGGCCTTCGTCTTTTTCTCTTCCCTGGCAGCTCTATCCTTAGCATCCTTCTCCCAATATACTCAGCATCTCTCCTCTGCACATGTCCAAACCAACACAATCTCGCCTCTCTGACTTTATCTCCCAACAATCCAACTTGAGCTGACCATCTAATATCCTCATTTCTAATCCTGTCCATCCTTGTCACACCCATTGCAAATCTTAGCATCTTTAACTCTGCTACCTCCAGCTCTGTCTCCTGCTTTCTGGTCAGTGCCACCGTCTCCAACCCATATTTTATACCGGATGCCCTTCCTGATGTAACCCTCCCCATTTATCCGAGCTTGAGACCGGCACAAAGAAACATAAACTATACTGTAATTGACAGTTAAAAATGTGTTTAGTGAAAAAATGTAGAAAACAGTTTTTCATTTTTTTAATTTAGGGAGCACATGATTCTTGTCTGCCAAAAGCAATCCAACAAGTGCTAGGTTAGATGTCCAAAAAAATCATTCTTTTTTTATTTTAATTGATTTTGTTAAAATCAAATAACATTCCATACAAATAAATCAAGTTTTATAAAAATAGGTTCAAAACAAATCAACCCCCACTCATGTTAACCAAAAACCCAAAATTTAACCACTTTTTCAACTTATACCTTTGTTATGGCTGTTTGCACAAAGCTCTTGTCTAAGATCTGACCAAGCTGGACAAGTAATTACCGTGCAACCAGCAATGAAGATTATTTTTATGTCATTTATTGAAAGTTTCGCAAATGGGGCAGCTGTGTTTTGTTTTCTGTCAATTCCTTTGATATTTTTTGATCAACCCGATTTGTTGCGGCATAATCACTCAAAGCACCTGCTGCATGTGGCTGTAGTAGTTTCCAAACTTTCTTTGTCTTTTTGTACAAATCAGTTTAATTTTTTTCTCATTGTTGAGATGCATAACCATTTAAATGTTACCAATTTTTGTTGCATATTAATAAAAAAAGCCAGAAAGTTGGCCTGGATTTCTTTTCTTGTACTGTTTAATTTTGGACAGGGAATTTTACATCAAAACTAGCTGTGCTACTGGTCTACGATGGGCTGAAATCTAAGTAGTCAATTTAGACCTCAGCATTAGTGTTTGCAGTGTACCATGCAATCCACATGTCTGTTATGTACCATTTGGTATGGGATTTGTAAAAGCAGTGTTAATGTTTGTGATGCCTCATCTACTGACGTGGCAAATGCAATACATTTTATTACTAAAAATGTTTGTGATGCTCCATCTGTTGGAATGACAGAGATATAGCAACATGATAGACACACAGACAGACACCCTTTTATTAAGGATATTTATGTATTAATATTATTAATGTATATACCGGTAATTAATATTAATTATATAATAATTTATATATTAATATATAATATATTTATATATTTTTATGAATCACTTTGAGATTTACTACTAATGTAAAGTGCCTTATAAATAAAATTAATTATTATCCATCCATCCATTTTCCAACCCGCTGAATCCGAACATAGGGTCACAGGGGTCTGCTGGAGCCAATCCCAGCCAACACAGGGCACAAGGCAGGAATCCAATCCCGGGCAGGGTGCCAACGCACCGCAGGACACACACAAACACACCCACACACCAAGCACACACTAGGGCCAATTTAGAATCGCCAATCCACCTAACCTGCATGTCTTCGGACTGTGGGAGGAAACCGGAGCGCCCGGAGGAAACCCACGCAGACACGAGGAGAACATGCAAACTCCATGCAGGGAGGACCCGGGAAGCGAACCCAGGTCTCCTAACTGCGAGGCAGCAGTGCTACCACTGCGCCACCGTGCCGCCTTAATTATTATTATTATTATTATTATTAATAATAATAATATCAAATATTTTTTTCTTGCTGCCATGATTAGTGTTGACTATCTTCCTGACAGCATTCATTTTATACAGTATATTCTCCTTCTCCTGGTGAAATAGTGTCTTTACCCCACATCACACCACAGACAGTCAAGTTACAAACTCAGATTTTTTTCTGCAAGATCTTGAAGGCTGCTCACACATCCCACAGATGCAGTGTGCCTTCACAGAGAAAATGCAAGTGTGTGAAGTAGTGGGCAGATGAGATGTGTAGTAGCACCATTGCTAAAATTGGCACTCGTATCAAGAACTATTGAAAGACTAAAATTTGATAGTTTCTTTATGTTTTAATAGATACCAAATTTATTTATGACTTCTGCCAAACAAAATGTCTAGTTACAGTGTTGTTGATTGTGTCATCTAGACAACTTTCCCTAGAACTCTTTTTGTTTTTTTTTTATTTCTTTATAGTGGAGTCTAGCCAAAAGGTATCAGCACAAGAAATACCAAAGCTAAGTGAGGATCTACTTGAAAAACAGAAGAGACTTGAAAATATTGAAGCTGGAGACAAGGGATTAAACATGATCTGGGCAAATATTACAGAAATTAACAAACAGGTAAATGCTTTCATCTGTGTCTATGCTCTAAATGTAAAGCTACAAAAAGAATACAGCCACATGCTTTCTTTGACCAGTTTAACAGTGAATCTGAACAACCTGACATTGGTGTCCTGTGGTACATCTCAAGGCATCACATTGTTGACAAACCCTAAAGTGAAACATCCATAGCAGCTGTGAAAAATTTAAATGAATGAGGATAAGAGTAAATGAACCCTTAACAGTCAACAATTGCTTACTAGTTGTTACTCAAAACAGTCCATTTTAATTTCTGGACAGCTCCACCTCTTATCCTAATATTCTTCTTCTTATTTTGGCCGCTCCTGTGAGGGGTTGCCACAGTGGATCATTTTCTTCCATATCTTCCTGTCCTTGTCATCTTGCTCTGTCATACCCATCACCTGCATGTTCTCTCTCACCACATCCATAAACATTCTCTTAGACCTTCCTCTTTTCCTCTTCCCTGGCAGCTCTATCGTTAACATCGTTCTCCCAATACATTCATCATCTCTCCTCTGCATATGTCCAAACCAATGCAATCTCGCCTTTCTGACTTTGTCTCTCAACCGTGTAACTTGAGCTGACCCTCTAATGCCTTCATTTCTAATCCTGTCCATCCTCATCACAACCAATGCAAATTTTAACATCTTTAACTCTGCCATCTCCAGATCTGTCTTCTACTTTGTGGTCAGTGCCACTGTCTCCAACCCATATAACATAGCTGGTCTCATATTTTTAATAATCCATAAAACATTCCTATCCCATGTGTTGAAATAATTTAGTCTTACAGGTATTCTTATGGCATTGTTTCAAGCCCTTCTGTTGTATGGATTACAATTTGATTCTTTTGATGGAACAAACCCATACATTTACCTGTTGCCTAGTGTTTTTAACGTTTCATTTATTATTTATCTTCCCCTGTTTGATGAATTCATCCAACATCATGGCCTGAAATTTGGTGGATTTTATTAAGAATACCCTGAGGATAATCCAATCTGTGTCATTGTTGGTGGAAGTGCCTTTTGCAAATATGCCAGGACTTGTAGTATCATAATTGAATTCTTACTCATGGCTAGTCTCTTAACAGTTGTTGATTCTGTTCTTGTCTGGATGTTAATGTGCCATCTCTTACCTTATTCCAATGATCCTAATTACAGGTGCTGGTCGTAAAATTAGAATATCATGACAAAGTTGATTTATTTCAGTAATTCCATTCAAAAAGTGAAACTTGTATATTAGATTCATTCATTACACACAGACTGATGTATTTCAAATGTTTATTTCTTTTAATTTTGATGATTATAACTGACAACTAATGAAAGTCCCAAATTCAGTATCTCAGAAAATTAGAATAACAATTAAGACCAATGCAAAAAAAGGATTTTATGAAATGTTGGCCAACTGAAAGGTATGAACATGAAAAGTATGAGCATGTACAGCACTCAATATGTATTTGGGGCTCCTTTGGCCTGGATTACTGCAGCAATGCGGCGTGGCATGGAGTCGATCAGTCTGTGGCATTGCTCAGGTGTTATGAGAGCCCATGTTGCTCTGATAGTGGCCTTCAGCTCTTCTGAATTGTTGGGTCTGGCATATTTCTATGGGGTTAAGGTCAGGCGAGTTTGCTGGCCAATCAAGAACAGGGATACCATGGTCCTTAAACCAGGTACTGGTAGCTTTGGCACTGTGTGCAGGTGCCTGGCCCTGTTGGAAAATGAAATCTGCATCTCCATAAAGTTCGTCAGCAGCAGGAAGCATGAAGTGCTCTAAAACTTCCTGGTAGACAGCTGCGTTGACCTTGGACCTCAGAAAACAAAATGGACCAACAGCAGCAGATGACATGGCACCCCAAACCATCACTGACTGTGGAAACTTTACACTGGACCGCAAGTAACGTGGATTCTGTGCCTCTCCTCTCTTCCTCCAGACTCTGGGACCTTGATTTCCAAAGGAAATGCAAAATTTACTTTCATCAGAGAACATAACTTTGGACCACTCAGCAGCAGTTTTGTCTTTAGCCCAGGCGAGACGCTTCTGACGCCGTCTCTTGTTCAAGAGTGGCTTGACACAAGGAATGCGACAGCTGAAACCCATGTCTTGCATACGTCTGGGCGTGGTGGTTCTTGAAGCACTGACTCCAGCTGCAGTCCACTCTTTGTGAATCTCCCCCACAGTTTTGAATGGGTTTTGTTTCACAATCCTCTCCAGGGTGCGGTTATCCCTATTGCTTGTACACTTTTTTCTACCACATCTTGTCCTTCCCTTCACCTCTCTATTAATGTGCTTGGACACAGAGCTCTGTGAACAGCCAGCCTCTTTAGCAATGACCTTAAGTGTCTTGCCCTCCTTGTGCAAGGTGTCAATGGTCGTCTTTTGGACAACTGTCAAGTCAGCAGTCTTCCCCATGATTTTGTAGCCTACAGAACTAGACTGAGAGACCATTTAAAGGCTTTTGCAGGTGTTTTGAGTTAATTAGCTGATTAGAGTGTGGCACCAGGTGTCTTCAATATTGAACCTTTTCACAATATTCTAATTTTCCGAGATACTGAATTTGGGACTTTCATTAGTTGTCAGTTATAATCATCAAAATTAAAAGAAATAAACATTTGAAATACACCAGTCTGTGTGTAATGAATGAATCTAATATACAATTTTCACTTTTTGAATGGAATTACTTAAATAAATCAACTTTGTCATGATATTCTAATTTTATGACCAGCACCTGTACTTATTTGTCACATATAAATGCTTTTTGAGTTTCAGCCATCTAACCTTAATGGGTACAAGTCTGGAGTGTTGCTCACATACTAAAAAAACTGCTTAGAGAAGTAATAGAGGTTTAAGGTTCCATAGTCTTTTCTCCCTCTAATGTCAGGAATCTGGCTTTCATATCTCATTTCTTTCAACTTCAGAAATGTTCTGGAAGTGACCATCTCTCACTGCCCACCAATGGTGCCAAAACAGTCACACATGCTCTATTCTCATCCCACTTAGACTGTTTCAGAGTATTCAACATTCAGCAACCAGAGTTTTCAACTTCACAAATCCTCAAGAGCAGACTACTGTCACTTTCTTTTGTTTTCACTGGTTTTCTGATTCTGATACTAGATTTCTTAAGATTTTGTTATATGTATCACTACTATAACCCCAATTCTTTGTTTATACATTTAATCTATACTATTATTAATCTGTTGATTGCTGTGTATCTATAAATTGATTCCATTTTCTAACCCATTTACACAATTCTACAGGGTGGGCCATTTATATGGATACACCTTAATAAAATGGTAATGGTTGGTGATATTAACTTCCTGTTTGTGGCACATTAGTATATGTGAGGGGGGAAACTTTTCAAGATGGGTGGTGACCATGGTGGCCATTTTGAAGTCGGCCATTTTGGATCCAACTTTTGTTTTTTCAATAGGAAGAGGGTCATGTGACACATCAAACTTATTGGGAATTTCACAAGAAAAACAATGGTGTGCTTGGTTTTAACGTAACTTTATTCTTTCATGAGTTATTTACAAGTTTCTGACCACTTATAAAATGTGTTCAATGTGCTGCCCATTGTGTTGGATTGTCAATGCAACCCTCTTCTCCCACTCTTCACACACTGATAGCAACACCGCAGGAGAAATGCTAGCACAGGCTTCCAGTATCCGTAGTTTCAGGTGCTGCACATCTCGTATCTTCACAGCATAGACAATTGCCTTCAGATGACCCCAAAGATAAAAGTCTAAGGGGGTCAGATCGGGAGACCTTGGGGGCCATTCAACTGGCCCACAACGACCAATCCACTTTCCAGGAAACTGTTCATCTAGGAATGCTCGGACCTGACACCCATAATGTGGTGGTGCACCATCTTGCTGGAAAAACTCAGGGAACGTGCCAGCTTCAGTGCATAAAGAGGGAAACACATCATCATGTAGCAATTTCGCATATCCAGTGGCCTTGAGGTTTCCATTGATGAAGAATGGCCCCACTATCTTTGTACCCCATATACCACACCATACCATCAATTTTTTTGTTCCAACAGTCTTGGAGGGATCTATCCAATGTGGGTTAGTGTAAGACCAATACCGGTGGTTTTGTTTGTTAACACAAACACAATGGGCAGCACATTGAACACATTTTATAAGTGGTCAGAAACTTGTAAATAACTCATGAAAGAATGAAGTTACGTTAAAACCAAGCACACCATTGTTTTTCTTGTGAAATTCCCAATAAGTTTGATGTGTCACATGACCCTCTTCCCATTGAAAAAACAAAAGTTGGATCCAAAATGGCCGACTTCAAAATGGCCACCATGGTCACCACCCATCTTGAAAAGTTTCCCCCCTCACATATACTAATGTGCCACAAACAGGAAGTTAATATCACCAACCATTCCCATTTTATTAAGGTGTATCCATATAAATGGCCCACCCTGTACATTGTGGGAAGTTAGTCGAGATCTTGGCAGCTTTTGGTCACAAGTCAAAAATCAACCCTGGACGTTCAACTGCTAAATAAATTAATTTCTATTAAGTGACCATGGATCTTTTACTGACGCTCCCAGACTGTGGAATGTTTTACTCCTTTTACTGTAGCTGGTGCCTCTCTTGTAAGATTTGTTTTTCTTTTTCCTGGTTGTGTTTCAAAGAGGCTCTTTTCATATTTTCTTTGCTTTTTTTCTTAATTGAAGAAGAATATTCTCATTCTGTCCTTTATCAATAATACTTTAGAGTAGTAGCCACCTACTGTAGGTGCATTATCAATCAGTTACTCTAGTGTAGCAAGAACTTAGGAAAAAAGGTTTGCTTGCTGTTGATTCCTATCAAACTATAAAACACCAATGACAAAACATTAAAATGTGCAGTGCATCTATCAGTCACCTACTATGTTATATGATCTGTTTTTGTTGTATAGCAATAAGTGAACCTTAAGTGTTAATCCTACAACTTTTTAATTAATTTACTGTTTAATTTAAAATGAAAAAAACATCAAGGAAGCAATGAGTTTTTCATTTTTATTTATTTATTTATTTTGTAATTTATTGTGTGTTTCTTACATTTCTGGTCATTGTACAAATGTCACTTCCACACATTGTGAAGAAAAAAAGGAAAATGTTTCTTTTCTAGATAGGGATAAATCAACATGCCCAGGTGCTAGTGCCCCATTTGTTAAGCTTAATGAGGAGCCATCAATAAAACAGCAGAAGTGATTGCTGTATGGATTGTGACTCTTCGGAACAGAATGGCATTGGACATGTTGTTAGCCGCACAGGAGAGCTCATATGCTGCCATCGGTCCTCAGTGCTGCACTTATATTCCATATTCATCACACAGTATTTCTTCATTCACTGAACTGATACAGAAATATGGACCTTTCTTGTGTTTTGGGCTTTTTGAATTGGACACCAGCCTTGTCATGGACAATTCTGAAACTTTTTATTATTCTATCAGTTCATTATTATCATTGTATATATTGTTGGCTGTGTTATATCTTGTTGAATTAAAACTATATCCTCTGTAACTAATTGTGTTCAGATATCCCCAACATAAGTTCGTCCATCCCTTCCCCTTCCCTCAGCCTTCACCATCCCATTACATCAGATCTTGCTGGGCCCAACCTAAGGACACTTTATTCTCACGAGCCCCCTCTCTACGATCCACTCCTATTTCCTCCTTCATCCAAGACCCCAAATGTTTTACCCCCTGCCATTACCACCCAGTCCTTTATCGTTATTTTCCTCTCTCCTATATCCAACTTAACTCCTCACTCCTCATAAACAATTGCACCCCACACCACCTGCTTCTGACGGTATTAGTTAGGTCGGTCATCATGGACTAAAAGTGGAGCAATTGAGAAAAAAAAATGCTTTCTTATTATTACAGGGCTTGTAGGCCTCACTGTATTTTAGTTAAATGTTAAAGTTGGCTAAAGTCATTGTCAAGTATTATTAAATTTTTGATGGAGTGATTCTTTAGAGTTTGTGCTGCTAAGAAATGCTTGCAATAGTGTTCCATCAATCTATATCTAGGTAGTTAAGCAGTTGTAAGACAATGTTCCAACAAACTCACTAATTCAGACAGGTCACTACTGGGTTAGATGGTTATTTAGTTTGTTTGAACCATGGGTGAGGTAATGAGTCTAGCACATTCCAGTTTGATATAGGGAAGGTAAGTATTTTATTTTTGTGCTTTTTGCTTTTAAACAGTTATTCATTAAAGGACTGCCTGGTGTCTGATTGATTTTCTCCAACAGCAACAACATTTATTTCTATAGCAGATTTTCATACACAGGATGTATACATGGTGCTTCACAAGATGTTAAGGAAATAGATGTATGAAGTAAAAACAAATTAAATTAGGTAAGAATAATAATAAAAAATGAATCAATACAGGCTTACATAAAGGAGATTCCTTTTATAGTATTTTGTGATGAGAAGGTTGGATGGCTGAAAAGACAGGAAAAAGAGAGCCCAGATAAGCTGGAGAAAAACAAAATCTGCACATGTTTCAAGGCTAAAAGACCACCTAGGCCCAACTGGACATTCTAACTAATATAAATGTATTTAAGCTGCTTCTCATTGTTTTCAAACTTCATCCCAGAGGATTCGATGTAGTGGGGCTCATGGGTAGTCAGGGCACCCACTTGCATTTGAACATCACAGGCGGCTCGCTCAGTGCCTCGATCAGGTGGTGATGGTGCAAAACACAGAAAAAAACAGAAAAGAAAGCTGTGAAAAGCAATAATGAGTATGTTCATCATATTTATACTGGTCCAGACTTTTAAGTTAAAGGTAGACTGCATTTACATAATCATAACAAGTTGAGATCAGTGGCATCAGACTCCCGTGACTGCCAGCCCTGTAGTCTTAGTTTCAGTCATGTGGAAAGATATTTTAAGAATGAGGTAAAGTATATGTATGTTGTCATGTAATTACTTATCACATGCTGCACACACAAATTCTTCTTAAAACACTGGTTTAAAGTGTCATTGTTGTTTCCAATATATCATAAACTTTGGAGGAGACAAATATTTATCAGCAGTATCTTAAGTAATAATAATCATTTTGGCTGCAGTCAACATTCTACCATTGACAACAGATGTTGCTTGAGTTAAGAAATATCAAACATTTCAGCAGTAAAGGCCCATAGTAATATTTTATTTAAACGAAACATTAAAAACTCCAACATATTCATATTATACAGATTATTTCTGCTATCTGGAAAAACAGAAATATTGACGTAAATTGTGTTTGAAGCTTGTATTTGTAGTGTTTTACTTTTCAAAAAACTAAAGCAAAAACCACAACAACAATAGCAACAATAATAATCGTCCAACTGCAGTAGCATAGGAGTCACATACACTGAAAAATTAAACAATTAACACAACAACATGACTGTAACACTAGACTTTGAATTAATTGCTCAAGTCTGAATTCACTCTAATCAGAATCAGTGAGTTTTCCAAATGGGCATTAAAACTTGCATTTAAACTTGGCAAACATCATACTTCGTTGTTCACTGCTATCTATGAACTGAGTGATGACACTCCTCATGTTCAGTCATCCCTCAAAAAGCTGTCAGTAGTTGGCTTCTTCTTTGAAAAACTCCCTAACATTTTGCACTGAGTGGAAAGTGATTTTAGGTTTTCTGCATATGTTGGTGTGGACACAGTAAACCGTATTTTTTTTTATGGTGATTATTATATATCCATTGCATCAAGTTTTTTGAGTATATTAGGTTAGTTTATTTCAAGGACAAAAAATGTGTTCTTATTTTTATGGTTTATGGGGCTGCTTTGGGGAGATCACATGTTGCTGTTATAGTCACGGTAAGCTACCAGTTAGGCTGACATGTCAGGCGTCTATAGCAATTCATAGACTCAACACATCTTGTATAGACTTTTCAGCGCAAATTTTCCAGCACCAGTCTGGGTTTTTGGGGTTCATCAAATCTCCAACATTAGGATTGGAGTGGGGTGAGGGGGGCAGCTGACCCAATAAACAGACCATACAAGAAGATGTATTAAATTTGTGTAAAACAAAAAATTAAAATCCAAAATAGCTTTTAAATGCTCAGATGTTTTCCCAAGAACAGACTACAGGAACAGATGCACAGCAGCTGCCATTTGGAGATGTATGTTGACAACAACTTTTAGAAGCATCACAAAATATAAAGTTATGAAACATTACACATACAGAAAATCAGTGTGCAGCCTCCGGCATTATAATGGATTCTGCATGGCAACAAAAAATGAAAACGAAACTGATGCCAACTTGAAATGACTCTGGATAGCTGCAGATGTGTGAAATACATAATATTCTGATGCTCAGTCAATCATTGACTTCTGTGAAGTTGGCTGAAAGGTTTTGATCGGTGCTGTTAATGTTGTGATTTTTCTCTGTTATCTTTTGAGATTCGTTGGTTTTTTGAAGATAAAATTCCAGCTTGAACCAGATATTGCTAGGGTATGTTCAGGCTGCCGCATACCTTCTAGCAGATTAAACTGGTTCTGTTCTGCCCCACATCTTGTTAGTTGAGCCTGTTATTTGTTGAACTGTGCTCCCCCTTCATCTTGTCATTTATTAACACACCAGTCAGTCATGTCCCACACTCACAGTGGTACTATAAAAGTCTATGAAACTCACGTAAAGCACGTAGGTCCCATAATAAACATTTGAATACAATACACCCCATGTGTCTCACGTAGGCACCCCTTTATCTCTTGTTTCGGTCACATACAAAACGTATCCTTAGGGTATATAAACCCCTGTGTCTGGTTAGTTGTGGTACGCAGCAATTTGAACCTCTGTCTACGCGCTTCTCTTCGTCTTGATCCAACCGTGGAAATCACTCGCCTTGTAAGTGTCTTTTAAAGCTTTATTGTTTAATGTACACTGTCTGCTACAGTATGTATTGCTTTGTAAATCATTCTTTATTGTCTTTGATTGTACACCTGTAAATGTCTGTATGTTTCTTTTGTGTATATTTCAGTTTACAACGAAGTACGTCCAGTAAAAGCCTTCAAGATAGCTCGCTCATCCCTTGTCGTTTTTTATGTTGGTGTGCCGAGTTGTTTAAGCTTTCTGCAGCCGCATTGCAGAGTGAGGCAGAAAAGGTTCTATAAAGGAACCATGAGTGAATAAAATTATTTAGTGAAAAATGTATAATGTATTGTCTTGTATGTGATTAGGCTACTCTGCTTCCATGCTGTGATATCATGCAAATCAATATATATATATATATATATATATATATATATATATATATATATATAATATAGAATAATTTCATTTAGTTATCTAAATAGATTTGCGAGAAGTATTCATAATAACATTATTGATCACGGTTAAGGTCCGGTGCCCTCTAGTAGTAGCTGCTAAAGTACCCTTAGCACTCCACTCCCCACTTAATTGGTCATAACACTTTTTATTTATGGGAATGTAATGTCTCTATCTAAAACCTTATCCCTTCATCTTCCTACATTATTGCCTTTTCTTTGTAGATCTGCTTTGGAGGATTTGTTTTAATAATGATTGCTATTTATGGAATTAAAATACCTAGTTATATCCCCGTCCTGTAATAATAATTACAGCTGTATAAAGAATGCCACCATAGATGCATCTGATTTAATTTTAGACCATAATCATAATGGATTAGCTAGGTGCTTTGCTATCTTCTTTGAGAATGGAATCCAGAAATGCCTTTATTAAACAATATAAATGTTGCATCTTGGTTATATTCTTATACTGTAAAACAAGTTTACAGCTGTATCTAGTCCGCTGACATTCAGATATCTCTTGAAGGCTGACTTCCATGCATAACACTTCAAGTTTGCTTATTCTTTGAAAAACCTCAGTTTTACTCTGTATATCGGATTCTTTGATCCTGTGACCCTAAATTAATGTAAACTTTGTTCATGTTGCTAGTTTATCATCTAGTTTTGGGACTACCTGCAGTACTAAACCAACTTCTACTTGCCTACTATTGTTCTCTCAACTCTCTGATAGTTTGAAACTATTTTGACAGTTATTCAAATGCATACTATGTACGATAAATGTCTTTTAAGTTAAGAAAAGTAGTAATTATACAATGCACTAAGTAGTTTAATGCAAAACATAATAAATGGCTTACAATCAGCTGGTGTTCCATGCTGGGTTGGGTCTTGCTTTTCGCTCACTGTAAACAGGATAGACACTGGTTTTCCCACCCTGAACTGGAGAAGTAGATTATAATATGGATGGTTAGAGTGTGTTAAACTAAGATCATGATAGAGTGAGAAGAGGTCCATGCAAGCAGAAGAACATTCAAATTTTACTTAGAGGGCATCTAAGCTTGGTAGTTGATGGATATACAGTACAAGTTGGAGAATAAAAACTTGGGGAGCACAGTCTGATAATGTCAATAGGGTAACAACACAGATGTACTGTAACTCTCAAGCTGTCACACTGAGTACTGTACAGGTGTTGACTGTACCTTGTTATGCTACCCGTGAAATTTATGATCTGGATTGATGACAAAAGACTGCAGTAGCAGATTCCCTCAGCCATGTAAAATTATTCTTAATTCCAAGCATGTTAACACAACTCTGTCTGTGCAAATCTGACACAAAACCCCTGTAGACCTTGCTATAAAATACCATGGGGTATGTGGACATAAGCTTTTTTGCAAGTTCTCAAGATCCCATATTTGGACAGAAATGGTAAACTTTGATGTTCCCTCAAACACCTGTACATGGACATCATAGAATCCATATTTCTGTGCTTGAACATAGCGTTTAACTAAACTTGGAGCTTACAGTAGTACAGAAGGGATGAGTGTAATCCCTCAGTAATTAGAACATGCCTTCTTATCACCCTTTTTACAGTGACAACCATTAACCCAATTTAAATGTTCCAAAGTACTGTCCGCGTCTTCCACATAACATCGAAGAGGCTTGTTAACCAAGATCTTTACACGGTGCCCAGTAGTTATAGTATATTTAGCTGGATTTCGTCCTCCCAAGTAGTCTTGTGACAAGAGATTTTTAATCTTTGCAGTAACCAATTCTATAGAAATTAACCCAAACCAGTAGTTCTACCACTGTTCCCTCCTCATATCCACTTAGTTTAAGAGTTTATTCAGTTGCTATTTCTGATAAGATTTCCAGTTGAGGTCAACAGCCTAGCTTACTAACTTCCTACTTAATCTTCGTCAAATAGTATGCTAGAGCTAGTAAGAGGCCATCCAAATAGTCATCCACAAAGGCCTCTCCAACTTTCTATCAAATATAGATTTTCACTGATCCTCTACAGAAGCTGTTGCCTTCTTGACCTGCAGGTATCAAATAGGTTTTTATATGCAAGGGCATAAATGTACTTGATTACATTTTATTATCATGTTTTACTTACCTTTTTTAACTCAGAATTTGGCATATTGCCAAATTCACAAATCGGGACAATGGAATCCAAAGTCTAAAGTTGCTTTCAACTTATAATGCTTGATTATTGATAATTTTACAAAAATTTATTTAAAGTATGAGAAAGTTTGGTCTACAGTAGAGGAATAGAGGTTGTCCGTTTATTATCTTTACATTCCTGGGGAATGGAAGCCAGTAAAACTCATTTTAAGTTTTGTTAATATTTGCCAGTTAATTATTGAAACTGCAAATGATAAGCATTTCCTGATCAAACGTGATAGAAAGACAGTCCAGGGAAAGGAATGTAATATAAGCAAACATTATTAGAAGTGCTCTGTGCTTCTCTTAAGTTGTGCAGAGAGCTCAAGAAATAGTGACGAAATTGGGGAAACATTACAAACATTTATACTTTTTAACCTTAATTAATCCACCTATCCTAAATATAAAAGATATTTATGTAACTACTTGCTATAAAATCAGTTGACATTTACTTCATACAGAAACATCATAAAATTTAATTCACTCTTTGTTTTTTGGCTTACCTGGATTCAAAGTGAAGTGTCTGTAAGCGTCTTTTTTTTGAAGGATCTGCATAATACAAAAATCTTAACAATGGATAGCAATGGAGACTTCATTGTACTGTCAGCAGTACCTTTGCTGACCACTGAATGGCAGCAAACACTCAATTAATCATCTTTTTTTTTTTCCCAAGGATCATCCATACCGAACATATTAACAGCAGCTTAACACACTGATTTAACAAATGATTACTACCCCAGTATAATAAAAAATACAAATTCATTTCAACCATAATGTTTACTCAGTATCTGTATTGTGATTTGAAAGCTAATAAATTCAAGATGCTGATCCCTTTGTCTGTATTCCAGTAAGTGCTAAGCCAGTGTTTGTCACACTAGTAAAATCTACATTTATCAATCTGTAGTTTAAAACCTTCTTTCTCTTAAAAATTAAAATTACTTTTGCTATTGTTTATTTGGGTGGATTGGATTGAGATACTTGGCAAGCAGCAGATGGGAGCAATCAGATTATCTGTGGGTGCAGGATTCAAAGCCAGTCCCATTCATAGTTCTAACATGTATATAGTAAATGCACACCCTGAAAGTGCACTGGCACTCAGTGTCTCTCTGTAACTTTTCTTGCATGTTTTGCTCATGCTGCTTAGCTTATATCATGAAACATCATTTGCTGAACATTACAACCCAGTTTGGTGCGGGTGACAACATGCTCCTAAGAGCCAATCTTAGAAAGTTAATGCTAATGTTAAATTCATTTAAGTATCTGCTTAATTTTGTTTGGAATATCAGTTTCTCTTAGTTCCTTAGATTATCATGTAGTATGTTACCCGCTGTAACTTAACATGAAATACAACTCTCTTAGCTATATGTGTATAACAGAGTGTTAATTAAGCCAGTTATGAAACAGCCTCACTGCTAGCATGAATTGTTAGATTAATTTATAAATAGGGCATTGCCATACTCATCACATTATTGCCCGAATTGTCCTATGACGTAAAGTAAAAGTTGCAGAACTTTAATAATTTTCGACAAACACAGCTACAGTTAAGATTAAATCAAAGTACATTTGCAACTAGTATATTTGTGTGATATTATTAGTGTGTTAGCCACTAAAGCTGATAAAAGTCACAGATGGAATTAGGGTCCTAATTACTAAAGTAACTGAGACAGGTATGTTGGATTCAAATTAGAATTTTAAGATTCTGACTTACATGAAAAAGGAGCCGACTCCACGGCCTAGCTAGACACACAAAAATCAGCATGCATCATCCTATGCTTAAAGCATGGCGTGATATTTTGAGGCACACAGATGATCTTTAGCAGTATTTGCAACTTCTTGGAATGGCTATGTATACTACTAAAAATGGTCAGGTTAGAGAATGAAGATGATTGACTTGATTGTTTGTTGAAATAAAGCACATATTACTTCACTGGGATAGTGCAAAGGGATATTTTTAGGAACTCGCAACCACAGCTCATGGATCGTGGTTTGAGTTTTAATTTTGGTATGCTTTCTATGTGGTATTGACATATTCCCTATATATTAAAGTGGGCTACCTTCAACCTCCTTTGCATTAGACCTGAGTGTCACTTGGGCTGTGAAAACAGTGCTGAAAGAGTTAGTCTCAAACATCACTCGGGCAACTGTATAGACACGTCTCTCATAAGTGTTGAACCCAAGGATTAATCGGGCTAGAAAATGCCAACAGCGTTAGTGATGAGCGTTGATCGGGAAATTATATAGACGTGTCATCCGTAAGCAAAAAGGCCTGAGTGTTAACCAGTCAATGGTACAGACACGTCTTCTCCTAGCCTCATAATGGCATCTTGTAAGAAACGTTTTTCAGCAGCCCAGGTGTTACACGCTCTTGTCAGAGATATAAGCAGTGATGACAAAGTGAATCTGTCTTCAAGCAGTTAAACTGAAACAGTGAAATTGAAAATGATTCTGAAGAGTCCAAACATGACGCTCATGTCAATTGCACATGTGCAGTGTGCTGTTCAAAAGCTGATCGGTCCAGAAAGAAAATCCGCAAGGACTCACGCTACTATTGTCCTGACTATGATGTTGGATTGTGTACATCACCGTGCTTCAAGATATACTACACAAAGGACACATTTTGTCAGTATATATGGTATTACTTTTATTATTATTATTATTATTATTATTTATATCATTATTCTACTTTATACACTTCTGACTTTGTACTTGAAATGTTATGCAGGTTTTACAGAAGTAAGATCAGATTTAATAAATATGTAATTTTCAAGCAAAAATTGCAACGCTTTTTACATGTTTTTTCTAGAAAAAATGTAACGGTAAGGAGGCTATGGCCTCCATCATTAAAGTCCAAGGATATGCTGTTGTCCCAGAAGGCAAGCTAGGGCTAGTTAATACCTTTCAATGGCTGTGTTGCTATCATTATATTCTCAAACATTTCCAGCTCTGGACATATACAAGTATCGATCAAAATGTTTTCAACCCTCTATTAACAGAAACACCACTAAACCAAACATTTTTTCTACCAGAATCTTTGTGAACACTGTTATAACATTCATAAAGCTTTTCTTTGTCTCTAAAATAAGATGTTTTGTATAGTCACTTTTCTATAGCTGACTTAACATCTTCATGTTTGGCATAGCACATCGTTTCAATGATGGAGAGCATGTGGTAGTCATACAGTACCAGATCTGGAGAATGTGGTGAATGCGGCGTTTCTGAATCCTTGGTTTTACAGAATAGTATTTGTAGCCTTCCATGATTTTTGATGTTCCTAGTGTGTTCATTCTCATTATTGTATCTTCTGGACATGTTTTCTTTCATTTATTAAGTGTCATAAATTTTTAACTTTACATTTTTTCTGCCAATTTATCTCCTATGTTGATAGCATCTCTATCGCTACCATGTAGCCCTCAGAGGTTGTGCCATTAGATAACATCTTCTGGAAGTGTTTAAAATGGCAGTACACTTCTTCCAAGGTTTTAGAGTCACAGCAAAAATGTCAGCAGTGTTGGCTAGCAAAAATAAATTATCTTTAGAGAGTTGTGTTTTGTGATTTCATTTATTTTGGTTATTTTGTTACTTAGAACCTTCTAGTTGTAACCTCAGGATGTTTATTTAAATATGCTTTTATGATTTTCATCTCCTGTTCCGATTCAGTAATTTATTTCTTCCTTTTTGCACCTGCGTCAGAATAGTAATACATGCAGCGAGAACAGGGGCATCATCATAAGGCAGAATGGAGATGGTCAACAACTTTTTCATTGGTTTTACATGAGTGATTGACAAAACAAATCAGCATAATAATGCCTTGCTATGTGGATCTTTTGAGTCATGTAGTCAATTTAGATTACACCATCAACTTCATAAAAATTTTGCACATGATCTTGCTGGCACTGACTTGGATATTTAATCTTTTGCATCAAATTATTACCATTGCTTGTATTATTTCAGGTGTTTGGACTTGTGGTCAGAATGAAGTTTCATACCCGTAGTTCAATTTTATCCTGTTATGAAATTATTTTTACATTTGCCTCCGTCAAAACTCATTAGTTGGGAATTCTTCTTGAAACACTGATTTGCTGTTGTCTTATTTCAATAATAATATTGAATATTATTAATAATGTTAACTGTGAATCTGGGAAACAACAGTTCACTTAATTAGCCCAGGAGTCAGATTAAAAACAGAGGCTGGTTGGAACAAAAACCTGCAGCCACAGGGTTCTCCCAGGACCGAGTTTGAGAACCCCTGATATATATAACCGTAAGAACCAATGATCTTGAGCCTATACTTTCCGTAAGGGGCTACATTATCAACCATAAAGATGTGAACTTATAATACAGATATACCTGATACTAATCAAATATACAGCTACACAAGCTGTGCACAATATTTTTGCGTGCACATTCACCTTTCACCACCTCGTATGTTGTGTACTTCTAAAAAGAATCAAGCAGGGATGTTGTTTATCATTGTGCTTGGTACACTGGAGATTAAACCTTAGAAAACTGTTGCTTTTTCTTCTACATCATCATTCTTTTTTCCCTTTTTTATGTGGGGTCGTTGTGTTTAACCAACCTTCTCTGTACAGCTCAGTCCTGTGTGAGAATGCAGGTTCTACTTAAGACTCCCATCTCCCTTTTGGGAGCTTTTGAACCCGACACCTGTACAGTGAGGACACAACAAAGCAAAGGGATGGTGCGAAAAGGTGCAAGTGCTTTTATTAAAAGCAACAAAACCAAAAACAGTGTTCAAAATATAGGGCAGTGCTTCACCCATTTAAACAGTGAAACAAACTGGAGGTTAAAATCCAATAAATAAATCCAGTTAAAATGAGGTTAAAAACAATGGCAGGAAGCAGTCCTTTAAAACAAAACCCGGTGCCGCCTTCTTCTGGAGGCCCCCCTGCTTCTCCCTTCCGGGCCCTGCACCAGGGAAGTCACCTTACCTGCAGCTGACCTTCTTCCTCTACTGGTCTGGAAGATTCCTGATCCCTGGCTTCATTTAGCTCTAACCAGACCGAGACTTAGGTTCCCCAGCGACCAGGGTGCTCACGCTGGGGCTTCTACCTCCCAAGCCTCTGACTCCCGCTGCCCTTCCGCAGCCTTATGCGGCGAGCGAACCACCTTCCGGTCACTCCTGCTCCTCACAAGCGCTCAGCAGGAGCGACCACTACTTGCTGCCTCCGCACGCACGCTTCTACTATATATAATGGGGATGTGGCAAAGTTGTACTGATTAGCAGCTCCCGGCATCAATTATGGATACAGACCATTTCTCACTTGTGCACTTAAGCGAGGAAATGCCCGCATCACTTAGGGTCTGAGAACCGCTCCAGCCGCACTACCACGCCCCCTGTTTAAGCCGCGAGTGTTGCGATTATTTAAAAACTGGGCTTCTGAGCCATAGACCTGCTATACCACATCCTGCTGCTCCTCCCCTCTTAGAACCCATTTTCTTCAAATCTTATTTTATTTTATCCATTCTCCACATTTTCACCCCCACTATGTTCCCTTCACAGGTTCTTCCATTACCATCACTCTTTTGCCCACATATTCATTGTTTCTCCTCATCACGTGTCCATACGACTTCTCCCTGCTTTCTTCCTTCAAGAGCACCAGTGTGATAGAAAGTCTGTGGTCTCATGGGAGGAAGTTTGCAGGATTCCTTCAGAACCCTAAAGGTCTGCAGGTACGTGTCATCAAAGACCGAAGGCTTTCTGCTGACATTGTAGAAAAGGCAGTGTGGCAGATGCTGCAGAGCCAGACCTGCTTAATATGAGAGAAAGGCAATGGAAGATTAGCAGGTGCCAGTCCACAGCTCACAGCTCTGCTTTGTGGAGACAGAACATACTGAATGCTGTTACAGAGATCTTGCTCTTTAGAGACAATGGAGAGCTCAGGACATAAGGGGCTTGGCCATGTGGCTAATAAACAGTTCTAGCCTTGTCTTCCAGTAGCTAAAAAATACCTCTGACCCAGGAAATGGTTATAGGGCTTGACTGTGTTTAACACTGCCTACTGTTAAAGGCTACCCATGTGTAGCATTAAGAAGAGAGTTGGATAAAAGAGGAAAAGCAGAAGGAACAGTTCAGGATGAAGAAGTGAGCTAACACCCCACCATATAGATGGGTGTGTAGGAAGAAGTATTGTGGCTTCAGGTGTGTAGGGTAATTTGAGTTTGCTTTGGTATGCTTTGTTTCTTTATAATAAACACACCAGTGTAATATCTTGGGTCTTTATGGATTTATTCTGTGTGTTATTTTAGAAGTTCTGGGTTCAGTTTATTTCTGTATCTTATTACAAAGTGGCATGTTTAAGCCTTTATTGACTGCTTTAGGGTATGTTGCACACTAAGCATGTATCATGTATTATCATTGTCAGAGTTGTTTTCATGGTGTAAGTTTCATTTATTTATTGACTTGTGGTCATGTTACATAAAGGTTAAACGGCATGGCAGCATGATAATGCCAGGGCTGCTTCCTCAACATTCTCAACATTCCTCAGCATCCCACCAAATACTGGGCTTAATCCTGGCTTGGTCATTGCCTATGTGGAATTTGCCCATTCATTCAGTGCCTATCTGGGTTTTTTCTCTGGGTACTCTGTTTTTGTTTACGTCTCAAACACTAGCATTAGGTTAATTGTTGACTCTGAATGGCCTATGGGTGATTGTGGCTGTAAAAGTGAGCGTACCCTGAGGTGTGCTGTCCACAACGAGATTGTGCCTTGTGCCAAGTGCTGCCAGGATAAGCTCCAGCCCCAGTGGCCCTGAAATGGACAGAATAAATTTGGTAATGGATACATGGAAAAAGCAATTTTTGTGAATTAGGTAATCAATTAAAAATTTTATTTCTGCAATGTATGCAAATTCTTTTGTCTTGATTATTAATTCTACTAATCACCTAGGTCAGGAATTGTAAAATGTATGCACAAGCTTCCTGCTTTACTCTTGGATGCAAGGATTTTAAAATAAACATGTACATGAAAATATTAACCTTGTGATGTAACCTGTATGTAGCTCAGCACATTTTCTAAGCTTTTATATTACCTGGGGTTGATATTTAATCTTAAAATTTGGCTTTAATAAATAAAGAAAGTAACAAACACAGCCTACACATTTCTCAACTAGAAATTCTTAAGGATTACTGTACATGAAATATTGAGATTGATTTGTTTGGCTATGGAAAGATTCTTCTTGCTTTTGACAGCATGTTACCAGAAAGGCAGCCAAAATTATTGGAGCTGATGTGGATGAGCTGCTAAGCTTGTGCCAGAGGGCAACGCTGAAGAAACTAGGAATCACCTCTGCTCATGACAGCCCACCATTATGTGCAGTTCTAAACTTCAGCAAATCTGGAAGATTAGTTGCTTTGGTTAACTACACAGACTGCTTTAGGATTTTCCTTCTCTGTGATACTGTGCAGCTCTTTAACAAAAATGTTCTACATCTAGTAGAGCATTCAGAGTTGACATAATCTACATATGCGTGACCCATAGTCTAGATGACACTTTCAAAAGTAGTTATCCAAGAAATTAACATTTATTTTGAAAAATACATTTTAAGTCTTTCAAGGTGGAAAATAGCATGGGCAGCCGGGAGTGTGGTGGTTAAAGGTTTGGACTTTGGATTTCAGACCTTGACATTGTTGGTTGAAAACCTGCTACTGACACTATGTGACTATGAACGAGTCACTTCATCTGTCTATGTAACAACTGTAACCAAATGCATTCCAGGTGTTGTAAGTCATCTTGGAGAAAAGCCTCAGCTAAATACTGAATAATACATAGTAATATAAGCCAGCATGGTGGCACACTGTTAAGCGGTTGTTACAGACTAGATTCATACCTTGTGCCTGACATCCATGTTGAATTTGCAAGTTATCACCTTGTCAATTTGAATTTGTTTCCAGCTGCTATCATATCCCCATTGACACCTTCCCTCAAGTCTATTTGAGTTTTCCTTTGGACACTCATGCTTTCCTGCTGCATCCCGAAGGACATTTAAGTCAAGTTAACTGATTACTCTGAATGTTCTTCTTGTTAGTATGTAAGGCCCTATGATTTAACGCAGTGTGGAAAACATGGAAGGAATCACAGAATTAACGCATAAAAACGGATTTTAGATTTAAAAATGGAAATATGCGGAATTCAGAGACTGAAGAGGTGACTGTTACAAAACTTCCCAATAGATTAAACGATTGAATAATCTGTAGTTCTATCAGTCAGGTACTATTTTCTATTTTTTTATTTCAAGCGAACTCAATTCCTCATAGAAAATCATCTATCTGTTTGTGCGAGTGTTTCCTGCATGTTTTCTCTTTAAAGGTACACAAATTAGCTAGCCGCATGAGACAGAAGTTTTGAAGTGAACAGTATCAGATAACCTGACTATGTTGAAAAAACTAAGAAACACAAGCTTAACTGCAAAACTGAGGGCACAACAATATCCCAGCGACTTTTACGAATCTGGACAACAATTCTTGTGCAAGTTTTGCCAGCATACCATAGACTGGACTTGAAAATATACTTGCAATGACCACATCAAATCTAAAACCCATCTCAAAAACAAGGAGAAATTAAGATCAAAAAGAGTTCCCCTTCAGATAACAACAGAGGAAAGAACCACATCGACATGTGCAAGATGCCAGTTTGTGAAGGACTTTGTGGCCATGCGAGTCAGACATACCGCTCGAAAAAAAGACGAAGATGCCGTAAACATGGAGGCTAGCTGCCAGAAAATGAGGGCAGCCTTCATCAAACTCATTGCCCCATGTCTTTGAACAACATATGGACGCTGTTCTTCGAAAGATTCATGGCAGTAAAATTTATGTTGTAGTTGAGAAAACCACTGATAGCCGAGGCCACATTAGTTCTCAACATTTGGCTGTATGGTAGTTCTTTTATGTAGGCAGTTCTAATTGTACATGAAATTATATTTAACCGGTATTAACAGTCTTTCCCATAGGTAAAGTTATTAGTGAACGGCACTAGTTGTTAACGGGTTCCCTTTTAAAAATTAACAACGTTGTTTCTGGATTTAAAAAGCAATTTGCCTCACGGTGATGATGCACACAAGGTCCACATTTGACTCTTCCATTTTAATCTTGGCACCTACAAACCTGGGCAGAAGAGCAGGCTTCTCCTCAGATGCAATGAGCCCTTAAAAGTGGGTTTCTCCTTCTTTTTTTCTGTTTAATTGCCGGATTTAGTGTCTTGCAGATTAGTTTGCTTTTGCTTTGTAATTAATTATTTTAAGATATGCAGTAGATGAAGCTTCAGATGTAATGATGCATATTTTCAATCTGTGAATATTTAAAGTTTAAGAATCATTAGAAATAATTTACATAATTACAATTACAGGTACAGAAGACCAGTACATTTTGGCAGATGTTATGTTTATGAAGAGCTGCAACTTTTCCACCTTTTCACAGGCAGCACTTCAGTCCCCTCACAACAACCAGCTGAATCTTAATGACATTTTAGCAGTGGTTATAGAAAATGCATCATACTGTCTGAAAGCATACCAGGAAGCTTTTAAAGGGGTTATGCCTAACAGTATAAATTCAACCTGCTTGTGTCGTGTCATCAGTTTGGTGGGAGAGACCTGGCAGCACTATAAATAGTTTAGTGAGGCTGCATCTTTAATGATGTGGGTAAAGTCTGCCATCTTCAAGATGCCTGCCAGTAATCCCCAAGGCAAGAAACACCAGGTGGAATAGCTGGCTCGAATCAGTAGGGTACCTCGCTGAACATTTTCACCTCTACAAAAAGTTCCTTTTGGCCGAGAACACATCAGCTCAGGCTGTAACAAGTATCCTAGACCCTAAAATTAAAGTTAACCTTCATCTCAGAAGGATAATCAAACTAGTAACAGCTCTTGCAATTCTGGTGGGCAGTTACTGTCCTACTGCAGTCTCAGCATACAGCATCATGGAGGATCTGGACTCCTACCCGATGAATGGAGCAGCAAAATGAGGTTCAGTTGTACTAGTGTGCTGCTTCATTAAAAGGAATGTAAAGTGTCATTTCATTATTGTTTGTTTTGCTGTAGCTGTTGCTGCTTACAGTGTGTGTGTGTGTGTGTGTATATATATATATATATATATATA
>JANRMT010062856.1:8088335-8119016 GCA_026402145.1 Polypterus bichir lapradei
TTATAAGCATAAACCAAAAATCCAAATCAAGGAAAAATTAAATGGTGAAAACCAAAAATCAAAAAAAAAAAAAAACAATTTGTGAATAAATAAAATAGATTCCATAGGGCCCTAGTATTGTATATGTATGAGTGGGCCCTGTGATGGTCTTATGCCTTGCTTAGGGTTGGCCCCGGCCCTGCTGCTACTGCTCCATACAGCCAAGAAATAATTTAAGAGGGTTTCAAATGGGATATCAGAGCACGGTGTCTCAGTCGCTGCAGAGATCTTCTTTAAAAACCTGGTCTGGACTTAGTGCGATGTTTACATGTTTATCCTATGCCTGCATGTTTTTTTCCCCAGTTACTCCAGTTTCTTCCCACTTCCCAAAGAAGTATAGGCTTTCCAATATTTGACTGTAGAGAAATGTGATAGTGCTGTTTGATGGATGAATATATACTTTGAAGGGCTGGCAGGAGAGTCTCTGGACTCTCATAACTTTGTATTGGAAGTTAATTGATGGTAGTGTAGATATCTAAGTTATTTTAAACCACAACAACAAAAATATTTATATAACACCATCCAATACAAAGTATAATTCAAGATGCTTTACAAATTGTTGTAACTAGTAAAACAATAATCAAGTAAACTAATTATACTAAGGGTCAGATGGTCAGTGGCGCGAAGAAAAAAAAAAAGTCTAGTAAAGAAAAACTTCTGGGGTTCCTAACCAAAAGCCAATCCAGGCCCAAATGGGTATTCTGCTGTATATTTAAGACAAAAAGACAAAGTGGATTTTTTGGATGTTAGCTTCTGAATTATTGATCTTTATCATGTTAGTTTCTTACGACTGAGAAAACAAATGTCAAGCTGTGTAATAATAATCAAGGTTATCCTTTAAAGGGAAAAAGTCACTGGCATCAAGAAGAGTCTAAGTAAGCTTTAGTCGTTTTCTGAGGAGCCTTTTGTTTCCTTTAAGATTTCTAATAAAGATTTGTTTTGGTTATCCTAGACTTCCTTTAAGGTTAACTTTCTTCATTGGTAGTATAGCAGAAAATGATGTAATAAGGCTAAGCTTTTGCCTTCATGGTTTCAATGAATTAACATGTTTTGGGCACCCTAGGCCATTTCTGACATAAGCAGTGTCCTTTTCTAGAGCACTGCCAAATCGGCACGTGTATCAGGTTAATATGATTTATATAAACTGCCTAACATTCACAACATTCACAATGATCTTTTATATTCTCATTGATCACTTTACATAAAACAGGCTTTAGTAATGTATCTCTTATGCATAGAATGAGGGGGAAAAACAGCACTTTTTGTAATGTTCAGTAGTAGGTCTCAAAAAAGAAGGCAACAACTGTAGAGAAAAACATTTAACTGTACAAGGAAAAGCAAAATGGTCATTTTCACAGTGACATTTTTTGCAAATGTCATCTTTTAAAGGTGGATGCTAATTTTAGATGTCAATAATTAATTGACTCTTTTGATATATGTATGGAAAGAGGGTGTTTAGGGTCCTGTATGAATGTGTATATGATCTGCCTGACTGTGACTTTATGCTTGATGCTGTTGAGGTCAGGCTTCCCATGTCCCCATGACCCCGAATTGGACTAAGTGAGAAAGATGATAAATGATGGGGTGGGTTACTACAGACATAGATACATGTATGCCGAATCTTTACCCAGAACTGGATTTTTACTGCAGCTTACATTATATTTGTGTGGATGCACTGCATAGTCAGGTACTCTTGAACCTTTATTTTTTTTTTTTAAATCTGCCTACAGGGACAGAGGTGTGGTTAAATGCATTCCTGTGTGACTTATAATTTGCTATCTGGGCACTGGCAGCATTTTGCATTACTTTTTATTGTGTTCTAGCCATCCCCTGCAGCTCTGCCCGCATATTAATGAAAAAGGACAGTGAGGAGGGCCCTGCCCGGCTCCCCACTCCTGACATCACACTTTCCCCTCGGTCCGCAGCCTCTGTCTCCGATTAGCTTGAATATATCACTCCTGCAAGCGAAGTATTATTCTTATCACGATGAGAGAAGTTGCATAATCAACCGGAATGTTCAAGCAAATTATAGGAAAAAACTCGATCTAAATCTGTTAAGTAGTTCTCTCGTTCGCTAGCTAAGCGAATGTAAGATAGGCCCAAGGCTGGCGAGTGAGCTGAGGAGGGCCCCGCCCCATGTCTCTCAGATTTGCGCAAATAAATCGGTGCCGCAAGCAAGTTATGATACATAGCACAATGAGAGAGTTTGCAAAATCAACTGGAATGTTCAAGCAAATTATAGAAAAAAACCCAATCTAAATCTGTTAAGTAGTTCTCTTGTGAAAAGCAGACACACAGACACATTGATAGATATATATATATATATAGAGAGAGAGAGTGAGATTCGGGGCTTGCTGAGAAATATCTATGGCTTTGGGGCCAATTGAAATGCAATTTCTCTTTTGTTGAAGTTTAACATTTTTACATATTACAATCCTTTACCTCCTAGTTTGACTACTGAGACTGCAATTTTTTAGCTGCATCTTAAGCAAATTTCAACAAAAGCAAAAATGTGGTCACCGGATGGCCTGGTCAAATGAGTGGTAAAATTTCATTGGCCCTTGATGGTTAAAAACAGCTGTAAATTCACAGTGAGTAGTTAATCTTAGAATATTGCTTTATGGCTGTTCATTTTCACTGATATGTTAAAAGTCTGTAAGCTTCAAGTGTTGTATCAGAAGAAAATGATGACCAGTTAAAGGCAACATAACTTTAATGAATATATATTCTGGTGAGTATATTGCTAATCAATTAGCATTTAGACACATATTAACATGACTTCACTGCAGGCCATAACAGAAATGGCGAATAAAATCATAAATTAAAAGTGAAATTTAACCACTTGAACTTTGGATGGATGATATAATATGTAATTAAAAATGTCATCCTTGTATACTGTTTGTTATGATACGTAGTATTCTTTATCAGCAAGGTTATATCCAGGAGTAATGTGCCTTTTACAGCACAGTATTGCATAACTAAGGCAACTATTTCTATATTTACCACATTCTACCAAACTGGTATTCAGAATTTCTCAGCCTTCAAATGACTAAGCAGTGTTTTTATTCCATCCATTACGAGAAGATAATTATGCAGATTGGAAGGCTCTCAATAGTTTAATGTTAAACTGTTGGCTTTTGTCCTAGATAAAGGTGTTAAGCACCTTGTGAGGCAACACAAGGAAACTTTTATTTCTGTAACAGCTCTGAGTATGAGCATCTCCGTCTCATGGGTTTAGTTTACCGGATATACAATTTAAAGAGATTGTTATTTTCATGGGGATTGTTACATATTCATTATTTTCACTTTTACTTTAAAACTTTGGGTAAAACAATACTTGTCCTTTATTTCTGGCCCCAGGCATGGTTAAATCTTTCTTGTAGGACATATAACACTGCTCGTGCCGGGGGGGTTGGTAATCATCTGCTGTCTTTCTGCTGCTGCTGCTGACAAACTGTGTGTTCTGTTTGTCGTACTGCACATGGATCATTTAAAAGCCTGTACAGCAGCTGTCTTTTTGCCACTTTGTGTCTCTGCTGCTCGCGTTGTGAAGGGGGGGCTGAACTCAAGCTAAGAAGTTGCAGTCGGATCATCTGCTGGCTTGTTGCTGCTGGCGAGCTGCGTTTTCTGCTTGTCGTGCTTTGTGTCGATCATTTCAAAGACTGTACAGCTGCTGTCCCTTTGCCACTTCGCGTGTCTGCCGCTCACGTTGTGAAATGCGGTTTTTAGGAGGGCTGAATGCATGCTAAGGAGAAACGGTCGGATCATCTGCTGGTTTCCTGCTGCTGGCAAGCTGCGTGTTCTGCTTTTCGCTTGTCGTTGTTTTAAGAGCTGGGAGCACATGATGTTTGTCTGCCAAAAGCATTCCAACAACTGTTTGGTTAGATGTCAATGAACTTGTTTTAAATGTCTCACTGCCTTGTCTCGCGTGATGTTAAAGTGCGTCTCTGGGGACGTCAAATTGTCTTCGCGTGATGTTAAAGTGTCTCTTGCAGGACGTCAAATTATCTTCCAAGAAGATCACGTCTCATCTCCCTAGTCTCCCAGGATTTTTTTTTTTATTACATCATCTAATGTTGTTTTTCCTTGAACTGGTTTCAGGCACCCCACCCTGGACTGTCACAGGCACTGCTGGTGGGTTTGAGCACCTCAGGAATGCACAGAGCTAGGTCACTTGGAGCTTTGTGCTCCTGGCAGAGGTTCTCTAGGAGAACAGTTTGGGCTGAAAGGTCAGACATAGAACACTTCACAGTGACCCTTGCTGATGGAAGACGGTATACCCTGTTTGGAATAAGGTTACCGGGACCCACCCCAGAGCCAGGCCTGGAGGTAGTGCTCACCAATTGGCTTCTAACGGTTAAACAACTCATATACCCTGGACAGTCTAAGTCAAAATGTTTCATAAAGTGCATTAAGAGGTCCAGTGAGTTTTTAGTTTAAAAAAAAAAAAGGAAGTGGAAAGTACTAGTTAGATATAGTTGTATCATCATCAAGTATGGCATCGGTTCTTGAATCAAACTTCTTGATTGTGGTTGATCTCACCCCTAGTCTAGAGTTCCAATGCATGAATTACTTTGGACAGGTAAGAAGAGACCTACAGCCTCTTGACTGAGGACTTTACAACAGGAGTCTCATTTGGTGGACTAAAGGGTTGCCTCAGTATGGCTACAAGTCACAAAGAGGAAAACTCTGACAGTTGTTTGTGCATATTTATGAAACAGGTGTATTCATCTTTCTTTGGAGAATGTGAATGTGGCACTTGAAAGTGTGTTGCCTACAGACTTGGTATTCTTATTGGGTGACTTCAGTGCTTTTGTCGGGAATGACAGGGATACCTGGATAAGCATGATTGGGAAGAACCAGTATGGTGAGCTTTTATTTGGTTTTTGTACTAGTCAAGGATTGTGCATAACAAATACCACGGTTGAACACAAGGAGGCTCATAAGTGTACTGGGTACCGGAGCATCTTGAGCCAAAGGTCACTGATAGTCAATGTAGTTGTTTTCCTTGACCTGAGGCCATATGTTTTAGACACTCTGGTGAAGAGATGGGCAGAGCTGTCAACTGATCACCACTTGGTAGGGAGTTGGACTTGAAACAAGGGGCATAGGTTGGACAGACTGGTGATACCTATATGAGCAGTTAGTGTGTCCTGGGAACATCAGACCGAGGCTTCCATTTATGATGAGCTCACCTCCCTTCCTCCTCTGAGAGAACCTCTCTCATGGGCAGAGTGAGGTCGGAGACAGTGAGTCCAAATGTATTCTATTCAAGACCTCAGTTGTGCAAGTGGGTTCGAAAAGCTGTAATGTTAAGGTGGTCGGGGCACCTCATTACAGCAACCCTAGGACCGATGGTAGACACCAGAGGTGAGGGAAGCTGTCAGATTGAAGAACAGGGCCTTCAGGGACATGCTCTCTGTGGAATCTCTGGACTCGGTTGAGAGAGACTGACAAGCAAACAGTTCAGCTGCAAAAGTGGCTGTGAAAGTGAAACCTCCAGCATTGGAGGGGTTTTAAGAGGCCACGAAGAACAACTATCAGATGGCCTTGAGACTATTCTGGCAAATTGTTAATAAGGCATTTTTTTTTTCTTCAAGGATTTATAAAGATAGGTATTTTTCCCTTTGTTCATGTAGTATAGATCAAGAAAGAAAGAAATTAGATTCTTTGCAATTATCTACTGGGAAATATGTCAATTTTCATTTTGGAATCTACCAGTGTATTGTATCTTTTAGGGTTTATCAGGATCTAACCCCCACCTATACCCAGTTCAAAATGGTAACAATTATTGAGTTTCTTCATCCGATGCTGTTAAGTCATGTGAATCTAAACCTTGACTGCTGTCTGACAGGATAGAATTGCCATTTTTACTAACCTGAATTTTACAAAGTTCATTGAGAAAAGAAAGATTACTTTAAAGCAGTAATTTTATTACCAGTTTTATACGACTGTTGAGTAATTTTATGTTTTAATGCTAAAATTTGGAAAGTAATGTGTAAAGACAGACATGACAATAGATTCGGTAAAAACCATTCCAGGCAATTGTCATTTGAAATCATTTAAAAACATAGACTTTAATATCATGTTCGCAGATAAACATGTTACATTTTAAAGTTTTCTACACTAACATTCAGTGCACACATCAATTTTGCTGTCACTCATTCCAAAGGCAAGTGCTGTAAGTTTCAACTATTTGACTCTTCTGAATCCAATAACCTTTGTTTATGTGGAAATGTGTTTGTGTTCTTGAAAGTCTGTCACAAATAGGGAAAAAAATTCAGTAAAGGTAAAACAATAAGCCTTGAGGGGAATAAACCAAACCAAATCAGAATTTAAAGGGCATACTATAATCAGAAAAATATTTTAAAAGGACTTGATGCAGCAAGGAAAGTTTGTCACTAATGAAGTGGAATAAATGCCAGAATGTGAATCATCATATGCCCAACATAATAATAATTTTATTATGTGTACATGCAAGTGTTTCAGAGTAATCTCTTTAATGTAATTAGCCTTGGCATGGCAATTCAAAGTACAAATGCAACAAGAGACATGGGATTTAGAAGTATTCATTATCCATAACCTTACAGGAAAAAAATCCTGTTCTGTGGAAATAAAAAAGCCAATATTTAAAGAGAAATATACAATAAAAACATCTGATTAGCTAGCATTTCAAAGCCTGACAATATGCCAGTATGCTCTCCTAATTTTGAGTGGCAAATTATGTCAGCAGGTTCAAATGGGCTCTTCAAAGTTTTTATTAGTAAGTTGTTAAAATTAATTAAATTAAGCAAACACAGATGAGTATATGAAATGATGTTATGTGGCTCTCAGTCGGTGATGGTACTACAAGCTGAAAGAAACACCTAATTCATCGGAGGTTACTACTGTAAGGATGTAAATAACCAAAAGTGAATAGTTGGAGAGTGAAGGGAGAGAAATTTACCCTGGCAGCATGGCATTGTGGCGATACAAATCAAGAGTTTATATGTTCAGTACTCTTGGCCCAATGTGGCCTTCAAATAATTACCTAATCGATTACCAAGACTCAGGAGCCATAGATTTAAGAGCAGTTTTTGATACAGTCAATGTTATTACAGCATACTCATAGAATTTATTTATGATTTGAGTGTGTGTTTTAATTATAATAATTGTCATTTTTTTCACTTGGCTTATTTTTTGTAACAGTGGTGGAAAGTGTGGTAGAGAGTCCAACACTTCTCAAGGAGATTGGTTCCTGAGTCCAAGCTGTGCATCGAGGTGAGCCCGACTATATCTAGCCGGAACCTCTCAACCTCACGCACTAGCTCAGGCTCCTTCCCTTTCAGAGAGGTGACATTCCACGTCCCAAGAGCTAGCTTCTGTAGCCGAGGATCGGACCGCCAAGGGAAGGGGGACCCACGTTGTCTCTTCAGGCTGTGACCGGGCGAGCCCCATGGGTGCAGGCCCGGCCACCAGGCGCTCACCATCGAGCCCCACCTCCAGGCCTGGCTCCAGAGGGGGGCCCTGGTGAGCCGTGTCTGGGCGAGGGAAAACGTCGTCCAAGGTTTTTGTTCTTCTTAGGAGGTTTGGTTGAACCGCTCTTTGTCTCATCCCTCATCTAGGACCAGTTTGCCTTGGGTGACCCTACCAGGGGCATAAAGCCCCGGACAACAGAGCTCCTAGGATCATTGGGACATGCAAATCCCTCCACCACAATTAGGTGGCGGTTCGAGGAGGAAAAGGGTGGAGTGCCCTCTCAGGGTTGGGAGCGAGATCCTGCCCCAAGTGGAGGAGTTCAATGATCTCAGGGTCTTGTTCACGAGTGAGGGAAGAATCGAGCATGAGATCAACAGGCGGATCGGTGCAGCGTCCGCAGTGATGCGGGCTCTGCATCGGTCTGTTGTGGTGAAAAAGGAGCCGAGCCATAAGGCAAAGCTCTCAATTTACCAGTCGATCTACTTACCTACCCTCACCTATGGTCATGAGCTATGGGTAGTGACCGAAAGAACCAGATCGCAAATACAAGCGGCTGAAATGAGTTTCCTCCGCAGCGTGTCTGGGCTTTCCCTTAAAGATAGGGTGAGAAGCTTAGTCATCCGGGAGGGGCTCAGAGTAGAGCCGCTGCTTCTCTGCATCGAGAGGAGTCAGATGAGGTGGCTCAGGCATCTGATCAGGATGCCTCCCTGGCGAGGTGTTCTGGGCACGTCCAACCGGGAGGAGGCCCCGAGGAAGACCCAGGACACACTGGAGGGACTATGTCTCCCGGCTGGCCTGGGAATGCCTCGGGATTCCCCCGGAAGAGCTAGAAGAAGTGGCAGAGGAGAGGGAAGTCTGGGCATCTCTGCTCAAGCTGCTGCCCCCGTGACCCGATCTCGGATAAGTGGAAGAGGATGGATAGATGGATGGTGGAAAGTGTTATGTTTGTACATTCCTGCTATAAACAATTTTCCCTCAGGATTAAATAGTCTACCTAGCTGAACCAACCCTACCAATGTTCTGACTTTAAAACTAGTTAAAAGAGTTGGACCATTCTAATTTCTACAGTACATTGTAAATCTGACCATTTGGTAGTACAGTAATCCCTCCTCGATCGCGGGGGTTGCGTTCCAGACCCCCCCGCGATAGGTGAAAATCCGCGAAGTAGAAACCATATGTTTGTATGGTTATTTTTATATATTTTAAGCCCTTATAAACTCTCCCGCACTGTTTATAAATATTCCCCGCAGAGTTATACAGCATAATCCCTTTGTATTCTCTTAGATATTAGGTAAGATTCATTGAAATTATGTATATAAACACACTGTTTATATACAGTAAAACCTAAATATTATTTTAAAGATATTAAGTGTCTCCGATATCACATATGTTACAGCCATTACGATAGACAGGTCACCAGCAATAAATACGTACAATGCAAGAAAAATAGTATACAGTAAATGTGTTTACAGTGACACTAAACGTACGTACATGTACTAAGCACTGTAAGAAGAAAATTAATTATGGTTACTCACCAACAATGACACGATGACTTGTCCAATAACAATGAATTTAATTTTACTGCACAACAAAGGAGAGCGTTACAGCCCTTGTAAAGGAGCCACTTCAGGCGATTGTGTAGCACTGCCGTTGTTCTTCTGGCAGTCTTCAATCCAAATCCCTAAAGCAGATTCCATCCAGACTACTGCCTTATTACATCCACTTACAACTCTTTTTGCACCCTGGTTAAAAGGACACTGCAGCCGTAGATCTTATATTCCTTTCCTATTTTTTAAATAAAAAGAATCGTAGCCTTCACCAAATCCAAAACGTTTACCTTTTCGGCAATCGTTAACATCTTCTTCTTGCGCTTGGGCACGGCCCCTGAAGCAGTAGCAGATTGTTTTGGAGTCATAATGAAGGGCTTGACTATGCACAAAGATAAACACTAAAGAGCACAACTCTTTACACAGCGAAACACGTTGATGCTGAATGAGTGAGACGAGGCTTCCTGGTTAACACTGCATTCAGCACGCAGGAACTCAACTGTATGCTCTGATTGGTTAGCTTCTCAGTCAGGAGAACTTAACTGCGTGCTTTGATTGGTTAGCTTCTCAGCCATCCGCCAATAGCGTCCCTTGTATGAAATCAACTGGGCAAACCAACTGAGGAAGCATATACAGGAAGTAAAAAGACACATTGTCCGCAGAACCCGCGAAGCAGCGAAAAATCCGCGTTATATATTTAGTTATGCTTTCATATAAAATCCGCAATAGAGTGAAGCCGCGAAAGTCGAAGCGCGATATAGCGAGGGATTACTGTATAAGCAAATACAGTATATGTATTAAGAGACTATGTAAGGTGAAACCATAAAGGCTTGGTTTGCTTTGTCATGGAGATGAAACACTGGCCTAATCTTTTTTTCCCTGTGTTCCTTCATTTGTGTACCTTTTAAAATTAATTACTGTCAATTTAGCAAATATATTATCTTGTGGGCCATCTCTTACTCATTAAATTTCAAGAGACATTTTTATGGCCGAGTACATTACTGTCGATCGCATACTTAACCGTATATTCCTACAATCTTTAAAGTTAACAATATTTAACACACATAATGCTTTTGGTATTTGGACTTTTACAAATTTTTAAATGAATAGTATGTTTTAATTTTTGATCAACCCTAACTGAAAAATAGCCTTTCACCAACACACTTCTTTTACTGCGTGCTAAAGGAAACCGGGATGACTTTCCTAACCTTCCCTCAGTGTCAACTATGGAATCTATATTATCTGGAAACAGACAAAATGTAGGTGGTATCTCCAAACCTTACCAATTTCCTGAAACAAGAGTACCCCTAAATAACGTGAGGTAGTGTAGGGAATGCTAGATTCTCAGATAATGAAGTCAGCTATAAAATGTATATTTTTTTCCTTTTTAGTTATTTTGGTGTGTGTTCAGACATCTGTCTGTCTGTCTAATTTTTGCAAAGCACAATATTCACTGATTCTACTCAAAATTAATACAGTGTGCAAACTTCTGTCAACTCAGGCTGTCTAAAATTGCCTGTGACTATAGTGTAACTGTGAATGATGTTGTCAAACACCTGCTTGCTTTGGTCACATGTACTAAAAAAAAATCATGCTCTGATCTTATTGGAATCAAAGTATTGCATATTTATTACACATTTTTCATAGTGATGGCTCTGAGGTTAAGGATTTGCACTGGTATCTGGAACGTGATTCTTTTCTATACCCACTGTATACAGGTTTATGTATATAATCTAAGGATTTCACTACGGATCATTCAAAACATTAAAATTAACAAAATGAATTTCCATCCCTGAAAAACTGGAATTTTTTTAATCTAAAAAGTAAAGCTTGTTGGTTTTGCAGGATTTTCAGTTAACTTAGAAAAATATATTGAAAGGTTGTTGTGCATAAATCAAAAACATGACACGATATGTCCGCCGGTGGTCGGGGTTATGGCACAAACACGAGAAGGGTCTCATTGTGTCCTGCATGACTGCAAGACATTCTCACACATGCCCACTTCTAATGATAAGGTAATGATGCCGATGTAACTCAATAGTTTCTTTTATTTCTGTTCAGTATAATTAATGCATTAATCAAAGTTTTCCTACTTCTCATAAGTAATTGTTTTTGTTCTTGTTATGTTATGATAAAATAATCACCTATTCCACTCCTCTAATTAAACCCTAGGATGTAGCCTAATAAAAATGTTAGTAATATGTATTTGTAGTAATTTGTTGCTGGTATCATTGAGTATTGTATGACAGATTTATGGGATATAGCAATGTGTATCAGGACAGACTTAGTCCTCTATCAGATGCTTGTTCACATATAATGCAGAAAGTTCCTACTGTCAGCATCTTGTCTGTCTGCTGAAAACAGCTTGATTTCCAGTGAGGTTATTTTGTCGAAATTTGTACACTTTGTTCTTTAAGAAAATATTTTGGGACATTTCCCTTTTCATTGAGATACCTCAAATAGAGCAAAATGTGAACAGTTTTGAAATTTCTAAAACCCCCATTGAAAGGTTTTTTTGAATTCTGAACTTGTCTCTCTTCAAACAATGAAATACTACATTAGACTTTTACTAAAGATTATTTTACTGTTTACAATTTTACTAGTAAAAAGATATTTCAACTAATATATTTTGTATATATTCCTCTTTTACTAGTCCAATATTCACTCCTGATGGGACAACACATCCTCAATGAAAGATATTGAAACACCACCCAAGTTTCTTGAGTAACATCAAGTGTCTAATTCTGTCTGTAGAAGAGGCAGCAGTGGATTTTGCACACCTCTGTCCCAACAGTTCACTTCTTCTGCAGTTTGAAATCTTACCAGGTTAAGTTACGTGACCATCTCAATAGTAAAATTAAGAAACACAAGCAACTTATCTAGAAATGAACTGAAGAAGAAACAAGCTCCCTAAGCGTGGCTCACTGTGAGTAAATATGTACTCACTATTTATAGTACACTCAAAACAACCTCACAGCTGCATAATGATTCTGTATTTGTCTGACGCTATAATTTATCGGCAAAGCTCCGTAGTGACCTACCATCCATCAATTGCACCCAACAATTTTACCTTGAAACTTTACATAGACTTTCTCTTTCCACTGGATACGTCTTTCAAAAATTTTGTTTTGAAGAAATATGAGCTAAAGTAGCTGTAGACATTCTGCAACCAATGCTACATCGATTGGTGTAATTTTTACAGCACTTGAGTTGGTCTATGAAAGCTTTTTCGGCAACTACAAGCCTGTTTCAACTGTATGATATTGTAAAGTACTGTTAAGAAACACAAATTTTATGCACTCCAAGGGCACATATAATTACATACCTGTTCTATTATTACTTATTTTAGAATATGACTCACTTTTACAAAAATATTTAATAAAAGATTGATGAATCACTCACTGATGAAGCAACTAAACTACAGCAACAAACTAAGCCCCCAAATTCTCCTGAATGTTACAGCCATTTCTTTCTTGTTTATATGTGATTTTTCAGTGGTCATTGTCAGTGTCGAGTCTTCACACTCTAATGCAATCTTCTCTTCATGTACAACCATTTCCAAATCATCCATACATTGCTATCCTTACAGAAGGTCGGGATGGATAGTGGTATATTTGTGTGTGGGTTTGCCCTGTTTTGGACTGACATTAATGCCGGTATTGGTTCTTATTGTAATTCACGCTAACAGGCCTTACTTGTTAATTACCCTAATCAACATTGTTCACCGTGACAGCCCAAGTAAGGGATTGGGATCCTGAAAGATGCCTAAAATGTTTCCAACCACCAATATCAACATTACAGTATCTGCTTTTTCAGTGTACTTCACAATATGTCTAAACAAAAGAAAATCATAATACAGTACAAAGCAACAGTATTCCAAACTCATATACTGTACTACTCATCTTTTACTGTTCTCTAAAGTTGCATAAAGCTCAGTTTATCTCTGGTGAGCATGACATGCCATCTTTTTTGCCTTTTGCTTCTCTGCTATTTATGTGAAAGGCCAACATTTGCTTATATTGAAGACACTTAAAATGGATGAAATAAGAACCCAGAGGAAACAGAGCATGGCCATTTCTTGGCTTAGATAGAAAGTAGCTCTTTTATTTTAGAGTCCGTCCAGTTTAATTTTTTTTCCCCTGAATTGATAGCCTTACCAAGCAGTCCTTTTGTGTCTCTGAAAAATCTCAAGCTAGTTGCAGCCTGTTACAAATGTTTCATTTGAATTAATGCTATTAAATCTTAGGTGAAGTTGTCAGTCACAGCATGTTTTTTACAGCTATTTTTGATCATATTCTTGCATTAGCTGAGGTGTTTAATTACTAGGAATAATACTAATCTCTTATTCAGACTGAGAACCCTTTATGTGTGCAAAGAAGAAAATTTACTTTTTTTTTTTTTACAGAAGCTCAATAAGTAAATAATATAACAAACAACAACAGCAGCCACAAGTACATATCAGAAAAGAAAGGAAAACTCCTGACTTGGCCAAAGATGAAAAGGGTGTACTGCTGATGGTATAATTAGCGTTTCTTGATGGACTTCTGCCAAACATTTCATGGGCTGAAAATACTTGATGCTAGAATGTCAGAGAGAAGATATGCAGCATTGTTCATAATAATGATCAGTTTTGATTTAATTCTTTGATTTGTTGTAATGTTAAGTGGCAGACATTTCTTTCTGTACCTGAAAACAAGGTTCTCCACCTGACTCCTATACTCTGTCTCATTCCTGTAATCAGTTCATTTCATTAGTGCAGAATCAGCTGAAAGATTTTTGCCACTGATTTGACCAAATTTTATATTTATGGTATAAGGGGTACAACATGAAGAGAAAATGAAACAGAACTGTTTCTTGTAGTGCTCCACTGCTGCTCATATCCACATTAGAAATGTAGCCCTTGAGCTGTACAGATGGATAGAACAAACTATTTGTCTCCAGGGAGAAATTTGGCTTTTACAGAAGTTTGTTAAATAAATAAATATACACACAGAATGGTCTGAACACACACCAGAATGACTAAAAAAAAAGAAAAACATTTCTGACATGGCATTCACTATCACTGTGTGGCACTATAAAAGTGTATTGCTGTTGGTATAAAGAAATCCCTGTAACATTCCTAGACTTACTTATGCTGAGTAATCTGCTGGCTAAAAGTCTTCTTTGTTAGTCAGAATGCCCATGTCGATCAAACACAGGAAGCTCTGCAGTCTACTTGTGACTTTACGCTGTAGGAGGATAAGTAAGTAAATCAAAGTAAATAACATTTGATCTGGCTTTTATATAAGTAACATATAGATAAAAAAGAGTGTTGCAAAACATAATCACAAACAGGACTTTGCACAATATCTTTGCGAGCTGTGTAAGCCCTGTTGTTTCGTTGAAGGACATGCTTGTGGAAGATTCACTGTCAGGATCACGCCCAACCTCTGGATGCATCCAAACGGTGCCATCTTTCGCCTTCATGCCTGTTGCAGCTGCGTTGTTCTTCTTTGTGAGTGGACGTTTCTTGCGGGGAGGGCTTCTGTTATCTTTCTCCGATGTAAATCTCTCATCCAAGTTCACCTCTGTTATAGCACGTCTATATTTGATAACAGTGTCAGATCGGGGGGAGCGTGAACATGACTGAGAGAATCTTCTTCTTCTTCTTTTGGCTGCTGCCGTTAGTTGTTGCCACAGCGGATCATCATCTTCCATATCTTTCTGTCCTCTGCATCCTGTTCTGTTACACCCATCACCTGCATGTCCTCTCTCACCACATCCATAAACCTTCGCTTAGGCCTTTCTCTTTTCCTCTTCCCTGGCAGCTCTATCCTTAGCATCCTTCTCCCAGTATACCACTCATCTCTAATATCGCCTCTCTGACTTTGTCTTCCAGCCGTCCAACTTGAGCTGACCCTCTAATGTACTAATTTATGAGAGAATAAAAGTGAATAATGAAACAAAACACTAACTTTTACAAGTACCATAAATTTACAGCGGCTTTTACAGACTCAAATAAATCAAATGTATGTTTTTATTCTATAATAGTAGCAATAAATAGCCACTCACTACTCAAAACAGTTAATCCATGAAAGCCCCATGATCGAACTCACCACATCTCGACTTGGAGACAGCATTTCTTACCTCTACACCAGCCAAGCAGACGTTTATGTGGGTGTGTGTGTTGTACCCTATCCTAATTTCTTTTACTTTGGCTAAATTCTAAAAAAAAAAAAAAAAAAAAAAGCGCCCTTTTTTTGTTATATCTGTGTCTATTGTGAAATTGTTAATTCCATATTTGAACTTCAGTCTTTATGCATTATATAGTTCATGTCAGCATTTAGCCAGTTATTAGTAGAACAAAAAAATGTAGAAAAAACTTTCTGTTCTAGTTGTGTGTTCAAAATTTCTTGCCTCGCATATCCTGTCATCCAACGTTTACACAGATCGTTGTGGAGACACAGCACATATGAATGTAAGTGTTCCAAATAACGATATATTATTTACCCTATACAATTCAAGGCACCTCACACCCAGATTAACAGACTTGGTGTACGACTAAAGCAGTGTCGGTGGGTGGGGAATGGGATAGCAGGCTGCCTGCTGCCAGTGCTGATCGACACATTTGCAAAACAAAAGATGCTGATGAGGAGGTGCAAGAGAATATAAGGTGGCCCAGGATTACAAGTTTTTTCGTAGGCTTCAGGGTTTCTAGTGTTACTACATGGCCTTGTTTTTATTACACTTTTATTTTCTTTTTTGAGTAAGACTTGCTTGTATGAATTGCAAAATGTCATGTTCACTTTACAAAAAAGTTGGTTTTTAATGTGGATATGTTAAGAGTGTGTAATTATTGTTGAAAAGAAATGGCTTAAAATGCAGTAACATTCTGAAGCCCACTCAACCTATTTTAGGTAGTAGTAGCTCTCCCAATATCATCAAACACAAAGCAGGGATGAACCTTGATTAGGATACCAGCCCATAGTAGCATAATTAATAAACATGTTTAATTTACAAAATTCAGACTTCTGTAGGGGTGAAACAGGGTGGTGCAATGATTAACACTGCTGCATAGCTCCACAGTGAATCAAATTAAATTCTGTCTACTCTTTTCTTTACGTGTCTTCTTTTTGTGCTTCCGTTTACCACATAATACATGCATGTTAGGTGGATTTGTCTGTTTAAATTGAGTGTGAATGTGCCCTTCAGTTTACTGGCTCCTTGCTAAGGTTTGCTTCTAGCTTGTTGGACTAACAGCCTTGCTACCTAATCTGGATTAGCAGGACTGAAAGGTTGATGGAGGCAATGTTGGCATGAAGAAACAACAGAGAACAAATACCTATTCTATTAATAATAGATAATTATATCTTGATTTATGATTAAAATAAATATACAGTTTACAGAAGCAGAGGCGATCAAAATAGGAATAAATGACCCTAATTGGTTTAATTAAGATGTTCCTAATAGTACATAGTTGAAAATTCATAACACAATAACAAAGTAAAAACAGGAGAAACAAATTAAATTGCAAATAGAGATCAATAAAAATGTCTGAAAGGTTAATCGCGTATTTCAGTGTAAGCTAAGGCAAACAGCGTAAAGATTCTTCCAGTATACTTTAGTAAAGAAAAATTAAAAGACTATTTAAAATGTCACAATGAGGACATGCAGGAAATAGCAAATTACTTCAATAAATATCTCATCCAAGCCTTACACAAGAGCAAATGGAATGCCTCAGGCAGAGGCATTGTTTAAGAATTTTTAAATAGAAAACTGAGATGTGCTTCAGCCACTGTGTGCATGGAAGATGCTGTACAGTATAATGAGAACTGAAAAAAGTAAAATGAAATATTATTTTGTGCTCGTAAGCAAACTGTTGTGGTAAGGTTTTGCATGATTTCATTTGCTATTTGGTAACATCTTGAACGCTTTTCTTTTTCTTTTTTTTGGTCTTTCTATTTCCACTGTTTTGAAGGCGATCATTGGTAACGCTTCCTGCATTGCTAGGGTTGTTGCTTCTAGGGTCGTGATCCACAGGTAATTGGTGCAAAGGGATAAAAGGTCGACTTGGGGTTCCTTTCGTTGTCTGATGTGTGAATAAAAAAAACCCTAAAAAATGTGAGAAATCTTTTGTTATAGTTCTTGAGAGTTTGATTAGTTTGTTTTTTACTTTGATTCTAGTCTGTTGTTAGTATTTATAACTAGTTCTATTTTTATTTTTATTTTTTTGGTTTAATTTTTCCAAGCTTCTCCTTGGTTAGATCAGTAAATAAATCACCTGTCTGTTTCTTGGCAGGATACAAACTTACTCCAGTCATGTCATATTCTTTATTTAGCAGGCTCCTTTAAACAAGAAGATTAAAAAAAAAAAAACAAAAAGCAAAAACATATTGATGCATATGTGTTATTATAAAGTAAAATGTTAACAATCAATAGTGAAGAAAGACAAAGTTTAGCTAATTTAACAATTTGATCAATTAAAAATTGTGAAACTGGTTGGTATGAAACCCCTCAGACAGGGGTACCCAGGGACTGTACTTAAGGACTCCTGGTCTAGCGTAACTTGACCTATGTAGTCTTTAACTGAGGTATCTACATCTGTTTGACATGTTTGAATATTCCAAAAGCCTCAATAAAGCTGGCCCAAAAAATTCTTAAGTTGTAAAAAAAAGTAAAGGAATGTGATTTACGACACTGGTGATAACTAAAAGGCAGTGAGACAGGACAACTCAAGCATAAAATTTCATACGAAGGATTGTGAGAATTTGAAATGAACCACCAGGTCAATTGAAACAGGTGGTCTGATGTTTTTCTTTTTTTCTTTTTTTCATCTTTCTGAATTAAATATTGGAACAATTAAGCAACTAATCAACTAAACAAGCTTAAAGGACTGAATGGTGTCCTGTGATTTATAAAGGTTATCATGATTTTATGGTATAAAATCTCTGTACTACTGGCATAAATTTCCTTTTATATCAACATTAATTTTAAACAGTAATTGTTGTTTGTTTTTATGAAAAAAATATTTTTTACTATGTAAGTTGCAGTGTCTTGATTTATTTGCAATAGATTTTATTCATCTCTTACTCCAATCTGTAATGTCACTGTGTTAATCATTCATTTATGATTAGTAATGACTCTAAGCACTTAATATAATTTTCAGACATTAGATTTTAAGTTTGAAAATTACTGTGAGCGAACTAAATGATAAAACATAATATTTTAAGACTGCCTTTGTTTTCTCATACTGTACTTCTGGGTTCTGAAGGACACTGGTGACAGCTAATTTTCAAGTGAAGCACTTTTTTTAATCCGAGTATATAAATTTAGTTTGTATTCCTGCCATCACTTGGATTTATAATACCGCTGAAGATTTTTGTTTTTTTTTTTAAACAAAGCTCTTAAATTTATTTATGTATGTTTGTCTCATGTTTACTTTTTGTGTGATTTAACCATCTTTTATTTATTTCAGATATAGGTTCACTAATAAGCTGGGCAATACAGGATTGTTTCATCCTGTTATGAATCTTAGTTCCACTGTTATTTTGTACATGCTTTTTGCTCCATTATTTTTATTTAAATGAAGTTTACTATTTTTATCTTTATTTTAAACACACTGTTGTGGTTTTGTATGGTTACTGTCATTTTGTGATGATCTTTGAATGACCATTTTGTTTATGATTTCTGCACCCATTTCCAGTCACATGACATGTGCAATAAGTGCCATAGTATATTATGTCATATCGCCCCATGGTGCACAGCTTCTGGATTCTTTCTTTACAAAACTACTTCAAATTAGTGTTGGTTAGGACTAAGAATTTCCAGTTCTTGTTAGACACTTTTATTTGAATTTTAAGTATGACTTTCGGCTTTACGTTTTTGTTTTAACATTTGGGTTTATTTTGATTTTTTTTTTTTTTTTTACCTTTCTTATTTCTGCCCCCCAGCCTGTTGCTTGACTTAAGATTTCACCTACTTTTTGATTGTTTTCTCTGCAACTTGTTGTCTTATTCCCAGTTCTTTTCCCCACTGGGCACTCTTGACTCCTCTTGTGGCCATAATAAATGAAAAAGTCAATTCTTTCTGCTTTCATTCAAAGCCAGCAGGTTCGTAAAATGTCTTCAAATTATTTAACTGTAAATCCAGAAGACTAATTTACTCTGGGTATTTAAACACATACTGTACATCATTCCCAGTTTGTTTGGAGAGTAAATCACACAGTCTGCTACAGTATCTCCAAACTAGCAGATTCTGAGCCTAAACACACCATCCAACAAGGTTAATTAGCATGCAGGAATATCCTGTCATATACTAGAACTGGGTCACATAAAAATCATCAGTCAGAGGATCCCTTTAGAACCAGAGTTAACAAACAGTGCCATAGGACCATTAATTGTAAGATGTTGTAAAAAGCTCTTGTTGTTATTAAGTACCAAAATATATCTTTTATGCTCATAATTGATATTTATTTTTTTTACTATTTTAGATCAGTTTGCTTGACTCTGCTGTAAGTCATTTAAAGACCAACATCAAATCTGCATCTGACTTGATAAGTCTTCCAGTGACAGTGGAGGAACTTCAGAAAGTAAGTATTCATTCATTCCAAGTTAACAAGCACAAATCAGCTATTATAATTTAGGGCAGCCTTTTATTCTTTCGACATTTACAAGAATAACTGCACTGATATGCTTTACATTAAAGAGATCTGGTTATATTGAAGAATTAGGCCAAGAAGTTATATAGCACTTTGCTCCAAATAATAATTATTAGTTATTGATTGCTCAGCATTTTTAAAATGAGGGGTAAAACTTAATATGGCACCTGATTACATGAGAAAACTAACAGAGGAGTGAATTTACTCCCACTTAATTTGCCATCTGGTAAGTATCACAGGACAAAGCTCTATCGAGAATTGACTTAGTTGGTGGCTTACTAGGTGGACTGTCCTTTCCTAGGTATCAGTGACAGGGAAAAGTACATATATATACAGCAACTCTGACTAATGTTTATGAAACATTTTGTAGAAATTGGCAAATGAGGACACCCTTGCTAAAGTTGTAAAATGTAGCCAAACTAGCTAAATGACGACTTGCATGCATAATTATTTTACCAGTAGCGGTGCACCGCATGATAACGTGCAGTGAATACACTTGACTTGAGTATTCCTAGTTTTCATACTCTTTCTCTGTACGTTTAGCATTTGTTTGCTCAGAGGTTGATGCGCTTGCTACTTCCTGAGCAGCTTTTCTTTACTCCACCTTAGCGGCCCGCTTCTTCTTTTCTTTTGTTAGCATCTTTTCGCATTAAAACCGATTAAGTCAGTGTTTGTGTTGCAATTATTTAGTATGTTTTCCTTAATTGTTCACTTAAGCTGGCATTAAAGTCTTCAATCTGCCTCAAGAATGATTTTAGATATGAAAAGGTAGAGGAAGTAACGGCGAAGGTGGGAGGGATAAGAACGGCGACCGTACGCATGCACCGCTGTACTGCTGAGAGTTGATTCTACAGTTAAAATAAAAAGAGGAATAACCTTGGAGGTCAATCATCCCCCTGAAGCGGATAGTAGATGTCACGTGGTATATGTGTACCAAAGTTCAGGTCAAACGGTTTGCGAGCTACAGGTGATTTAAAATCCTGGACAGACAAACGAACAGCCATGGTAGCGTATTATATAAGAATATATTATAATTATAATATATCATCATAATGGTTTGGTGATATGAAGTACTGAGTCATTATGTATTACAAACACATAAAACCTCAAAAGTGTTGAATATGACATTCTGATTGTATTTTAGTTCCCTTTTAAGATGGCCAATGCTGCACATTTAAATTGAAAAACTTGTTTGGTTTTTCATCAATTTAGATTAACTACATGTTGTCATTTCTCAGAGAACTGGCCGACAGGTCAGTAATATCACAGCCAAGCTTCATGCCCGCTGGACTTAAAGCCATTAGCTGACCGAGAAGGCACTACTGTACATCTAGTTTCTAGTATACATTAAAATAAACATAAAAATGCAGTAAGGGGCACCTAGTGAGAACGAAGGTGCTTTTGTTAACCGAAAGCAGTTATAGCACATGTCATCTATGATGGAGAGGTGATGCTGACAAACTTCATGTGTCTGTGGCCTGTATTTTGAGGCAAACTAGCTTTGGCAGAGCTCAGCTTTTCATATGTTCTATATCATTCATTGTATCAGAAATTGTGTCATTACATGTGCCAGGTGATAGTGGCTTTCCACTCAGAAGCTGGTGTCTTATGCCTTTCCTGGTCCCCCAGAACACAGTGGAGAGGCAGTATAATGCCGCGTGTGATCTTGCACGCTCAGTTTCTAAGCACTGGCGGAAGCTCTTAAATGTTGGCTTTACTGGCCAATGAATATCTGCTGCATCGTGCTTGTACATATGAGGTTGATTTAGCATTGAGGCGTGTTCACAAATGCATGTTTGTAGGTGATTATGATTTATAAATGGTAAGTTGTGTAGAAATATGTGTATGGCAAGTGTTTTAATTTTTTTTTGTATTTTGTATGTATTTTCCTATGTTTTTGGCATGTGCATCTTTTCTCATACGAATCCCGCAAAGATTTACAAATGAGGACCCTGTTCTTAAACTCTAAAAATAAATGTATTTTTCTTTGTCTGTCCAGACAAGCCATATTCCACTTTTGGCCTTAATAATCAGTTTTTCTGCCTCTCTATTTATGTTTGTTAGTATTATTGCTCTTTTGTTTCCCCTTTTTTTCCTAATCATTTGTGACATGGGGTTCGTTGATAAGGTAATATTCACACTTCTTCAGGTGGACTTTGCCCTTTTCCTTGACACTTAGCTCTTTTTTGAGCACTACATTTCAGTAGTTTAGGTGATTATTAGAGCTGTTATTTTTTTCTCGATTATAAATGTACAGTTGCTAAAGGAACATCCATTATCCACAACAGAAAATTGTATGAAACCTGTAGAGACGTTTACATTACATTATAGTACATTATGGTTAATAACAGAACAAATCTTTGACATTTACCAGTGCATCAAAGTTTGTTGTAGACTGTTCCTAAATGAATGCACTTGCAAAAAATATTATGCATTCTGAAACATCAGGATACAAATATGGATACAGAAAAAAATACAATATTTACTAAAATGAAAAGTATGCACTGGTTAAAACAGGGATTTCCTTTTCATGTACAAATAGCAAGGGAAGAATGAGTGATGGAAAATCTGCTAAAGTATGTTTAGTAAAGAAACAAGCCTATAGTGAAATAATGTAAAAAGAATTGAAGTGAACTTTTGTAAACACTTTTGCCTTATTTTATCAGCCTAACACTTTGAAACCATAAACAGTATTGCAAATGAGTCTACGGTATTGAATACTGCAGTGTGTGCAAAGCAGAAGGATCTCAGCTGGCATCAGTCCAACAAGCAACCAACTGTTTGCATCTTAGAGCAGCACATTTCAAATTCCCACACAATTAACTTGATTTATTTTTGTCTGCTTCACATATGTAGTGGCCTGGTCAGCAAATGCATCTCATGCGTGAATCAGAAAATTATGTACCTAATATTTTAAAAAATAGCTAATGCTTTATTCCACATTCTGGGATTTTAATGCATATTAAATATAAACTAATTTGAATTGTTCCATCATGTAAGCATTAATTTTTTTTTGCTTCATGCACCTGTATTATCTATCTTTCATAATGCTTTTATTAATAATCCATTATGAACATCGAGCTAATCTAATACATTTTAAAATATAAATTGCTCATCATAATGCATATTGCAATCTCAACCATCTTTTTGTAACATATATCATCTGCACATGTTTTTTTGTTAGACTAATTTCATTCATCCTTTACAGATAAATAGGCAGTGTCAGAAATATGCACATAATGTTCAGTTTTAAATAATTTGTTTATTTTGGTGAGATAATTTGTCTGACTTTTGTAGGATGATTTATTCAGGGAACATCAACATTTTATGTTTCTAGTTTTATTGGGCTCTGACATTTTGTGTTCCTGGTTCCTAAATGCTTTAAAGCCTATTTTGTTCACATAGGCAAACCACTAATAAATTCGAACTTTCCAGAAATTGCAGTAAGAAAAGGGCAGTTTTCTAACACCAAAATAAACAAGAGTGATACTGAATGCTAAAGTTCAAAACAAAATCCAAAATTTAAAATCAAACAAAAAAAAAAAACAAAACACTACACGGCAGCATTGACTTGATGGCATCATGTGTCACACCCACATTACTGGCAACTGCTGTCATAACTACAAACAACATGGCAGCATCCACACGAAAACAAATTAGCGATGCAATAGTGATGCAAAATGAAAATTATAACAATAATTTATCACAAATAATAATGCCAGAAATAATAACCTATACTCTGCAGAACTTTTTCCTATCATGTACTTTGTATTTGTTAGACACGAGATCCCAGATTTCATTAAACGGTGGCATAATTTTGAATAATAAGGGAATAAGTCAAATCAGATTGTTTTGATTTTGTTTAAATTCTTTGTTGATTAAAGAATCCAGTTTACTAAACTCTACTTCTACGTTGACAATTCTTTTGTTTCTCTTAAAATAAAAACAAAATATAAATGTATGGCACTCACTAATGCAATTGTTAGTTTACATCTGTCGTATTCTCTTTATTGATCAAGAGGAATATACTTGCTATTGCAACTACAGAATATATAAAAGAAGGCAAATTCTTATACAAGAACAAGACCCACATCTTTACATGTAAAATATATCCTATGTACATTTAATATATAGTGTCCCTAAAGAAATGTCATCCCTGTACCAATGTCTTTGTTTTGTATTTTTCAGATTGAAGTTATTTCTTTATGATCTTGTTACATATGCATTTGCCGCACAAATGTTTATTCTAAAGTTAAGCATTTTCTAGAAATTTTGAAAAATGCACAGCCAGTCCTGTTATTTTATAATGGAAGCCGCTGGGCCTGAGGCATCACTGGGAAACCGAAGCTTAAAAAATACTGAATGTTTCAATTTTTCAGGACAAGAAATTATGTAACTTTAATCCAAATCTTGAGATTACACACACATTGTAAAATGGCTTATACTTCATTTTCAAACAAAAACATCAATATTACATGATTCAGCCATATTAAAAGCTGACAAGCGTGTCACATTACCTCAGCACTTGTTTTCCTGCACAGTAACTTTTCACCCACGGGCGCCTAGTTTCCTCTTCAAAGACAAAAATCACACATGTTGCTGCTATGTGCTTGACATTGTGTTGATTTACTTCCATACTTAGGTGAGAACTCCTCCCACGAAGACACTGCTATCACACACAAGCAAACTTATTCTTTAAAACTCGATTGTGTGAAGATGGACACGATGGAAGGAGCCATTATACATTCTGATGACAGAAGTAAAAAGAGCTCCAATAACACCTCTTAGCATATAGCGGTGGCTAAAGTTGCACTAAAAAAATACATTATGGAGAAGATGCTCAGTGTTAATCATGATGGCCTCTAAATTATGTATGTTTCTTTTTTTTTTTTGCTCTCTATAGTGAGTCTACAGTCTGTCCTTTAATGTAATCAGACTTCTTGATCAGTTTAGTCGAATAGGTTTTCCTCCTACTGCAGGCAATAGTGTAGCAATTATGGACTGGTAGAACATCGCCAAAAAATAATAAAAATTGAGAAGATCAATCACATGCTGCACTTTTTTCAAGAATGCATTTCTAATCATCATTAACACTGCGTGATCTTGCATGCATTTTTTTTATACATTTGTTGTCTCTGATATTTTCGCAACATCAAAGAAATAACTGTTTAGCTTTTTTGTTTTCTTGCTTTAAAATATAGATTGGAATATTTTTTGCAAACTTCAGATTTAAAAACACAATAATAGTAAACGCTGGCTGGTTCACAACTAGTGTGTGGGTTTGTGTTTTCTGTGCCAGTGGTAGGGCTTGATATATCAACAAAAAACAATTTTCAAGTTGCCATTATGCAAAATTGACTGTGTTACACTCCTAGCTTTATGCTTTGTTAAAGGAAACTTGCTGTATTGCTCTTGAATTCTGGTAGCTATGTTTCAGTTGTTTGAATGATATTTTATATTTTTGTTAGGTTGAGAAATAATAAGTAGATGTTTTTTTTTTTTTTTTAATAATTTGCCTTTTAACTGTGTGGAACTACAATGCGTGTGCTGAAGCAAATTTTCCACCTGCAACTTCAGCTGAATTGGTGAACAGCTGCCTGTAATGCTTTAAACTGAACTGTGTACTGTACTGTGACAGGTCAACATTAATAAATGTTTAAGATAAAAGTCAGGGAACAGTCAATAACTGATATTAATGTAGTATGTACACTCACTAGCTGCTTGCTATTACTTGGTAATACCTTGGCTCTTCAGAGCTGCCTAATTCTATGTGACATAGCAAGGGATTTTGTTCCATATTAACACGAGAGCATCATACAACTGCTGCAGATCTGTCTTCTGCACATCCATGATGCGAATCACCTGTTCCACCACATCCCAAAGGTGCTCTATTGGATTGAGATCTGGTGACTGTGGAGGCCATTTTTGTACAGTGAACGTATTGTCCTGTTCAAGAAACCACTTTGAGATGATTTGAGCTTTGTAACGTGGCGCATTATACTGCTGGAAGTAGCCATCAGAAAATGAGTACACTGTGGTCATAATGGGATGGACGTGGTTAGCAACAATACTCAGGAAGGCTGTGGCATTTAAACGATGCCCAATAGGTACTAAGGAGCCCAAAGTATGCTAAGAATATATCCCCCACACCATTACACTACCCCTACCAGCCTGAAATGTTGATACAAGGTATGATGGATGCTTGCTTTCATGTTGTTGATGCCAAATTCTGACCCTACCAATCGAATGTCACAGCAGAAATTGAGTCTCATCTGATCAGGCAACGTTCTTTCAGTCTTCTGTTGTCCAATTTTGTGAGTCTATGTGAATTGTAGCCTCATTTGCCTGTTCTTGGCTGACAGGAGTGGCACCCGTTATGGGCTCCTGCTGCTGTTGCCCACCTGCTTCAAGGTTCGACATACTGTGTATTCAGAGATGCTCTTCTGAACACCTTGGTTCTAACGAGTGCTTATTTGAGTTACTGTTGCCTTTCTGTCGGCTCAAAGCAGTCTGGCCATTCTCCTCTGACCTCTGACATCAACAAGCCATTTCCACACAGACAACTGCCGCTCACTGGATATTTTCCCTTTTTCAGACCTTTCTCCATTCAACCTTAGAGATGGTTGTGCATGAAAATCCCAGTAGATGAGCAGTTTCTGAAATACTCAGACCTGCCCGTCTTACCTAATAATGTAAATATATTGTTCTGGATAGATTGTGTCCTTTTACATTTCATTGTATTTCTTACCTACAGATCTTGCTGCTTTCATTGTTACAATTTATTCTTTCTTTGGGGTATTAATGTGTTCTCCATCTCAGCCTCTCATTTCTTAAAAATTTATTTTATGACCTTACTCAACTTGTGCTTGCATCTGTGTACTTTACCTTAAGTCTCTTGAAGTAGATAACAATATTCAAGCGTAACATTTTCCAAGAGTCTAATTAGTCTTCTTTTTGCTATCTCATGTTGAGTGAAGTGTATAGTGTTTCTATTTAAAGCGCCTTATTTGCACATCAAAGTGCCTAATTTTTAGTCTTATCGCTAAGGAGCTTTTTATCATGTTTTAATTGATTTAGCTGTTTCCACCTAGCCAGATGTTTAGAACTGAAGAAATACTGGCATGTGTGACATAACTAAAAAGGCATTTTAACATTTTTTTCCTGTTACTTCTATAAATTCAGTTCTGTATTGGCTTTCTATGCGTACTTTTTTTTCTCCGTCTGGAATATTTTCAGCTTATTTAGTTCAATGATCTGCTCTCATTTACAAATATGAATGTTAATGACATGTGGACAGCTTTGTGTAGTAGAATTTATTATAACATTTGAACGTTTAGATTAAGTATTACAGAAAAAGTGTTAATTCTAGATGCACTATATTTGACACATGTATCGAAATCTAAACTAAGCACAGAAACTGCTCAGGTGCTTTAATGGAGGTATAAACTGAAAGTGCCAGACCCTTTTGATATTGTGTATTTTTTCTTTTTTTTTTTTTTTCCTCTTGTGCCACATATCTTGTGGTGAGTAAATTGCAGACCTCACATATACACTGACATGTGAAAGATTGTTTGTGATGTGCAAGTTGTGCTCACTGTAAAGATTATTTTTTTACATATGAATAATTGTGTATGTCATCCCAAAATGTTAATTGTTGGAGCATGCTATAAAAATACAGTAACCTTAAAAGGATTTTAATTAGTGATATACCATTTCCACTACAAATTTAAAGGGAAAAGCTTTTCTAATATGATATACAGTACATTGTCTTCCACTTCATAGTGGTTATGACTTTTTCATGCCCTTGTAAAACTCCAGTAGTTCAGCTGATAGTACTGATCTCATGTGATAAAAATTGAATAGTTTTGATTGCACACATTTCAACCTTGATGCAGTATGAGCACATAGTCAGGTTAGTGGAATATTGATTACATGGTGTGACCAGATTGGCTTGTAGAGTACAGGTCATAAGTTGGGAACTGGTTGTAGAGTACAGCTACCATGTCCTGCTATTTTAGGATGGCAAAGGGTTAAAGTGATCTTTTACAGAAAGTTCTCATTTGCAGAAATGTATGTATTATGCTCTATCATACATAATCTGATATTGACAAAATATTACCTGAATTTTTATGTCAGTAAACAGCTGCATTCTGCTTTCAAATGTTCATGTCAGATCGAAACAGACATTTGTCTTTTAATAACCATTAGTATGAGGTGATTTACCTTCATGTGAGTATGTCTCATTAGTGACACAGTTTAAATTGGCTGACCAAGTAGCCTTTTTAGTAAAAAAGAAAATGATTGCAAATACAAAATATTTATGTCAAAACACTTATACATGGTGTTTGCAAAGTTCTGAAAAAAGTAGTAACCATTTGTGTATTATTATTATTATTATTATTATTATTATTATAGTACATAGTAATTACTCTCCTTTATGCTTAGTACCCAGCACCTTGCAATCTTGTTTTCTCAAGCCCTTTAAAATAGATATATCTGTTCAGGTTTTTTTTTCTTTGAAATTTGACTTGTGTTTTAAAAATGGATATTAATGAGAAGACAAGCAAATTAAATGTGTTTATGAACAGAAACAGGCAGCAAATTACTCTGGACAAAATAATTGTAAATGAAATGGCTTTTCCCTTTATTTTTTTCAGTATTTGGTACTTAAGCTTTTTAATTCATGTGCTGTTTTTATTTGACTTTGTAGTAGCCTAGAATTCAAAATTGGATGCATTCGACTGCATATCATTCTTAGCAATAGCGGATGGATTTTTTTTCTGCCAATTTTTGATTTTTGTCAAGATATTGAGGGCTATCAGTCTTTCAAAGACAATGGTTGATTTCCATTTTTATGATAAGCTAACGATAACTCCAAAGTTTTAGATTTACAATGACCTTATATTTTATATAATTTTTGTGTTTGTATACCTGTATGATTAAGAACTACAACATTTTATGTTAGTGTCTACTTATATTTTCCTATTGTTATACCATCTGTATTTGGAGGCACTTATTTTTTTCATTAAATGTTAAGTGCTTGATTTGTGTTTTTGTGTTTTTTTTTTTTTTTTACTCATCATTCAAGAGTCTGAGAAAGAACCTAAGAATTGTGCTTCTAGAGCTTATAAACATGAGAGCAACAATAGTGTTTTAGCCTCCAGTTTTTTTACCAATTTTCTATTATTTGTTATTATCCGCTATTTCAACTGACTACACCCTAGAAATTTCCTAAGACAATGTTCCTTGGTTTAGTGTGTTGTTGGTTAAGCAAATTTATTAGAAGTACTGTGTAACTAAGAACTTTGTTATATACAGTATTTGTAGTTTTTTAAGAGAGTGCAGGCAGGGTGGAATGGGTGGAGAAGAGTGTCAGGAGTAATTTGTGACACACGGGTATCAGCAAGAGCGAAAGGGAAGGTCTACAGGACAGTAGTGAGACCAGCTATGTTATATGGGTTGGAGACGGTGGAACTGACCAGAAAGCAGGAGACAGAGCTGGAGGAGGCAGAATTGAAGATGCTAAGATTTGCATTGGGTGTGACGAGGATAAACAGGATTAGAAATGAGTACGTTAGAGGATCAGCTCAAGTTGGACGGTTGGGAGACAAAGTCAGAGAGGCGAGATTGTGTTGGTTTGGTCATGTGCAGAGGAGAGACGCTGAGTATATTGGGAAAAGGATGTTAAGGATAGAGCAGCCAGGGATGAGGAAAAGAGGAAGGCCTAAGAGAAGGTTTATGGATGTGGTGAGAGAGGATAGGAAGGTGATGGGTGTAACAGAGCAAGATGATGAGGACAGAAAGATATGGGAAAACATGATCCACTGTGGCAACCCCTAAAGGGAGTAGCTGAAAGAAAAAAAGTAGTAGTAAGTTCACTGGAGCTCCGTAATCTTGAACATCCTACATTCAATTGGCCATTTATAAAACATTTATACGATTGATGAATTTCCCTAGTGACTGACCTTGGGTCCTGTTGGGTATAAATATAATTTATCTTGTAAGATTCCTTGTGAAAATGCTTTGATCTTTAATCTTGCAGCATTTTTTAGTTTTGGAGTGATGAAAACAATATAGAAACTGAAAGAGGGCTAGCATATGGAAGCAACAATTTAAAGAAAGTGGAAAACTAAAAAATTGCAATAGCGACTCACGTGAACTGACTGTGAACGCAGTACGCAGACATAAAGAAAGAGCTCCAAAGAGCGCTGAACAAAAAATCATTACACAATTGAGAAGGCAGCAAAAGAATATGAAGTGAGTGACGCATACAAGCATATTGATAAGTGCAGCTACTGCGGAAACAAAGCACACGGTGGAAAAAGTCAATGTCCAGCTAAAGGAAGACAGTGTAAAAAAAAAAAAAAAAAAAACGTGCATGCAGTGTGTGATGTCTCAAATAAAGAGGAAGACGAGCTGTTTATTGATGCAGTAAGAAAGGAATCGATGAATGAAACCTGATATCTTTACAACGGTTGACAAACACGGAATGTACCTTGAACACAACACATCCTCCCAATGCGGACCTGATTGAAAGAAATAATGATAATCAAATCCTTGCTGACAGCAACACTCAATAACAGTCACAAAACAATTACATTGACAATCATGTTACGTTATTTTTAAAATGTTCCCTTTTCTTTTTCATAACTTCTTTAAAACACTACTTCTCTGCTGCGAAGCACGGGTATTTTGTGCTGTCTCTCTCTCTATCTCTCTATCTCTCTCTCTCTCTCTCTCTATATATATATATATATATATATATATATATATATATATATACCCTGATCTACATACTGTCAAATAAATGAACCACACGCCGTGGTGCAACGTGCGAGGCTTTGCCTCTAGCGCTGACGTCCGAGGTTTGATTCCCGAGAGGGGGTGCAGTGAATGTCTACACCTGATGAGCCCAGAATTAGAGTGAAACACGTGTCGTGTACTCTTTGCATTATTTGACAGTAAAACTATATATATATCTATACTAATAAAATGCAAAGC
>JANRMT010062856.1:8131155-8151298 GCA_026402145.1 Polypterus bichir lapradei
TATATATATATATATATGTGTGTGTATATATATATATATATATATATATGTGTGTATATATATGTGTATATATATATATATATATATATATATGTATATATAAACACACATACACATGGGGTGGGCACAAATAGGTTTACAGTTGTTCATATGGAAAAAGACATGCTGGTTATGATTATTCCAATAGCCCCCCACCATATATGATCATTCCAATAGCTTTATTAACTCAATAGCTTCATGAACTTTATTAATTCAAAAGGATGCCACAATGGCACAGTTCATTTAGGTGCAATCTTGTAGGTGCTCAAATTACCTTGTAACAGTGCTACCATGCAGTGAAAACGTCAACTCCCAGCAGTCCCTGCAGTTGATCTGATTGGACGCCTGCTAAGGGGATGGCGCATATTTTAAAGAGAGTCCGGTTATACAGATAAGACCAGTTGTTTTGTGTCTGGCGTTATCCATCTGTTTTGTCTTCCCATTCATCGTAATCAGGCGGTGTGAATCTTAGCTGTGTCTTAGGCCGCTAAAACCTAAAATATATATATGTTTTGCGTACTCTCAATTGTAAACCTACTTTTGCCCTTCCTAAGTTTGTGTGTGTGTGTGTGTATATGTGTGTACATATACATACAGTTGGTATAGAAAAGAATCACCCCCTTCAAAATATTTCCATTTTTTTTGCTTTATAGCCTTAAATGAAAACACACTCAGATATGGCAAGTGTCCTATCCATTATCTACAAACTGCCTTTTTATTTTCTGAGTCTTTATTTATTTGTGATGTATATGAAAACAAAACCGTTCAGTTTTATTGTTATTTTTGTAATATACAATGGATCTCTGTTGTTTGCTTTTCACTGCGCTGCCACTCATTGTGAATCTCGCTGTGTTGTCTATGTAAAATAACACAGAATATAATATGGAAAAAGTAGATACCATTTAAAAAGAAAAAAATGATTTTGGAGTGCATCTTTCTTTTATTACAAGCAAGAAATGCACTCCTACCTTGAGAAAATATTGCCAAGAATCTGTGATAAAATGATACTAATTGTATTTTTGTTTTTTTTAATTTTTCAAAAATGCTTCAGTTTAGAACTCCATGTCTTGTGGCAAATTAGTATATACTATGATTGTGATGAAATAACTGCGACTTGAAAAATAGTTTGCTCTTTAACTGTTGACATGAAGAGGGCACAGATTTACTCAGTGAAAAAACACAAGGCTTTCTTTTAATTACTAACTACAGTATTTTCTTGTTAAAGCTGCATAGGTCAATCAATATTTTAAAATGAAAAACATAAATAGATTATGCCTTAACATGCTTACAGCTTCTTACATGCATGAACAATCGCTTTGGATAGAGAGAATCAGTTATTTTGTGCATTCAGTTACACCAGTATAGGGTCGCCTTTACCAGCAGCATTTTACACAGTTCAGGAGCAAACCCCACATGGAGCTTCAGCCCATTTCAAGACACACTCAGTACTTCTGCTTATTTAGCATGCAGTACTTATATTTGAGTAGCTTTACTTCAGATCATATCTTAAAAAACACTCTCTATTCTTTACTTTGTATAAAAATGAATTTGTATCTATTTTAAATTTGAATTGCATATTATTTTGCATCAGCTTTGTATTATGTTGGAAACGTTTAAGTACAGTTCTGTTCTGTGCAAGAAAGTTTTAAAATATGCTTGTCTGCTTTATTCACTCACTATCTTTCAAGGATATAACTGATGTGATGTACTCTTATAGGCACAGTATTTCATTGCAAACATTATATGATTAAGTAATAATATGTCATTATTGTAGACTATTTGCAGCCATTTGGTTAAAGGATTTAAGTGAAGCACTTTTACATTATATGAATCTATACATTTAGGGATAAAGTGGTTTATTCTTGTAGTCGTTTTCAAGTTTAAAATAATAATCTGTATTACTACATTTTTCTTTACTTTTTTTTCCCCTCTTAAAAGAGTGTTGCTACCATTGGAAGCACATTAACAAGCGTTCAGCATGATGTTGGAACTATGCAAGCAACTTTAGATGAACATAAGAAAGCTATGGATTTGCTTAAGAATAATGCGGTAAGTTACTTAATTATAAACATATGTACATTTCATTTTTTATCATTAAATTGTTATATTTTGATTTGTGTTATTGAGTTAGAGAGTACTGTAATATAGTTTAAGGCAGGTCTTATTTTCCTGATACCATCTTCCTCTAATAGCCATTTTTTTAACACATAGAAGAAGGGGTAACTAATGGAATTGATGAATGCAAATAAATAGTAACAAGGGGAGCTGCCCATGATTCTGGCTGGTAAAGGCATCTCTATAAATTTTGAATTGAAAAGTGTCTTCATGCTATGTAATGCCTAGAGCCTCGTATGGTGGGGGCAAATCATGTTATTCACCCCTCTTTCAACAGATGTATACTGTATTTGCAAAGATTTTAAGCCATTTTGCACTGATTGCCAGCATAATTGTGTTTACACACTTCTGTGTTACTAATAGAATTTGCTATTCATAAAGTATTTTGCTTGTTTAGTATCCGTTGTTGTAATTAACCAATTCTGTTTGTATTCATTGCATTTTTATGTTTTATTTTGCTTTGCACCTTTTCAATGTTATTTAGTGCTTTGTTGTCTTCTAATTAATAAATATAAATTGTGTTTCCAACCTTTTCAGCTTTGTTTTGGTGCTGGTTGACACACTTTTTCCTTATATTTCCAGTATTTTACATTACTGTGACTTTCTGGGTTTTCCAAATGAGTTTTGTATATTAATGCATTTTCTAGTAGAAAAGTATTATGTCATGAAAATATCCTGAGCTGCATGTATTATCAAATTCAATTCTGTCATCTGCGACATTTTATAGTTGTGTTGGTGCATTTGTAGATTTTAATAATATATATATATATATATATATATATATATATATACAGTAATCCCTCCTCGATCGCGGGGGTTGCGTTCCAGACCCCCCCGCGATAGGTGAAAATACGCGAAGTAGAAACCATATGTTTGTATGGTTATTTTTATATATTTTAAGCCCTTAGAAACTCTCCCACACTGTTAACATTATTAGAGCCCTCTAGACATGAAATAACACCCTTTAGTCAAAAGTTTAAACTGTGCTCCATGACAAGACAGAGATGGCAATTCTTTCTCACAATTAAAAGAATGCAAATATATCTTCTTCTCTTCAGGAGCAGAGAATTTCAGAGAGAGAGAGAGAGAGAGAGAGCGCTCGCAAAGAAAAGCAAACAATCCAAAAATCAATACGTGTGCTTTTAAGTTTGCCGGCATTTTTTAGAGGAGCGTCAGTATCTTCTAAGTAAACAGCCTGTGTGCAAAGCGCCTCTGCTCAAAATCTCCTCCGTCAAGCGCAGAGAACGTCAGAGAGAGAGAGAGAGAGAGAGCGAGATTAAAGCAAACAATCAAAAAATCAATACGTGTGCTTTTAAGTTTGCCGCGGCATTTTTTAGAGGAGCGTCAGTATCTTCTAAGTAAACAGCTTCTGTGCAAACAGCCCCATTGCTCACATCTCTTCCGTCAAGCGCAGAGAACGTCAGAGAGAGAGAGAGAGAGAGCGCGAGATTAAAGCAAACAATCAAAAAATCAATAAGTGTGCTTTTGGAAGCACCGCGATAAAGCGGCATTTCTTAGCGGTGCCTCCGTATTCACTAGGCAAACAGCTTCTGTCCAAACAGCACCTCTGCTCACAACCCCTCCGTCAGGCACAGAGAATGTCAGAGAGGGTGAGATAGAGGCAGAGACAAGCAAACAATCAAGCACCGCACGGCAAACATATCGTATATCATTGAGGAGTTTTATTTAATATGTAATACATGCTCTGATTGGGTAGCTTCTAAGCCATCTGCCAATAGCGTCCCTTGTATGAAATCAACTGGGCAAACAAACTGAGGAAGCATGTACCATAAATTAAAAGACCCATTGTCCGCAGAAAGCCGCGAACCAGCGAAAAATCCGTGATATATATTTAGATATGCTTACATTTAAAATCCGCGATAGAGTGAAGCCGCGAAAGTCGAAGCGCGATATAGCGAGGGATTACTGTATATATATATATATATATATATACACAGCATAAATAATTAATGAGCTAAAACTTTTTTTTCGCCATTTGCAGTTGTCACTTGTATCTTTGCTGTTTTTTTTCTTTGTGCTTAATTACAACATTTTAGCAATATTTAATATTATGATTGGTGCAGTTTGTACTGTATGTTTAAGACTGTCAAATTAGTAATAAAAGCAAATATTCTAATATATTTGAACTTAGATATGTATTTTTACATGCTTTATTATTGTGGAAATGGCCGCACTGGTGACCACAGCAAGAACAAACATAAAAAGTGAAGAATCTTAGTAGGTACTTGAATATCTAAATACAGGGTAAGTCAAAATTATGTTAACATTTGAATGGCAGAAGCAATTTATTCACAAAACATACTACATATGTGCAAGATGATTTGCAGGAATGTCTCGACCTGTTCGCCATCACGTTCAACACATGTACCATATGTGGCACATAAATTGTCCACAAAAATTGTATATAAGTATATACAGTAGCATAGCAGTACCATTAGTGTTAACATAATTTTGACTCACCCTGTATAAGAGCCATCAAAATCCTGAGCACCTGCAGAGCTGTGTTTTTTCAGTCTAGTACTGAGTGTAAAAGACATTCTCAGGACAGCTAGCCGTAAAAGCATCCATGAAAAGGAGCTGAAATCCATACAAGTCGTACATGCTGGCACCACTCTTCACTACATTATTATTAGTATTTTTTGCTTTTTTTGTACTGTACTCATGAATCTGTAAATCTTGAAAGGCTTATTACAATGTTTCAACACTCAGCTGGAGTCCTGCAGTACAAAACATATTGTGACGTGTCTTGCTGCCAAACAGGCGTAGGCCAGTGTAGTTTTAGATCAAGAGGTGTACTAGTTAGATTAGTTAGTAAGACAGGCAGTTTGAAAGCTGACTTGTTTTATTATTTTGGAAATGTTTGGTAGGCAGCGACAGAGTACATTTAATATCACGACATTCAGAATTAAAAGCCAGGCAGCACCTGTAGACTCACCCAGAAAAATGGCATTTTCATAGTATCAAGTCAGTGCCTGCACTATCTGTCTTCTATTTTCTCCTTTACAGATTCAGCAATATTTTAATAAAGGTGACCTGGATATTTTTAATTATACCTCAGTGCTTTAGGAATTATGTATCAAAACAGCAGCCTAGTAAGACAAAGACTAATTGTGGGACAAGGAATGTTGGGTAAATCAGAATTATGATCGTTATTTTCCATTTGCCTTAATTAGAACAGTCAGGGATCTCATGTTTAAAAGTGAAGGGGACAGAATCACATTTGAAACAGTACTTTTAGGGCACAGGAGAAGCATTTACAAAAACTGCTGCGAGTACACTTTTGGATCAAAGTGCAGAGCTGTGGGACAGGACAAAAAAACAGTATGTAGATAAGTAAGTTTTACTAAGGAAGATAATAAGCTAACCATTCAAAATGACAAAAAGTAATTTGAAGTGAAGTACAAAAATACATCAGTAAAATACTGCAGCTCTGCATAGCGTGTCTGGAGTAACACGATAACAAAAACTTCCTTTACAATTGAATGTCAGCTTCTGCCTTGGAACAAGACCTTTTATTTGAATCATATTCAAATAGCAAAGTTCAGTCTGACAGGCCTAGTATGTATAATGTCTGTTACCTGAAAGCAAGATCAGATTAAGACCCTCATGGGCCTCTGGATGTTGAAACTCAAAAGGCCCTCTTCACCACACCTCACTAACCTACTGGGCAAATGAATACTGTATACTCGCACTTTATAAAAAGTGCATATGTGAATAATACATCTGTTAAAGAGATTGAAGTAGAAAAAAACATCCAAAACTTTATATCAGGTCAGCCTTTTTTTTTGGTTAATTAGTCATTGATGACCACATCTGTGGGAAATCCACTTTCTTCTGGTAGCACAGGTGGTGAACCCCAAATATTTTTACAAACACTGTGCCACTTTGTAGCAAAAAGGTGCTATCTAGCTAAGCATTCTGGGTTTGCTTATTTACACCAAAAAATAAGACAGGTCAGGTTTGGGCTTGTTAGGTGCATCTTATTACCTGCAGTGGCCTCGTTGGCCACATTGTTACGTCTGTGTTAATGTACACAGTGGAAACAGACTACACATTACTGTTAGAAGCAGTAATATCAGCCTTTTCCTCTCTTGACAATCCGTTAGGTCAGTCTCAGTAATCTCATCTGCAGTATTAACAGCTTTTTCAAATCCTAATTTTGATTTAATTAGTTATTTTTTAATGTCAAGTATAGTTTTCATCAAAATAGCAACTTCTGTTTCTATCTTTTTTCAAAATTTTCTTTTTGCTGTTGTTTTGAATGACCTCCGCTTGTACAGTTTTTCATTGCTGGTATGGTAACACATGACTTGTACAACCTCATTAAACTGACGAACTAGATTCCTGTTCTGATCATTACACCATCCACATCAACCAACCAGGACTTATTTTTATATACAGTAAGTGTGATTAGATAGATTTATAATCGTGAGGATTAAAGTGGGAGTTGGGTACTGAATTGCAGATTGTTGTGAGTGCCTGTACTATAGAGGTGAAATGTGACATTTCCAGATATTAAGCTTTTTTTTTTTTTCTTCAAAAATGCTAAGGTCCCTTTGTAGCAGGGCTACAGAGTTGGCAACCAAGTCATCCTGATGGGAAATCTGTCCATGTCTGAAAATCTTGCATAGTTTTCCATTTAATTTTAGTTTTTGTCTCATCAAATAGTAATTGTATTATTACAACTTTTAAACAAAATCTGATCGGAAGCACAGCCTGTCAGACACGTACAGTATGTAAGATTTTACTTTACTTGCCTTTCACAGCTATGGCAGCAAAAAATAGTTCGCAACGCCAGATTTTGAACCCCTGCTCTCTGGACTTTGTGGCAGGAGTGCTATATAGTGTGCCACCTTTCATTTATCTCGTAATGTAATGCATTTCACATTTTTACACTAAAAATGTTGTGGAACCAACTTGTTATGCTTTGCCTGAAGTCAGTTTTATAGTCCTCCTTTAGCTGTTTAAACTGAGTGGTGATTTGTATCATCTTGGTTCCTTTCTGATTTAGAGGTCTTTCACAGTTCAACTGGAACTGAAGATACATGATTGTAGTTGATGTGTTCAGCTGCCGAAAGTACAAATTCTGTGATCTCTGGGCTAGTCACTTAAATGGTTTTTACAAGGCTGGGAATTGGGTGATTTCTTCTTCTGAATGTTTGGTGATTTCCCTACGGGTTTGTCAGTTTTGTATGCACAGTGAATGTGTGCTGTGCTGAATTAACAAGATCATTGCTCTTTGAGCTATTTATGTCTGGGTTGTTTTAACCTCTTGTCAAGTTAATGTCATATAAAATAAATACGGGTCATTGTGCTGAAATTAGTAACTATATTGTGTATCCATTCTGTGTTATTCTATTTATTTATTTATTTATTGATTGTATGATAAAAAAGGTACTTTTTCTCAGTTAATGAAATTTTGCAACACATTATTATAATGCAATTTTTCTGTTAAACAGTAACATTATTTACTAACATTGTTTAAATATCCTACTACTACTATACTTTTTGCTAGCATGGGTAGCTGGTTTGCAATGTCAGAACATAAACTCAGTATTGCTAGGACCAGCTCCAAGACCTACAACCCAGAACTGGATTAAGCTGATTTGATAATAGATGAATTTTCTTGGTGTCAGGCATGTAAATTACGCTGATGCATACCAATCGGTCAATTATTTGCCTGTAGTACATTGCCTTCATCTTTCAAGGACTTGCATAAATTTTATTATTGATTTCAGTTTGTTCAGTTGGGCAAGAAATATTGAACTACATATTCTTTCTTACACAGAGTCAATTGTGAATCTTCACATGTATCTTTGGGATATGTATGTTAAACCTGGAGGAACGTCTAGTCGGAGATGAAGAGAATGTGCAATGTACACGCAGAGTTGCTCAGCACAAGCGCATGGAGCTGTGAGGCAGAAGTGCTTACCACTTTGCCACCTGCTTTCTAATAATTTACAATTTAAGCAGTATTATATATGTCTTTATATTGTCTAACCCAGTCACAGTTGGATGAAGTGTGTGTTAATGAAAAGAGACAGATTTGCTATCAGCACCTTAATGCCAGATGAGTAAACCTAAGAATACCTGGTTAACTCTAATTTACACTGTCACTGGGACTTTGTTTGATCAATATTTTATAGATTGCCCAGTGTCATTCTAAAATTGTTCTACTTCTAATGAACCTTTTTTTATCAAAAGATTATGCATAACAATAGATGATTATTCTGTGTCTCCTAGGTTTGTGGAAGCAGTGATTTCAAATGGAACTGACAGGTCCTTTGTGGAATAAAACTACATTTAAAAAAAAAACAAAAAAAAAACTTTATAAACATAGTGAAGAAAGATTGGGTCATTTCAAGATGGTTAGTTCCAAAAGTGAAAAAAATTGTGTTTTTCCTACTTATTTTGTTGTGCATGCTGTTAGAAATGAACAATTTTTGGTAAAATGAAAATTACCATGTAACTCAGAATTGAACTATAGTGATGCTCTCTATAAATTCAGGCTGTTTCTATCAGCATTCATAAGAAAAGCTTATTATCAGAGTTGTTATATTTCTTTAAACAACCTTTGATGTTAAATGGAAATATTCACACCCGTCTGTCAGTTACTAAACTGGCTTAATCCAGTACGTAGACACTTATAGAGGGTCAATTTAAAATGTTCAGTTAACCTAACATACACACACTTGAGATATAGAAATCAAACTGGAGTACCTAACCCAGATAAGGGAAGAACCTTGATTCTAAAGATGTGAGAGACCGTGCTAACATTTTAACCACCGTTTCACCCCAGACTCAATATCAGTTTATTTAAAAGAACTACTTTCAAATTGTGTAATTGATATTTCAAAATCTATATGTTCAGAATATGGACCACTATGCATTCTTTTAGACCACCATAATTTTTTGTTGCTGATGAATAACACTACATTAGAAGAATCTCAATGTAGATAAAAACTTTCACTATGCTACCTGAAAGTAAAAAAGGAAAAGAGGAAGAAGATGGTAGAAATCCCAAATATAAAGAAGCAGCTGATCTTTTCCAAAGCAATACTGGGAATAAAAGTTCACCTGTTTACTAACCAGTATAGAGACAAAGGCTTTGTGTTTGAAGCCAGTGATATTATTTTTAGCCTGGGGACAAAATTAAAGACTGATAGCTCACTTTTTATACTTAAATAACAATAATATTGGTCCTCAACATTGTGATGTTACAATTTAAACCTCCATGCCCTTTGAACTCCCGCATGTCTTTTGATCTGTATCATTACAGAAAAACAGCTACAGGCGCAGTTTTTATTTTATGTGTGAAACAACAATATTGTGTAAACTCATCTCACTCTTTCTGCACTCTTTTTTTTTTTATAGCAGTTTAGATTGAATTCCTTGTGTTTAATAACAGGCTTAACTGTGGCATTAAGAATCATCCTCTTTTTTGTCTTTTTTTTTTTTTCTTTTTTTAACTAATAAAAGCATGAAGCTGGCAAATTTATACTGACTGTTCACACTGTCCATTTACATCAAGGCCTGAAGGTCACTGCAAAGAGAGATAGAGAAAAATAGAAATAGAGAGGAAGCATCTGTAGTTGTTGACAGGCAAGGGCTCATCATTTTCTTTTATGCGTTCACTCCAAAATCGGTGCATACTCACAAAGTAAAGACAATGTTCAAATTCTGACTAAATTGGACATAGTAACTCTTTACCAAGTATAAAAAACAAACATGCTAATATTTTAAAGTAGATGTGAAATACCATTGTTGTATCAATTTAAAATAATACAATTTTAGCAGACTAGCAATAGACTTGCTGCAGTACTGACCTAGTGTACTCACTCAAGCTGCTTTGTCTCTCCTAGGGGGATGTCTTTTCTTTATTTTAATCAAAAGGACAAAAATCACTATTCATTAACATTTGAGTGGCGAGCCAATTAAAGATATACATGTTCAGTGATTTCAAAGTATGTTGAAAGCACATATGTGAACCATACTAGTGTACCACTCTCACTAATAGGGCAAGGGGCATACCTTTTTCTCTAATATTACTTTGGAGAGTTTCACCTTGAGGTGTAATCAGAAAATCACTTAAGACTAAATTATCAAATATCTGTCTTCCTGTAACTGAAAGCAGGTCAAAAGTGTAAACTTCAATAACAATCTGGTCAGCCTCTGTTAAAGACTTCACTTTATGTTAAACACTGGAATTGCCCATGAGTTCTTGCAAAGAATGCCATGCCGGCCTGGCTATAAATAATGATTATAAATATATCTTTATATAATGGTATCTAAATACTGATTCCTATGATTAGGTTTTCAACAAATTTCTATGATTTAAATTCATATCCATGGGTTTCCTCCAAAAATTGCTTCCCACCTAAAGTCTGTGCAGTAGGTATAAAAAGTCAACATACCCATGGTAAATGGCAGGTTTTGGTGATATAAAAAATGAAACTTGATAAATTATGGCATAACTCTTTTCACCTTTATTGTGAAATTGCAACCTATTCAAAGAAGCCGAAAACAAATCGGAAACCCTGGTGGGGAGTCAAAAACATGCGAAAACCAAGTTGCGTGTGTGTTTAAAACATATAATTTAGGATTTGGCTGTGTTCAGAATCAATGAAATCGCATTCAATTTCATGAAAAGTAGCAGTTAATATATGCATTCCTTCAGTTAAAGCACTTCTGATTGCCTCCAAATAAAGTTCAACTGTTCCTGTAGGAGTATTCTGACATCATCTTGGTTGCATGCCCCTTCAAAAGTCATGTTCTACAAAGAGCTTTCAAAACATAAACATGATCTCATTGTTGAAAGGCATCGATTGGGAGGATGGTACAAAGGATATCTAAGGCATTAGATATACTATGGAGCACAGAGAGGACAATCATGAACAAGTGGAGAAAATATGGCACAACAGTGATGCTGTCAAAAGTGAGTCATCCCTCCAGAATTGATGAGAGGACAAGGAAAAAGCTGGTCAGGGTGGCTGTTAAAAACCCTGTGGCAACATTAAGAAGCTGCAGAACCTTCTAGAAGTACTGGTTTCTCCCCACGTTTGACAGTGTCCCATGTCCCTCAAATATTCATATGCTGCGTCTATGGTGTAGGGTAGTAAGACAGAAGCTTTTTCACAAAAAGAAAAACATCCAAGCCTGGCTAGATTTTTCAAAAAGATGCATCGAGTCATCCAAAACCATGTAGAAAACTGTGTTATCATCTGAAGGTTGGCCATAATTTCAAAAGATATGTTTGGAGCAAAAATAACAGAGCACATCACCAAAGTATGGTGGTGTCAGCATCATATTTTGGAACAGCTTTTCTTCACTTGTAACTTGAGCTTTAGTCTAGGTGGAGGAAATCATGAATAACTTCAAAGTACTACAAAACCTTCAGGGATCTGCTGGAAAGTTGAAAGTGATGGGGAATTTCACCTTTAAGCACGACAAGAACCCAAAGCCTAAACCCAAATCAGCAAAGGAATGGCTTGACCAAAAATAGATCAACCTTCTGGAATGGCACAGCCAGAGCCCAGATCTAAATCCAATTAAAAATATATGTGATGACCTGAAGAGGGCTTTGCACGGAGGTTGCTTCACAGTTTGATTGATCTAGGACATTTTTACAAGATTGACTTCACTGTCTAGCTGTACATCCTAAAAGGCTGGTACAAGACATAAGCTAAGAAACAAGAAATGATCTTCATTATTATAAGCAGCACACTCACTAATGTGTCTTACAATACAGTGGAACCTCGGGTCACGACCGTAATTCGTTCCAAAACTCAGGTCGTGACCCGATGTAATTTCCCCCATAGGATTGTATGTAAATACAATTAATTCGTTCCAGACCATACGTAAATATATATTTTTTAAAGATTTTTAAGCACAAAAATAGTTAATTATACCATAGAATGCACAGTGTAATAGTAAACTAAATGTAAAAACATTGAATAACACTGAGAAAACCTTGAATGGAGAAAACTAACATTGCAGGAGTTCAAGCTATAGCCTTATGAACTGCTCGCTGTAAACACTTTTTTTAATGAGTTTTAAGCACAGGGAAAAAATGAACATTTGAAAAATCCATAATTTATACAAAAACTAACCATAAACAACCAAGAAAAGTAACATTGCAGGAGTTCACACTATAGCCTTACGAAACGATTGCTGTAAACACTTTTTTTAATGAGTTTTAAGCACAGGGAAAAAATGAACATTTGAAAAATCTATAATTTATACAAAAACTAACCATCAACAACCAAGAAAACTAACCTTGCATGAGTCGAGTTCTGGCATGAAGGAAGTGAGGAGGAAATGGGTGGAGAGGAGATTACAGCTTTGAGGTAAAGTCCCTCTGTGCGATACATGTCTGACCAAGAACAGTGTACTGTACAGGGAGAGACTGAACACGTGTGTAAATCACCCGTGCATACGAACTGGAAGGGAAACGAAATAGAGCACAAAGAGTTCACAGCAAATGCACTGGGAGAGACGGAACACGTGCGGAAATCGGAAGGGAAACTGGCTTGTTCGTCACCCGAGTGTGTGGTCGTGAGCAGATGCAAAAGTTTGGCGAACTTTTTGGTCGTAACCCGATTTGTACATGTTCTTCCTGAAATGTTCATGACCTGAGGTTCCACTGTATTGAACTCTAGAAAAATACCTTATGGTACTGAACATAGAAAGGTTCTTTAATGTATTGCTTTTGACTTTTAGAAACCTTAACCGGCAGCCAAATGGACAATTGAAACAGAAACAGGATGGGCTACTTGCTGACAGAAAGATTTTGTCTGTCTTTCAAACCTGCTCAAGTTCAGTGAAAGAGGACTACCTCAGACTAGTGATGTTCTCCTGATTTTTGAGAATGTTGATACAGCTTTTGCTTTTGATACTAATATGAATACAAACAGAACTCCACAGTGGATGAGTAAGGAGCAGAATAAATAGCTAAATGTTGTGGTATGTGTAGGGCTTATGAGCCCGTTAGTATAAATTAGAAATGCCAAAAGGAATTTTGAAGAGAATATTTTTGAAAACCAAATAAGTTCTAATACAAAAAACGAAATGGTAAGATGTTGGAAACTTCCTGTTAGCTTCGGAAATTACTGCTGAAATCTCAATGAGTTTGTGATAATAAAGAAAATATATTGCTAGAATTAAAATGGTGGAAGTGCTGGCAGTATATATAGAGAAACTCAATCAGCTGACACTAATAACACCCAAACCATTACACTTGTTTTTGCCAATACTGAACACATTGTTTAACATTCATACTGCAAATTGGGAAAAAACAATATGAATCCTTATATTTAATAAATGATAGGACCTTCTTTACATTGATATCTTCAACCAACTTACCTGCTGCTGAACAAACTTGCATGATGGTCAGGTGAAACTTTTAGACCATTACCCCTTACATACCTTGTTTCAGTTCATCAATACAGTGGTGTGAAAAACTATTTGCCCCCTTTCTGATTTCTTATTCTTTTGCATGTTTGTCACACAAAATGTTTCTGATCATCAAACACATTTAACCATTAGTCAAATATAACACAAGTAAAGACAAAATGCAGTTTTTAAATGATGGTTTTTATTATTTAGGGAGAAAAAAAATCCAAACCTACATGGCCCTGTGTGAAAAAGTAATTGCCCCCTTGTTAAAAAATAACCTAACTGTGGTGTATCACACCTGAGTTCAATTTCCGTAGCCACCCCCAGGCCTGATTACTGCCACACCTGTTTCAATCAAGAAATCACTTAAATAGGAGCTGCCTGACACAGAGAAGTAGACCAAAAGCACCTCAAAAGCTAGACATCATGCCAAGATCCAAAGAAATTCAGGAACAAATGATAACAGAAGTAATTGAGATCTATCAGTCTGGTAAAGGTTATAAAGTCATTTCTAAAGCTTTGGGACTCCAGCAAACCACAGTGAGAGCCATTATCCACAAATGGCAAAAACATGGAACAGTAGTGAACCTTCCCAGGAGTGGCCGGCCGACCACAATTACCCCAAGAGCGCAGAGACGACTCATCCGAGAGGTCACAAAAGACCCCAGGACAACGTCTAAAGAACTGCAGGCCTCACTTGCCTCAATTAAGGTCAGTGTTCACGACTCCACCATAAGAAAGAGACTGGGCAAAAACGGCCTGCATGGCAGATTTCCAAGACGCAAACCACTGTTAAGCAAAAAGAACATTAGGGCTCATCTCAATTTTGCTAAGAAACATCTCAATGATATTCAAGACCTTTGGGAAAATACCTTGTGGACTGATGAGACAAAAGTTGAACTTTTTGGAAGGCAAATGTCCCGTTACATCTGGCGTAAAAGGAGCACAGCATTTCAGAAAAAGAACATCATACCAACAGTAAAATATGGTGATGGTAGTGTGATGGTCTGGGGTTGTTTTGCTGCTTCAGGACCTGTGATAGATGGAACCATGAATTCTACTGTCTACCAAAAAATCCTGAAGGAGTATGTCCGGCCATCTGTTCGTCAACTCAAGCTGAAGCGATCTTGGGTGCTGCAACAGGACAATGACCCAAAACACACCAGCAAATCCACCTCTGAATGGCCGAAGAAAAACAAAATGAAGACTTTGGAGTGGCCTAGTCAAAGTCCTGACCTGAGTCCAGTTGAGATGCTATGGTATGACCTTAAAAAGGCGGTTCATGCTAGAAAACCCTTAAAATAAAGCTGAATTACAACAATTCTGCAAAGATGAGTGGGCCAAAATTCCTCCAGAGCGCTGTAAAAGACTCATTGCAAGTTATCGCAAACGCTTGATTGCAGTTATTGCTGCTAAGGGTGGCCCAACCAGTTATTAGGTTCAGGGGGCAATTACTTTTTCACACAGGGCCATGTAGGTTTGGATTTTTTTTCTCCCTAAATAATAAAAACCATCATTTAAAAACTGCATTTTGTGTTTACTTGTGTTATATTTGACTAATGGTTAAATGTGTTTGATGATCAGAAACATATTGTGTGACAAACATGCAAAAGAATAAGAAATCAGGAAGGGGGCAAATAGTTTTTCACACCACTGTATGTCAGGTTTTCCTTGTATTAATAGATAGACAGAACTTTATTAAACAGCTGTTTTTAGGTCAGACAACAGCATTTTATTCAGTTGAGGTATGGACTCAGATTTGGCCATTGTAGAGCACGAATTTTCAGTTTACCCTGAGTTTTGTGCTTTCATCTCTTGCACTATACAATTTATATTAAGCTCCAGGTAACAAACCACTATCCTGACATTCTCCTGCACAATTTCAGCATGCATTTTCTAATTCATTTTTCCCAAAATGGCCCTGAGACAGCAAAGCATTCCCAAACCATTAATCTCCCTCCAACATACTTTGTGGTTAGAATAAGGTTTTAGTTTTAGTTTGCACAACTTCTTTTCCTCTAAACATAATGTTGCATGTTCCTGCCAAGGATTTTTAACATTTTTCTAATCTGTCAAGAGTCTTTACCCTGAGGCATTGTGGAAAGTTCAAGTGGTCTCTTCTAAATTTATACCATTATGATGCAATGTATTTTTTGATGGAAATTTACCCACATTTTATTAGCTATATAGAAAGAAATGCAAGCTGTTTTTTTTCCAAAAAGCATTAGCATGAATGCACAATAAAGCCATTACAGTCAGTCATCCATGTTATTTTCTGGGACAACTTTTCCATATACAGTAATCCCTCCTCGATCGGGGGGGTTGCGTTCCAGAACCCCCCGCGATAGATGAAAATCCGCGGAGTAGAAACCATATGTTTGTATGGTTATTTTTATATATTTTAAGCCCTTATAAACTCTCCCACACTGTTAACATTATTAGAGCCCTCTAGACATGAAATAACACCCTTTAGTCAAAAGTTTAAACTGTGCTCCATGACAAGACAGAGATGACAGTTCTTTCTCACAATTAAAAGAATGCAAAGATATCTTCCTCTTCAAATAATGCGTGTCAGGAGCAGAGAATGTCAGAGAGAGAGAGAGCGAGAGAAAAGCAAACAATCAAAAAATCAATACGTGCTTTTGGGCTTTTAAGTATGCCGAAGCACCGCGATAAAGCGGCATTTTGTCCATATCCTCTAGGCAAACAGCCTCTGTGCAAACAGCCCCTCTGCTCACACCCCCTCCGTCAGGCGCAGAGAGAGTGAGAGAGATGGAGAAAAGCAAACAATCAAGCACCACACGGGGAGCATATCGTATATCATTGAGGAGATTTATTTAATACATAATACATGCTCTGATTGGGTAGCTTCTAAGCCATCCGCCAATAGCGTCCCTTGTATGAAATCAACTAGGCAAACAAACTGAGGAAGCATGTACCATAAATTAAAAGATCCATTGTCCGCAGAAATCCGTGAACCTGCGAAAAATCCGTGATATATATTTAGATATGCTTACATTTAAAATCCGCGATGGAGTGAAGCCGCGAAAGTCGAAGCACGATATAGTGAGGGATCACTGTACTGTACTCAGCAATGTATTGCATGGTCCAAAGTTTACTTTTACTCAGTGTCACCCCTATCACGTTCAGTCAGAAATGTACCAAATTGTTTTGGTGATATGGCCCTATCACTAATAGTATATACTTTGCTCAAAAGTTTCTTAAATATGTTACTTTATTAAAATAATTAGGAGCCAAGATTTTGGTCACATACACATGGCTACAGAATACCATGTACATTTTGCATATTCCACAATGTCTAGGATACACTTGATGTTTGCCACAAATTTTGGGAGCTTGAGTTCTTAACTTTTAATTTATTATTCTCTCTATTAGTGTTCATGTAAATACTGCACTTCTGTTTGTAAATGTTGCCTAGTCATGTACTCTTCTTTTACCACATTGTATTTGTAATCTGAAAGTGCTTTAAGTCTGCCTTCACTGCACTGCACTACTTAAGCAGAAAATTTTTTAAATTTATATGGCGTGGTTAAAAGCTAGCTTTATGAACTAGAGTAATCTGTCTACTTAAAAAATGGTATGTTTTTTCAGAACACGAAAAAAAGTCTTTCCAACATTGTTTTATCTATTTAATGTATTTTGCTGACATTTTGTGACTTGAAAGCCAGCAGACAATATTTCAAACGGCAATCAGAAATGTAGTCAGTTTGCTAAAAATGTACTGTGTGGATATTGTAGAATCAACAAGCTAAATAAAGCGATACTGTGAAACAGGTACCCCAGTGGGTGCAAACAAAGTGAACCATAGCATATCTTTGGAGGTTGACCACAGTGTTCATTCAGCTCATATGTGCCAAAAGTACATTCTGCATTGTCCACTTTCACCTTATTTGGGTCATGTGGTCTTTCATCACCATGTTTGCACGAGTATAATTGAGGCTTATGGTTTAAAGCGTTTTTCTATACAAAAAAGCTGCCTTTGATTGTGCTTTTCTTTAGTATGAGTGTGTCGTACTACTAATGAGGATCTTTGGAAGAAGTGTTAATCCCTAATTTTTATATCTATTTTTTGAAATAATTTATAATAGATTACATATTTTATCTCTCGTCATTTTAATAGTATCACTTTAAATTCTGAGTTGTATATTCTCATTGTATTTTCTGCCAGTGGTTTGCTATTTAAATTTAGGCATTAGTTTAAGTTTTATTTAATTTATTTAACCATATTTTAATTCAGAGGAAGGATAATTGGGAAAGGGTCTGTTGATTATAATCACTCTACATCCAGAACTTTTGGTTCAAAAGGCACTCTTTACTCACTGTAAATGTTCTTATATAAATAATTTTTTATGCACTTTGGTAATGTGTATTGTTCTTGAGACTATTTATGCATTTTTGGGCAAAAGTAAAGTGTCGATAAAAAACACTGGAGAAACATGGTTAAATGGTAAACACAAATATATTGAAAGCAGGTGGTCCCACATGGGGTAGTTCCAGAGTTATTAATATTTAGCCATTGTCACTTACAAAAGAACCTTGCAAGGTTTGTTCCAAAATTGCATATAATTATAATTGAGATAACTCAAAGAGAAGATCATAGTATTGGGGTTATGTCACATTACACAATGTTTCCAGTAATTTACCATCATAACGAGTTGAAGGCAGTCATGGTGCGCTCCCCCTGACCTCCAGTTATGTGGTCTGACACATTTAGTGACTCAGTCCAACCAGTGTGAGATTCGCCCCTTTAAAATTAAACAGTGATTTTGTTTTCAGTCATACGGGTGGGATTATGTATGTGTAAGAGCTGACAGTCATTGAGTGCTCATAGGGCAGTCCAGTGTGTACAACGTACATACAAGGAATAAAGTATGAGGGTGTTTTTAGCCTGACAAATATAAAAGAGACATAAAATATGTCTGATTTTGCGTGTTTTATGCACCATGACAAAATGGCAAAAAAGGACTGTGATTACGACTGAACTCGCTGTTCCTTTGGAGCCTTCCTTTGGGCACCAGCTCTGTCAGACAGCACATAATTGGCTATCAGATACTGGGTGAGACTATGATAATTTGGAAATAAACTGCTGGAACGTCATTCTGCAGTCTGATGATGAGATGAGAAATTACATTTGCAAATTTAATATCCGTTCAGGCCAGAAGTCATGTAATGCAACATGGGTTTTTGTTTGATGTGCAAGGTTAAACTGATAGGCAATTAAAATCGGCTAAATGCAAATTATCTTCTTGGGAGTCCATTTCTTTGAGAGAGTTTTATCAATAACTCTTCTGAGGAACATCCCATCATTTTGACGTCACTGCACAAACCGCTCGTCACATCTAGAAGTGAGTATTTATAATCATAGTATTAGAACAAGGCCAGATTAATCAGGCTTCACTGTTTTTGTCTCTATCTTATTATGTATACATTTTAAAGGCATGAAGTGGTTGGCTTTGTCTTAAAAAGGCTGCTGCATCCTCTTCTATTTTATGTATGTACTTAGATTAAATTTAAATTCAAAACTCTCTTTAAATCACGATTGTTCCTATTTTTATTAGTACTGGTATGTCAAGCAGTTAGCTCACAGTTCCATAATAAGTTATTGGTAGTGTCAGTAGAGCAGGTAACCTTGTGGCTTGCCCTTTACCACTAGATAAAACAACTTTACTACTGCAATATTCCATATACTATGAAACTTTGTACTGTCTGATGATTATTGTCTAACAGTGGAGTTTGCACTGGTGTCCCCACCTAATTAAACATTACATGTACATACAGCTTAAAAGAAGTCACTTGAGTAATATAAATTATTTTTAACTTCTGTCATACTGACAGTTTATGGAATTATTCAAATACATTTTACACATAGACCATTTTATCAATTATATCATAACTGAGTTTTAATTACATGTGTTTTTGTACTCTGAATGTAGAGTTTCACTTACATGCGCACCTTAACTTGGACCCTAAACACGGTTTAAAGGTTTCTTTTTTCCCTCTACCTTAAGAATCATGAAGGGGTCATTTTTTAATGCAGTTTAAATTAGTGCTCTTTAACTACGGCTTTGGTTATTATTAGCATTTAAAATCTTATGTTTTTTTTGTATGGTAAAACCTGGCAAATGTTATATTATATTATATTGTATTGTATTGTTATAATTACTTTGCAATTATAGATGATGTTATTTGTTACTCCTCTTGGATTTTTTTTCCAGTAGACTACTCCATCTATCTTTTAACCTATATTACTTAAATTGCGCATGATTTACATATCTAAATATAATTAAGTCTGTGTTTTCTGGTACAGGAAATCATTGATCTCCATGAAGCTGTGAATGATCTGAATTCATCTTTGGTGGTGTTCCATACACAAAGAGGTCATCAGATCCACAATATGAATGAATCTATCAGCAACTTGACTCAGAGAGTCATTTTACTTGAAGGCGATATTCATGAGATTAACTTCAACAGAGAATCCAAAAAGGTAATTTGAAAAAATAAAAAATTCTATCTATCTATCTATCTATCTATCTATCTATCTATCTATCTATCT
>JANRMT010062856.1:8151308-8177252 GCA_026402145.1 Polypterus bichir lapradei
ATAATTGTGTGATTTGCACTTACTCCTGTATGGTTAGCTCATACCTCATTTTAAATAAGCAGATAATGAAAAGATAAACTCAATTATTTCTCTATGTGCAGTCTTGATTACCAAGGTAATAAAGAATGTGTTTATTGATTTAGCGGTTTACCAGCTTGTGCATATAATAAATTAATAGAGTAGTGGATTTGTTGACTAATTTGAAAATGCATGTTCTTCTAATTTGAGTGAATTTTATTTTGACCTTCATAATTATACTTTTAAATTTTCTTTATAAAAGGAATTGTTTTTAAAGTAAGTTTTAAGCATGTTTTCTGCTCACTTTGGATTAGTTCTACCTCGTAAGTGTTTATACTATCTGGTATTTCATCTGTAGTGTCTTGCTGTCATGAATGTTGTTATTGTAATAGATCAAAGCCATTTTTCAACCCAGATCAATCAAAAAAGAAAGAAAGAAGAAGAATTGATTGATTAACAGTTAACAATCACATCTTTTAGTAATTTTGGTAGTTAGAGCTCTGTTATGGGACTTGTTCACTTTATTTATAGTATTTACTTTTTTTCTTCCACATTTATAGTATTTTGTTTCATGTTCTATTTGTTACCATTACAGTTAGGTACTGGGTAATAAAACCTCATTTATTATATTATTATATAAATACAAACCGGATTCCAAAAAAGTTGGGACACTATACAAATCGTGAATAAAAACTGAATGCAATGATGTGGAGGTGCCAACTTCTAATATTTTATTCAGAATAGAACATAAATCATGGAACAAAAGTTTAAACTGAGAAAATGTATCATTTTAAGGGAAAAATATGTTGATTCAGAATTTCATGGTGTCGACAAGGCCATTTTCACCACTGTGTGGCATCTCCCCTTCTTCTTACAACACTCAACAGACGTCTGGGGACCGAGGAGACCAGTTTCTCAAGTTTAGAAATAGGAATGCTCTCCCATTCTTGTCTAATACAGGCCTCTAACTGTTCAATCGTCTTGGACCTTCTTTGTCGCACCTTCCTCTTTATGACGCGCCAAATGTTCTCTATAGGTGAAAGATCTGGACTGCAGACTGGCCATTTCAGTACCCGGATCCTTCTCCTACGCAGCCATGATGTTGTGATTGATGCAGAATGTGGTCTGGCATTATCTTGTTGAAAAATGCAGGGTCTTCCCTGAAAGAGATGACGTCTGGATGGGAGCATATGTTGTTCTAGAACCTTAATATATTTTTCTGCATTGATGGTGCCTTTCTAGACATGCAAGCTGCCCATGCCACATGCACTCATGCAACCCCATACCATCAGAGATGCAGGCTTCTGAACTGAGCGTTGATAACAACTTGGGTTATCCTTGTCCTCTTTGGTCCGGATGACATGGCGTCCCAGATTTCCAAAAAGAACTTCGAATCGTAACTCGTCTGACCACAGAACAGTCTTCCATTTTGCCACACTCCATTTTAAATGATCGCTGGCCCAGTGACAACGCCTGAGCTTGTGGATCTTGCTTAGAAATGGCTTCTTCTTTGCACTGTAGAGTTTCAGCTGGCAACGGCGGATGGCACGGTGGATTGTGTTCACTGACAATGGTTTCTGGAAGTATTCCTGAGCCCATTCTGTGATTTCCTTTACAGTAGTATTCCTGTTTGTGGTGCAGTGTCGTTTAAGGGCCCGGAGATCACGGGCATCCAGTATGGTTTTACGGCCTTGACCCTTACGCACAGAGATTGTTCCAGATTCTCTGAATCTTCGGATGATGTTATGCACAGTTGATGATGATAGATGCAAAGTCTTTGCAATTTTTCACTGGGTAACACCTTTCTGATATTGCTCCACTATCTTTCTGCGCAACATTGTGGGAATTGGTGATCCTCTACCCATCTTGGCTTCTGAGAGACACTGCCACTCTGAGAAGCTCTTTTTATACCCAATCTTGTTGCCAGTTGACCTAATTAGTGTTTATTGGTCTTCCAGCTCTTCGTTATGCTCAAATTTACTTTTTCCAGCCTCTTATTGCTACTTGTCCCAACTTTTTTGGGATTTGTTGACACCGTGAAATTTTGAATCAGCATATTTTTCCTTTAAAATGATACATTTACTCGGATTAAACGTTTGATCTGTCATCTACGTTCTATTACAAATAAAATATTGACATTTGCCATCTCCACATCATTGCATTCAGTTTTTATTCACAATCTGTTTAGTGTCCCAACTTTTTTGGAATCCGGTTTGTATATGGCATCACATTTTAAAACCGTATAAATGTTATTTAGTCCTCTCAGTACAGTATACTACAGTGACCTCTGTAAGCATACAGCATGAGCTAAATTGTATTGTCAAGACTGTACTATAAAATAATGTACCAATACAGGCAGAGGATAATGGGTCAAAAAGCAAAATTTATGTCAATAATGTGCTGGGTTGAAACCAATAAATCAAACCTATCTTCCTGCTAAGCCAGAACATAAGCCAAAGTCACTGTCAGAAGCACAGTTGCTGCTTTGTTTGCCAGAAAACCTACACTTTATTATGCATGAGACAAAAATGTAATTATTCTGAAGATGGAGATAACATTCGTCCTAATACAGTTAATGAACAATTAAAGGATTGAAGAAGGGAAAATTTCCTAAGGTGCATTTACAGTTTTCTTATAAACAGATAAAATCATGTGTGACATGCAAAACTGAAAAGAAAAGAAACGGTCCTAACATTCAAACATTACAAAAGGAAAAGACAACTCTCCTGTCACTGATGTTGGCTATGAATTTTAATAATGATGACATTTACTGTGAAGAGTCTGTACTGTACATAAAGTATAAGTGAAAGCTGAGTCAAGAACTAGCGCACACATTGGTACACTCAAGTGTCAATTGGAAACCAAGCATGCATTGGGTCTCTCTGTAACTTAAAACCACATAAAAACATTATAAAACTCAAAAAATACACAAAAACCCAAAATTATAGCGCTGTTTGCTAGTATAATAAACTTTGGGAATTCTAGAAAAAATTAATTAAGGTGCACTTTTAATTTCTACATAATTAACAATATGGGGCCATATAAACTAACATTAGGGTATACGTGAGGCATGTAGGAAGGATTTTTTTTCTATTAGACTATGTCAGTCAGTCATTTTCAAACACGCTTAGACCTGTGTACATTTGTTAAATGATTTTATCTTTACTTTCCCTTTATAATAGTAGTGCCATAGTAATTGTTGATGCACATTTATAGTTGCAAGTGTGATCCATCTTTCTTGACCCCCACCATGATGTTTCAGGAATGTGTGAAGTATTAAAAAGTCTGTATCCAGACAAAAACATTTCAATATCCATTGTGCATTTTAAAAGGTCGTGTGCTTAAAATTACTTTCAGAGTAGGCTGCATATGCACCTTAAGTAAAAAAGAAAAATCAGTCTCCCCTAGACTTTCTCTTATACTCAGATATGGGGATGGATGTTTGAGGAATAAAACGCAAGACAATGATTATATTTTTATATTATTTAAATTAAAGAACCATCAACAACTAATCACTCAAAATTAATAATATATTGAACAATTATAAAAGTAAAGTTGAGCTGCATAAATAAAAAGTAAAGTACCACTTCTGGTTAACGGAAATTACATTTTGTACCTAATACTTGTATGCACAATTTGGTTGACCTAAGTGAAAGCATACTCAAGTTATCATGTTTACATACAGACACAAAGACATAATTCCAAAAATGGTATTTTTGGACTCAGGGAGGTCTAAAACATCAAGATTCATGAAAATCTCGAAATGGAATTTTTGGAGGATTCCAATACTTTTCCTATACTTCATATACAAGAAAGTCAGAGAGGTCTAAACAAACATCGAGATTCATCAAAATCTCTACCTCGAATTTTTTCCCTATACTTTTTGTACGAGAAAGTAAAAAAGAGACAGTTAAACTAATTGTATTATATTGAAAACAGAATAACAATGTTACAAATGCCATGTTTCCAAATTGATAAACTGGAAGTGGTCACTATTTAATGATATAATAATCTTTCATTTTGGGATATGTAAAGAGCATTATCTGTACTTAGAAAAAAATAAAATTGTGACTTGAAATATTTACAGAGGAAAATTACTGGCAATGTATCAGCAAAAACGCTGGGCATGATTTACCATACCTGCAAGGAAAAGGTGTCAAGCTTGAATGTTTTTACAGCTGCAAATGATGCTCACATTGAGACCTACAGAGACTGCGTTTTAATGCGACTCTTTTAGTGATGGAGTACTTGGAGTAGTAGTGACATTTTTTAAAACCAATTGTGTAGAGCCCAATTTTCTCTGCAATACAGAGAGAGAATTTATTTTTATGCCTCTTGTTCTTTATTCATTGTGAGGAAAGTTTCACTTCTAGTTTAATGTATCGTTTTTAAAAGTTTGAATTTATTTTAAAGATTTTAATTGCAGAATTAAACTCTTTGAATTAGCATGGGGCAAATACTTGTTAGTGCAAAAATGAGAGTGTCTGTTTTAATTTCTGCCTCCTTTTAATACCCCTACGTTTGTGACAAATTCAGACACTGATGACTTTTATTGGTTGCTTTGGGCATTGCCATTCGCCAGATTGTAAAGTCTGCTTCTACTGATTGCTTTGGCCATTTTGCAGACATACTGTACTCCTTAGTGAATTCAGCTAGAATGCATATCCGTTAATGTGTCTTTGGATTACTTGTACACTTTTTATAAGAGAAGCACTTGAATTCTTTTATTATGTGTAGTTGGAGTTTTGTTTAAACACAATAAATGAAAGCATTCCAGGTCATTGCATAATCCTTCTATCAAAATGGTATCTTAAAAGTGATCACTTTGTGAACTGTTACATTCTTTCACTGATCTGAAAATACACCTTCTTGTTTCAGTGGAAGAAAGATCCTATTCAAGTGGCCCTTGTATTATGTGACATATCATGCAAGCATATCCATCTGCTTACTCAGTTACACATGCCCCATTTAAAGTTACCACTTAAAAAACTTACTGCTTGTCTTTGGACTGAGGGAGGAAGGTGGAGTTTCTTCTGCACCTTTTGAGAATTGCCTACTTTACCTAAATTACACTACAAGTTCCCTCATTTTACTTGGTTATTTATAAGGACTAGCATTTGTAGGACTTTAATTTCATTGTTACAGAATATTCTGTAGAATGCTTTACTAGCATTTACTAGCAGTGCCTGCACAAGAAGATTGTACTTTTACATATCAAAATAGAGAAAAAGATTTATGTGAGTTCTTTCTCAAATGAAAAATGTTGCTTGATCTATGTACAAATGTTCAACCAGTCAAGAAGTAAAGCAAAGTATAATTATATATAAATGTCCATAGGCATGGGGGGGGAGAAGCATAAATGTCTGAACTTTTTCTTTCAGTATGCACATATAATAGTGATGGATTGTTCAGTAGATAAGGCCTCTTATTAGTAGATTTATTGAGAAGGCCTACTTGGCTCACAAATGTTTCTGAAGCCAGGCCACCATCAATAAAGTGCAGAGACATGCAACATCCCACAGAAACCCCCAGGACAGAGCTACACAATCAGCAGTATAGTTCCTGCATTTAATGGCGTTGGATTGCTGGAGCCTGTAGTTGCCAGTACATTCTTTAGGTGTGCATCATGCCGCAAAATGTAATTAGAAAGATGTACCAGCAGAAATATGAGTTTGACTCCACTTTGGCAGTTGCATTTAGTGCATTTAATGTGACCCAGATGTTGACAGGAATGCTAAACCCTTCTCTTAACAGAAAGAATGTGTCCATGAACATTGAGCATGGGAAAGGCATTGTATAAATAAAATATATTATTATTATTATTTTTATTAGAGGGCTTCGCCACCGGCTTGCTTCGCTCTCCAAACCCCCAGCATGCGCTACTCGCCAGCCACTTTGTATCTCTGCCATTCGTGTATGTGGAATTCACTTTTACCAAACAACAAATCTTTTCATTCTTGCGGATAGGCCTCTTCACTGGGAAAAAACACTACTTTTCCCTGATGGCATCACACATTAGACAAATCTACAAATCTTTGACTTAAAGCTTAAATCCGAACAATATTTTTGATCTCTTTTCACTGTTCCATTATTTCACAGAGTAATAATTTCCATTTGTTTGTGCTAATGCAATCTTTACTATCATTTTTTTTGAGACATTTGAATTTTAGTACAGGCAGTCCCTGGGTTACGTACGAGATAGGGACTGTAGGTTTGTACTTAAGTTGAATTTATATGTAAGTCGGAACAGGTACATTATTTTAGTAAATGCTATTGTTGGCCGACTGTTACCAAGTGCTCTGCCAATGAATGATTGAGTTTCACCTCTCTCTGACCTTTTCCTTATTTCTACTTTATTTTCAATGGTGATGGTTTTTCTCTTGTTTATTGTATCACCAGCACTTGCGTCAGATTTGTGTTTCAGAGACATTCTTGAAGCGTGAAGACAAAAGATTAAGATGAGCTCTTCTGCACAGCACTGTACACGCTATCACAGCTGGAAGGCACCCGTCATCAACACGTCTGATGTACTGACAAGAGACAACTTCCTGCTGCGTACATAATAGTACAAGCAGGCTTGCTATTGAGAATGAATGGGGGTGCCGAGGGGTGGTTCATCACAAGCCCACCTCACAGTCACCTCCACTACAGTATGCTGCCTGCAGCATCAGCCCACCGAGAACGAATACGGTGCGGCCAAAGGCAGGTAGTGAATTGCCCACCACCACCCCCATTCAACAGGCAGCAATCCGATGCACACTACAATGCTATGCGCCGCCCTGTTCACCCTCAATGGCCACCGTTTAGCCACAACTGGGTCACCGCTTGCAGCATTACCGGCCGCCCACCGTGAACGAAGAGGCAGCCATGTGTGGTGGGCAGGCATTGAAACTGCTTGCCACCGGGAGCAGACCGAGGGACACTACACTGTGCAAGCAGCGAAATTGCCCCGTCTAGCCACAGTGTCCCCAGGCCGAAGATGACAGAGCGGCACTTACTGAGACGCATGCATCGCAGCTGTGGCCCCGTTTGTAGGTCGGATGCCCGTAACCTGGGGACTACCTGTACTTTTATTATCTCTAACCTGCTCTGCATGTGTATTGCGCCAACATTTTTGAACCTCTTTACGACATTCTACTTTGTCATGTAATCTTTGTCTTTTATTTTCGGTCCTGGGTGTGGTTAAATCTCTTGGCATAAAGTCTCATCTCGCGGGACTTGAAAGTATCTCTCTGAAAAAGTCATGTCTCGTCCCAGGCTTAAAGTCTCGTCTCGTCCCAGGTTTTTATTTTTATCTAATAGAGAGATTATTGCAGTGGAAAAATCTACTTGCAGATTGCAGCCGTATGGTCTAAGTACCATCCCTGTAGCAGAGCAAAAAGCATGGAGGCTGCCTGTCAAATCCAGCTCTTTAAGAGGATTGCAAGGACAGCAGGAAGTTTTAGGCTGACATTGATACATTAAATGTAGGATTGAATCCGACTCTGGAAGCAATCATGGCCCTTTAATGAAGAGGTCAATGAATGGATTTTAAAGCTGTCTTATAACCAAAATTTCAAAGAGTCTGGAATCACAATGAGAGTTGGTGGTGAAGGCACAAGTGGTATGAGGAAAATAGGCTCGTGGTTAGAGAAACTGCAGCTAATAAGGAGAATGGTTTTGGGATTGAAGCAGTAGGTATGTAGAATGTCCATTCACCTGATGAACAGGATGCGACATGTTTGGAAAGGACCAAAGTTGTCCAATAACCAGATAGGATTTCCATTGAAATAAACATATAAATGTAATCAATTTTAACTTCCAGAATAATTTAATTTTTAAATGATCTTACAAATGCACAATCGGTTATTACTTTTATAACATTAATAGAAATAGTGTTTTTAGTCCTTTTGTTGAAAAATGCTAATTATTTATAGAATAAAATTCATTTATATAGAAGGTGTTTAATTTTTCCTGATATTATATATTCCACTCAATGTGCTACAGAATCCTGAAAATAACTTCAGAACTTTTTATATGCTTTAAAAATCGATTGCTGCTGTCACAATTAATTTACATCAGATTCTTTCTTTCTTTCTTTCTTTCTTTCTTTCTTTCTTTCTTTCTTTCTTATTAATGTTTTACAATGAAATTCTAAAGCTGCCACTTTAAGCTTCTTCTATTTTCTCTGTATTCTTTGAAAGCTTTTATTTCCATAACTGTGCACGCAATTGTTGCATGGAGTGTTCAGTGCATTCATAATACAACAGAAGAGCATAACACAAATCATGCATATGGGCTTATTACTGCAAGAGTGAAAATAATAACAGATTTCTTTATGCTTTTTTATTCTACTTCCTGCAATCTTGGGATTTGTACTGTGATAATAATTTACATTTGCCAAAGTTGCACAGCCTTCATTCAGAGTTGCTTGAAACTTTGTAGTTGAGACTGTTTTTACTCTTTTATTGAGAAATGAACATGTGGTGCCACAGTGGTTAGCCTTGCTGCTTCTATCCTGCATCAGGATGAATCCCAAATTGACCCATCATCTGTTGAGCATTCACATTCTGCTTCTGCCCCAGTGGAATTTTTTATTATTATTAATATCATGACCTTATTATTACTAAGCTATAAATATTGTTTTAGACACTACATTTTTGCTTTCTTAGTGCTATCACTTCTCTATAATATTGTGCCTGTAGCCTGCCATACAGAATCTGATATATACCAGTATGAGTGTGTGTGTGCGTGTGTATATATATATATATATATATATATATATATATATATATACTGTATATATATATATCCATCTATCCATTATCCAACCCGCTATATCCTAACTACAGGGACACGGGGGGTTTGCTGGAGCCAATCCCAGCCAACACAGGGCCCAAGGCAGGAAACAAACCCCAGGCAGGGCGCCAGCCCACCGCAGATAGAGAGATATATATAATTTTTTTTTTTTAGTTGATATCTCCCACTTCAGGTCATAAACTATACTGAAAGTAAAAGTTGTACTCAGAGGGTTTTTTTGTGAATTTCTCACCAAAAAGATAAATAACAAATCACTGTCACACCAAACAAAACCATTAATCACAAAGACAATCATGAGTATGTGACTTTACTTAGCCTCATACACAATATAGTAATTGTCAAGGGCACATGTTCAGACATCTTCTCTTACAATTCTTATATCGAGATGTTTGTCACACAAGGAACTGAATGAAAAACATATTGCTGTTCATGCAAAATATTTCTTAAGTAATACAATGTTAATGTAATTATATAATTAAGCCACAATAAAATAAAGCAAATACATACTCAACATTATATTAGGGAATGCTTCATTTTATTTATTTGTTTGTTCATTTATTTATGTATTTGTTTGTTTGCTTGTTTTGTAAAAGCAGAAACTGTCTTAAGTACTATGAACACGTTTCATTTTGCCACAAACTTACCTAGGAGTTATTTCAAAAACAATATAATATATAATATAATAAACATTGTACCTTAAAATACTCATTTGCTTCTGGTAGCCAGCAGTCAATCAGACTTGGAAATGACTGAATTCTCCATTGATTGCTCTACAAATTTTTTGGAATAAACTGCAGCATACAGAGCCATCCATTCATTAGCATAACTTCTTGACCCACTTTAAGAGTACAGGAGGTAATGTTCCACTCACATCAGTTGCAGTGCAGGAACCAAATCTGAATGTTGTAAAGTCACAAACACACACTCACATTCACCAATACCAGAGTGATTTAGGGTTGCCATTTAACTTGCCTAACACATCTTCGGTATTTAAGAGGAAAACCAGAGTACTTGGGGAAAATCTTACATAAAACAAGGTGGGAATCATGTGGAGTTCAGGGATTTCAAAGTGGCTGGATTAATAAATGGAAATCTGGTGACTCAAGATTGGCTTTGTGTGAGTGTGTGCATGAAGGTGTTTTGTCTAGAAAAAGTGGTGTTTTGGCATGAATATTCTGGTGGGGCCATACAGGAATTTTCCTTTACATTTACAGACTTCTCTGACAATAACATTAACTTACTTAAATAATAATGTCCATCCCTGTCTTGCTGATGACTAACAAACATACAAGTTCACACATCGCTAGCATGAGAATAAAATGATTCTGAATCCTCTTAGAGCCCTGATGAAGGACTGACATTGTCCATAACATGCTTCTGTAAGCATCCTTCTGTAAGCATTTACCTCTGATTATGACTACACACAGTGGATGTTCTGCACCTTTGGGACTTTTGATATGAACTGAAGTCTTGGAAATGGTGCCGCTTATTTTGTGTTTAAATGTTTGTAATTGTTCATATGATATATATAAACTGTTAATTTAAAAACATTTTGCATTATTGTTTATTTCACACACAGGGTTTATTATTTTTTCACTAATATTGAACTATTTGGGCTAATAGACTTGATAATAAAATTATTCAAACAATGGTGCCTGGACTGTCTCTGCAGGCATCAGAACAATGTGACACCCACTGCCAAAATACCACAATATAGATTTAAATGTTAAGAAAGCTGAGAGTCTCGTAACCACCTTCTACCCAGGAAATCATATTTGTTATGAACTGCCTAAGGTAAAGCAGCAGCAAGTTAGTTTTTTACATGGAATGAACACGCAACGCCTAATTCGAACACAAATTTTATGGGCTGTCTAATAGCTACAATAACCAAGTGATTGTTTTCTGGACTAAGCAAGCCTGGCAAGTAATTAAAAAAACAATCTTCTCCATACCTGTTCTTTTCACTCTGGGATTCTGTGCCACCCTTGAAATGGGGGCATCATACTGCTGTCTTCTTTTCCACAAAAAGGAAGGGATTCTTTGGTGACTTTAAATAGTCTTCCTCTTCGGTGACTGAAAATCATTTTGACGGGCCTAATATCTGGTGCACAGTGCATTCCTGGTATCGATCTGCTTTCCTTTTTTTTTTTTTTTTTTAGGTATTCAGCTGTGTCCTGGATAAAATACTATAGTGTGATATCCAATCAGTTTTTACATATTATAAGAGTCACTTCTATTAGTGTCATGTTTTTTTTTTATGCTAGCTTATGAAAAATGTTAGGTGATTGTATTAAGTGCAAGACCTGGAAGTGAGCACTTGGAAACCTGCGTTAATACAACAATTTTACATTGTTACTTTTAATGAAGATTAAGTTCTCTTTATTATTTCCCCTTTTGTTAATTTTGCTTTTATAGTTGGTCAACTACTATGTGATAGCCATCGTTATATTACATCCACTTGGATCAAACTTTAAACCACCTTTAAAATATCAATGTGCGATTTGTCAAGATTTCAGTTTTTGTGCATCTGGATCTGAAGCTCTAGTTTTCACCACACAGTTGTGAATAGTAGGATCAATTTCTGGCAGAAGAACACACAAGACAAGATATCCAGTTAGGAATGAGGCTTCAGTTCATCTCTAAATATATAAAAATCTGGCATCTGTGCCTGGGCACTGTGTTGTCAAGTATCCACAAAAGGGATGGAATGTCAGATGAATGAAGGCAAAAAGGAGCACAAATAAAAAGGAATGTAATGGCTAACACATCCAGTGAACAGAAGTTCCTAAATGCATGACATGGTCGAAACAGACGGACTTACCATTATACCCTTGTTCTGTTTATACTGAATGGGAATTTCATTGTGCTAATTCCATTATAAACTTAGAATGCGACAACACTCATGCTGTTTTGCCCAACTGGTGTTTGAAATGTGACTATTTATGTCCCTGGTACTATAAGGTAACATCAGGAACCACAGTACCACCTCAAAAATGGGCAGTTTTGATCAAATCTGACTTCATGAAGCAACCGTTTATTAGGATAATTAAACAGTAAGGCGATTTTGATTTTTATTAGTGGCTAAAAAATAATGTTCTACACAGGCTGGTCTAATTGTATTTGTTTGGGAAAGTAGAGTGTCAGGTAAAGAGCTTTGTGATGATGTGTCCAGTGAAAGGTATTATATATCAACTGATGTTTCATTAATTTGTAGTCGGAATTGACTGAAGTGTTTCTGTGAGGAGGGTATTACAGAATTAAAACTCAAAACACTCTTTTTACTGGATGTGGCAATTTAGAAATGCAGTGCACATTTCATTTTGGATATCCTACCAAATGCACTTGCAGCTGTGGCTCTGCAGTAATGCATTTACAGCATCCGGAAAGTATTCACAGCGCATCACTTTTTCCACATTTTGTTATGTTACAGCCTTATTCCAAAATGGATTAAATTCATTTTTTCCTCAGAATTCTACACACAACACCCCATAATGACAACATGAAAAATGTTTACTTGAGGGTTTTGCAAATTTATTAAAAATAAAAAAACTGAGAAATCACATGTACATAAATATTCACAGCCTTTGCTTAATACTTTGTCGATGCTCCCTTGGCAGCAATTCCAGCCTCAAGTCTTTTTGAATATGATGCCACAAGCTTGGCACACCTATCCTTGGCCAGTTTCGCCCATTCCTCTTTGCAGCACCTCTCAAGCTCCATCAGGTTGGATGGGAAGTGTCGGTGCACAGCCGATCTCTCCAGAGATGTTCAATCAGATTCAAGTCTGGGCTCTGGCTGGGCCACTCAAGGACATTCACAGGGTTGTCCTGAAGCCAGTCCTTTGATATCTTGGCTGTGTGCTCAGGGTCGTTGTCCTGCTGAAAGATGAACCGTCACCCCAGTCTGAGGTCAAGAGCGCTTTGGAGCAGGTTTTCATCCAGGATGTCTCTGTACATTGCTGCAGTCATCTTTCCCTTTATCCTGAGTAGTTTCCCAGTTCCTGCCGCTGAAAAACATCCCCACAGCATGATGCTGCCACCACCATGCTTCACTGTAGTAATGGTATTGGCCTGGCGATGAGCGGTGCCTGGTTTCCTCCAAATGTGACGCCTGGCATTCACACCAAAGAGTTCAATCTTTGTCTCGTCAGACCAGAGAATTTTGTTTCTCATGGTCTGAGAGTCCTTCAGGTGCCTTTTGGAAAACTCCAGGCGGGCTGCCATGTGCCTTTTACTAAGGAGTGGCTTCCGTCTGGCCACTCTACCATACAGGCCTGATTGGTGGATTGCTGCAGAGATGGTTATCCTTCTGGAAGGTTTTTCTCTCTCCACAGAGGACCTCTGGAGCTCTGACGGAGTGACCATCGGGTTCTTGGTCACCTCACTGACTAAGGACCTTCTTCCCCGATCGCTCAGTTTAGATGGCCGGCCAGCTCTAGGAAGAGTCCTGGTGGTTTCGAACTTCTTCCACTTATGGATGATGGAGGCCACTGTGCTCATTGGGACCTTCAAAGCAGCAGAAAGTTTTCTGTAACCTTCCCCAGATTTGTGCCTCGAGACAATCCTGTCTCGGAGGTCTATAGACAATTCCTTTGACTTCAGGCTTGGTTTGTGCTCTGACATGAGCTGTCAAGCTGTGGGACCTTATATAGACAGGTGTGTACTTTTCCAAATCATGTCCAATCAACTGAATTTACCACAGGTGGACTCCAATTAAGCTGCAGAAACATCTCAACGATGATCAGGGGAAACAGGATGCACCTGAGCTCAATTTTGAGCTTCATGGCAAAGGCTGTGAATACTTACAGTATATACATGTGCTTTCTCAATTTTTTTATTTTTAATATATTTGCAAAAACCTCAAGTAAATTTTTTTCTCGTTGTCATTATGGGGTGTTGTGTGTAGAATTTTGAGGAAAAAAATTAATTTAATCCATTTTGGAATAAGGCTGTAACATAACAAAATGTGGAAAAAGTGATGCGCTGTGAATACTTTCCGGATGCACTGTAAGCATTAAAAGCTCCAGGGGCATTGACAATGAAGCCGTTAATGGCTGAATCATGACACGTAAGAAGCATACAATATAAACAGCGGTTCTCAGCATGTGGTTGAATACCACCTTGACCCCAGTTCAGTCAGGATAGATCGATTCCAGCTCCCTTTTTCCATGAATTGGATAATTGTTAGAAAATGGATAGATACCTGTAAAATCAAAATGAGAAATGGGAAAAATCCTTTCAGATTTGAATGAAAAATTCCACATTTGTTATGAAGCTATGCACTCAAAAATATTGTATGTCTCGGACTTGGGCTATTGTTCCACCTATGTTGATGCACTCCACTAGCTATATGGTGTGAAGAAACACCACAGACAAGACCCTCACCTTTAGCCACTGACAGCAGACTAAGTTTCATTGACTGGCTCCACCAGCTGACAAAGCTGCATGTTGCCCAGTGATCCTCAGACAGGCATATAAATATAAATGCCAAAGTATTCTATGCAGTTTTTAACAAATGGTGCAGTTTTAATAATATAGTCATGATTAATGAATGCATAACAACATGATATAAAAATAGTATAAATACTGTAGAGACCTGTTACTTATGTACTTTTCTGTCATAAATGAAACCCAAAGTAAGGTACCCAGTGATAGATAGGTTAAAAAATTCATTTAAGCGCTCTTTGTAAACTTTCCTAAACCATCTATACACAGTCTTCATTGCCATTACAACCAGTGACAGGGCAGAATCAGAAGACATTGTTTTCTCATGCGAGTTCAACATTTTCCTCTCTTAGTGGAAAAATTCTTCATCAATTGGTAATGGTGTGTGATGAAATCTGTAAACCGGTCAGTAGACTGCTATTAGTGAGGAAAATAGGTATTCACAAAGCTTGCAAGCTGTCAATATTCCCTAAAAATATTTTAGAAGTATTCACTTAATCTGAATATTACATACCAGTAATGGCACACTGCATGATAACGTGCAGTGAATACACTTGACTTGAGCATTCTTAGTTTTCTTTCTCTTTCTCTATATGTTTAGCATTCCTTTGCTCAGAGGTTGATGCAGTTGCTGCTTCCTGAGCAGCTCTTCTTTCTCCACCCTAGTGGCCCACTTCTTCTCTTCTTTCATCTGCATCTTTTGCGTTAAAACTGAATAAGTTAGTGTTTGTGTTGCAGTTACTTAGTATGTTTTCTTTAATTTTTCACTTAAGCTGGCACTAAAGTCTTCAATCTGCCTTAAGAATGATATAAGATATGAAGAGGTAGGGGAAGTGATGATGAAGGTGGTAGGGATGAGAACGGCGCCCATACGCATGCGCTGCATGATGATGATTCTAAAATTAAAAAGAGGAATAACATTGGAGGTCAATCATCACGCGAAAGCGGATAATAGACGTCACGTAGTATATGTGTACCAAATTTCAGGTCAATAGTTCAAACGGTTTGTGAGCTACAGGTGATTTAAAATCCTGAACAGACAAGCGAACAGCCACAGTAGCGTATTATATATAAAGATTGAAATACAAATTATTCATACTTGGACATTGTATGCTCTGCTGTGTATTGATATCCCCATTTAGAAGTTGTTCTTAATATGTTTACGTTTATTTGCTTGGCAGATGCTTTTACCCAAAGTGACTTACAAAAGACATAAACATAAACGAGTAACATTAGGCCTGGGCCTGTTGGTTCAGCAAGTGTAGTGGGACAGATAACAAAAGTTGATTGCCCCAGGTGAAAAGATGCAACAGCTAATGCATTTTCAATCATAGATTAACAATTGATAAAGCAACAAATCAACCAACAAAATGAAAGATTACAGAGCAAAGTGATAATTCATTAACAGTTATAAGTTAACAATCGATAAAGCAATTAAACTAAATGTAACAACAAATCAACCAACAATATAAAGATCACAAGGTGTTTTTTTATTATTTTTTTTTATTTTTTTCATGTTCTTAGACTTTTTTGTGTTGCTTTTGGGATATGTCCTAACCCTTTTCATGAATAATCATGTTTGTTTAATTTCTGAAGTTGCTTTTGATAGTTACAATTTATTAGGTGTATTTCTTAGCTCATCCCCTAACCTCTTAGTACCTGTATGTGTTTGCTTTTTAGACTTTATTTTGTATATTCAGTAATGCTTTGTAATCTTGCCTCCTCAGAATATACTGTCTAAGGTGGTTTATGCTGTTAATGGCACTGTGTAATTTTAAGATTGGTAGCAAAATGGCTAACATATGGATAAATGAAACTGGAAGATATAAAGATTTACAATTTCATTATCTGGAATGCAGCGTGTGGGTGTTTGGTGTTAAAAAAATTTCAGTATCAGTTGAGAAAACAGAGACAAAAGAAGTTGCTGACACTTTTCATCTCCCGTGCCTGCAGTCCCAGTGGACAACAAGAGAGCATGTGTTCATGCCCAATTACATGTATAGTAAATCAAACTCAATCTTTGTCAGAACTTGAAGTATTCTGTATGAATTTAAATAGACACTGTAGAATATTGACATCAGTCATTGTGTGTGTGGATAACAACTTTTGAATTGTCTGCACTGCTAGGGAAGTATTTCCAAATTGAAATTTCTAATCAGTCTTCATCTAATCTGATTCACGGACTTCTGTTTAAATTATTTTTAACTTTCACAGAACCTTCTTGTAAAATCAACCTTTCCACATAATGGGCCATTTGAAGCTCATTATCCTAGGCATGTTCCACATGGGATAATCACAATGAAACTTGTAATTACTCTTGTGCCTAGCTGGTTTGCTCAGACTTCTGTTTTAGCACAATCAAAACTTCATTTCAAATTAACTCTCTCAGTCAAGTCAAATGAAAGGTATTGGTTTGAATACCGTAGGTGCCGTAGTGTTACTGGTATGTACAGCATTTGAGTGTGTATTATGCTGGACTAGTATTAAGTCCAGAATTAGTGGATGTTTTGTTCCTGTTGTTAATGAGGTAGGCTCCAGCCTCTGCTTAAACAGTTCTGTGAAGTTAACAGGCTTATAAATTGATTATGGACAATGTCTTTGCATCCTATGAACAATTACACTCCAAATTTAACTTTCCAGCAACACATTTCTTTCACTACCTTCAAATTAGAAACTTTGTTAAACAGAACCTGCCCAATTTTCCTCACCTCCCACCTCCCTCTATGCTGGAAAAAATATTGCTCAGTTTCGAGGACTTCAGCATTTCTGCAATATATAAAACCATTTTACAGTCCCTCCCTTTCAACGATCCAAGAGGACAGTGGGAAAAGGATCTCTCACTCAACATATCAGAAAAGGAGTGGAAGGTAGCAATCCAGAGAATTCACTCGAGGTCCATATGCGCAAAGCATACAATTATTAAACTCAAAATTATATATGAAGCACATCTGTCCCGTTTAAAATTGTCCAAAATGTTTCCAGAGCAAGATCCAACCTGTGAACGCTGCAATCAAGTTCCGGCCTCACTGGGTCACATGTTTTGGGCCTGCACCAAATTAACATCATTTTGGACCAAAATTTCTTGGGGTCCCAATCCCTCCTAACCCATTAACAGCTGTGTTGGGTGTACTTCCAGATGGGCTTAAAGTGGAGAAGGATAAACAAACTGTGATTGCCTTCACTACACTATTGGCACGTAGACTTGCTAAACTGGAAGAATCCTAACTCTCCAATTCTAAGTCGGTGGGTAACTGATGTTATAAACTATTTGAAACTGGAAAAAATCAAATTCTTAGTTAGAGGATCTGTGCAGAACGTTTTCAAAACCTGGCTGGATCTAATTAATAACATTTTAGAATATGCTTTTAAAGAACTGTGGAAGCAGATTCTCTTCCCATTTCTTTTTCTTCTCCATTTATCTTTATTCACTTATTAATTCATCTATTTACTTATTTTTACTACCTTTAAGTTTTATTCTGCTGCCCACGCTCTCTTTCTCAGGGGTGGGGGTTGATTTGTTTTCAATCCTATTTTTGTAAAATTGATCTATTTGTATGGAATGTTGTGTGATTTCAATAAAATCAATAACATTAAAAAAATAAATAAATAAATTGATTGTTAATTACTTTTCCATTTCTCTTTCTGACCAATAACTTAGGGTTGCTTTTTAATGCCCTTAAAGGATACACTTACTATACACAGATATGTAGCACTTCCAAAGGTTAAAAGTGTTTTTGTAAATTTAGTTTATTCTGTGTTTAAATTTATATGTTATTAATTTTTATTACTGGTGTCTATTGTTCTTTTTGATTTGAATTCACAGATAGAAGATAGTATAAGAAGGTCTATAAGAAGTTGTTCTTGTTTCAGCAGTACATTTCTCCTGATAAGCCAGTTTCATATATGGTACCCTACTGCAACCATGGTAGAGCAATCTAAATACTTTACCCATAAAAGTACGTTAACAGTGATTGAATATTATTATTTGCACTGCACATGTCAACATTTTACTGAGCAGCTTATTAAATTTGAAATTGTCTCTGCTGAAATGCTTCCTTTCAGCTGCTTTACCTCCCTGAGATGGTGGTAGTAGAAGTCAAAGTCAGGTTCCTGGGATTATAGAACAGCCTTCTCAGCCAGCTGCCCTAATGGAGAACCCTTTTGACCAGCCATCGAATTAGGCTTCTGTCTACGAAGGGTGCCTTTTATACAACAGTGGGTGCTCTGTAAATCTCAGCTTTACCCTGCTTTCCCCTCCTATTACAACAAATTGAAGGTCTCTTATTTTCCCTTAATTCCCTATTATGAACTATTTTTATTGTACTCTGCTAATCATAAAAGACTTGTAAAATATAACATTTTAGTTAAATAATTTTTAAAAGCAAAGTAAGTAGGGCTCAAGCTTACATGAAAAAGCCTTTGCTTTTCTTCTCTAAAATCCATCATTGGCCTCATAGTCTTTTGAGAAGGAAAATGAATGATATTTTTGTTAAACATTACTGAAATTACATTAAATGATATTTAAAGTAGAACATGCAGACTATATGGCAAACACACACAAACAAATCAGTTACAATGTTAGTTTCTGCAAATAGATCAAAGTTCATTTCTGTAAGATGCAAAAGAAATCAGTGTTTTTAATCATTAAATTAAATGCTTTAAGTTACTAACTTATTATTTTAATAGGATTAATATTTTATGTGTAGATTACAAGCAGGAGCAAATTAAACAGATCTTAAGATTAACACTATGAGAAGTGTTATATGGACTGTTGCAGGGAAATAACTAGCATAATTGTAAATTAGCCAGGAGTTGGTCTAGTGCTTCATCCAATATTGATTCCTGACTTGCGTTGCTTCTAGGTTAGCTCTGGCCCCCTGCAGTCCTATATTAAAATGACCAGGTTTGGAAAATTAATGAATAACTATATTTATTAATAAAAATAATTTCAAATCAATTGCAGAATACTACAGGTTTATGCTTCCATAAACTTAAAAATTATATACTTACATCATTACATGGTTTCTTTGTTGAGATTAGTATGGTTTGCTTGACTAGAGGCACAATTTTTATTTGCAATAATTGTCATGTAGAATATCATATTTTCAGTTAGCCATCTATGTTATGACTAGTTAGCTATCTGGCCAGTTATCTTGTCTCCCTTTGTGTAAATTGGACAGAAATTTCCTTTCTTCTAGCCCCTTGGGGCCACACTGGTTTCCATTGATTTGATAAATATTAGTATAAGAGGAACAGATGTGACTTACATTTTTTCCTTGGGGATTTAAATGTTACCTCTAGTCCTGGAAACTAATCCATATTGAAAATGTAGTATGGCAGTATTATCTGACTCTAGCTGCCCAAAGCTGGGCATATACGTTTAGGTGTTATATTTGGATGTCATCTTATTATTATTTTTTTTTTTTATGTGATATAAAAATAGTACATTCTTTTAGTGTGCCTGCCTCTCTTTTTGTCTCTCCATATTCAGTATATGCAATACATATACACAGTCACCTCCACAATTATTAGGTCCCCTGGTAAAGATAAGTTTTTTAAAAAAAGAGGTTTATTAATAATCACTTTTTGGTAAAATACTTTAATCCTACTCTGAAGAAATGAAAGAAATGCAACATTAAATTTATTCTGAGAAAAAATAATTCCTTATCAAGAAATAATTATTTTTAACACAACCACACATGCCACAATTAATGGCACCCCGAATTTAATACTTTGTTCAACATCCTTAAGGATGAAGTCTGTTTAGCAGGATATCTGAGACAATTCCTCTTTAAGGAGTCTCTCCAGATTATCCTCGGTTCTCCTTGTGCACTCCCCTTTTCAGCGCACCCCACAGGATTTCAGTGGAGTTTTTAGGTCCAGGGACTGAGATGGCCATGGCAGATGCTTGATTTTGCGTTCTTTTAACCATTTTTGTGGTGTTTTGTACATATGTTTTGGAGCATTATCCTGCTGGATGATACAATGATGATCCAGTTTTAGTTTCTTGACAGAGGTAGCCGGATAGAATTTTAAAATCTTGCAGATTTTCATGGAATCCCTGAAGGTTCCCAGGGCCTTTGGAGGCAAAAAAAGCCCCACAACATCACAGAGTTTCCACTAGTGAGGATCAGGTTCTTTTTCGTATTGCAGTTCTTGTTTCTACACCAAGCCCACCTTGAGAGTTTGTTGCCAAAAAGGTAAAGTTTCATTTAGTCTGACCATAGAACATGGTTTCCGTCAAAGTTCTAGTGGTGTTTAACAAACTTCAGGCATTTATGTTTGTGTTTAAATTACATGAAAGGGATTATTCTTGTTAAGTCTTCCAAATAATCTGTTGGCATGGAGATGTTGTCTGATGGTAGTTTTAGACACTTGGTGACTCTAAGACGATGCTGTTTTCTGTACATCTCCAACAATAATCCTTGGGGATTCTTTTTTTTAATCTCTTCTATCATCCTTTTCTCTGTGCATGGGGGCAAAAAAAATGGTAGCAGTTCCAGTTGATGTGAACTTTTTAGTTATTACCCTAATTGTAGATATGACATTTTCAGGCAAGTAGCAGTTTTTTTATAGCAATTCCCGGGTTTAGAAGGTTAACATACTTTTCTCTCATTTGAATTATGTGTTCTCTTATCTTTTCCATGTTGATGAATGAATAAGGGAAGTTGGCCTTTGTGCCACCGCATATGTATACCTCAATGAAACAGGAAATCATGGATTACTGCTTGAAAGTTTCTTTAAAAAGTCTGATATAAAAGGGAAAATTGCTTCAGTAACACTTTTTTTTTTTCATAAGAATTTCTAGGGATACCATTAGTTGTGGCATATGTCAGTCAGTCATTTCTAACCCGCTTAGTCCTGAACAGGGTCACGGAGGTCTGCTGGAGCCTATCCCAGCTAGCATGAGGTGCAATGCAGGAACAAACCCTGGGCAAGGTGCCAGTCCATATTAGCACATTGGCTTATGTAGCTTTGTTAAAAAAGTTATTTCTTGATGAGGGATTTTTTTTTTTTTTCACAGAATTAATTTACTTCAATTTTCGGTTGGAGTTCTCTTATTTTTTCAGTGCTAGATTAGGGGTAATTTACCGAAAGCTGATTTTTTTTAACCCTTTTTAACACTTTTTTTTCTTTTCTCATTAACTTAACATTTTCCAGAATCTCCATCATTTTCTTATTTTTCTTTACTCTTAGCCTCATCATCCTCCTTGTTTTATTTAATTCCTTGGGGCCTTGCTAGCTATTGTTGTCAACCATGGTTTATAGGCTGTTATTCTTCTTTCAAAGCCATTTAGTTTTTCTTTTGGAAATTGCAGACAGCTCTGGAGGGCTAATTCATCATTCCCCGCTTTCTTTTGTAAAGTGATCACTCACGGTATGTAGTTCATTGGTACTGCTAGCTCTCTTCTTGATCCTTGAAAACCACTGCCTTTTTGGAGCTTTAAATTTCAAGGAGCAATTCATATTTCTGCACCATTTGATAATTCTCAGTTTGCCTTTTATCTGGTAAGTTAACACAACACTCCCTTAGGAATTATTTGGTGTTCATTGCAACTGTACCATAGAAGTTACAGAAATAATCTCTGTGATTACATCTGTTTTCTTCTAAATCCAATGTTTAATACTTCATATTCATTTAAATTGTTTAATCTTCATTTATTTGCTTTAATTTATTGTTCCTTATTTTGACATCTATTACAAAAAGATGTTTTCTTATTCTTTTGTTTACATATGTTTGTGTTGTGTTGTCATTACAGAGATATCTGTGCTCCCTGTTAAGTTTTGTATATGGTAATTTTTTTAAATGGAGGAAGTCCTTTGCATGCTTATAATAATAATAATATCTGCCCATACATTTACTTTACTTCCTTATATGTAAAGTCAATACTCTTCTAATAACTCTGGGCTATAAGACACAAGTCTACACCTTTTTCCATTGATTCCTTGGTTTTCAGAAGTATCTAGGAAAATGATATAAACAACCAGTCACCTTGATAATAACCAATAAGCACACCAGTTTGAGTATGAAGTATTAACATTACTCACAAAGGTCCTTAAGAAAATGCTTCTTTCTATATCTATTCTTCACGAGTGCACAAGGAAGAACACAGCCATAAAGGCAACAACAACAATAATCTATTCCAGATTTTCTGAGTATGTATATGCTAATAATGCACTTAACACCTTTACTTAAATTCCTTCCTTCATTATTTCTGTTATATTATAATTTCCCACCATTCCAGTGTAAATCTATGATTGTCAGAATTGCCAGTATTATAGTATTACTGTATTTTTCTTGTGTAGCATTAGAGCTGTAATACCATCCTTTATACCCAAGTGAACATCAGACTTAGTATATATTTTTATGAATTATTCCACAAATTTAAATGTTTAACAATATTAAGTACAGTCCTTATCACACAAAACATTTTATTTTTGTTGATATTACCAAAAGTTGTGTTCATCAATAATTCAGGGTTTCTGCTTTGTGCCTGATGCTACTGGGATAGGCTTCAGTCCCTCCATCCCCAACCTATGACTCTGAATTGCAATAAATGCATTAAAAATTAAATTAGTTGATATTCTCATTAATTCTGTAATTTTCTTAACCTTTATTATCCAGCTGTAAAGGGTAACTTCTGTCAGAAAAAAATAATCCATTTTTTTCGTGTACATTATGCATAGAAAACACCTTTATTTGTACACACATGGTTAAAACCATAATTCTGATATTCTCAACTATTTTCTCCTATTATTTCTTAATGGTGCACACAGCCTGTTTAAAAGTCTATGAATGCAGCACATTGCCTCAAGGCATTGTTCAGTATTGGCATCCCTAGCCCTGTCGATGTGGTAGTTAGTGGTAGGTAACGATCATTTCTCTGCATTGTCAAACTTTGAATATATTTTGCCTATTACTGTACACAGTCAGTTAGTTTCAAATAAAATGCACAATGACATGTTGTTTGGTAGCAATATTGATCTGTTGTAAGGAAATCCTGCATATTGTTTCACTTCGAAAACTGTATATCTCCAGCATTGCTTGGCTCATTTTTTAAAGTATGCAATAAAAAATAACCACAGATGAATGCAAACAGAAATCAATTAACTTGTCTGAATTGCAAAATACTGAGGAGTACTGCCACTAATTTAAAATTTATATTATTAAGGGAAGTGTGCATATATCAAAATAATTTAGCTTTGTTTTTTCAGTTTTGAACTCTTTTGCGGATTTATTTTTGCTCATACAGAATGTTGTGTATAATAATATGTAAGAACAGATACAAATTTTAGGTTTTAGCTTAGAAGTGTTAAAAATATTGGTCTAGACTTTCCACAGATTTTGTAGATAAAGTTTAATTTACATTTTGTTGATTTGTTTTTATATTACTTTGATTTGCTGTAATTTTTGTCTGTTTTTGAATAGTCTCTTGAAAAAACTTCAAACATTAAAACAAATGCACGGTTTAAAACGTGTTTTTTGGATAAGCATTTCCATTGTTTTGGTTCAATTTAACCCCTCTCACCATGTATACTGCCATTTTATCACTCAGTGTTTTTATATGCCCCCTGGTTATTAGGGTAGGCACACACAGTTAAATAAGCTATACATAAATGTTGTGAAACACATTTCAACATGGTTCTGAATCCTGTCATTAAGACTTTTTAACTGTGCTATTTTAAAGAGATCCATCTTTGAGTATGACAGTATATAATTCAGTTAATATTCAAAGAATACTAATCATTGGCATTCACGTTAAACCCTCAATAAAGTGTTACAGATTATACAGTATATTAATTAAGAGTGTTAACTTGGTGTGCTGCTTCTGAACTATAACAGTAAATCAGTAGCTGAACACAACTCTGCAAAACATTATCGCACATTCCTTTATGTATATTAAAGATTTTCATCTTTGGATGTGTCATTCTATGTTGAGTTTAATATTCATTTGTATAAATATGAGAAATCCGTGTTCATAAAATGTCGGTCCTCAGTGGGTTATAATTGCTTCAATTATAAAATTATTCTCAAATGCTTTCATGTTATGCTGATAAAGCATTTGATTACCTGATTAGATCTTGTAAGAAAATTTCCATCGTGTAGGGTTTAAGAAGAGTTTGCAGTAGTATAATTAATAAATTGTCCAGCACTGTGTCAGCAGTTACTTTATCTACAACAAATATTTTTGTCTCATTCTTAGTCATAAAGACTTCTCATCAGGAAATTTGCTAATAACTTAAGTCACAGATTTTTAACCATTTTATTTTAAACAAATATATTCCACATTTTCTACATAATTATTCATATAACTTTGTGTTATAATAACAGAATTGTTATGTTTCTAAAAATATATATCATTATTTTGAAAAGAATGGCAGTTGCAAAATGATTTGCCAGTCAACTCTATAGTATGTCTGATTTAGATAAATATTATATCTCATATTCATTTTCTTAGCACATTAAGCCATCTTGTCTCTCTCACATCACTCTGGGCTGTTTTTATGAAGCTGTTTCAGAAAGTGTATCGGATGAATTTCTTGACGCAATTCTCATAAAGTTTATTAGCTGTGTCTGTTACATTAACTTTGTTTTGCTGTGTTTATTTAAGGATGTTTGACTGAAAAATACGTAGACTTTAGCAGCTCTTCCTCTGTTCTTGCTTTTTGTTCAGCTTTTCATCTACCCTGTTGTTCTGCTTGAAGCCATAGCCTAACTTTCTAAAACAGAGAGAGAAATCATATTAATTCTTCAGCGTTACTAATTTCAGAAATATAACTATTGTATGAGGTTGCATGCAACTTTATTCAGAGACAATCTAAATGATTAAATGAGTTACAATACCTACAGTACACAATTTTAACATTTTTAAATTTATTTATACATAAAAATAGTTATTTCCAAACCTGAATTTACATGTACCATTTAGTTATAATTATCATGCGTGTTTTGTTTTTTTAACCCAGTGCTGTGAAGAGTCTGGCTGAACTTTTCATCAAACATGAGAGCATCAGCAATGCATCATCAATGTAGCAAATAAGCTTAAATTGGTTTCAGATCAGTCTGTTGTTGCAAATTATTCAAGAACCATTTTGTTTAAGCTTTCTTTTCATTGAATAAATGTCATATTGACAGTGTATATTTATAATATACTAGCCACCCCCCACGGCTTTACCCGCGTATTAGTGAAACAGGACAGTGAGGAGGGCAAGGGCCGTCACTCTTCCCCCTCCCTTCGGCCCACAGCCTCTGTCTCGGATTAGCGCAAATATATCGCTCCTGCAAGCGAACTATGATTCTTAGTGCAATGGGAAAGTCGCAGAATCAACAGAATGTTCAAGCAAATTATAGAAAAAAAAAACAACAATCTAAATCCGTTAAGTATTTCTCTTGTAAAAGGAGGACAGACATACAAACGAGTCTAAAAAAACAATAAGAAATTTCGCATTTAGACCACGAAATTTTTAAAGCCATTTCTTAGCGAGAACCAATGGGCCAAGGGTAACCTACATTCCAAATTTCAAGTGCCAACTCCTCATAGTTCAGGAGATTTCGTGATGAGTGAGTCAGTGATATTTGACTTTAATCTATCTATCTATCTATCTATCTATCTATCTATCTATCTATCTATCTATCTATCTATCTATCTATCTATCTATCTATCTATATATATATATATAT
>JANRMT010062856.1:8184122-8211968 GCA_026402145.1 Polypterus bichir lapradei
CTAAGTATTCAGACCCTTTGCTCAGTATTTAGTAGAAGCACCCTTTTGAGCTAATACAGCCATGAGTCTTCTTGGAAAAGATGCAACAAGTTTTTCACACCTGGATTTGGGGATCCTCTGCCATTCCTCCTTGCAGATCCTCTCCAGTTCTGTCAGGTTGGATGGTAAACGTTGGTGGACAGCAATTTTTAGGTCTCTCCAGAGATGCTCAATTGGGTTTAAGTCAGGGCTGTGGCTGGGCCATTCAAGAACAGTCACAGAGTTGTTGTGAAGCCACTCCTTCGTTATTTTAGCTGTGTGCTTAGGGTCATTGTCTTGTTGGAAGGTAAACCTTCGGCCCAGTCTGAGGTCCTTAGCACTCTGGAGAAGGTTTTTGTCCAGGATATCCCTGTACTTCATCTTTCCCTCGATTGCAACCAGTCATCCTGTCCCTGCAGCTGAAAAACAACCCCACAGCATGATGCTGCCACCGCCATGCTTCACTGTGGGGACTGTATTGGACAAGTGATGAGCAGTGCCAGGTTGTCTCCAAACATACCGCTTAGAATTAAGGCCAAAAAGTTCTATCTTGGTCTCATCAGACCAGAGAATCTTATTTCTCACCATCTCAGAGTCCTTCAGGTGTCTGAAATAAAGAAATAAAGTAAAACAAACAAATGGAAACAAGACAAGTTCAAAATTGACATGGAAATTCTACAGTTTTTACACCATTTGAAAACAGATTCTTTGCTGACTACTTCTAGCAGTTTGACAGTGTGTTTTGCTTAAAATGGTTACATGATACATATAAAAATACCATCCTTCTAGAATTTTTTTATTAACTTTTTTTATTCTTTATTAAAAAATGTATGATACTGGAAAGAAAGGAATTTCTGGAGTGATTTATGTGAGTCTTTAAAGCCACTTCCCCCAATTTATTGAAGTTAAATTCTGTGTGTAACAGATGTCTGTCATAAGCTGAGAGGTTTTCCAGGTATTGCAACATTGACCGGTAACACACTTAGCAAATAATCTTAAGTCAGTCCCAATACATTTTAACTGCATTTTGGTAGTCTTTGGTAATGAACTGAAATATTGGGTGTGCATGACTGCTATGCTTGTAAATTCTGTGCATCAGACTCACTATTAAAAGTTAACAGCCTGTCTAGGGTTGGATGATGGTGACCTTGACAGAACTGTATTCTCACTCTAGCATAGAAAACATAGATTTTTGCTGAAGACCTAAAAATATGCAGTGTTAGAGGAAATGTGGAAGGTGCAAAAAAATGTTATCTGATATTACACAGTCAGTTATTCTTAGTTCTTTATGTTTCCTTACTACAAAGTAGTAAGATGATGGAGAGTCCTTCATCTCTGCAAGAAATGAATCTAAACATCTTCATGCAGGTCATAACCACCTAGAAATACATTCTCCATAACACTCACTTCCTATTCCTCCAGTAATGTGATTTGACAACAGTTCTCGTACTTCTCTCATTTGGCATAACATAGGTACAGCTTAATAGTGATTGCTTATACAAATAATATGTTATCATTAAGCAGGAGAGTGTATCTTTGCATGTTGATAAGCTAGCTTTTTTGACATTTATACTTTTAAGACCTTGTTATACATGCAAACAGAGTATCTTTATTTTATATATATATATATATTGTAGAAGTTTAACGACGAAGGACGTCAGGTCACTGATCTGAAAGAAAAACTTCAGATGATGGATGCTTTGTCAACCCAATCAGAAAGTGAAGATATGGAACATAAAGAAAATGTTGACCAGGAAGAACACAAACCTGCTAACAAAACGATCAGTGAGGATAATCACTCAAGCTTAGGTAAAGTGTTTTTTTGTGCATTTACTGTGGTGATAATAACAATGTTGTGTTTTCACAGTGAGTAAGAAAGGATTCCTTTTTTTAACCCTGATTCATTTTAAAATTAAATATTATAAATTAAAAAAACTATGCAATTACTGTAAGACAAATTCATCACTGTTCCTCATGTCTATTCTGTTTTTAATTATACTGCAGCTGAGCAATATGAAAAGTCACCAAGAGTGACGATATGAACTGAATAATCCTAGAATTAGTAATATACTGTCTAATAATTTGTGTGAGTTTGTCGTTTATGATTTTAAACTGAAGGTAGAGACAATTTAAAAGTGACAAAGAATTGTAATTTAAATATTCTCAAAGTATATTACAGTTGGTGAGAGTTATTAGCATCACTAGTGGCAAACTAAGCATCAAGCCTTCATAGTGGCATTTTTATTAAAAACTCTTGGGAAAGGAAGCTCAATATAGGTTTACGGTTAAATGTTTTTGTTGACAATATGCAAGACTTGTCATTTTTTTCAGTTTTATTTTTATAAAAGGGACTTGTAGTGTGTTGCAGGACACTTTGATGCACACACCCAGACTTACACAGAGATGATCAGTCTAAAATTGTCACTTTAACAATAGGTAGATGAATAGATAGTCACAGTCATACATTCATAAATATTAATTAATCCCAAGAGGATATTACAGTGTTACAACATCCTATATATAGTAGCAGCAGTCAGATAAATATAAATTTTATACAGAATTCACTCAGCTATACAAATGGCAGCAAATAAATATATTCATAATATATTTGAAATTAACTTGTTAAAATATCAGACACAGAGACAATGTACTTACTTCACACACATACAGAGACTGTCCCTGGATTTGAGGAGCTGTGAGGCAGTAGTACTAGCCACTCTGCCACCATGCCACATACTAATAATGTAATCATCTTAATGATTATTTTTTATGATAATTTGTTTCACATAGCTGTCCATCAAAAGCTACATAATAAGCAGCCACTTTTCACAATCAAGTGTTTCTGAATTTCTCAGGTTTACAGAATTCTGTGCTTTGTTTTAAAATACAAACTAGTAAAAACACAATCAATGTTTTATTATTAAAAAAAGAAATAAACCACACAACTTGTTTACGAATCCAGTAGTAAAAGTAGGTCTTTTGATGAAGGTGGTATTATGCAAAAAAAAAGGAGAGAGACTGCTGCAGTATAAGGGGAATCAGTTGGTCTGTCAATCATTCTTTATAGTTTCGTAGTGGGAAATACAAATGGTGTTTGCAACTAAAGAACAAAAACACTGACAACATTCTCACGCGTTTTTCCTTTTGCAACATGAGTAGCGTTTGAACGGCAAGGCCATTCGCTGTTGTCTGACTTGATAAAAGAGCCACAATGGGTGCAGGAATAATACAATGTGTAAAAGTGGGGAAGGTTTACTTCCAACTCTCTCCAGATGGATAATTATAATTTTAAAAATATATGATAGGCTCTTTGACATAATTAACATTTTTTAGACATTTTTTTTGAATGACCTGAAAGAAAACAATCCATTACACATTAATTTGCTAGCTTCTGTGAGTAGCTTAGTGTATTATTGCTTTTTACTTACTCAATCCGTGAGTTTATTATCTTAAGAGGAATTTCCCCTAATTAAACCATTGTTTAATAAAGCTTATTAAATGTTCATATTCAAGTAAGTTGTTTTAGATTTAACAAAAGAAAAATATTCTGGATCTTTTTAACAAATTAGTCTTGAGAAGATAGTGATGTGCACATTTGTCATGCAACAGTTTTTGAGAATGTGTCTTTAACTCTTTAGAATAAAGTGTGGTGGAAAAAAGATAGACATCCTTCATATTGACTTGGAATAAACGCAAGAGAAAATTTATACTGTATTGCATAAAAATATAATTCAGAGAGGGTACAGTTAGATCAGGGTGTGGAGGGAATCCTAGGTTATCAGTCTCTCTTTCCCAGACTAAGAGGTGAGAGATATTGAGGAAATGATGACATTAGGACCCTTACACCCTACAGTTCCAAATTTCTGGTTCTAGCGCTTGGTGTTGAAAATTTATCAGGTTTGGATTATCTGTTGCAGTACATTGTCGCATATGTGCATTTAACATTGCTAACACTTCTTAGCTCTTCAATGAAACCCCTAAGTTGTGACCAAACCTCCAAGACAATGACCTTTCTAGTTTTAAATTTAATTTCATTTAAAACAGAAATTTTCTAGCCCAGTTTTATTCAGATCCTTCTACTTCTTAACTTCTGTCCCTCCCTGGATTTTCCATTCTAGGATCATGTCATACTTCTTTAAAATGAACAGTACTTCTCATGTCTTAAAGCCTAAAACACATAATTAAAGTATACATTTCTTTACACAAGTAATATTCACTTATTTTTAATTAGTATTTCTGCTTTAATGTATTTTAATCTTCACACTTAATATCGTTTAAAAAACATTATTTGGGTTAAATAATCTATTAAATATTTCAAAGCATAATACTTGAGTGATAAAACAGTTTAAATCTTTGGACAAATCTTGACAGGAAAAAATAAGAAAAAATGCTTAGCCCAGAACGTTTACACTGATCTTGACACAAAAAATCTTAGTTCAAAAGTTAAGTGCTTCAATGAGATCTTGACAGGAAAACTAAAAAAAAAAAAAAATGCAGTTATTTTAAATGTTTGGATCTTCCAGCAGATCTGAATAAGAAATGTGTTTTTTTAGCTGATTTTTATCCTTGTGTTCAGTTTATTGCTTAATTTTCAAAATTTCCAAGCTAACAGCCACATTTTCACAAGGCATTTTTAATATTTTTGCTCCAAAGTCTGTCCAGTCCATTTCTGTCCCAATTTAATTCTTAGACTTATTTGATTCTTAGTTTTCACTAGTGGTCCAGAGTGATCAATTATCTTGACAGGAGCAATTATTTTCTAACCTGGATATTTATTTACTTTCTCTAAAAAGGAGTTCCACGTGTCACTGTTTCCTTGTGAATAAGTACCAGAGTAACTGAGAAATAACAAAGGCATGCTGAACAAATTTAAGTGGAGTAATTGAGCATTTGTTTGCACTCCTGCCTCACAGAAGTGAATCCCTCTTCCAGTTGCTTTTTTTATGGAGTTAGGATTAGGCATAGGGTTTCTTTCCCTATGGGATTTTCTAATTTTCTTCCAAAATCCAAAATACCTAACTGTTAGGCTCATCAATGATTGTAACTTAGGCCTGTGTTTCTGTGAAAGGATTCTTTGATGGGCTGGTGCCCCATTTGGAGTGGATTTCTACCTTGCACGTGCTGCTGAGATACTCCAACCACCTGCACCCCTACAGTGGATTAAGCAAACATGAGAAAATATAGTTTCATTTTATGGTAATGGTAACATTTCAAAAGTGTGCTTTTTGAATTCTTCAGTAATAAAAATCTAATGTTAAAGGTTTATCTTTAGCAATCATTCAGATAATAGTTAAAATAAATATGGTAGTTACTTTTCCCATGTATGGAATTTGTGCTCATATCTGGATGGGGTGGTCTAATTAGTTTGTCTTGAGGGTTTTCCTTTGCTTCTTTTTTAAATCCAATAGAGCTATAATATATAAGAGTAATATGACTCATATAATAAATTATTATCCTGTTGTTCAGTTTCACCCTTTTTGCTGTGCGTCTTGCATCTTCACACCAGCCCAAGCTGGCACTTAGAACGATCAAGAAAGGTTCATATAGCCTTGTATGCATTTGTTTTCAGGTCCTGTAGTGTGGGAGCTAGTATATGTGTGCCTCTAGCACAGTTTCATGCCTGATTTGCATCACCAGCCTATCCATGCATTCAGAAACATTTTTTTAGCAGCCTGACCACATTTTGTAAGCTGTCCAGATATGTCCCATGATAGGGAGGATTATGGGTTTGCAGTGTGGTGTTAGTGAAATCAACCAGTTAGTGTACAAAAAAAAATAGTCGTTGCTTCCTGACAACCCAGTTGTGCTAATCATTGAAAAACATGCAATATTTAATCATTGTATTTAGGACAAAGGACAAAGGCTGGATTATTACAGTTTTAATTCTAATCCTTTACGTAATGTATATTTATACAATATTTGTTATCATCCATTTTCAAACAAACTAGGGAAAGCACACTATATCACTACCAGAAAAAAAGAACATTTTGGAGCACACAGATGCACAATATCAATTTGTTTCCCACTCTGTGTATCTCTTTTGCAAAACACAATAAAAATCCAAACTGTTAATTTTCAAGTTAATTAAAGTAATTTTAAGTAAAGACTTTACCAATGTGAATTTTATTTGCCTAATTGAAGAGTAAAGTAATGCCAGTCTTGTAGAACTGCCAATCACTAGCCAAAAAAAAAATGGATAGATCTTAAGGACAGTTCTGCACCATTCATAACAAGCTTGAACAAAGAAATTAATTGTAATTTTATTTTTAGTCATCGACCACCATCAAATGTTAAAACTACATTGCCAGCATTATTCCTTAAAACCAGTTCAAGAAATGTTTTTCCAGCGTCATACATGCAATAGACCCTCTGACAATCCATGGTTGGTTCTAACTCACAATTCTGCCCTCTACATTAGTCTACATTATTTTTAGATTATTGTATACTTCCTTTATGTTTTGGCTTCTATTTAGCTGTTATTGTAGTCCCCTATGGTTATAATGGGAAAATTTAGTATGAATATACTTGAAGTATTTCCTAGAATTGCTCAATTTTTTTTTTCAGAACTTTAGAAGTGAAGCAACAGGAAGTACTTTGAGAATGGAAAACCGTTTTATGTAGGAAACTGGGAAATCATGGGGTCGTTGTGTGTGGTACATGTCACGGAACATTTTCTTGCAGTTACATTTTATGAAAGTTAAAGACACAGAAAATATAAATGTTGCTAAAGACTACCATTTGCATCATAGTACTATATTATGTTTTAACAGCTTCTAATACTTTATAATAATAATAATAATAATAATAATAATACATTTTATTTATACAAGGCGCTTTTCTAAGAACTCAAGGACACCTAACAAACAATTAACAAAAATAATTATAAACAAAACTTAAAACATCAAAAAATACAGAAAATATAAAAATTAAAACCAAACAAAGCCACTGAAATCATAGAGAAAAAGCCATTTTAAACCGATGGGTTTTAAGTTTACATTTAAAGGTTGAAAATGATTCAGTATTTCTAAGATCAGTAGGTAGTGAGTTCCAGAGCTTGAGAGTAGAACGGCTGAATGCTCTGCTCCCCATGGTGGTTAGATGGACGAGAGAGACAGTTAGTTGGATAGAGGAGAAGGATCTAAGGTTATGGGAGGAAATGGCAACATGAAGAAGGTTGGACAGATATGGAGGGGTGAGGTTATGAATGGCCTTCAATGTTAACAGCAGAATTTTAAAATAATTTGAAATCAGGAGCCAATGAAGCTGCTGCAAGACCTAAGTAATATGGTGAACAGATGGGGTTCAAGTAGTGATGTTTAACATGTAGCTTAGAAAACAGTGACTAATATCCCAGTGCTCATCATAGGAAGTACATTTTTTTGCTCTTTTCAAACAGTGAAAAGAGTCAATTTGCTTAAGCTGTAATGAAAAGTTGGCCAAATGCAGATGCCAACATCATGTAATTGACCTTTCTGAGGCAGATTGTTTTCCTTTGGATAGCTGAGGTGTGTCAACAATTAAACCTCTGGTCTACTGCTACACTGAATATATTGGCAGCAAAACCAATGAACACCTTGTCACATTTGTAAATTAGATCACCCAAGAAAGACGTGTAGATGCTGGTAGTGCACTATGGAACATTACAGTTAAAAAGAATGCATGCTAAGAAACTTTGTTCTGCTATAGAAAGGAAAAAAAAAAACTAATTTTAACAATAGAAATAAGAATGTGTTATGGTATAAAAGATTGTACTCGTTACACCATTGTATTCTTCAGTTTCATGTGATAAAAAGTATAGGAGTAGACAAACTAATAAAAATGCTATTTGAAAAGTATAGTTGATTACCAGTTAGCCATGAATCAGCTCTAAAAGATGTCTGATAATGAACTCTTTGATATACAAGTTTTTCAAAGCAACATTAAATAACCAGTAGTGTTCCAAAAACTGCTAAATAGCAGGCACCTGAACTACAGGGCATTGGTCACAAAAGTGCTAAATTATTTCATATGTAAAGAGGAACATATATGTCAATCATAAACAAATCAGCAAATAGAAACAGTGGTCATATTACAAAGGTCATTGAGAGGAATAGACAGGTACTTTATAGGAAAGCATGCCACAAGAATACAACCTGAAAAATTTCCACAAAATAAAATTGATATGTCAGTGACACCATCTAAAAACTATGCAGTATACATTGTGAGCTTTACAAAAGTAGAATTTATTTCAGGGCCATTTGTATCCAAGGCCAGCTCATCACTAAACTCCAGGATCTGCGGCTTAGCTCTTCACTTAGCAACTGGGTACTGGACTTCCTCACTGGCAGACCTCAACAAGTGCATATTGGTGGAGAAACCTCCTCCATCATCATCATCAACACTGGCACCCTGCAGGGCAGCATGCTGAGCCCCCTGTTTTACTCTCTCTACACCCATGACTGCATAGCTAAGTACAGCTCTAACACCATCCTCAAGTTTGCTGATGATACCACTATAATAGGTCTGATCAGCGAGGACGATGAGACGGCCTACAGGGAGGAAGTCAGACTCCTGTCAGAATGGTGTCAGGACAACAGCCTCACCCTCAGCGTTAGCAAAACTAAGGAGATGGTTGTGGATTTCCGCAAACAGGCAACAGAGCACAGCCCCATCTACATCAGAGGTGAGGCTGTGGAGCAGGTCAGCAGCTTTAGGTTCCTCTGAGTCACCCTCACTGATGACCTTAAACGGTCAAGTCACACTGCAGCAGTAGTCAAGAAAACCCAACAATGCCTTTACTTCCTCGGGAGACTGAGTAGAGCCTGGATGTCCCCCACAACCCTGTGCAGATTCTACAGGTGTACTGTGGAATCCATCCTGACAGGATGCATCACATCCTGGTACAGCAACTGCTCAATTCAGGACTACAGAGCTCTGCAGCGTGTATTGAATACAGCACAGCAGATCATGGGCACATAGCTCTCTGCGATCCATGACATCCACACTACACGCTATCTCAGGAAAGTGAACCGTATCAGGCGGGACCCCCGCCACCCTGCACTGTCACTTTTCACCCTCCTCCCATCTGGAAAGCAACTAAAGTCCATTTGCACCTCCAGGTTCAGGAACAGTTTCTACCCAACTGCAATCAGACTCATGAACAATCAGTAACCTTGTGTCACCTCCACTGCTACCTGAACTTATACTTCTGTCACTGTCTCTATTTATTCCTAGGATACTGGTTTTATTTATTTGTTTATTTATATTCATTTATTTATTGTGTGTGGGTTTTTTTTGTCTATGTTCACTGTCTGTAGGGGCACATGCAAACAAGCAATTCATTGTACATAGTACTTGTACACATGACAATAAAGAATTGAAACTGGTGTTGCACAAAGATACATAACCTGTTTTATACAGCACAAAATTTGGGCCCCTGACCAAAAAAGAATAAAATAACGTGGCTTTATGAATCATCTTTCATCTCATTTCCTACAGCTGAAAAGTTTTTCGTTTGGGGGGGAAAAATGCCAAAGGATGCCTTCTACCCACAGTGTCTGTTTCTAGCCTGCAAACATCTGGAGGAAAAGTCTGGGCAGCCATCTTGTGAGAGAATTTAGGTCAGGTGATTTCTCAAATGCGACTTGATTTTTGAGCCCAGATCAAACCCTTAATATGATATTCTTGATTTTGCTCCATAATTGATTGCGGAGAATATGCATTCTAACCTGTTGCAAGGAAATTAATTATACATGTAAAATGTGCTTAACAAGGTCCTTTCATCCAAAGCAGTTTATTGCTTAATTGCTCTGCACTTATATCCAGGTTGTGATTTTCTCTAGTACTTAACATTGCCTTCAGGCAGTGATGTTCATCAGAGAAAACTGTTAATTTGTTACAGAAAAACCAAAAGGAATTGTGGCTTCAGTGGCGTGGTCCCTAGATCTCAACTCTATCGATCATCTCTGGGATGAAGCAGCGAAGGCTGTTCACAGTTAGACCAAAGTGTCACAGTGTTTAGGATATATGTTATGTATAAATACTTTTAGCTAGAGTATATTTTAGCCATTTTACACATTTTTTTTTTTTTGCAAGGAAGAGAAGGAAGAGCACAGTCTAAGGCAGCCCATGAAATAAAACTGCTTATTTGATGTAGAACCTGAACATTAATATTGTCTTGTTTCATTGATAATAACATCACACAGCATTCTGAAACCCACATCATCCAAGGCTATCAGAAGGTCCCCCTCACACACTCAGGATTCAAGCCCAATACATTTGACCTGATAACTTCTGCGCCACTTTGCCACCTATTTTGTTTATAATGCTTATCTAAATTGTGTGTGCTGAATATAAGATGCATAACTACTGCACTGTAATGCTTTGGATTAGTACAGTACTTAATGTTTACATAAAAACTATACATTTGCCAAACTTGGATCTACAGTATGTATTCAGTAGTTATGGCGATAATGCAGGCAATATGAGTGAAGGGTGCTGTAAAACTGTAAGCCAAGGAACTGTTCAGTTTTTTTTTTTTATGTCTTCCCCAACATACTAATTATGGCTGACTGTCAATGAGCCCAGTGTGTTGCTTTATTTTTAACTGTGCTCATGGCCAGGCCAATGCAGTCGAAGCTGAGCATGAACCACTGAGGGCCTACAGCTGGAACCAACGTCCTGATCGTTTTCTAAATAGTTTCGTCTAGAACTCATTTCATGGCTGGTTGAGTGAAGATTTACTCCACCTACTGAAAGAAATTAAGTTCTAAACGTTTCACAGGTTGATGTCCCTGTGTTAACTGAATGCCTTCATGCTTCAGTTTTGTTGCGTGAATATTCATTTAGTGCTATTCTTAGATAATAACTGTGTTTTTGAAAATTTTCCTAATTGTATATTATCATTTTGGTAGCACCTTTCAAAATACCTGGGCTTCCATTTCATGCTCTTCTAATCGATACCAACAGTCTGCTGAAATATAAAATAGCAGTAGGACTGCAGGGAAGAGGTACACACGTGGCAGGTAATAGCCACATATGAACTGGTAGGCTTTTCCATTTTTCTTCTTGAGAGGCAGATCTAGCTAATACTAAGTACTGAAACATAATTCCCCTTTACTTTTAGGCCATTAGAAGAATCTGTGATTGGCATGGCACCCATGTTCAAAGTAATTCTCTCTTTTCAGTAGTTTTCTTTCAGGTGGCTCAGATTTTGTCTTTGAAGTTCAACCCCCATACCCCTCTAACCACCTTCTTTACAGAGCTTTCAGCAACACATAGTGTTGTTTTATTTATTGTATTTATTCTCTGTAAGCCATTTCTTTTCAGGTCTCTCAAAGGCTATCTGTATCTGTAGGAAAATATTGCCAGCTCAGCTGACCTCCTATTTATAACCTTTTGTATTTAGATCAGCAATATAATTTCAGTTTTGTAAACTTGGTCAATTTCTACAATGCAGAAAAAAAGCATTTTATTGCTATTCTAGTATTAGTCTGCGACATGATAATTTGACTTTTTGGTTGTAAAATCAGTGCAGTGTGAAGTTAACACCTTTGTCCTCTTCACTCAACTGAATCTTTATTTGGCTTAAGGTGACAGAATGACTGTGTGACTTAGACATATTCCTGTATAGCGGCTCTTGTACTTTGCTCAGAATTAATCGATATCACATGGGGCCAAATGTTGTAGAAATGTTTGTATGCCTACTGTGCTGCTTGTGCGAAAAGAAAAAGGTAAATCTTACAAGTTACAGCAGGAGGTATTGTAAACCATTTAACTGTTTATCTTGTTAGCTCTTTCCACTAGAAATGCATTCGGATTTATTCTCAGTGTGGCATTTTGCATTGTAGGATAAATATATGAAATTAATATCATAGCTTTAATTTCATCTTCTACTGATGCTACTCATTTAACCATAATAAAGGACAAATGCCAATATTTCAGACCCAGAAATATGATGATCACTGCTTCACTGCAACTTTTACATAGTTAATATAGGTTTTACTATAATCCTGCATGCTATATGGAATACACTTCACACTCTGGAATCTTAGAAATGGAGGCAAGGCAATCGGGTCCAGAGTCCAAACCCGGACCTAGTCCATGTCTGTATCAATTTTGACATTCTTCCCATGTCTTTATGAGTAGTTTTCCACCCACTTCTCAAACACACTCAGATTAGGTTCATTAGTGAATCTGACCTGGTTTGTTATGTGTGAGAGTGACCTATGAAGTACTGCTATTATATAAAGAGTTAATTCAGCCTAGTGCCTAGTAATACCTCTTAAAAAGTAATGAAGTAATTGGATTTGGAACTTAAATGAAGGACATGTCCAACTCTTCTTAAGCAATAAGTCTGGTATTTTTCAAGTCATAGTTATTCTTTCGTACTCATGGTTTCCATTAGTTTGCCACATGAAGTTGTGTTCTAAAGTGAAGCCTATTTTATACATTTAATTAAATAACTAGCCCGCTCTTGATGTAATGGAGGTGAAGAGTGCTGAAGTAATATTAAAAATAAAAGCCTCAAAACATACCGAATATGTCAACTTTGATTTAGCAAAGATTTTGATTTAAGAAAATGTGCCTTATGCATTTCTGAGGCATGCTTGGGATGGCAAAAGTAAAGCGGAAATACATTTCATCTGAGATTCTTGCTCCTATTTTTTTGAGGTAAGGATAAGTTTCCTGCTCATTTGTCTGCTTGAAGTGGCTGTCCCCCACCCCCCAGCCCATTTCCTTCTGTTTTATTTGGCAAAGCCTACATAGTGAGATGCACGCTGAGTGGCAGCATTGTAAAAAGCACACATAAGAGTTCCATTGTAGATTTTATGAATAATAATACATCTGAAGGAGATATGGTGGAGTTCTAGTGATTTTTTTTTTTTTTTCTTTTTCTTTCTAATTCTAGTGATTTTTGGTGTGTGGAAGCGAAGTGTGGACTCAAAATGCAGCTTCAGTGTCACGTGATTGCTCCACATTTTTTAATGATGAACCAAACTGGTTCTGTTATGATTTTAATCGATGAGAGATTTTTCCTACAAGCTCATAGAACAGAAAGTAAGGATTATTTCGTTTAAAAATTGGATTTTGATTTGGTTTTCGTGCACTTCCCAGTTTATGATCTCAGAAGCTGAATTTAAAGCTAGTTGGTTAAAATTTAAACAATTTTTCTGGAATAACAGAAACCCAACCATATCAAATTCACCCAAACAATTTATTTAACAGCGAACATCATCCTTTTTATTTTAATAACGTAAAATATTGCTGCTTTCCTCCTTGCTTCTGAAATTATTGCCTAATCTTCAGCCTTAATAACAAGTAATTGTAAATCTTTGAATACAGTAGCCTTTCTCTCTCTGTCTCTTTTTTTGGTGCTGTTTTGTCTTTCTGGCAGTGTGGAATCCAATACTGCTCACCGTATTCTAACGGTGAGCCATTAGAATTATGTTAAATGCTCTAAACATAACTCCTTTACTCCATCCATCATGGTCACTATATAAGCCAACATCCTATTGGCCTTTTTATTTATCTCCAGACTATGAGTCCATCAAGACATCAATTTTTGTTTTACTTTTTAGGATATAGTTTCTAACTTCAGATTTCCCCTAAAATAAAACTTTTCATTTGTTTGTATCTCATTTAATTTGTCTTGCATCTTCCCAATTCTGAGTTCTGTCCAGCTCCATCTGTATTGATTTAGCTGCTTCAAGGGTAACTGCTAATCTGCCCAATGTGTTGGCATCCACCAATCTGACTAATCTGTTATTTTTAATATTAATTGTTTATATAAATTAACAAGGTCTTCATCCCAATAGCTAATCCCTGCAATATCCTGTTTTTGACTTGTCTTTATTCTGGCAAAGATTATAACCTATTGTTTTCTTTGCTTGCACAAACAAATTGCTCAAACAGAGTAATGTAGCAAATAAAGAAAAAGTCTTCCTGATGACATGATTATTAAAAGTACAGAACTAACAGTCAGATGGCTAATGCAAAAACAAGCAATCAGTTAGGAAATAGTTATATTCCATACAATTGAAGGTAAGTCATTTTAATCTGTCGCTGCTGATATTAAAGCAGCTGTTGCTGAATGTGTTTCTTCAGGCCACATTAGTATGATCAGTAGAATAAAAATTATAGCTGATGATTTGAGAAATTATCACAGGAGAGGCCAAATCTCTCTAGACGTCTGCATGAATTGAGCGGCCTGTTTGTTCTTTCTGTGTGAATGGAGAGCACCCTGTTGGCATCCTTCCACACTGGGAATAATGCCAAAGTGTCAAAAATTTATCAGAATAGGTGTGGTCATTTTATTTAAAAATGTACAAAAGAACAGAGCACATCCAAAACACTGTTATCCCTCTGGGCCTGCCTTCACAAAAATGTACCCCTTCTACTACATCAGCTCCTTAGACCTTTAAAAGCATTTTCTTTCTAATGTTCTGTTGTAAACAAGGAGTTCCTTAGTATACAAGTCCCAAAAGCACTTATAAAAATGCCCAGTAGAGGGGGAAATCATCATTAACAACCCAGACTAGATACAAAAAGGGCCTCTTAGAATCTTTATAAAATAATAGGCTTATTCTTCACAAAAAAAATGTTCTCATCAATGAAGCTTCATGGAGCATAAATGAAAAATGTAATTACTTGTAACAAGAAGGCAATCCAAATCAAAAAATCCCAATAAAGATTCCAATAGCAAGGTCAAAAAACAAAGCAGGAGGTCGAAAAAATCCAGAAAGTCACAAAAGCACATTGAGTTAGTAAAAAGTGCAAGAACTCACCACTGCTGTCTGTGTTTGAAATGGATATATAGGGGGGAGAGCAGTGATTGGCAAGTGGCTTTGCCTCTTGTGGACCACCCACAAAACACAAGGAACGTAACAAAGGCAGCTTACATACATAGACAAAATCAAGAATAAAAAGTGATATAATCAACATAAATGCAAGAATTGGTAATCAACAAAAGAGGCATTAAACATGAATTAGAACCCCTACCAGGAGAGGATCCATGGCTGAGATATGACATGTCCTGTCTCTCTATCTACATGTTACATTTCCCTTTGTTCCATTGTTCCATCTGGCAGCAACCACATTGTCTGCTTCCTTGAAGTTTCAGCACAGTTCTGTTTCTTACAGTGAAGAATTGGGTTTTATCTGTCAGCACCTGGGCATTGGAGTACTGGCATTCTATCGGTCATCTCTAGTCTTACTGTTAATTTGTTCCCACTATCCACACCTGAGAACACTGTTGAGATCTTGGGGCATGTTGTCAGTGTCACTACTCAGTCTTCCCCCAACCCCTGCCTAATTTGAACCAGACACAGAGACTGTCCGATCTGCATCAAAAATGTGTGTTATTTAATATCACATTATAGTCTGTCTTACCTCAGGATTATATTGAAGTCGAGTTTGTTATTTTATTGGGAAATAACAAATTATTACTTATTAAGAAATAAAGATGTCAAGTTTTACATTGAAAGATAAAAACTGTTGACCATTATAGTTCCTTACAGGAATATGTTTACAGAAATAATTTAAAACCCATTTTAATCAAGACTGAACTAAGTGATTAAGTGTTTGATTACTATGTTAATTAATGTTTTTGTTCATTCTTGATAAAAGAAATCATAAGGAATTTGATTTAAGAGAAAAAGGTCTTAATTATTCAATTAAATGAAAACTCTTTAAGCTTCATTTGTCATTTTTGTTTGCACATGCACTGATCGGCGAAACCTTAGATGTGTATGCCATGAGACACACCTAACGTGTTTGCTGGGTTATCTCCAGCACCATGTTTCCTTTCAGGAAGCCCCTTGCTGTTACTCTATTGTACCTGACAGGTTTGCTTCCATCGCACCAAGGCTTCCAGAGTGTACCCTCCCTTCTCCACACCAAGCAGTTGTCTGCCACTTACCAATCATGCTACCCTTCACAATTCTACACCACTCTCTAACCACTACCAACAGTTTTGTATATTAGACGATCTACAAGTCTCCAACTTAAAGTTTAAATCCAAACAATATATTCGATATCTTTTCGCTGTTCCATTATTTCACTGAGTAATTATTTCCATTTATTTGCGCTGCTGCAATCTTTACTAATTTGAACTTTACTAAGTTCGAATTTTCGTACTTCCATTATCTCTAACCTGCTCTGCATGTGTACCGCATCAACATGCTCGCGGGACGTACAAGTGCCTCTCCGAGAAAATCAGTTTGCGATGTACATCGTTTTTGTGTTTCTTTTCGTTGCGCCGCTCTTTCTGTTTCGCTTAGTCGTGAACGTGTCATATTTAACTTGTCAGTTTTTTTAAAGCTGCTTTTTGTTCTACGCTTATTTGTGATGCGGGACGTGAAAATGTCTCTCTGCCCCTCTTCAAATGTCTCTCTTCAATGTCTCTCTGCCTCTCTTCAAATCTGTCTGACGTGGATGTCAGTCACGTGTGTCACGGAACGTAAAAGCATCTCTCAGTCTCTCTTCAAAACTTCAAATTCATACTGCTAAATGATGTCCAGATTCAAACTTATGTCCAAACACTCACGGTGGGGTTTACACATTTTTCTCATGTCTGCATTTTTTTTCTTTCATTTTCTCAATGCATTCCAGTTTTTGCCATGTCCTAAAGACACATAAAATAAACTAGCCAACCCGCGGTGTAGCATATGCCGCACAATTATTTATTGATGTGTGAACACTTCCTGAAAGGCACAGTTGTCCAAATGGGGAGGGATTGAGGATTCAACTGTCAGTGAATGAAAAGGTGGAACTCTGGAGAGAGCAACATACAATTGTCTGTGACTGAAAACAGATTTTGGCAGATACAGGCATATCTTTTTGAAAGTTTGGCCCTGTGCCTTATTAATTGTCATTGCAAACGCCAATCTAACAGGAAATTGTCTGTGTGTAAAAGTAAAAGGCAAATTTGAATCTGATGGGGTCAGTGAAATCCTGGAAATAAGGACAGTTTGTGAGGTAGCAGATGTGATAGTCTTACACTCCAGTACATTGCGGTGAATGCTGGTAACAGAAAGTCTAGTGCCATTACAGAGACGGATCTCCTCAACCATGTGCAAATCCATTCAACACAAACATTTGTCTGCAGCCACGCTGATGTGACGTCACCTTCCTACTATCCTCTTGCTGAAGAACATTTACAAATGCAATTCACACCGGAATTTCAATGCAACATTTGCTCCAAAACCTTTACGCTCCAGAAATATCTCAAAGCACATTTAAACACACACTCCACTGAACAAACGCATTCCACACAGGTCTTTCAATGCACTATTTGTTCGAAAACGTTACGACTGCAGAAATATCTCAACGCACATTTAAAATCACACTCCACTGAATGAATTATGTAATGTGAACATTGCCAGCAATGCTTCAAAACAACTCATGCTCTCAAGAAACACTTACAAACTCATTCCAATTCCTTTCAGTGTCAACTCACAAACCCCATGCACAGTCATCGCATTCAGTTTTACGCTGCTGTTCAAGAAGATACCGCCATTTCTGACCAAGAACATAACATTGGCCTACCCACCGCAGTATGTACTACTTGCAATGCTATTCATTGGCCTTCAGAGGAGTTGGCGGGCCTGGCCCTGTCGTGCGTATCCCATGGTCTTACAGTTGGCGGGCGTGGCTCTCTGTCTTGCGTGCCCTTGGTGAATGGTGGGCGGAGCTCTGTCATGTGTACCCCATGACACGGGAGGAGGGTTAGAGTTGGCGGGTGGGGCTCTGTCAAGTGTATCCCATGGTCTTAAAGTTGGCGGCGTGGCTCTCTGTCTTGCGTGTGCTCTCTTTCTTGCGTGCCCTTAGTGAATTATATATATAGATTAACCGGTTACACAAACTTGGCATGGTATAGGTAAGTAGAATGGCATCACATCCAGTATGGGTTACTTTTTGTATTCAGTGATTGAGTTTGTTTGGCTGTTTCCCCAAGTATAGTACTCTCGTTTAACATTTCTGGGTAACCCAAAGATGTGTGACTGTACTAACTGACAAATATTAATTATCCTGATATGAGTGAGTGTGGTTGTGTAAATAACAGTGTGTTGACATACACTGGCATCTTACCCTGAACTGATTACTGTCTTGTGCTTAATGCTGCTGGGATGGGCTTTAGTTCCCCCATTACCCTGGCAGGAACTCAGTAGGTATGGATGGATGTGTAGATGTTGACAAATAGGTGAAGATCTAACCGATACTTCAGAAATGCAATACATACTGTATATATTTTGTCAAGAATTACAGTGACTGATCAGTTTAAATAAAAAAGTAAATTTATCGTTTCACTGTTGCTAAGTATCTCCCTGGTGCAGCACCAAACAGCATTACTGCAGAAACTGTGATTGTCACTTCACAGTTGTGTCTCTGCTTGTGATTTTAGATGTCTTTAATATGATAACTAATAAACCATGGCATATTTGCTACATATTCCAAGCATTTCTGAGTAGTTAGCCGATAGTGAGTACCCAGCCTCATATTTTGAAAATAAGATGGGCTTTCTGATTTATCATGCAAAACTTACTGTATCCACTCTGCAATGTGTTGCAAATAGAAATTGAATATGTAATATTCAAGGGCCATTTTTATTTCACAAAATCACTATTTTCACTTTGTGGAAAGGTCCTACTCATTAAGGAAATGTTATCATGTAAAGAAAATGTAAGTATCTGTTTATCCTTTCTATCTTTACTTAGTGTAGTTTTTCAAATCCTTGGTGATGCCTGTTTTATATTCTGGAAAAGAAATATATTAATAGTATGCAGTTATTAGCTCTGATAATGTTATAGTGCTGATTGTACGTGTTCTTGCATATGTGTATGTATATATGTGTGTGTGTGTGTGTGTATATGTATGTGATATATATATATATATATATACATACACACAGTGCATCCGGAAAGTATTCGCAGGGCATCACTTTTTCCACATTTTGTTATGTTACAGCCTTATTGAGCACAGTGGCCTCCATCAGCCGTAAGTGGAAGAAGTTCGAAACCACCAGGACTCTTCCTAGAGCTGGCCGGCCATCTAAACTGAGCGATCGGGGGAGAAGGGCCTTAGTCAGGGAGGTGACCAAGAACCCGATGGTCACTCTGTCAGAGCTCCAGAGGTCTTCTGTGGAGAGAGGAGAACCTTCCAGAAGGACAACCATCTCTGCAGCAATCCACCAATCAGGCCTGTATGGTAGAGTGGCCAGACGGAAGCCACTCCTTAGTAAAAGGTACATGGCAGCCCTCCTTGAGTTTGCCAAGAGGCACCTGAAGGACTCTCACACCATGATAAACAAAATCCTCTGGTCTGATGAGACAAAGATTGAACTGTTTGGTGTGAATGCCAGACGTCACATTTGGAGGAAACCAGGCACCACTCATCACCAGGCCAATACCATCCCTACAGTGAAGCATGGTGGTGGCAGCATCATGCTGTGGGGATGTTTTTCAGCGGCAGGAACTGGGAGACTAGTCAGGATAAAGGGAAAGATGACTGCAGCAATGTACAGAGACATCCTGGATGAAAACCTGCTTCAGAGCGCTCTTGACCTCAGACTGGGGCGACGGTTCATCTTTCAGCAGGACAACGACCCTAAGCACACAGCCAAGATATCAAAGGAGTGGCTTCAGGACAACTCTGTGAATGTCCTTGATGGCCCAGCCAGAGCCCAGACTTGAATCTGATTAAACATCTCTGGAGAGATCTTAAAATGGCTGTGCACCAACGCTTCCCATCCAACCTGATGGAGCTTGAGAGGTGCTGCAAAGAAGAATAGGTGAAACTGGCCAAGGATAGGTGTGCCAAGCTTGTGGCATCATATTCAAAAAGACTTGATGCTGTAATTGCTGCCAAAGGTGCATCGACAAAGTATTGAGCAAAGGCTGTGAATACTTATGAACATGTGATTTCTCAGTTTTTTTATTTTTAATAAATTTGCAAAAATCTCAAGTAAACTTTTTTCACATTGTCATTATGGGGTGTTGTGTGTAGAATTCTGAGCAAAAAAATGAATGTAATCCATTTTGGAATAAGGCTGTAACATAACAAAATGTGGAAAAAGTGATGCGTTGTGTATATATATTTATTATTCCTATAATAAATAAATATATATATATATATATATATATATATATATATTTATTTATTTATTATTCCTGTCCCTTCACTTTGTACCCATTTTGTTACATTGCAGCCTTATTCTAAAATCACTTAAATTCCTTGTTTCCCTCATCAAGCAACATTCATTATCCCAGAATGACAAAGCAAAAACAAAATTTTTGCAAACTTAATAAAAACTAGCTCTTCTACCCATCTAAGAAAGGTTGAAATGTAAGTAATCAACGAAGACCTCAGTTAATGTTTGCAGTACACAAATGCAATGCATATGTCTCTCTTAAATGCAGATTTGTATGGTATTCATAAAAGTAGTATGTTAATGTTTGTGATGTGCCATCTGTTAGAATGACGGAAACATAGTAACCAGATGGACAAACAGGCACTTACCATTTTAATAAGGTGAATAAATATTTATTTATTTATATAATGGTTATCTATTATGGAAAAAGATGATCCGCTGTGGCAACCCTTAATGGGAGCAGCAGAAAGAATAATATAATGCTTATCTATATACAGTATATTGTAGAAGTGTGTGGAATTCTTTATATTTGTTCTGTTTGGTGATATGTATGTGTCTTGATGATATTGTATTACTGTCACTATTCTAAGAAGACAAGCAAGTGAGAATTTCATTGCAATATGTATGCATAAGAATAAACTTGAACATGATTGTTGGTTATAACTGGAGCTTTTCTTATGATTTCAAAATCTCCCAAGTGTTTCTGAAGGGCCTGTCCTGCAATACTTGCCTTACTTATGACCGCAACTAAGAGAGGCACTTTGTAGCTTTTTTTCTTTCTGAACTTGTATAATATTCATGTTCTTCATTTTTATTATCTTAACAGTTTAAAAAAAAAAGAGGTTATGGTAACAATGGTGACACATTTAGGTCATTACATACAGTGAAGATAGGAGTAAGAAAGCAATATTTAGGTAAATGGTAGCAAGGGTCCTATTAGTCTTGATCTAAAATGATGTGAAGAGGTACAGGAAAAACACTCCATGGTACCTGCCTTATGTTAAATCCATGTGCTATTGGAGTTTTCTAAGGTATCATTTGTGATGGCCCACTTAGCTGTCATCTCTTTCACTTCCATTCAGAGTTTTGGGAGATATTTGTGGTTTGCTGCTTAATTCACAAGCAGTAATTTTTTTGGAAATACAAAGCAAAGTAAATGCATTAAGCAGATATTGCACAACTACAGATACAACATTTTACCCAGAGTCATCTAGTATCTGTCTTCTGACCGTCTAACCTGCATACATTATATATGATGCAAACATCTGCAACTAATGTTCAAAGTGGTCACACTTGTTTGCAGGAAATTAAGTGAAGCACCTGTACCATCTGAGAAGGCAATTCTTCATTACTATTTGCCTATCTTCAGTCAGCTGATCCTTTACACTACACACACATTAATTTAAAGAACTCACTCTGTTGGGGTGCAGTTCAGTTTGTACTTAATATACCTAAACTGTATATGCTGTACGTAGCAAAAAACATTAATTGTGGCAAATTCCATTAGCACAAGACACAAAGAGGTACATACATACATACTTCATTGACCACGTTGCAGTGTTACAGCAGACAACCCACAAAACACAGACTGCACTCCATTACAGAGAGAGAAAGAAGTTAAATTCACATGATAAAATGGCAGAAAACAACATAGAATGTTATGTAATATTTAGTAGCAGCTGGTAATAAACGCCACCAATAGTAATTGAATTATCATTGTGCAGTGGCATTATGAGATTGTTCATAATAGCCAGCACCTTAGCCAATATTTATTTTTCTGCTACTGCTTCCAGTCTAAGGCTAGTTTATAAGAACATTACCAGCTTATCAGCTTATGTCTGTTGGCATCTCCTGTCCTCATGCTGCTGACCCAGCATCCCTCTTTGTTAAGGGGCACATTTGCAACCACTTTGTGCAAAAATCGGTCACTGTAGATAATTTAAAGTAGATGCATCCAGTAGTGAGTGCACTTCAATAAAGTCTGACTAACTGTAGTGAAGTTGTTATATAGGTAGACAAGCTGGTGTGAAATGTTTTTTGATTATTTAGAGATTTACCATTGTATTCCATTAATTTATTACTCATTTTCTTTCCTTTCGCACAACACTCCTAAATTTCTAAGATGGTCATGAAATATGAAAACTTTGCAACTTGCAGTATTTTGTAGACACAGTATTTTATAAATGTTTTTTCAGAGTATATGTAATAAATTGAGCAAACACATTCACCATAGAGAGAGTAGTTTAAGGTATGGTTTTACAGGCTTGATAATCACAGTGGCTGCCACTTTTCATGCCAATTATTTTTGTAATAAGAGCTCTAGGTCTGCATTTAATCATTATTATTCATTAGATAGCTTGGCTTTGCTCTTTGTGACTGCTATAATAAAATAAAGGATGATATTAAAGGGCTCTGAATTGGCCTGGTATAAGTGAGTGATGCCTAGCGATGAACTGACGTCCTATCTAAGATGTTTTCTTCCTTTGTGTCCTGTAATAAGTAATTTCACAAAGTAGATGGATTATCTCTAATTGCGGTTATTATTTTTTTATTAATAAAATTATTAGTATTTTAATCTCATATTTTAAGATAGTCTATTTTACATTTTAGGATAAAGTCAGTGTAAACTTCTGTCTCATTTTGACTTTTTAAAATTCCCTTTCATAACATCCTTCAGCAATTCTAGATTCTTTGTGAATTGTAATTATAATATAGACATACTGTGCTTTTCCTCCCACATCCTAAGGATATATGTGTTAAGATTGGCTTGTGTACGTTTTCCTAATATGAATGTGTGTGGGTGTTTGAAAATGTGTTCTGGAATGGACTTGTGTCCATCCAGGGTTGTTTCCTTCCTTATGCCAGAAGTTGTCAGGATAGTTGAGTCCCTAAAATTGAAGTGAGTTCAGGAAATGAATTAATAGATATCCAAAGCAACTGGATTGTATTGTATTGGATTTTGCACTACAAATACTGTATGTAGTGCAGTAGATAAATAAAGAAATGTTTGGTTTACATGAACTGAGATTGCTTGTTACGTTGATTGTGGAATTTAGTGTAATGCAAGCTTTTCTAGATTCATAACATTTGATATGTAGGACTTAGGACTTGCATAAAATATATATATATAGTGACAATATAGGGGGCGCTATCACTCCCTTGAACCCTCAGACTTGACTCCAGACACCAGATAAAAGTCCAATAAGTTGACTTTTTATTAATACAAAGTACACAAAGCACCCTCCTCTCCACAATACTCATTAAATAAACACATTACACTAATCAATAATCAATCCATCACTCCCAGACGCATTGCCACCCTTCCACCCAGCTCAGCTCGTCGTCTGGGGATTTCCCACAGTCCTTTATAGTCCCTGACCCGGAAGTGTTTCCAATCCCTCAGTCCATGTGATCTCCTATCACTTCCGAGTCAAATAAAAATCCTCTTCCTTATCCCGGAAGTACGTCACTTCCGCTGTCGCTTTGCCTACGACGCACTTCCGGGTTATAGGGCACATTTGACTCTCTGGGCCTCCCTGCTGCATCCTCTGTTGGCCCCTGTGGTATCCAGCAGGGCTGTAGAGGAAAACACCATTGTCCATGATTCCCTGCTGGTATCCGGGGCACCTCCATGCTGTAGGGAGAGCTCCATCTGGCAGCCTGGGGGTATTGGCCGGGATGAATGGCCGGCCATATTCCACTATATATATGTGTGTGTGTGTATATATATATATATATATATATATATATATATATATATATATATATATATATATACACTGTGTGCACAATTATTAGGCAAGTTGTATTTTTGAGGATTAATTCTAATATGGAACAAACACAGAGCTATCAGTCAATCCAAAATGTTAATAAACCTGAAACCTGAATGTTTCACAAAGGACATGTGAGTGTGAACATCATCAGGGGAATACCTATGTGCGCACAATTATTAGGCAACTATTAGTGTGCAGATTTATTATGCAACTAAAGGAAAAATGAAAATTTTCCCATCTCACTTGTTTATTTTCATCTGTTATAGTGAGAATAATAAACAAACACCTCAAAATTTACAAATAAACATCTCTGACATTTCAAAAAAAATCAATCAATCAATCAATCAATGACCAATATAGCCACCCTTCTTTCCAATAACAGTCATAAGCCTTCCATTCATGGAGTCTGTCAGTTTCTTGATCTGTTGACGATCAACTTTTTGTGGAGCAGTGACTACAGCCTCCCAGACACTCTTCAGAGAGGTGTATTGTTTTTCTCCCCCGTAAATCTAACGTTTAAGAAGTGCCCACAAGTTCTCGATAGGGTTTAGGTCAGATGAGGAAGGGGGGCCATGTCATTATTCCTTCATCTTTAAGGCCTTTACTGGCTGGCCACGCAGTGGAGAACTTCGATGCAAGCGATAGAGCATAAAAATCATGGTCTTCTTCAAAGATGTAGACTTTTTCCTGTATCACTGTTTGAAGAAAGTGTCTTCGAAAAACTGGCAGTAGGTTTGGGAGCTGATTTTGAGTTCATCTTCAATGCAAAAAGGTCCAACTAGCTCATCTTTAAAAATACCAGCTCATACCAGTACCCCACCTCCACGTTGGAGTGGAGCTCTGTGCCCATTACTGATCCACAGGTCCATCCATCTGGTCCATCAAGAGTCTCTCTCATCTCATCGGTCCATAAAACCTTTGAAAAAAATCTGTCTTCAGATATTTCTTGGCCCAGTTTTGACGTTTCAACTTATGTTTCTTGTTCAGTGGTGGTTGGGTTTCAGCCCTCCTTACCTTGGCCATGTCTTTGAGCACTGAACACCTTGTACTTCTGGGCACTCCAGGTAGGTTGCAGCTCTGGAATATGAAAGCACTGGAGGATAATGGGTTCCTGGTAGCTTCACGTTTGATTCTTCTCAAATCTTTGGCGGCTAATTTGCGTTTTTTGTTCTCAACACGTTTCTTGCAACCCTGTTGACTATTTGCAACAAAATGTTTGATGGTTCTGTGATCACACACCAATATCTTAGCAATTCCAAAAGTGCTGCATCCCTCTGAAAGACTTTTTACAATTTTTGACTTTTCAGAGTCAGTTAAATCTCTTTTTTGGCCCATTTTGCCCGAGGAAAACTAGCTGCCTAATAATTCTGCACACCTTGATATAGGGTGTTGATCTCCTTAGGCTACACCCTCCCTCATTACACAAATACACATCACCTGACGTGCTTAAATCCAATAAGCATTCAAGTTAATACAGCTTGGAGTTGGAATATACACATAAAAATGATGATATGCTCAAAATACTCACTTGCCTAATAATTGTGCACACAGTGTATATATATATATATATATATATATATATATATATATATATATATATATATATACTAATAAAAGGCAAAGCCCTCACTGACTGTATTTCTCCATTTACTGTAATGGAGCTGAGCTCGAAAGCCGTGGGGGCGGAGTTTCGTGTGACATCATCACGCCTCCCACGTAATCACGCAGTACGTAGAAAACCAGGAAGCGCTCCCAAAAGCGCTGAAGAAAACATGCATTATATAATTGAGAAGGCAGCGAAACAATAAGAAGCGAGCGAGTGACATATACAACCACATTCATGAGTGCTGCTACTACGGAAACAAAGCACGATGTAAACCTAAACTTTAAATTAAGTTCATAGACAGGCTGCCGCTGGCGTTTGTAATTTAGTGCCTGCCCATATAAGGCCGTCTGTCAGCAGCAATCCAATAGAAACACTGCCACTAAATATTCACGGGTGAAGGACTGTGCTTATGCAGAGGAAGATGAGATGGTCAGGGTGGTGTTTGGCACAAACTCAGCGAAACTGCGAGAGAAACTTTTAAGTGCCGGGACTTAGGTAACATTAAAAAAAGCCGTGGACATAACACGAGATGGCACCAGCACAGCTGGGAACCTTCGATGCAAGAACACCAAGCGGCTCACGTGAACTGACGCAGTGCACAGACAAAAAGCAACAGTTCCAAGGAGCGCTGAACAAAAACCGAATTACACAATTGAGAAGGCAGCAAAAAAATATGAAGCGTCTGATACATACAATCATATTCATAAGTGCAGCTACTTCAGAAACAAAGCACACGGTGCAAAAAGTGAATGTCCCGCTAAAGGAAGACAGTGTAAAAAAAAAACCCATGCATGCAGTGTGTCACATCTCAGATAAAGAGGAAGACGAGCTGTTTATTGATGCAGTAAGAAACGAATCGATAAATGAAACCTCTTATCTTTACAACGATTGACAAACACGGAATGTAACTTGAACACAACACATCGTACAAACATGACCCTGATTGAAACAAATAATGATAATTGAATCCTTGATGACCACAACACTCAATAACACTCACAAAACAATTACTGTATATTGACAATCATGTTACGTTATTTTTAAAATGTTCCCTTTTCTTTTTCATAGCTTCTTTAACACACTACGTCTCCGCTGCGAATATATATATATATATATATACCCCGATCTACATACTCTCAAATAGATAAGCCACACACCGTGGCGCAATTGTAGAGGTTTCGCCTCTATCGCCTACATCCGAGGTTCGATTCTTGAGAGGGGATGTACTGAGTATGTACGCGCGCTTCTCGGTTCATTTTAACCTCGCATCTCCTTGGTTTGAGACGTATGAAAAAATATGCGGTTAACGCAGAATCATGTTACGTTATTTTTAAAATCTTTCCTTTTCTTAGCACAAGCACAGCTGAGAAGCTTCGATGCATGTACTCCATAACAAAAAATAACGCATTTAATCACACTTTCAATTCCAAGCAAAGGGGAACTTTTGTCAATGCATGATTTCCTGGTACATCGATTACACTGATGCACGCATCACAGCTACAAAAATGTTAGATTCGGAATGAAGCGCGTTCCTACGACTGATCGGAGGAAAATTTAATTTCAAAAAACTACCCAAGCAAAGCCTTGATAAAAGCATGGTTTTGTGCACACTGAAAAGCAAGCAAAATTAGATGCATTACAGAAAGCGGACTTTGTGGCTCTTACTGGGGATCATTGGACTTCCGTGACCGTTAGTAATTCTAATTACATCTAATTACAAAATGTTCAATGATCACACTGTTTTAGCCTAATGTACAAAATAATTTTGGCTAAGGTTATTCAGAGTTTAAAGATTAAGTTGGTCAAATTACCTTTTATGTTTCTGACTTATTTTTTTAAGAAGAAAAACTGCACTTTATGTTGAAATTTTGGTTATTATTATTTAAAGACAATACCATTCTGAAAATGTACTTAAAGTACTTAAACTACCACTTTATTTTTAAGTCTGCCCAATTTTAACCAGGGATGATATTTTTGTTTCTGTTTTGAATTCAAATGCAGTTTAAAAGAATTTTTTTTTTTTTCAGAAATTAAAAGAGCTTGAGTTTACAATATTCATGTCCATGTCTATTATTTGATTCTGTCGCCCACTAAAACCCTTTTAAATTAAAAAAACACATTTGCGATTTGGGGCAAATTTACGTGTGCGATTACATACGATTAATCACGATTAATTATTACACAGCCTCTAATTAATTGGATTAATTTTTTTAATCGAGTCTCACCCCTAATATATATATGTAGATATATATGTAGATTTGTATATATATGTGTATATACAGTATGTATGTAGATATGTATATGTGTATATATGTATATAT
>JANRMT010062856.1:8212770-8240370 GCA_026402145.1 Polypterus bichir lapradei
ATATTTATATATGTATATATATATATATATATATATATATATATACTGAAGGTGCTGCAGTTTATGGAAAATCCCAAAATAATTTTCTAATTTAGCACTTTGCTTTAAAATTCATTATTAACCCTTGACAGCCACTAAATGTTTTTGTGGCAATGGTCAGTATTAAAGTTAAACTTTGCTGAACAATTTGTCCTTGTTTTTAATTAATATCACCTTTTCTGCAGTGGCCCCATAGGAAAATGAGGAGGCAATAAAGAAAAAAAGGCATTATAATATGTGTATGCGTTTTTGATTGTCAATTAAGATTTTCCTGATACTATGATGCCAAATTCCCCCATATACAGAAGAAAGTGACGTGTTATAGTGATGTCAAAAAGAATAACGTGGTACTAGTATTGAAATTTGATCATTTGAGAAAGGTGATTATTAAGTTTCTGCCTTGTATCTTTTGTAGCAGGGATATGCTATGAAACTGCCTAAAGAAAATGGACAGATGGATTATTAAGTTTTAATAGTCACAGTAAATATCTGATGCAGTGTAGAATTAAAGTTAATGAGATTTTCTGTCTAATCCAGTTATCTGTGGGTATGCTTTTTCTTTTCATACAGGTACCGGAGATGTGAAATCAAGACATTTGGCTTTCCCTGGTATAAATAGTATGAAAGGTAAATTTTTAAAATACAGCATACAATACAGTTTGAAAGTACATGGTCCCATACTGTACATCGTTAATTTTTTTTACCTAAAGAAATCATTCTCTGATGGAAATGTGTCATTCATTCTTAGAAATAAAGGGTTTATATACACAAATTGAAACTGTCATTTATAGGCATTGATGCACACAGTAGAAAAAAGATGATGTATATAAGAATTAAAATCACATGTAAAATTATTTAACTTTGTCAATGGGGGTCATTCTAGAAAGCCAATCAAAGAGACAATCACCAGAACAAATCTTTCTCAAAGTATGTTAAATTAAGAGACCTCGTCAGTTTTGTCTCCATTATTCAGGTTAGTGTAATGCATTATGCCACAAACAAAACTGACTTCAGAATACCTTCAGCATGAAGAGTGTTGTAATCTCATCTGTCTTGAGTGGACTACAAAACCATAGCAAAGCATTTTGCATTTCTTTAGTCTGCTGTTATTTTAGAAATTGATATAAAACCAAAGAGTTTACAAGGCCTAATTTGCAACTATATTTTGTGTCAAAACTATTATACCTATTGCAGCTATGAAAACAACAAGTCCTTGATTATTAAGTAGCTAAAAGTCTGCTTAATGATAAGAAAAGAGCTTTCAAATCTGATGATAAAGAAGCTCTGAAGGTGGAAAGCAGTGAAGAAAAAAGCTGACCAAAGGGAAGAGCATTTACAGAGCTAAAATAAGGAACAAATTCAGAATAACGTGATTAATGTTCTGAATGGGCTGGGCATTGTTATTGGACTCAAGCAATCTAGGGCTCAGGTGCTGGAAGGGAACTTGAACAGAACGAATATCCTGAACACATTTTCTACCAGATTGACTCTGTTACATCTCTCCAGGTCCACTCCCTCCCACCGCCATCTTCTTCTAGTAGCCAGTCCTTCCACACAATCAACGTTGCATCAACTACTCTTGTGTACGTATTTTACTCATATCACTTCAACTGGTATGGTTTATGATGAAAATACCTCTGATCATTAGTATGGGCTATTGATACTGTGAGGAGACAGCTGAGGAGACCACGTAGAGGAAAAGCTATGGGACCAGATGTAGTTAGACCTTAAGGACCTAAAAGCCTGTGCTGACCAACTTTGTGGTATCCTGTATTACCTGTTCAGTCTATCAAGAAGTTTCCAGAAAGTTTTGCCACTATGGAAGATAATCCTGTATTGTTCCATTTGCAAAGAAAGCAATCACTTTTTCACCTAAAGTCTGTGGACCAGCGTCACACATCTTTGGAGCTGATCTTAGACTATACAAGCCTATCTGGTCAAGACTGGAGTAGAAGATGCAGTTATCTGACTGCTTCACAAGGCTTATTCCCATCTGGACAAAGCTAGTCCTCTGAGGATTATGTTTTTTGATGGCTCCAATGCTTTCAGTAGCATCCAGGAATCCCCCTTAAGGGGTTGGCTCAGGGATATTTAGGTGGATGAGGCAATGACATCCTAGATAATGGACTCTCTGTCCAACAGACCATAGTTTGTGAGACACAAGGACTGTGTCTCCAATTTGGATGTGAAGAATAATGTAGTGTCACAAGGAACAGTCCTGTCACCTCATCTGTTCACTCTGTATATCTAGGATGATAAATATAACACCAGGTCATATCACTTGCAGAAATTCTTCAATAATTCTACACTAATGGGGAAGGTTGGGGAACTTTGATTCTTGATACGAACAGAACTTTCTGTATCATCAGCAAAACCATGGAACTAGTTAGTGACTTTCTCTGCACGAAAGAACTCTATGCTCAGTTAGTAGTCAGGGAGTGGGTGTGCTGGTGTTACACCACAACAAGTACTTGGGGGTGTCCATATCAGTTACAAGCTGGAGTGGTCTACTAAACACAGAGGTACTATATAAGAAAAGGCAGGAAATAGTATTTTTTTTCTTAGATGAATGTGTTCTTTTAATGTGTACATTGACATCTTATTCATATTCTATAATTCTGTGAGGGTTGGTACAGTTTTCTAGACTTTGGTGTGCTGAGCAAGTAAAATAACTTCAAGAGAGGCCCATCAAATCAACAATCTGATTAAGAAGGCAGGCTTCATTATAGAACACATTCTCAACCCGCTGCAGGTAGCATTGGAGTGGAGAATGAACACAGAAATGCTGCTGGGACTCTTTCATACCAGCTGCAATATGCCTTTATAATGCCTCACTGTGACTTTCTTATCATTAGCCAATCCAGAAGTGTTTTCGTCTTGTGTGTGTTGTTGTTTGAGTTTGTTGTAAAACTTCTGTTTCTGGGGAGCTTCTGTAAAAGCTAAATTTCCCCTTAAGACAAAGCATTATCCTGGCCATGTAGTTATAAGTCACTGTTGAGGAATCTCTCAGGGTCTCTACCCTCTTTGCTTAATGTCCTCAGAAATAGATGCTGGCTCTGAACCCAGGGCCTCCAAGTCAGTAAGTGACAGCTTATCCATTTGAGCAATAGAAGAACTCCATCAGCCCAGCAGCATTTTGTGCTTCTAAACATAAGGATTCTACTTATATAGCAGCATCTCTCTATCTGTCTTTCTCTCTCAGCCTCCACTGTGCTTTGCCCCTTATTCTTTAGCTACATGTCCTAATCAAGGTGGCTGTAACAGAAGGACTCCTACTCAGAACCTTAGATTTAGTAAATAGCTTTCTGTGAATAAGCTGCTGTTTACTGCCTCGGAGATCCTGGGTTCATAGCTAGCTTCTTTGTTGGAGAATTTTAAATGGAGAGGGGTGGAACGCTACGCAATTTCTTTCTAGTGACATTTGGGGGCTTATTTGAGATTACTCATAGGACAAGTGAGTGTAGTTGGAGGCAGTGAGCCTGAAAAGAAGAGCATCTGCTGAATAATATGTCACCCTCACAGTTAGGAGTTAGAAGACTACTTGATCATTTGGGCACAGAGAGCTCCATTTTCCTCGACTAGTTAAGCTGGTGCTTTTCCGACTCTGAGCTCTCAAGTTCACAGCAAGCCTCTCCATCTGAGAACGCAAAACAGGGAGGGACAGGGCCTTCGGTGATTTCTCTCCAGTGACTTCATACTTAAGTGATATTGTGCAAGCTGATTTGCAATGGCACATATAAGGTGGTAGCTAGAAGAAAACTTATCAAAACTTGTTACCTCTACTTAAACTAAGATTTTCAAAACCATTTGGATGAAACCGTTAGAAGGCTGTACTCGGGACAAATGGGTGTAAAAGTGATGTTTTTTGCTAATAGAGTTGTTTGTGTAAACCAAACACTTTCTACCACCAATATATTCTTAACCCTACAGTCAAGTTTGGTGAAGGGTGCTGTCTCTTTCAGTCAAACTCTCTTCAAATGAGGTTTGATGATCTTGCATATTTTGATATCACAGAGGTATAGGCTCATTTTTTTTATTTTTATGTAAGACTCGTAACCGTAAGCATGATTATGTGGGGTTGTTATTTTTAATGAAAATGCTACTCAGTTAAGGAAAACGCAGTCTGCCGTTTTCCATTCACCCCAATTTCCATCTTTTTGGCCACTGTATGCAGGTAACATTTTTGTTGCAGCATTGTCTATTTATTTTGTGTTTCTCTTTCTATTGCAGACTTGACTAATCTCTTTCAGACAGTAGATTCAGATTCCAGTGGATCTATTTCATATGAAAATTTGAAGAATCACTTTGGCACATCAATACCTAAGATAGAAGAACTTCAGCATTTTGACATTGATGAAAATGAACAGTATTCACTTTCTGAGCTGAAAGCAGCTTTAGGATTGTAGTTTTTGTAAGTGGAAAGTCATGTTAAATATTATAGAATAATGAAATCTTCCCTGCTGATGTTGCACTTTTCAAGTACAGTTTAACAGCCATTAAAAATGTAGCTTAGTTGCTTTCCATTCATTTTTGCATTTTACATTCTTATGCATTATGGAACAAACCAAAAGGTACATATTTTACCTTCATTTGACTACTTTTATTTAAAACGGGGGCCAGCGGTCATGTTTATTAAAATATTAACATGTCTTTTGGAATATGGAAACATGCTATAATGTAACATTTTTTTTAATTCAAACCGCAAACCAGCTATGGCAGTAGAAAAATACGGTATATTGGAAAACAAGTCGTGCAAAAAAAAAAAAAAAAGAGTGAAATATTTTTAAAAGTCTAACAATAAATGAATGTAGGCAAGTCACTGGTTATAACAACCTGGGCCAGATCAATCTGGAAGCAATAAAAAAAAAAACAATCATTCATATTAATAGCAAAAATTATTTATTTACTCCCACTGCATTGTTTTGAAAGATTCACATGATTTGCCTTTACAGAGTCAAAACCAGAAAGGGCTATTCATACCTTAAATTATTTAAGTTTTTTGACATAAAGTATTTTAACAGAAATTAAAAGTAATTTAGCAATAAACGTTACCCTGCCTTTGTCAGTACATATGCATTTTTAACTGTAATTTTAACAGGGTATAATTTGCAAGGCAGATCTGTTTCTTTACTGTTTCATTCATTCTGACGTAAATGGTATTTAGAAATGCACTGAGCGTTGTTCCAGGCATTTTACATAAACGTTTGTTCAATGCTTAGGAACGTACCTGTCTCTCATGTAAATACAATATAGGTTGAATATAGCTTTCTGTATAATATGAATTTATATTTTGAGATCAGCTGTATAAATTGCTTCAAGTGAGAGAGAATTTATTAAAATGTGTCATGCATGTTTCACAGTATACAATATTAAATGTCTGTTAAAATAAACTGATGTTTATCTTCTTTTTCATTTGCATTTTAAACTATCTCTTTCCCATTATTGGTCATATGCTTTTCCATCTGTTTTTTTTTAACAGCTCTAAGAACTTGCAAAAGAAATTCCTCATGGAGTTTTAAATATTAGTACTAAAGGTGGGTTTCAGTGCAGTGTCTGCTACTGAACATCAGGAAGTGAATGTAGCTCCTCCTAGAACAGGGGTCTCCAACTCCAGTCCTGGAGAGCTATTGTGGCTGCAGGTGTTCATTCTAACCCTTTTCTTAATTAGTGACCAGATTTTGCCACTAATTAACTCTTTGCCTTCATTTTAATTGATGCACAACTTAAGACTCAGGCCCCTTAATTATTTCTTTTTTCTTTAATTATCAACCAGACAATATTAAGACACAAAATGTACCAACACATAATAAACAACAACCTGCTCAAGAAAGGTGAAGGCCTCAGTAACATTGATCTGCTCAGGTCCACAAAACATTTTGACAGTACCCTTAAGAAAAGAAAATCAACAGTTTTGGAAATGTCTACCATGGCAGAATGAGTGCCATGGAATTAAATAACGGGTTTAATTAGCAACGAGAATTGGCTTCAGATTAAGAAACTAAATGAAGTGAAGTTGGTTGGAGTTTGAGGCCCCAACTTAGTTGGTCATCTGTTGGCTCACTTCACATCAAATTTATGTTTAGGTGCCGTTTAAGGAAAAAAGAATCAATTCAACGGTCAGAGTCTCAAGAAAAATCAATTAAAATAAAGGGAAATAGTTCATTAGCAGCAAAAACTGGTCACTAATTAAGAAAAGAGTTAGAATGAAAACTTGTAGCCACAGTTGCTCTCCAGGACTGGAGTTGGAGACCCCTGTCCTAGAACGACTGCTTGCCGTTGGTTTGTTTTCAGTCTGCTCTAAGGTGTGTAATTCATTCTTGCCTTAATATGAAACTGTAATAAACAAAATACATTATTCCAGGTAAGCACTTTACATTGAAAGTTTACATCACTTCTAAAACAATTTAGTGAATTGTGGCTGGACTCATTCATTTTGCCTTTTTAGTGCTGAGGTGGGCATCATCGCTCTCTTCCCTCTGACATTTCTCTTGAAGGGGCCTGTTTTATCATTTGACATCACAGGCGTTAGAAAAGCATGGCTAAGTGGAACTGAAATGTGACGCGTGAGAAATGTTCAGAAATATGAAAGCTAGACTCGCCTGAAGTGTGCAGTGTATAAGTAAAAGGTTTAACATTAGGCAGCTTGGTTTCACAGAAAGTGTAGTGGATGTTACAGTAGCACAACCCTCCCCAAACGTATGTTAAAAATGTTGAACAACATGTATATTCATTTTGTTGTTGCTGGTTTCTTGCTGTGAGCAGCTATGTGGAATGTGAAGAGTGCCTTTTCAACAAGTCCCGATGGTGGAGTCAATGATCGGTGCTTGTTCTGGAATATTTATGTTACCATCCCTAACGGTGTACTCTACACTGCAGTCCTTGCAACATCCAATTTATTTATATACCAGGCTTCGGTGGGTGTTGATGGAGCTGATGTATCCCTGCTGATTCCTGGCAATCCATCATTTCCTTTCTCAATGCAGCAAATTCAAACAATCTCATTCATCTTAACATTCGAATTGGAGACATTCAAACAGCTCTTTATGTGCTATGTAACTGAGCAAAATAGATAAATGGATGAGCAAGTCAATAAATAGGGTAGTCCAAAACGAATCAGCTTTATAAAATACAGAAAAACTCTGGATAGATAGTAACTCAATTGCTTAAAATGAAGCAGCAAAGGCACCTAAAATGTTCAAGTGAAGCAAAAGTGAGTCTGAAAGGCGTTCAGTATGGAGGAAAATAGAATTTAAAGAGCACATTTTGCAGTTAGTGTAAAGATATTATTCTTTCTTTCCTTCATGCAGTGGTTCTATTGTGCTTCCGTTTGCACGTGCAAAGCTACAGAGAGCAGTTTGTTTGTTGTGGCATACAGTGATGAGTGGGGATAGGAGAGCAACTGAATTGAACGTTGAAGCAATCGTTTTTTAAGCAGCCAACAAAATCTTTTATACAGGGTTTCTACGAGCCTTGAATATTTTTAGGCAATTATGGCCTAAGAATTCTTTAAGGGAAGAAATAATTTTCTTGTTTTGAAAGCAGTGAAATAACAGCTGTGTGTGGCTTGCTCAGTGATTGACTTTGTGGACTGCAGTGTACAGAGGTTCTTTATGTGATTGTAGTACAATTTTCTCTGACAGATGCTGTTATCATTCATCTGTTATAAAGATTATTAGTTTTTATCAGATTTTGTGATGTCATTTTGCTTTCATGGGAGTCGCTATTTGTGGCGTTCTCTGATGACCGCACCCTTCTTGTTAATAAGGTTTCTAGTCACACTGACACAGACGTGCGTGTGACGTCATTGTTTTGCCATTCTTTAAGATGGTGCTTCATTTTATTTACCCTTTACAACAAAATCTGTTTCCACTAGTGTTAGGAGGAAACTAATAAAAGATTTAATGTTAGTTACTCTATTTCCTGTTCTTCACTTTGACTTTTCTTATTGTGTTTCAGATAAGTCATTCTTATTTCTTTTCCTTTGTCTGCCTGCAACTCTGATTTTCCATGTTCCCACTGGTGTTCCCCTCTCCCAGCCTCCACTGTCTTATGGTTGCTGCCATTTTCTAACAATAGCACCATCTGTTGCTATGATGATCGCTCCCAGAATTCCCTAGGAAGACATGACTTGTTACATCACAAGAGTTCTCATATAAATAGGACTGTACATGCATTTTTGGATCATCTGAAATTAGGATTCCTTGAGTAATTTCTTGCAAAATTTATGGCTTTTAATCTTTACTTGTCATTTGAGAATTTTTGACTCTTTGTCTTGAGCATTGTGCTCCGTCGACTGATTATTTTATCTTTTGATGACAGCATTGGCACATTTCTCAACCACATCCTTTCTCATGGTGCTTGGTATTAAAAAAAAAAAATTCTTACCAAATCTCTGTGTGATAGCACAACACATGCATTTTCTTTGATTGAAGTTGTCATTTTGCCCGCTCATTGTCTTGCAAGTACTCTGGCAACATCGAGTTCATGTGTTGGTTGTGTCTGGTTCACCAGGTGAGATGATGGCGAATTTTATACTGGCTATTGATAAAAGATGGCCTCCTTTAGGACTTGACTGTATAGCAGGAGGCTACCAGACTGCACATCACACAAAAAGTAGCTTCATCTAAAAAGTTGACCTAAACTGTAAATCCTTTTTCATTCCCATAACAGATTTTCATACTACATAATTTCCATTTATACTTTCTGATCAGAAAGCATTAAGAGAAATACATGGAGGGCTAACAGTGGAGCCACACATCCTCAGCCACTTGGTCTGCCAGTCTGCGACTCACCCAGGCAAAGTCAAACAGATCATAATTTGTCTTATAATGAAGAGAAAGGCTCTGTTTGTGTGTATAGTGAGAACCAATGAGATTTAATGCAATTATAAGGAATTAGAAATAAGGGAATTTTTGACCTTACAATAGATGAAAGGCTCCTCTGTCTGAAGTGTTTTGTTTTATGTTCTTAAACAAAGAAAAATGCTAAGATTGCAGCTGAACTCGCTTTACCCTGTGGTGGATTGCCGGCATTTTACTCCGGCCCTCACCCCCAGGCTGCCAGGAGGAGCTCTCCCGACAGCATGAACATGCCCCGAGTTCCAGCAGGGCATCATGGACTATGTAGTGTTTGTACACAGCCCTGCCGGATACCTTGGGGGCCACCAGGCGTCGCTGTAGGGGGGCTCGTAGGCTCTTATGTGCCCTATGACCCGGGAGTACGTCACGGTCACGTGCAGGAAGAAACGACGTGCTCCCGGGTTGAAGAAAAGAACTATTTACCCTGACCCGGAAGGAATAAGGACTTGTGGACTGTTGGGCAGAAACACCTCCAGGTCAGGGAGTATAAAAGGACCATGGGAACTCCCAGACAATGAGCTGAGCTGGGTGGTAGGAGGGCAACGCGTCTGGGAGCTGGAGGATTGGATTATTGAAGTATTTGTGATTGGTTAATGAATAGTGTGGAGTGGAGGGTGCTTGGTGCACGTAATTATTATAATAAAAATAATTATTGTTGGACTTTTACCTGGTGGTTGGCGTGGTACCTGAGGGTTCAAGGGAGCGATACTGCCCCCTACTGTCACAACCCATAAGCATTCATTTAGCACTGTCTCTGTCAGGCTGCACTTTATTGGCTGTCAGAAAAAAGGGGTGAGCACACAATACGTTGGAAATGTGAAAGTGTACTGGAAAGTCATTGCAAAGCTGTGTAATTTGTCCTGCCTTTCAATATCTGGTCATGTAATCTGACATAGTCCGGTAATGAGATCGTGTGCCACCGGCTTTAGTTAGATAGCACTTAAACCAATGAAGAGCAGTGCCAGGAAGCTCTCCATTTTGGGCAGTAGGATATTGTGGTTTGTAGCATCAAATGCTGCACTAAGGACTAATAGACATAATACAGTATCTCACAAAAGTGAGTAGAGCCCTCACATGTTTGTCAATATTTTATTATATATTTTCATGGGACAACACTGAAGATATGACACTTTGATATAGTATAAAGTAGTCAGTGTACAGTTTGTATAACAGTGTAAATTTGCTGTTTCCTCAAAATAACTCAACACACAGCCATTAATGTCTAAACCACTGGCAACAAAAGCGAGTACACCCCTAAGTGAAAAATGTCCAAATTGTACCCAAAGTGTCAATATTTTGTATGGCTTCCCACCATTATTTTCCAGCACTGCCTTAACTCTCTTGGGCTTGGAGTTCACTAGAGCTTCACAGGTTGCCACTGGAATCCTCTTCCACTCCTCCATGACGACATCACGGAGCTGGTGGATGTTAGAGACCTTGTGCTCCTCCACCTTCTGGTTTAGGTCTGGAGACATTCTTGGCCAGTCCAGCACCTTTACTCTCAGTTTCTTTAGCAAAGCAGTGGTCGTCTTGGAGGTTATCACGTTGGAATACTGCCCTGCGGCCCAGTTTCCGAAGAGAGGGGATCATGCTCTGCTTCAGTATGTCACAGTACATGTTGGCATTAATGGCTCAATGAACTGTAGTTCTCCAGTGCCAGCAGCACTCATGTGGCCCCAAACCATGACACTCCCACCACCATGCTTGACTGTAGGCAAGACACACTTGTCTTTGTACTCCTCACCTGGTTGCCGCCACACACGCTTGACACCATCTGAACCAAATTTATCTTGGTCTCATCAGACCACAGGACACGGTTCCAGTAATCCACATCCTTAGTCTACTTGTCTTTAGCAAACTGTTTGCGTGCTTTCTTGTGCATCTTCTTTAGAAGAGGCTTCCTTCTGGGATGACAGCCATGCAGACCAATTTGATGCAGTGTGCGGCGGGCGTATGGTCTGAGCACTGACATGCTGACCCCCCATCCCTTCAACCTCTGCAGCAGTGCTGGCAGCACTCATATGTCTATTTTCAAAAGACAACCTCTGGATATGACGCTGAGCACCTGCACTCAACTTCTTTGGTCGGCCATAGCGAGACCTGTTCTGTGTGGAACCTGTCCTGTTAAACCTGTCGCTGTATGGTCTTGGCCACCGTGCTGCAGCTCAGTTTCAGGGTGTTGGCAATCTTCTTATAGCCTCAGCCATCTTTATGGAGGGCAACAATTCTTTTTTACAGATCCTCAGAGAGTTCTCTTTGCCATGAGGTGCCATGTTGAACTTCCAGTGACCAGTTTGAGAGAGTGGGAGAGTGATAACACCAAATTTAACACACCTGAGACCTTGTAACACGAACGAGTCACATGACACCGGGGACGGAAAATGGCTAATTGGTCTTAATTTGGGCGTTTTTCACTTAGGGTTGTACTCACTTTCGTTGCCAGTGGTTTAGACATTAATGGCTGTGTGTTGAGTTATTTTGAGGGGACAGCAAATTTACACTGTTATACAAGCTGTACACTGACTACTTTACATTGTATCAAAGTGTCATATCTTCAGTGTTGTCCCATGAAAAGATATAATAAAATATTTACAAAAGTGTGAGGGGTGTACTCACTTTTGTGAGATACTGTATATTGATTTGCTCAGAGTGACGAGTATATCATTAGTTACTTGGAGCAGAAAGGTTTCACAGCTCTGCTTCACCCTGAAGCCAGACCAAGAGGGCTGCATCGGGGTATTAGAAGTTAAATAGCTGGTGGGTTGGAAGATCACAACATCCTCAAGAACTTTACAGAGAAAAGGGATGAGAGAGGGGAAAGCCAAAAATTGTTCAGATTGTCAGCCTCAAGACTGGACAAAAGCTGGAATTTCATTCCGGCAGTCATGAGATGCAGAAAAATATCCTTCATTTTTCACAGAATAACAGTGTGTCGTTTTCATCTGTAAAGTTGGTATCTCATATAGTCAATTGACTTCAGAGTCTTGTGGACAGAAGCATATCAAAGCATAATGAAGAACTGAGGTAAACCCAACCCTAGACTCCCACTCAATTATTTGGGACCCTCTTTAGGATGTGGTTCATTTGAATTTATATATCTCAAGCAGCCCCCCATCCTCTTAAATATAGTCTTGTAGTTGGATATTGACTTCTGACTCATTTTTATTTTTTGGACTTAAGAGCTACACATCTTAAACAAGAAGTTCAATTATCTTCAGTAATTGGAAAGAAAAACTGGTTGAAAAGACAATTAGGAACCACAGGAGGTAATTGAGGGATCCAATATTCATATAGTACAAGGAGAATGAATACTCAATAATTTATGATAGAAATTAAAAAAATAAAATAGTATCTGTGGATAAACAAGCTGGCAGCTAAAAACTTTCTTTTTTTTTTGTTTTTGGTACCAGCAGGAAGGCTCAAAGAAAGGATTTGCTGATTCTTGCGACACCAAACTGTTAAATGCTTACTCTATAAGCTTCCTAGAAATAGTCATTTATAAAACAGTGCCTTACACCGTTGTCCCTTTCATACTGAAATGCAAATTTTTGGAGTCTATCGTCTCACTGTCAGTGTTAAATAGATGAAGTCAACCTCTTTGTGTTGTTTTAGCTCAAAATGGACTCCAAAGCAACCAGCCTATCTTTTTGTTTGTGACCTGTAATCTTAAAAGTATTTCTCACATTATGCTCATTAGTCATCAATGCCATGCTGATGATTCTGTGTGGATGGATCAAGGTGGCAGATGGAGGGCTTACATTTTGGATTGTTGTCTCTTTATTGTTGACCACAGAGTGCACTAAGTAGAGTGACTGTGGATTCAAGTGGTAAAAAGAAATAAGCTACATCCTAGCCTAGGATATCAAAGGGGTCTGGGCATGCAATAAAAGCTGTGTGCACTGCTAAACCCTCAAAAGCATTTTTCATGTTATGATCACTCACTATAAAAGCAGTAAAGATGAACATTTTAAAGTAGCTGTCATCAAGCCAGCAGATACTGACAGTCGGATATCGATAGGCTGCAATGGCAACTGACAGCCAGCATAATGCTTCACTGCCCAATTTTCTTTTTGAACTTTTAATAGTATATACCTGGTGGAATTATCAGATGCATTTTAACATTATGGCTGAAAAGGCCTTTAGATGGAATTACTGCAAAATGTTGAGGAAGAAGTAATTGAAAACAAAAGTAATAAAGCATTACAGAAGTAATAGGATGATGTACATTGTAAACATGGCTGCTAACAAGTGTTCTTTAGTAGATATAACATGGTCAATATGAGGTATGGGTGGTGCAGTGGGAAGCGCTGCTGCCTCGCAGTTAGGAGACCCGGGTTCGCTTCCCAGGTCCTCCCTGCGTGGAGTTTGCATGTTCTCCCCGTGTCTGCGTGGGTTTCGTCCCACAGTCCAAAGACATGCAAGTTAAGGGTCTAAATTGTCCCTAGTGTGTGTGTGTGCGCGCCCTGCGGTGGGCTGGCGCCCTGCCCAGGGTTTGTTTCCTGCCTTGCGCCCTGTGTTGGCTGGGATTGGCTCCAGCAGACCCCTGTGATCCTGTAGTTAGGATATCGCAGGTTGGATAATGGATGGATGGAATATGAGGTACAGGATCTACAAATATATTTTTAAAAAAATAACAGTTAGAGAACAAAGGATTGGGACACCGAACATCAGTCAACCATTTTCCAACCTGCTCAGTCCTTAACAGGGTAGAACAACAACATTTATTTATATAGCACATTTTCATACAAACAGTAGCTCAAAGTGCTTTACATAATAAAGAATAGAAAAATAAAAGACACAATAAGAAAACAAAATATGTCAACATTAATTAACATAGAATAAGAGTAAGGTCCAATGGCCAGGGGGGACAGAAAAAACAAAAAAAATCTCCAGACGGCTGGAGAAAAAAATAAAATCTGTAGGGATTCTGTAGGGTAGCAGGCAGTGCTGGAGCCTATCCCAGCCAGCATAGAGTACAAGGCAGCAGTCCATCACAGGGCAAATATATACACACACACACACCACACTAGGCACAATTTAGTATCCCCAATCCACCTAACCTGCATGTCTTTTGACTGTGGAAGGAAATCCATGCAGAGATGGGGCGAACATACAGACTCCACACAAGGAGGACCTGGGATGTGAAGCCTGGTCTCCTTTACTGAAAGGCAGCAGCCCTAAAACTCCACTACCATGCCATCAGGCTTCAAATGTAACTGTTTACTTTATAGTTGGCAGCAAGAAATAGAAAAAAATGGCTTTTGCAGCACTGATATGTCTTCTTCATCGGTCATTATTTTATTGTGTTATTGGATCACCTGTGATGTGCACCTAACATGAAAGGTATAAATACAACTTCTTATTGGAGGATAGGAAGAAATGTGAAAACCAGCTATGTATTGTAACTTCTTACCTGTGTCACTTTCCTTTTTGCACCCTGCTTATAGTGACCTCTAGTGACAGGCTGTCTCACTGGCAGTGTGTGGCTGTTGTTTTCACTCTTTATTTCAAGCCATTTTACCATCAACTGAAGATTACAAAAAAGTGTCCTTTGTGCTCTTAAGGGACCGCAGCTAGACATGGAATGATCAGTCAGCAAAGTCGGACAAAGACTTTGAGTTTATAGTAATAATTTACTTTATTTGCTAATTATTTTTCACATACAAAAACATAATCTGAGCACATCTGAGGTTAGCTGTTTGTACAATAACCCCGGAGCAATTGCAGATTAAGGGCCTTGCTCAAGAGCCCAATGGAGTAGCATTTCTTCTGTCACTGCCTGAATTCAAACCAGCAACTTTCCAGTTACCAGCCCAAGATCCTTTAGCCCCAGAGCCAGTACTCTGCCTTACTTATAAATTTGTATTTATTTATTTGCATAAAAACAATTAGTAGGAAATTTTAGTAATGCAAAGAATTATACAACCTGGGTGGGCTCATGCAGTTTTTACTTATCCCCAAATGGCCTTGTTCCTTAAATTATAAATTATATATCCTTAATCTAAAACCAAAAAGAAAGATTTCTTGCTGGTGAAAGAGCTCCTTGGAAAGTGTCAAACAGGTGAGCAGATAGCAAGCTTAATTTTAATGTCCAAGGCTCCTCTCAAACCGTAGAGACAGGCAGAAATAAACCAAACACTCCACTCTTGCAACAAAGCACCAACTGAACCAAACTAAATTAAAACCTGAACTGGAAACTGAACTCTGAACTCTTATTGGGGGGAAAAGGTTGCCACTTTCTGTCCCTCCTTCTCATCCAAAATAAGTACTACACACACCTGGCTTGCTGTCTGCTAGCAAAGCAGCTGACATTTTTACAGTTTCTCAAAACGCAAGGGCGTTTTCACACAAGCTAAATGATAATTCTTATAGGAATCAAAAGCTGCATTAAGCTGCACTTTTGTATAGCCAGTCTAAGGTCCTGCTTTGTTTTCCAGCTTTCCCAGAATACACTTCACTCCTAACTAGCTTGATAAGTATTCCAGTTCCCGACTGTTTAAGTAAAATCTATCCATTGAAAAGGTTACACGTTTCCCCGATGCAGACATCTTGGTGGACTAGCCGAGATTTAACAGTTTGGGACCAGATGGGGTCAGTTGTCTACATCGGGGTCTCGGTCTTGCTTACTGTGGGTGGAATAGAAAAACAGAAGGGTCTAGCAGCAGATCTCTAGAGATCAGCGATTCAAGAGCTCTGCTGAAAAACCAATCAGGATGCAAATTTATGTCGCATAATTTACTCTGCAAAAACTCTGAGGAGGGTCTAGCTGCAGCCAGCGGGACTACATGACACACCAACCATACAACATGTTTCCTCGATAACCATCCCACAACCTTAACCTTAACCTTAACTAAATAGTACAAGGATGTTTTAGATGAATGTTGTGCAAGGTATACCTTGAAATGGGCATGTTGAGAAAGATACAAATGAGTGTGAATGTCACGTAACATGACTGACGTGTAATGCAAATGCCACTCAATGTGATCAGATGTGTGCAGATTGATTGGCTTGTCAATGGAATGGAAGCAGAGGTCTGCTACTGGGCTCTACAGCAAAAATGGGTAAGTGGTGGTGAATTCCCAGTGTTTCTCTTGAATCCTTTCCGGTAAGAGGTACACTATACTCAATGATCTGACATAAATTAAATAAAAATTCTGTTGACTGTGCAAATTATATAATGGCTTTATTAATGTTCATCTGGAAATTTAGCTACTGAGAAATGTGAAGTTGTCCAGGTGTACTTGTGTTCACTCACTTTCAGTCCAATTATTCATTTATTTACAGTGAAATCACCTGGTGCTCAGTGATGCTGGGCTGATTTTGTCAAATTGTGACAAATAACTGTACAGAATATGGACCACCTGAATTGTTCATTCAAAGGAACTTTCATAAATTGTGAAAACTGCATCATTTTTGGCGTCGTTATTTGATGTCGCTGTGTTGCCAACCATGTTTTGGTCAGTCTTTTGTTGTTAGCTGCATAGGGAGGCAATGACACAGTGCATGACGTCACCACTTCACCTTTATATAAAAGATGGTGACGTACATCAATCCACATCCAAATTTTGGAACTTTCCAAAAATGACTGCAAGAGTTCAAAAAGCAAAAGTAAAGAAAACAAGATTTTTAGGTAGTTATGTATCAGCTTGATTAGAGTGTGAACTTCAAAATTTGGTTGGGATTTTGTAGAAAGAACTTTGTGACTTCATGTAACAAAATCTTGCCATCCTGGCTATTGTTTCTATGTCTTTCCCATAACTGATGTTTATCTTCATTTCTCAAACCCTATTTGTTTCAAAACGAATGTAACTGAATGTGTCGGCCTTCAGTATTAAATGTTAATCCAATGGTGATATTGTTCCTTACATCATCCTACATTCAGTTTTAGGCAGTGGTGCCCGCTGCATATTGTCCGATGTTTGCTATTAACAGTATTAATCTCTATATATAATCTTCATTTAGATCTTGATCTTTGTTTGTCCGTGAATGAATTAGAAGAAGAAGCACTAGATGGCAGTAGAGAGACAGCTAAAACATAGGCATTGCATTAAGAATCTCCTCTAGAAGACTGTAGTACTCCAGTCACACCTCAAAACACAGACATTCAAACTAAACAAATTGTTGTGCTTTAAATTAACCAAAGAGATCTTCATTTAGATCTTGATCTTTGTTTGTCCGCGAATTCCACGCATGCGTAGACCACCTTCCAGTTTAGTACGTTGTTGTTACTCACGGATGTCAACAATGTGCCGGAATAACGAAAGGGGTGGTGGACAGTGTTACGCTGGTTAGCTCCTGAGGCCTGGTTAGAGAATGAGATTGCCAAAGATAAAAGGTACGTGCCTACGTAACATATGAATGAAAGAAAGACAGTGGGTAAAATGAATGACAACGTAACAGCACGTTCTGGAAATTATTATTGTTACGTTGTAGCCGGCGAGTGCTGCGCGTCTCACAGTTGTACCATGCCTTGCTCACATGTCAGTGAAGTGATCCCTATTTATGCTATAAAGAGCCTGGATACCTATGTGTCCCCCTTTTATAACCATTGCTCCGTGTATATTGCCTTACTCTTTGGATTGCCACAAAGCAACCTGCAAGATTGGAGAAAGGTTGAGAAGAGATCGTGAGAGGAAACAACAGCGTCGTGAAAACGAGACGGACTGTGAACGGACAGAAGCAGAAATGCTCCTACACCACCACATAATTACTATTCGGACAGTGATTCCGAGTAGGCCGTTCCTATCGAATCAATGTCCAAGGGTTTTCTTTTGTAATTTTGTTTCCCTTATAAAAAATCATAATGCTGTGCGATGAAGGGCCCAGTTCACGACTAGCAGCCGCATTTAAACAGGGAGCCCTTCACAGACAACTTTAACATGCGCAACGTAGTTGGGCGCACATGGCTAGTAATAATATAAAGTGGAAGCAGTTCTCATTTCCCCAATCCTTGCATAAATAATCATTGTTCCTCTAACAATTTAATAAGTTAGAGTTAATTTGACCTCTACTGCCTTCCTTACTAAGACTCTGAACTCTTTGTATTGTTATACCACGATAAGAAAAAATGAGCTCTACATATGAAAAGGGTCATACAGTTCACTCTGCAAATACATCAAAACATCAACTCATTTAAAGCCAGAGTTGGGATTTTGCAATATAAACTATTTTTAACAATTATTCTCCAGAGTGTAAACTTAACACTGCCATATTAAAAAGTTGGGGGATGATTTACAAAGTGTGCACAGATGTTCAAGTGAATTCACCTGATACTCTTATAATCCAGAAACAGCCTGGAGCATTGCTCGAATCCACTGTAGCGGGAATGAAAGTGTGTGTGTGTCAAGTAATAGTTAATCTATCTGTAGCACATACCTGTTTCAAATGCCTGACAACTCTATGTGGGCGATGACAGCTTCTAAAATGTCCCCGTGATGACAGCAATGAGCTTACAGCAATGTACTGTGAGGCGACTCTACAACCTATATATAACAGAGAGGAAGAGCACGTGTCTGTAGTGCAATTCGCTGACTTTTTCAAACATCTCATTAAATGCTTAAATTCCTTACACAATTTTAGTCTTATCTTTTTAGTCATTCATTTGCACGCCCGCTGTGAGAAAAGCTTACGTTTTCTATACAGATAAAAGGCAAACTGATGCCTTGTTTTACAATCAATATGTTCTTCCTTGAAAATGCTAATATTAATGATGTGCGTACATGCAGATAATTTAATTATTTTGTATGTTGAATTATGTATAATTTGCTCTGATGGAAGAAATTCCAGAAAATCACGAGTGCCTCAAGTGGCCCTGCCAGCCAAATGAAACATGGCTAGGTTAACTGTGCCAGATGGAGATTTGCTTCAGTGTTTCTCAGCGATTCTCTCCATCCAGTGTTATATTTCGTACTTCTTCTTTGCTGCTTATAATTCTCTTTTCTTCTCCCTTCTAAATGTGTCATCTTTCCACAAATGTAATTTATATTGCCACACATTTTAGATTCTATACCGTCCAGCAGTCTAACTCATTACAGGTTTAAGTTTACAGGGGGGTCCTCGGGTTACGACACAGTTTCGTTCTTACAACAGTGATGTAACCCGAAAAACGCCCTAGCCTAAGTCACTTACCTATCCTAACACATTTGCAAAATCATAAACTAGAACATAAAAACATAGCTAAGCCATAGAAAAGGAAAAGGACATAAATATACTGTACTGTAGTAACAGAAAAAATGACAAAAAAATTCCTTACCTTTATTCCTTCTGATCTCTTTACAATGTCTAATTTCACTTCCATCTTGATGGCTTTCCTCTTCTTCGAAGCACCACCATCTGAAGACTCTGAGTTTCGTTTAGGAACCATGATATGGGCCAAAAAGTCGCCAAACAAAGCAACACAAACGGAACACTTGTGCCGCTCGCAACCAAACTAGTTTGCCCATGTAGTCTGTAAGTACGACGCTAACGGCGTAAGCCGAAACACTCACGTCTCAATTTTTTTTAACTTTTTATGGGAGTGAGTGTTGTAAACTCGAAACGTTGTACGTCGAGACGTCGTAACTCGAGGACCCCCTGTATTAATCTTCTCACATTATAATATGGAGCGGGGAGCACTTCCGCCTTATTGACCGAACATATGAGGTTTTAATCCCACGCCTGGTCATTGTCTGTGTGGAGTTTGCTTGTTCTCCAAATATAAGAGGGGGATTTCCTGTCTGGGATGTGAAGGTTTGTTTAATTGGTAAGTGAGCCCTGCAACGGCCTGTACACTGTCTAGCACTCCCAGGGTAGGCTCTGACGACCCGCGACCTTGAATTGGAATAAGCACATTAGAAAATGTTATGTTAATATACCACTACCGGTCAAAAGTTTTAGAACACCTCAGTTTTTTCAGTTTTTATGGTAATGCATGCAGTTTAATGTCTTAATGTTTCACGAAATCAAAGTTTAGAACAAATGAACCATGGCAAATAAAACAAAATCATTAGGTATACAACATTTTATTCAAATTTTTGATTCCTCAAAGTAGCCTACACCTTTTGCTGATATAACAGCCAAACTGTGGTAACTCGTCAGGTTTACTCACTTTTGCATCCCCTTACGTGGATCGAACCACTCGCCATCCAACCACAAGCATTAACTGGTAGGTAACCACCTAAATAATCAGTAATACTGTAGTTTGCTTCATCCTGTCAAGTAAGTGAACCAGCCAAACCTCCTGCCTCCCAAACCCCAACACAAACAGACGTGGACACAAGCTCAGCACGTGCCTTTTTATTTTTCCATGTGGGAAACACTTTCCCTCATTTCCCACCTTCACAGCACAGTTTCTGGTAAAAATGCAGCACATAAAGCACACTTCTCTTCTTATTTTCTTTCTCTCTCTCATCTTCTGTCCACCTCCACTCCTTCTGGCAAGCTTCGTCCTCCACCTCCCGACTCACTGAGTAGTGGCAGCTGGCTTCCTTTATAGGGCACTCAGGTGTGGTGGAAGTGCTTCAAGCAAGGACTCAGCAATTCTCCAGGCGCCCCCTGGTGGTGGCTACTGAACCCAGCGGGGTTGAGCTTCAATGCTCCAAACCTATGGCACCGCTGCAAGCCAGGGGCCCCGCCCATCTGCCATTATATGTATGTATGTATGTATATAAAAACACACACACACCAGGTGACCCCTTCGCCCCTGAACTGGATTAATTATATTGGACAATAAATAGAAGAAATATATGCAGTTAATTAGAGGGCAATCACTTTGTCTACCTAGTCCAACCAGAGAGACTGAGCAGTGCGGCCCAGCACATCAGCTAGTGCAGCTTATTTAGGCTAAAGAAGCTTCTGGTGACTTAGCCCAGCAGTTCCCACTTCATGCAGGACAAACACCACAAAAAGCTCAAATTCTGTCAAAAGATATAATTAAAAACAAAAATGAAGAGTGTCAGAAATTGCTGGACCTTGAGCCAGACTCATGACATAATAATAATGTAGATAGCCCCCTTTTGCTGTGCATAAGAAAAGGACTTGTCTTTTTAGGCTTCCGTCTCTCAGGCCTTAAGGTTTGTAGGAGGCCAAGCCATTGGAGGGCCCTGAAAATGATTCAGATGATAACCTGACTGAATTTCAGCTGAGGGAGCACTCTTGTGCTGTGAAGCACCACTTACATGTCCGGCTGTGTTGCTATCTGATTTTTGAGCCCTGAAGCTTCCTTGCCAACCCACTCTTAGGTCGGAAATAAATAAATGTGAGAGTTGAAGCATTCAGAAGAGGCACAAAGAACTAAAAAAGTCATATTATACAGTATATATGTTTGTAGTCACATGCAAAAAAAAAAAGTAGCTGACAAATCATGGAATACATGACCTTCATGGTTCACCTGTCTATTGTGACAATCAAAAAGCCGATGAAGAGAGGGGCCCTCCTAATGGTGTTATTACTGTTTCATTGTCAAGCTAACGCCATTGACAGTCAGCTGTGGTGATCATTTTCATTAAAGAGCAGAGAGATGGCTCGTAGTAATGGTATCTGTGTTGTTGTTATTATTATTATTAGTAGTAGTAGTAATAATAATAATACTAGTAGTGGTAGTAGTAGTAAAAAAAAGAAGTGTTTATTGTTATTAGCAGTAGTGGTAGTAATGTTTATTTTTATTACTATTATTATTATTAGTAGAAGTAGTAACAGTAGTAGTAGAAGAATTGTTTATTAGCATTATTAGTAGTAGTAGATGAAGAATTGTTTATTGTTAGTAGTAATGGCAGTATTTGTAGTAGTGGTGTTGATTATTATTATTAGTGGTAGTAGTAGTAGTATTGTTCATTATTATTAGTAGTAATAGTGGTGGTAGTAGAAGAAAAAGAAGAATTGTTTATTGTTATTAGTAGTAGTATTGGTAGTAATGTCTATTTTCATTACTATTATTATTATTAGTAGTAGTAGTAGAAGAATTATTTTTTATTTGTAGTAGTAGTATTGTTTATTAGCATTATTAGTAGTAGTAGATGAAGTATTGTTTATTGTTAGTAGTAATGGCAGTATTTGTAGTAGTGGTGTTTATTATTATTATTATTAGTAGTAGTAGTAGTAGTAGTATTGTTCATTATTATTAGTAGTAATAGTGGTGGTAGTAGTAAAAAAAAAAAGAATAGTTTATTATAGTTAGTAGTCGTAGTATTGGTAGTAATGTTTATTTTATTACTATTAATATTAGTAATAGTAGTATTAGTAACAGTAGTAGTAGAAGAATTATTTTTTTATTTGTTGTAGTAGTAGTAGTGGTAGCAGTAGTAGTAATAATAGTAGTAATGTTTATTATTATTATTAGTAGTAGTAGTAGTGGTAATAGAATTATTTTTTATTAGTAGTAGTAGTAGTACTAGTAGTAGTGGTGGTAGTAGTAATAGTTTTATATTATTATTATTAGTAGTATTAGTAGTAGTATTGTTATTATTACTAGTGGTAGTAGTATTGTTTATTAGTAGTAGTTGTATTGTTTATGAATATTAGTAGTAATAGTGGTAGTAGTAGTAGTAGCTGTATGTATGTATGTATTGTTATTATCATTAGTGGTAGTAGTAATATTAAAATTGTTGTTTTTGAATCACATGTTACAAGTGATACTCTTGGCTATATCAAGTAACAAGTAACATCACATTATTATTATTATTATTATTATTATTATTATTATTATTAATTAGGCCTTTATAAAGGGAAACAAGTTGTAACATTATAGTTTAGTTTGTGATGTGTGCTTCTTTGTTTATGTATTATTTATTGATGTATATATTGTTGGAATTAAAGCTGTTATAAGACATACTAATGTGAATTCAGGGAGAGGTGGCCAGAGTTTTTCCAGGGCAGCCCTGTAAACAACTAAAGCACCGAGTCTTAATGATGAGTTTTGAACGTGCTTCCCTCTAGAATGAAGTTCAGGTCTTGTAAAATTATAACATTATATAAAACAAAAGCAGCAGCTGGCAACTAATAGATGTGACACCTTGAGAGCTTATGTGCTGTGCACCGATTTTCCGTTCCTTTCACAATATCTTCTGCCTTTTCTATTTAACTGGATCAAAAAAAAAGAAAAAAAAAAAGAAACGGTAATGCTGAGCTATTTTAAGGTGGCTTTATCCACTGCTGGTAACTCTTTATTAAGCAGAATTGTCAAAAAAAAAAAGATCACTGAAGCTCACTCAGCCCATTTGTGCCTTAGTCCACCCTGACAGCATCTGTCAAAAAAGCCTGCACACCAGCGCTGAGAGGTCTCTCGTTTGAATCACAGCAGCTGCACCGTGCAGCGTTCTGAACTCGACTGGCGCTCTCCAGACCTGTGCACCGCTTGCACCGCACAGTAAAGCGATCCAGAGTAATTACAGCTGTGTCATGCATGGACAGACTGGTTCCTTCCTCTAATTTAAAGAGCTTTGAAAAACCTCTTTGTTCCTTAAACATTTGTACAGCCAAGGCAGCCAATAAAGAAAACATCTGCAGATGACATATCACCGGAGTCTAATTAAAACAGCAGGATAAGACCGCAAAAGAGGCATCCACACAGCTAGATTGCAACCCTTTTGTTCTGTCATCTGCACGCTTCTACATTTTTACTTGAACTAATTGGCAGATTTACAATACTGCTGATAGTGGATTTATGAATTACCAGGACAAGTGAGAGCTCATTTTCGGTTTCTGCGTTCAGCCAATCAATGCAACTGAATCTTTGCAGGCTCGATGTCGGTGCCAATTATTAAACCAGTTGAAAGAATTATGCTTTTTTTTTTTATTTTTGCCAGGAAAAGAAAACCCTGCAACAGCGGATTTAATTTGTTTATTTATTTTGTTTTTGTGGCTGGGAAGGCCAACTTAATGTTTTGTTGAAAATTTTATGGCTGTTTTTCTTTACATGGCTTTAGCATGTATACTGAGTGGGTTGAAGCCTGGTAAGGCAGTGAAAGGGCTAGAAGTGGAAAGGAAAGGGAAAGAAGGGAATCCATAGAGTGACACCCACCAGACTTCCAAAACTAGAAGCCATATTTAAGAATCTGACAGTGGGAAGCCCAACAACTCAAAACGAGGTACAATGTGTACTGGCACCCACCACACCTTTGAAACATTTTTAGTGCCCCATCCTAAGAACACTACATTAGGAGGGATGTCGGAAAACAGCATAAAGCCGGAAGTGTTACCCTACACCTTACAATTGTGACATACTGGGCTTCTTGTGTTCACTAATAAGTAGCTTTGGCCAGAAAAGAGACGTGGGCACCTGGCTGTTTTAATCCCTATGTGGTCTCAGGGTGGGGTGTAGGGGAATACCCGCGGTTGCCAAAGGGAATACTACAAGAATGGTTAAGGGTCTATTGACTGAAAAGGTTAAAATCATTTATAAGCAGAATTTGCAAAAAAAGCCCACAAAGCCATATTGCTCCAAAGTTAAAAGCTAGTTTCTATTGGGAGTCACAAAAATAAGAATTGCAAAATCGTTTTTTAAATCAGTCTCAGATAATCCCGTACACAGTGATCTTTATACAGTCCCATCAATGACGTCACCAGTTGTGCACTCCACCACAGCGACAATGCAACTATCCCAAAATGGCGGTGAAAATGATAGTAAATAAGTCTAAACATTTCAGAGAAGCCTCTGATCAGATTCCTTGTGTCTGAAAATCCCCATAAAATGGTCAAAAGGAATGGAATGTTATCTCTGGCAGGAGACGTCTAGAAAATTAATAAAAGGTACCATCATAACAATGGGTTATTCCTGACTGGGGAAACAGCTACAAACAGAGCCAACCAGCCTTTAAGCATCAGGTCAGGTGTCAGGTGTGAGGAAATGATTGGTTGTTTGCACACTACATGGGTGGAGTTTAAGGGGAAGCCGGTGGTCAATGAATGCCCTGTGTTACTAAAATAATTCTCCAATAATGGGTACTTTTTTCCTCCAAAGTTTCTTTTTAAGGAAACAGATCTATAAAACGAGCCAGCAGAGAAACACTCTGCATGACTTCAGTTATGAATCATAGTTTGCTGTTTCATATTCAGCTTGAGATTTTCTATTTTCTATTCATTATTTTCCTCTTTTACATGCCAGATAGCTTTTCCGGTCGGCAAATGAATCCTCCGTAGTCAGTACAAGCTATCAAAACGGTTGCATGTTCATGTTCACGTGCCCGCGGCTTATCTCTGAATGTGCCACCTGTATGAACAGCAGTGTGGCAGTCTGAGCAAACCTCCATTGTACATCACACCCACCCTTGCTGCAAAATATTTCATGATCAAAAATGTTTTATGAGTTTTGTTGCAAATTTAGTTTCTCGTAAATAATTTCACTCTTCACCAGAATCGATCAATCTATTAGGCAATTTAGGCACCTAAGGCACCATCATCATAGGGGTTCCATTTAAGAAACTTAAGAGCCAAGCGACCCGGACATGAGAGGGGCTCCCATACAATGGGGCCCTGTTTGTGCTTCTGAAGGTGCGCGCTCTGGACACTGAAGGGACCTTCTCCCTCCTAGTCACTGAACTCTAATGATGTTTAGCAGGCAGCGTCTGTGAAAATAAAAGTGCAAATGTTCTGTATTCCATGGGATGCATGTTCCTTAAAGTCTGTGGTACATGCATGAAAGGGCGCCCCCTAACATCACAACCTCTCCAAAATCTTCATACCCATGCCAATACACCTGTCAATGCCTTACTGGGACTTCTTTTTATCTTTAGTAAAGGCAGATGTTTTTAATAGTATGATAGATTTGAGGGAGTCTGTTTTTGGTCTTTGTTTTAAATTCTTCAGCTTCTATCTATCTATCTATCTATACTAATAAAAGGCAAAGCCCTCACTGACTGACTGACTCACTCACTGACTCATCACTAATTCTCCAACTTCCCGTGTGGGTCAAAGGCTGAAATTTGGCAGGCTCATTCCTTACAGCTTCCTTACAAAAGTTGAGCAGGTTTTATTTCGAAATTCTACGTGTAATGGTCATAACTGGAAGCTATTTTTCTCCATATACTGTAATGGAGTTGAGCTCGATGGCCGTGGGAGGTGGAGTTTCGTGTGACATCATCACGCCTCCCACGTAATCACGTGAACTGACTGTCAACGCAGTACATAAGTACATAGAAAACAAGGAAGAGCTCCAAAAAGCGCTGAAGAAAACATGCATTATATAATTGAGAAGGCAGCGAAACAATAAGAAGCGAGCGAGTGACATATACAACCATCTTCATGAGTGCTGCTACTTCGGAAACAAAGCACGGTGTAAACCTAAAGTTTAAATTAAGCTCATAGACAGGCTGCCGCTGGCGTTTGTCATGCCCACGGCTAATGCGGGGTACAAGTTTAATGAGAGGACGCAGGATATAAATGAGAGTTTTGATCACTTTGTAACTAAGTTAAAATTACTGGTGAAGGCCTGTGCTTATGCAAATTCCGAGAGACTATCTTTGTGGGGGGGATTGACAGTTAAGGCGGGTGGGGGAGTCACGTCATCATCTCCCTTCCCATTCACCTCATTTCGCTCTGAGCTGAGCTCCGCAGCTAACGCAGTCTTGCGGAACCAACTTTGTGACGCTGCCACCACATACAGAAAAATCCACAAAGTAATACACACGCTGTCTCTAGAGTTTCTCCACACTCTGAATCCTCCAGGCACTACTTACAAAAGGTTACATTGACAATCGTGTTACATTATTTTTAAAATGTTTCCTTTTCTTAGCACAAGCACAGCTGAGAAGCCTCGATGCATGTGCTCCATAACGTGTTAAAAAATAACGCATTTAATCACACTTTGCATTCCAAGCAAAGGGGAACATTTGTCAATGCATGATTTCCTGGTACATCGATTACATTGATGCACACATCAGAGCTACAAAAATGTAACAGTCGGAAGAAAGCGCGTTGCTACGACTGATTGGAGGAAAATTTCATTTCAAAAGACTACCCGACGGAAGCCTTGATAAAAGCGTGGTTTTGTGCACATATATATATATATCTATACTAATAAACGGCAAAGCCCTCACTCACTCACTCACTCACTCACTGACTGACTGACTGACTGACTGACTGACTGACTCATCACTAATTCTCCAACTTCCCGTGTAGGTAGAAGGCTGAAATTTGGCAGGCTTATTCCTTACAGCTTCCTTACAAAAGTTGGGCAGGTTTCATTTCGAAATTCTACGCGTAATGGTCATAACTGGAAGGTATTTTTCTCCATTTACTGTAATGGAGTTGAGCTTGACCGCCGTGGGGGCGGAGTTTCGTGTGACATCATTACGCCGCCCACGTAATCACGTGAACTGACTGTCAACGCACTATGTAGAAAACCAGGAAGAGCTCCAAAATACGCTGAACAAAACATGCATTATATAATTGAGAAGGCAGCGAAACATTAAGAAGCGAGCGAGTGACATACTACCATATTCATCAGTACAGCTACTTCGGAAACAAAGCGAGGTATAAACCTAAACTTTAAATTAACTTAATAGACAGGCTGCCGCTGGTGCTTTTCGTGCCCACGGGTAATGCGGGATACAAGTTTAATGAGAGGACGCAGGATATAAACGAGAGTTTTGATCACTTTGTAACTAAGTTAAAATTGCAGGTGAAGGGGTGTGCTTATGCAAATTCCGAGAGACTGTGTTTGTGGGGGATTGACAGTTAAGGCGGGTGGGGGAGTCACGTCATCATCTCCCCTCCCATTTACCTCATTTCG
>JANRMT010062856.1:8257339-8275666 GCA_026402145.1 Polypterus bichir lapradei
TCTTCTCTTCTCTTCTCTTCTCTTCTCTTCTCTTCTCTTCTCTTCTCTTCTCTTCTCTTCTCTTCTCTTCTCAGAAACAGAAAAGAATTTAGCGAATGTGTCACATCCTTATACTGCCAACTACGCCACTGTAATAGAAACAACAAACTAATGTAACAGGTTGGGGTACTGAATGATGATCCCCGTATAATGCTGCATCAAATAAAATATCGGATGTGAGTGTCAGTAGGCTTTGTACCCTTGGAACCAAGTTACCCGAACTATTCTATAACATGTCAGTAATTATTTACCACTCTGATACTGATCTTTCTGATCATAAAATAGGTCATTACGATAGCAATTGACAGGAAGAATTCATAATTAATTGCAGAATTGTGGTATTTGAGAGTTCCTCTAGAGTGCCTCTTACTCTTGCAAGTTTTTGCTCAAAAATTAATCAGCACATCGTCATCTCATAACAAACAGACTTAAGTTTCGAGTTTGGTATTTTTCCGTCTAGCCGCTTTAGCTCTAGATGGTCCTAAAGAAACAGTGACACACAGACACTCACAGATAGAGACACACAGCCATCATCGAGATATCGATGTTTTCGGGATCAGGGGACCCTAAAACGTCAAGATCTGTTGAAAACTGGAGATCTAAATTTTTGACGAATCTAAAACTTTTACTCTTCCCCCATGGACGATAGATTATGATGATGGAGGACACAAAGCAAAAAAAAAAGTGGTTTGCAAAATATGTCTTTATACATAGGAGTCTTTGACACGAATGAGGAAAGACAGTTATTGTGCCAGTTATGAGTTTGATGAGGTGGATGGGGAAGGTTCAGGAAGTGATCATGAGCTGTCAGCCTGTGATTCTACGGTTCTGCAAAGAGAAAGAGAGGACAGATGTTAGGAGGAAGCACCAACCCCCGACTCAGGGCGAAATTGCAAGTCGACAAGCCCTGAAGTCGTCTCCCAGGTTTACATATGTGAAAATATTTATATTTATTTATTTAGGTATAATATGTAGAGTGTGAGAAAAGCATGAAGCATACACTGGGACCAAAATCTAGTTTGGGGTGGTGGGAGGCTGGAGACTATGCCAGCAGCAGTATTGGGCATAAAACAGAAAACAGCGCTGCACAATGTGGTGGGTCACCATTGGCTCCACTCAGCAGAACTATCTTAATAATAATAATACATTTTATTTATATAGCGCCTTTCTCATGCTCAAGACGCTTAGTGTTGATAACATGGAAGAGCGGCAGCAACATGCATGCACCAGCATCCCCTCCACAGTTAATCAGCTAACTTTTAACTGTGGAGGGGGCGCTGGCGCACGCATGTTGCTGCCACTCTTCCCTGTTATCAACACTTTTCGTTAAAATTCGCTTTAAACTTAAACTTTTTGCAGTTGTTCACTTTCTTTTCATTATATGTATAGTTCATGGATGCACTTGACTCGAACTGTATTGATTTGGATTTACTTTTATGGACTTTGCCTTCACTGGGTTTGCAGCCACAGGGACAACTGAATCTTTCTGTGGCTCACTGGACGAGTCCTATGGACATTTCTTTGCACCGTCACGATCTATGAGCTGGGGATGGTCTGTCTTCTTAATTATAACTTATACACTGCTAATCTTGAGTACAACATGCAATTAAATATTCAGTTTAACTAGCCCCCGTGTCTGCGTGGGTTTCCTCCGGGTGCTCCAGTTTCCTCCCACAGTCCAAAGACATGCAGGTTAGATGCATTGGCGATCCTAAATTGTCCCTAGTGTGTGCTTGGTGTGTGTGTGTGTGCCCTGTGGTGGTCTGGTGCCCTGCCCGGGGTTTGTCTCCTGCCTTGCACCCTGTGTTGGCTGGGATTGGCTCCAGCAGACCCCCGTGACCCTGTAGTTAGGATATAGCTGGTTGGATGTTGGATGGATGGAATTTAACTAGCCAGTTTAACTAGTCAATATTTGATTTCGCTAGCCAGGGTTAAGGTCCTTGGAAGGTGGTCAAAAAACGAACGGCAGTTTCTAGTATCGTATATACACCCCCTGACTCACACTGGGACCAATCTGGAATCACCAATAAGTCTATAACCAGCACATCTTTGGGGATGTGGAAGGAAAAGCCATGCAGTTACTGAGAGAACACAAAGACCCCAAATGGCACTTGAATCTAGGAGGCAGCAGCACTGCCCAGCGTGCCACCAAATACACAAAAATAGAAGGTCATTTTCTCAAGTCTTTTTTTCCCCTCTACTGGGCAGCATGCACATTATATATGATACTGTTTTTTTTTTTTTTTAAGGGACCAAATATATTCTTGATTTGGGTTGTATAATTGAGTAATCGACATCCATACAGACTACTGGACAATTCATTAACCCCAATTCATTCTGGATTACGGTCTTTCATGAGTAATTATATACAAAAGAAAGCATTATCTCTCATTGGGACAATCAAACTCCCGTCAAGTTGTGCACTTAATCATCCAGACTGCCTTGTTATATCCTCAGAGCCTGTGATCCAATAGCTGGCCAGAAACACAATCCAATTTAAGACCTACGAAACACGCAGCTATAATTTTCACAAGTACTTTCCTTTAGAATTATGGCACACTACTTAAATTATTATTATTTTTTTCTCCTCAAGCCAGAGATGCTTTAACTGGCATTTCAATGGACCAGTAAACAGATGCTGGCTTGGGTTGGGCTGGATTTCTAATAAGTCCGACAGAGTTTGTAACCTGGTAAACATTTCTAATCAGATTAAATACAAAGAAAGTATACATCTCTATTTATATAAGTATAAACAGCAAGGTTGTTATTATAGGTGATTACGTTGAAGCTGCATCATGTGACAGCAAGTCATGCTGAATTTGTAAAGCAATTGCAATCATGGACAGCACACTGTGGAGAAAATTGCTTTCAATCAGTTGTGAACATTTGTTGTTACCTCCTTTCAATAAGATGCACATGACGTGTGCTATTAAACTGGCGCAAGTGCCTTTTTTTCCCCTGTTTGCCTTGTTCATTAATTCTAAGAGGAATTTTGGGAATTAGACAGTTAATGCTTCCTATAAGCACAGCCATGTTGCATTTGTTCATGCCATAAGGTTAGCTTCATTCCATAATCAATACCTTTAATTGCTCTTATGTTGTTTTGTTGTATCAATACCTACCAGCTTTAACCGCTCCATCACAAGTCACTGGGACAGGTTGCCTGGGAAACGGCCGCATGGCAACAGGATCAGAGCCTGGGGGCTGTCTGCTGTTCAGGCTGCTCTCATTTTACATCACATTTCCTCACTAGATGGTGTGCAAGCCACTGGAGAATCGACTTCTTCTTACAGTATTGCTTAGACAAAACAAAGCTGGAAAACTCTGTGGAACGCCATTTCTCGAGCTTTTTTTAGGGTGGGCAGATCTGAAATAAGAGCGCTGTGAAAAAAGGACGGGGGTAAAAAAAAAACAAAAAAAACAAAAAAAAAAAAACAGAAAAGTGGGCTTGTGGAAATTACCGCTGCATCTCGGAGGTGGTGGACATGATGATGATGATTGTGCAGGAAGCTTGTTGCTCCGGCCAGTGGCTCACTGCTGTCGTCCTCAGCCTCTGCTGCTTGCTGCCCTCCTGCCAGGCTGCTGACCAAAGTGTGGACTACCCCTGGTTTGCAGTGGACAACACGGTCGCCAGACAAGGAGACACCGCAGTTCTGAGGTGGGTTACATCGTTTCGGTCTTTCTTCGGCGGAGTGCCGCAGTTTTCTCCGATTTTGTAAACTTGCTGGCTCGTGGGATTTTGTTTATTTCAAAGTTTACCTCTCCGCCGCAGTGGAGGATCCACTGAAAGTTTACAGAGCGGGCACAGTTTGCGAGGTGCCATTTTCGCTGGCCATCCGGTGGTTGCAGGGCAGTGCTTGGACTCGGGATCTGTTTTGTTTTAGGCGGGGGGGTCTCTAGGTTTTAGAAGAAGAGATAAACGAAAATGAACAAAAATGTTGCTTCAGATGATGCCGAGGACGGCTCTCAGGAGACCACTTTGAGGCACTGTTTCTAGAAAGATGATTTTAATGCACATTTAATGAACACATCAAAAAAAAACAAAAAAACGCATCGTTATTAATAGAGCCTCACTCACGATGCTGTTCCGCACGTTTGCAGAATTATTTCTAGATTTTTTTTTCATCCTTGCATATGGATGAAGCAAAGCTTAGCATTACATAATGTTGACTTAAGCTTATTAGATTTTGGTAAATATTGCGAAATCGGGATTATCTGGAAAGGCAGGCTGCACTCTGTCAAAGTGTTTCAGTTTTAGTAAAATGTGCCAAAACGGAAAGTGTGGATGCCGGATACTGCATAGGCACACACGCGCTGCATTTGCATGCAGAATAACGCACTATATAAAAGTATTATACTAGAACTACACGTAAACAGCCAAAGACAAACACGAAACCTGCGGGATGTGCCCCCCGAAAGTGCTTAGCGCGCACACACACATACACACACACACACACACGCACACACACGCACGCAGTTCCATACGCATCGCGATTTAGATTTGAAATAAAGCCAAACGCATTAGTGCGATCGCGTCTCCGTGTACACATCCCTCATTTGTCTCTTTTAACCTTACCGAATATAACCAGGTCAATTATGCGCAGACCACTTATACGCTTGAACTTGTGAATTGAATGCCCCTGGGATAAGCGGATCTCCTCTGGACACCGCGATGCCCAATTATCTCATGGGCAGAAATCAAAGGAATGAAGGATCAAGCGATCGCGGCGCCGAGGCAGGACCGTGGAAGAGGCAAACTTGAAGCCGCTCTTTATTTTAAGTTGCATCAAAAGCCGACAACATGCCCGTTAATTAAATAATATATAAAAAAAAAAAGGTTCGTTGTCATTTTTTTTAGTCTTTTTGTTTTCTTCTTCTTCATAGCGTTTGCTTGAAAATGTATTTTCTACTTTTAACGGTATGTTTTTATATTATTATGGAACGATAAAAATCAATTCCAATGTTAGTGTTTTTCAATATATTATTACTGCATACGCACCCTCGTTATTCTTTATAACTGGGATGTCTTTCTAGCCTTCGCCTTTTCATTTCAATGGTGATTAAGCGCAGCTACAGCTCCATTCCTGGCCAGTCACCACCTGTGCTTCCCCCGCACGTTCTCCCTGTGCTCCTGTGTACGCGGTTCTGTAATGGCACTTTACTGGGTTGTTTAGTCCCAATGCCTGAAAAAGAGTCATTACATTCTGGGAGAGGGTTCTTTGCATGCAAAACTGTCTCTTTCGGTTTTAAAAAGGCTCCTAATCTGTGAAGAAAACAGAAACATTTAATTTTAAGTTAGTGAGCAGAGTACAAGACGATCAAGACAACCTGTGCTCAGCCTGTGTGATCGTATGCAGCAAGAGTCCTTTTTTTAAAGCACATCATGTATTCATGTTACAGATCTAAGTAAAGAAAGGTTCTTTCTAGAACCCTCACGTGGAGGGGTCTTTCTGGAACCAGAAATTGTTCCCCAATAGGATCGCTCTGAAGAACTGATCTGGCGCCTCAGGTAATTCTAACCACCTCCCAATTTATGTGTATATTAAGCTTGAATCGGTCCGGTGAGTTCAGGTTCGTGAGTTCTTTCCTGATCATATTACTGCATTTCTGTACATATAAGAATGTAAGGAATTTGACAAAAGAGAGGAGGCCATTCAGTCTTTCAATCCTGTTTGTTTAGCTAATAGCTAAGCTGTCCCATTTCTATTGTACATAAAATAAAGCATAATAATTTGATGTTAGTGAGTGTGGGCAAGTGCATTTATGTACACTGGCATCCCAACCAGGGGGGCTTCTTGCCATCTCTCCTCTACTATCCAGTAAGTGGGTTAGGAAAATGGAAATTGAAGAGTGTAGTTTTGTGCGTGTTGCACTAATGTCCCACCCAGAGCCAGTCCCTGCCGTAATGTTCAGTGCTGGGTAGACACTTGTATTGGGAAACAATGCATGTTTGAGCCTGGGCAATAAATCGGATGGGATGCCATGTCAGGAAATCTTGGGTTCCTTCTGGAAGAGGTGTTGGCAAGGCCAGCAGGGGGTGCTTACCCTGTGGTCTTTGTGTGAGTCCCAATGCCCCCACTTTAGTGACGAGGATACTGTGCTGTCCTTCAGATATGACGTAAAACTGGGGATCTAACTCTTTGTAGACATTGGAATAATTTGAACAGAGTAGGGTGTACCCTGATGTCCTGTCTAAATTGCCCACCCTGACCTTGATACCATCTAGGAAAAGCTTGGGTTGCCACTGGATGAGGTGTTGGTGAGGTGCTAACCCTGTGGTCTATGTGTGGGGTCCCAATGTCCCAGTATGGTGATGGGGACACTGTTACTGTAGACAATGGCGCTGCCCTTGGGATGAGACATAATACTGAGGTTCTGACTCTCTGTGGTCATAAAAGATCTCTGGGCATAATTTGTACAGATTATGGAGTACCCCGAAGCCCTAAATGTCTAAATTGCCCATCATGACCTTAAGACCATCTAGGAACAGCTTAGGTTGCTACAGGAAGAGGTGTTGATGAGGCCAGCAAAGGGCTGTTCACCCTATGGTATGTGTGGGACCCAATGCCCCATTGCGGTGACGGGGACACTGCTGTCCTTCAGGTAAAATGTAAGGCCGAGGCCCTGACTCTCTGTGGTCCTAAAAGAACCATGGGCATCTTTTGAAAAGAGCAGGGTGATTCCCAATGTCCTGGCTAAATTGCCCACCAGGGCCTCATCCATTCTAGACCCTTAACCATCCCCTGTCCCTTATTGGCTAACTATTCCTCTCACTTCTTCACCACCTAATAGCTTAACGTGTGGTGTAATGGAACAAAAATTGGCTGCCGTCACATCATCCTGGTGGTTCTCCACTGTCTGTGTAAAGTGCTTTGAGCAGGTTAATAATGAATTATTAGAAAAGCAATACATGGACAGAACTGTGGATGAAGGTGCCCAGTGACAAACTTGTGTCACATCCAGGCTTGGATTCTGGGCCAAGTGCTACTGTGATGGGTTTTTATAGCATGAGAAAAAGAAAATGGATTGAGAGTGTCTTCTGTGTTGGACTGGTGTCCCCTCCAGGATTAGTTCTTGCCGTACGTCCATTGCTGCACTAGTGATTTTGTAGTGGAAATATACTGTATGCAAAACAGCCATATACAGTATGAGTGAGTGTGCAGGCGTGGGTGAGTGTGCTCAGGGGTGAACTGGTGTCCAGGCCAGGCTTGGTTCCTCCTTCTGCTCAATGCGTCTCATGGATCTGTAATGGAAATGAATAGACAGGTAGATTGACACGTTGGTGTATATGGGATTGGGTTTGGTATTGGACTGGTGTTGCATCTAAGCTTGGGTTCTTCTTCACCCCCAGTGCTTCTGCGATAAGTTCTTGTGACCTCATAATGGAAAAGAGGGGTATGTCAAATGGGCGAGTAGCTGGGTAAATGAAGGAATAGATAGGTGGGAACAGCCTGAGTGTGTGAGTGTTCTCAGTTTGATCTAGACTTGGCTCTTTCATCTGTTCAACTCTTCTCATTCTGTAATGGAAAAGGAGATAAAGAGAGACGGACATATAGATGAGTTAAAATTGTATGAGTGAGTGTAGTCATATATGGGATAAGGCTTGGTATTGGACTTGTGTCTCATCCAAAGCATGGATCCTATTTTTCCCCAATTCTTTTAGGATAAGCTCTTGTGATCTTGTAAAGGATAAAGAGGATACCAGAAATGGGTGAACAGATGGGGGCATTGATGGTCTGATGAATAGATAGGTGGAAACGTGGTGACTGTGTGAAGGTGTTTGGTTTGAGCTTGTGTTTCATCCAGGATTGGCTCATCTCTTCTCATGACTCATGAGTACAGACAGACAGACAGATAGATGAGTTACAATTGTAGGAGTGGGTGTAGATGTGTATGGCATCAGGCTTTCTGTTGGGCTGGTGTTCCATCTGGTCAAAGTTCTTATGACCAAATAATGGAAAAAAAAAAAGAAGTACTGGAAATGGATGGATAGATGGGTGCATGGATGAATGGATGGATAGATGGAAATTGACTGAGCCTGTGAGTGTTCTTGGCTTGCGCTGGTGATAATCCGGCCTTGATTCCTGTCTTGCACCCAACGTCATTGTGTTTCATGAAAAAGGGGGTGCAGGAAATGGAGAGAGGGGTATACATTTGCACAATATGAACAAATGTGGAAGTGCGGATGAGTGTGCTCAGAGATGGAATGGTTTCCAGGCCGGGCTTGGTTTCTCCTACTCCCCCATGCTTCTCATGACCCCATAACAGAAAAGGGGGTATAGAAAATGGATAGACAGGTGGAGAGATGTGTTGAAATTGTATAGGTTGGTGTAAGTGTGAGTGGGATCTTGCTTGGTGTTGTATTTGTGTCCCATCCCATGCTTGAGTCCTACTTTACTCCAGTGCTTTTAGGATGAACGTTTTGTGACCCTCTAATAAATTAAAGGGGTATAGGAAATGAGTGAGTAGATGGATGGATTGATGAATGAATGGGTGGAAACTGTGTGTGTGAATGTGATTGGTTTGAGCTGGTGTCTCATCCAGGCTTGGTTCTTCCATCTGCTCAGATTCCTCTCGTGACTCTGACATGGAAGGAGGAGTACAGATTGATGGATACATGAATGGGTTGAAATTGTATGGGTGAGTGTAGGTGTTTATGGGATCAGGCTTGGTGCTGTCCTGGTGTCTCATCTAAGCACCACGGTGCTTCTGGGATAAGATCTTATAATGGAAAGAGGAATACAGAAAATGGATGGATGGAAACTGACTGAATGTGTGAGTGTGCTTGGTTTGAGCTGGTCTCTCATCCTGGCTTGGTTCGTGACTTGTGACTGGCTTATAATAAGAAAGGGGTGCAGGAAATGGAGAGACTGGTATAAACTGACACAATATGAGTGAATGTGGAAGTGTGGGTGAGTGTGCTCAGAGATGAACTGGTATCCTGGAAACCAAGCTTGGTTTCTCTTTCTGCCCAATGTTTCTTATGACCCTTTAATGGAAAAAAAAGGGTACAGAAAATGGACAGACAGATAGATAGATGTGTTTAAATTGTATGGGTAAGTGTAGGTGTGTGTGGGATTCGGCTTGGTGTTGGACTGGTGTCCCATCCAAGTTTGGGTTCTACTTTACCCCAGTGCTTCTGGGATATGTTTGTGTGACCCCATAATAAAAAAGAGGGGTACATCAAACTGGTGGGTAGATGGGTGCATGGAGGAATGGATAGGTGGAAATCGCATGAGGATGTTGGGAATGTTCTTGATTTGAGCTGGTGTCTCATCCAGGCTTGGTTCTTCCATTTGTTCATTTCTTCTCATGACTCTGAAACTGGAATCAGGAGTACAGATAGATGGATAGATAGATGGGTTAAAATTGTATGGGCGAGCGTAGGGGTGTATGGGATTGGGCTTGGTGCCATGTTGCTGTCCTTTCTAAGCCCCCCCAGTGCTTCTGAAATAAGAACTTGTGATCCTATAATGGAAAGTAAGAGCTACAGGAAATGGATGGGTAGGTCAAAATTGACTCATTCAGGATCGGTTCCTGTCTTGTGATAGAGAGAGGTTAGGAGCATGCGCAGATAGTGTGTTGCCACACCCATCATACGACGGACCACCTGGATTGGGACCCAAGTGCAGCAGGTGACACCTCAGCACCTCACTAGAACGGTGGGAGTTTTTTTTATGGTGGCTGGAGTGCCAGTCCTGCCACCAACCCTCAAGTTTTCCCTGTAAGTTGGAGGACCTGCTTGCAGGGCTGGATGCAGATCAACAACATACTCTGGACGGGGCAATTGCAGGTTAAGGGCCTTGCTCAAGGGCTCAACAGAGTAGAGTCACTTCTGGCATTTATGGGATTTGAACCGGCAACCTGCCCATTTGCTAGCGCAGATCCCTAGCCTCAGAGCCACCACTCTGTCCTGTGTGATAGGCGTATAATAAAATAAGGTGTACGGGAAAGGGAGAGATGGGTATTAATTGACACAATATGAGTGAATGTGGAAGTGTGGGTGAGTGTGCTCAGGGGTGACCTGGTGTCCAGGCTAGGCATAGTTTCTCATTCTGCCCAGTGCTTCTCATGACCCCCCATAACATTAAAAAGGGGTGCAGAAGAACGATGGTGTCAGAAAATGTAGCTGTGTCCTGCATCTCATTTCGGGGGCCAGTTCTTGCCTTGTACTGAATGCTGAGGGTGAATCCACAATGGAAAAAGAGAGAGTAGGAAATCAATGGGTTTATTTTTTTATTTAAGCTTTTAAATACAGAAGCAGGCCACACATTTACATTTTAATGTATGCAGCATGGCGAGTGACCCTTTTTTTGTAGATTAGTCCTGCCAGCTCTCTGTGAGTTTACACTGAAATACAGAACTGAGGTTAACAGCACAGATACTGAATCAACATCCTAACATGTCAAGAAGGTTCAGCCATCCCTTGGTACAGCAATCGTCTGCTCTTTGGGATGCTCGCCGTCTATCCGCATATTACGGCAACACCATTTACAGAACGCAAGCTCATAAAGAGAGCCATTAGAGGCCTGTCAGAAATGTACGCTCATGCACCAGTTCTCTAATAAGAAAAACATTCTGTTAATGTTTATTGGTGTACTATGACAAAGACATTCCAATAAATTATATGCTATGTTAAATCTTTTTTTTTTCTGCATTTTACCTATTCAAATGAGAGCAAAAGTACTTGAGATATAATTAGTCCAGAACTGATACAGTTGTACAGTTTTACACCAAATATGTATGTATATAAAGATAGCTAGAGGGACAGGCTGGCTCATCTACCACCCCAGTCGTTGACTTTGTGGAGTCTTCTTGCTCTGCATGTTCTGAGGGCCACAGGGGGTGGACTGCCACCCCCGAGGTGACTCCTTTCCCAGACAGGACATCACTATAAAGGAATATTGAAGAACAGGCTTTCTGATCGGATGGGAACAGGAATCCTAACCTGGCTGAGAGGCAAGTATATTGAGGGGACAACAGCATGTGGGTATTGTATCCCCCGATTCACTAGGGGGCAGTGTCCCTGGGATTTGGGATCTCTTTGGATACCCACAGGGGATCATGGGAGTTGTAGTCCCAGAGTACAGTCTTATTGGGTTCAAGGTTCCACCAGGGAGGGCACTGCAGGGAGATATGGTTCCTACTTTGTGGGACTCTCGTCTGACCAGTAAGTGCTTGCAATGGACCATGTCCTAGTACCCCTCCCGGAAATACATCTGGGTCAAAGATAAAAGGAGCCACTCTGCCTTGACTTGAGAGTCAGAGTTGGGAAGCAGTGGGCGACACTCAACAGGATGAGCGGAAGGAGAGAAAGAGTATTCACTTGTTTTATAATTGTGGCATTATTAATGGTGTATACTTGGTGTTATAAAATTCTGTGTGGGGTGATATTGTGTCTGAGGTGTGGGGCTCAGTGGCAACCCCTTGTGGTTACACTGTGCAGGTCTTTCCTACTCCATGTGCCATTATTTCAATAGTCAGCTGAATATTGGGCATCCAACTGATTGGCATCTCTTCTGGAGTTTGGTGGATATTTTTGGATTAGCATCTAATCCAGGGTGCCCCATCCTACCTGGCACTCAATGCTGGCAGTGTGACAAATAGACAGTTCCATTTATATAAAATGCTTTTTGTGGACACACAAAGAGCTTTACAAATACAATAGGAGAGCCACCAAAGTGTAGCATCCATTTGGATGATGTGACAGCGGTCATTTTTATACCAGTACGCCCACCACACATTAGCTATTAGGTGGTGAAGGGTTAAGAGAGCTAATTAGAAAATAAGAGACCAGGGAGGATTAGGGGACAGAACAGACAAGGTCATGGTGGGCAGTTTAGACAGGACATCAGGACATCAGGGTACACCCAACTCTGTTCAAACGATGCCCAGGGATCTTTCATGGCCACAGAGAGTCGGTTTTCAGTGTCTCCCTGTCACTGCACTGGAGCATCAGGATCCACACACAGACCACAGGGTAAGTGCCCCCCGCTGGCCTCACCAACGACTCCTCTAGCAGCGACACAAGCTTTTCCTAGATGGTCCCAAGGTCATGGTGGCCAATTTAGGCAGGACATTGGGGTACACTGTACTCTATGCAGATTAGGTCCAATAATCTTTTATGACCACAGGGAGTCAGGACCTCAGTTTTATGTCTCAGCTGAAGGGCAGCACCAGTTTTTACAACACAGTGTCCCCATCACAGCTCTGGGGCATTGGGACCCACACACAAAGCACAGATTAAGTGCCCCCTGCTGGCCTCATCAACACCTCTCCAGCAGCAACCCAAGCTTTTTCCAAGTAAGGCCGGGCCCAAAAGCATGCTTAGCCTCAGGTGGGTGTCATGTTCAGAAGTGTGGGTGGTATGGCTGCGGGCTGCTGCTGTACTCCCAGCAGTTCCTTAATATAAGGATGGCTATCCACAGATATGCTGATTTTAGATAATAGTAATAACAACGTTCAAAGCACTGTCAGGTGAAGTGACTAACATTGATTATCTCATTATGGTGGTACCTGTCTAGAGGTGGGATATGTTAATTAGCAAGTGAACAGTCAGGACTTGAAGGTGATGTTTTGGAAACTGTAAAAACTGGAAAACATAGGATCTGGGTGATCTTGACAGGGCCCATATTGTGATGGCTGGACAACTGGGTCAAAGCATCTCCAGAACAGCAGGTCTTGTGGGGTGTTCCAAGTTTGCAGTGGTTAGTACCTACCAAAAGTGGTCCAAGGAAGGACGATCGGTATCATGTGTTAACAAAACTCATTGATGCACGTGGGGAGGTTAGCCCATTTGGTCCAATCCCACATAAGAGCTACTGTAGCACAAATTGCTGAAGAACTTAATGTTGGCCGTGAGAGAAAGGAACACACAGTGCATTGCCGCTTGCTGCCTACGGGACCGTGTAGCAGTTGACTGGTCAGAGTGCCCATGCTGACCCCTGTCCACTGCTGAAAGTTCCTACAATGAACATGTAAGAGTCAGAACTGAGCCATGAAGCAATGGAAGAAGGTTGGTCTGGCCTGACAAATCACATTTTCTTTTGGATCATGTGGACGGTGTGTTGTGTTGTGTCACTTACCTGCAGAAGAGATGGCAGCAGGATAAACTATGAGAAGAAGGCAAGCCAGTGTAAGCAGTGTGATGCTCCAGGTAATAATCTGGATTGAAACCTTGGGTCTTGGCATTCATGTTGACCTTACTTTGACACGTACCGCCTACCTAAAGACTGTTGCAGACCATGTACACCCCTATAAGGCAACAAAATTCCCAGATGGCGGTGGCCTCTTTCAGCAGGACAATGTGCTCTGCCACACTGCAAAAAATGTTCAGGAATGATTTGAGGAACATGACACAAAGTTCAAGGTGTTGACTTGGCCTCCAAATCCCCCAGATCTCAGTCTGATTGATCATCTCTGGGATTTGCCAGAAAAACAAATCTAATGCATGGAAGCCCCACACCCCACCCCTCACAACGTACAGGCCTTAAAGACTCTGCTGCTGAAACCTGGTCACAGATACAACAGAACATCTTCTAGGGTCTTGTGAAGTCCATACCTTTATTGGTTGTCATTTGGCAGCACGAGGGGGGCCTACACAATCTTAGGCAATGGGTTTTAATGTTGTGGTGGATCAGTGTATACAAAACAAGAAGTGCTAGATTACTAATAGTTTAATTGGCTTTGGAAGGGCAAATGAAGAAAGTGTTTAGAAAACTGACACCAGCGCCATAGTTGTGGCTGATTCCCTGTTGGTCTTCAGTATGACCAGAACCTTGATTTTCAGGGTCCTTATATTTTGTGAGGCTGGAAGAGGCAGGACTTGCTTTTTCGGATCACAGCTTTCTAGTGTAGCAGCAGATGTGATAGAGTCCATGTGCAGACCCCCACAGCTTTTATCCCTGTGCGATGCCAATCAAATTGCACAAATCTGGTAACATTTAGCTGCCTTTGCTTTACATGTCAGTCACGTTACGTGACACACCCAAACCTTGGTAACTTGTTATGCACGCCCATACCTCATACGTCATCCTCATAAAACAACCTTACACTATGCTTAAGATTAGGGAGGTCGACAATCGAGTAGGCGTGTCGTGTAACGTGCAGACCACAACCGGACCCTTTTTTTTGTAGTTTCTGCCTTGTAAATCATTTGTCATAAACATGCAATCCAATCGGCTGTACAGCACGCCTGCATCTCGACTGTTCTCAGCAGAAAAGGAAAACACAGGAGTGTCTTTGTCACACCCGGGATCTTTTCCCCTTCAAATCTGCATGACTCTCATGTGTTTGACAAGGTACACTCTGTCATTTGTATAGGCTTTGTACCAACACCTTTTATTTATTTATTATTTAGAATAGCCACCTTGTTTTGACAATTGTTTTGCAGAAATGTCATCCTGCTCATTCTCTTCTCATTTTCAGGTCTTTTTTTGTCAGATTGCTTTTCTTTAAACTCTGATTCATTCACATAATACAACTTAATATGACTCCATCACTGGGGTTTAGTGAGCTCTATTTTCCTCACCTAATAAATTATCAGATTCACGGTAATTAAAATGTTGCCACTTCTTTCAGAAGATGCCATGTAGCTGCGTGAATTCTTCAGCTTATCAGCGTAATAGATGGGAAACGCACAGTAAGAAAATGGCAGTTGTAGATCCACCCGTGTTTATTTTTGGCAGTGACCCACTTTGTTGGGTTACTGACAGGGTGAGGGGCATCTGGAGACCTCAGATTGAAGGAATGGGGCACTGAAAAGCAACTCTGAGAATGCTTTGACAGTTAGTTAGTTACAATGGGGAAGAAAAGAAAATGAGGAGGCGGTCTGTCCAGGAGTGTCGTTAGGAGACGCAAGGCCATCATGTCATATGCCTTGATGGATCCTCAGAGCTGGAAGACATTACAGTCAGACTATGTTTAAGTAATTATTAGTTCATTTTGAAAAATGTGTGAGCTCCAAATGTAAGCTGGCTCGAGGGAGTATTATGGGATCAAAAGATTAATCAACAAGGCACGCTACATAGCAGGGGACGAGCCTTACATTGTCCTGATAAGATCTGAATACATAACAATGACAGGAGATAATTGGAGTACCACCAGGCGGCCGTAGAACATCTGTTTACAGAGAGTGTCCCAGACGCTCTAAACTTCTTTTTCTCACGAGTTAATCTTGCCCTTCTTACTGTCTTCAAGCCCCGGTCCATGATGCCTGCCAGATGGGGTTCCTCTTGAAGAACTGGCAGTGACAGTCATAGCAGGTGGGAAGGGTGTTCCTCCTTGGAGAATCACCGGCGAAATACATAGCAGAGCATCATCGATTGTTTAAACTGCCCACGACAACTAATAGTAAGGCATTTCACAACCCTTTCCTATTGAATACAATGGTAAGTCACGACCCTGACTGAAATATGTGCTAGGGACATGTAAATCGGTACCATGCAATGGGGACCTTCAGCTAACAGGTCATCAAGCAAAGACGTCTGGTGTACCATACCTGATCAGGCCAGGATTTTAATGGCATCTGTAATCAGCTTTCCTTTTATTTATTTTCGCATTGTTTACCCTCGTTTCTGATGCCCCTAACCTCACCATAAAGAGTAGCTTTTGCTAAGATGCTACATTGTTTCCAGATAGTGTGCATGCTGCCTTTTTAATGACTATGAGTTGGATTTGCTCTTTTGTTTTGATTGCTAATCATTGCCTGTTTTGATGTTAAGAACTCTGCAGTGTCTGACTATTCTTTAATCATACTTAACAACATTTCCACCACTGTCACAAAATCCTGAACAAATGATGTCTTACCTTGGAAATCTAGGCTCAGGCTTTACTGGGGCCTAGTGCTCAAAATGGCTGTATAGTAGGCTTTGGCCTACACAGGCCCAAACAACAGAAAACCCTGAATCAGAATAATTCTCTGGTTTTTGGATTGTATTCAATTATGGCAGTCATCTTGTCTGTGTTTGGCAGCACTGCAGTTATGTTCCTGTTGCCTGGGTAGCTTTTCCTGTTGCTAAGGGGCGTGTCTCCTAAGGTCACGACCCACAGGTAATTGCATCGACCCATTTTTACTGTGTCTTTGTCTACGATGGCACATCACAACGCTACTATCATTAACACTACTTTAATGAATCCCACGCCAAATGGCATATAACAGAGACATATGCATTACATGACGCACTGCAAATGTTAATGTTGATGTCTGCGGTGATTACTTAGATTTCAACCTGTCTTAGATGGATAGCACAGCTAGTTAACAAATAATTCTTGTGCCTTGAAGTCAAAGAGCTAAAAGCATTGCAGTTATTTTTAAGTCTGTCTGCGTGCAGTGAATAACATAACATAGTCTTATGTAACATTCTCAGATCTTTTTAATTCAGTTCAGGGTAGTAGGAGGCCAAAGTCGATCCCCACGACACTGGGTGCAAAGCAGAATTAAAGCGTGGACATCCTTCACAGGACCCGCTCATGCACACCCATAACGGGTCACTTCAGAGTCTCAGGTTAGCCTTAAGCATAAAGTAGGTCTTCACAAGTGTGAGATGAAGACTGGAAAACCCAAAGCTTACAACAACATGGGGAAAGCGTGCAAATGCCAAATAGGGTCTTTAGATGGAAGAGCTAACCACTGGTGCCTCTTGAATAAATTTGTCAGCAAGGTCCTTAAATAAATAAATAACCCCTCTTGTGGGAAATATCTGATTTCCTCAGTTTAGAGGATGTCATCACCCCACTTATTTTAAGTCTGCTAAACCTACCTCATCTGAAAATGCTGGATTTGATTGATCCAAGCCATTCATGCACTTCCACTATACTTGGCCCACAGAGTGACAGCTACAGTGCTACGTAAACCGATAAAACAAGCCAGATACTGCGGCAAGTAAGTCAAGAATCCTATGTCCTATTCAGGCTGTGTTTCTTTAGACTGTATACCAATATAGGTGCTAAATAAAATGCTCTCAATAAGACAGCAGATTTCCTCATGAATGAATTGAATGACACACTGGAATCAGTTTGCTCCTAGCATAAAAAAAAAAAAAATCATTTTCACATCCCTGAAATCGGAAGCAAGGGGTGCAAATTTGAGGTCATCACGCTGCATGTAAAGACCAGTCGTCTCGGTCAGCCCTTTGGCTCAAGTGAGTTTTTGAGTGCAAGCGCTTGGCATGTCAAAGGCTCACTTCATTTAAGATGTGTTACATTCTCCAAATAAGGTGAGTTGCTTTGTCATGTCAGTAAGTCTGTTTCACATCGGGGATCATCTGCTACTGTGTGTTACTTTCATTCTAGCAGTAAAGAGTAAACTTGTGACCAGCCACCGTTGGGAACTGGAGACACCAACATGGCAAATAAGGGGTGTTAGGCCTCCAAACGTTCACTATAAGGCTTTACTGGCTAAGCCAAGTCTTATTTGCCTGCCTGGAAAGGCCTCACCCCAATGGGGTAAAAACTGCATTTGACTAAAACTCAGAAGTCATAATTTGCGATCTTTGACACGGAAGAACAGAAAGAAAAATGAGCCCTGAACTCAGAATTCCTACTTGCAAACCTGGGCCTGGTCTCTCAAGTCCAAGTTTGTCTGACTTTCAGATATGATGTCAATCCAAAATGACAACATACACCGCGATCAGGTAGTATAGTAACGCTTAAAAGGTTTCATTTGTTAATTTACTTGAAGTGAATCAGCTCAACCCATAATACTGAATATTGAGAAGGTAAATGTTTACATTACAGAACAAACCGTAAGAAACTAACCATTGTTAGCTTGATATGTATGTACTACTGTTTCATTCTAGCACTAAAGAGCAAACTTGTGACCTGTCACTGCTGGGAACTAGAGACACCAACATGATGAATCAGGGGTATTGGGCCTCCAAAAGGCTCCACTAAAGATCTTTACTCGCCAGGCCAGGAAGCTTTTGCCAGTCTAGAAAGGCCTCACCCCCAGTGGGGCAAATTCTGCCTTTTCTGATCTCTGACTTGGAAAAAGGGAAGAAAACCTGCGCTAAACTTCTACTTGTGAATTTGGGCCTCGTGACATGATAACATCAATCCAAAATGGCTATATACACCACAATCAGGATGTACAGTAACACTTATACAGGGTGGTCCAGATCTAATTATGCAATTTTCATTACGCTACAACTTACAGTGGTGAGAAAAACTATTTGCCCCCTTCCTGATTTCTTATTCTTTTGATTGTTTGTCACACAAAATGTTTCTGATCATCAAACACATTTAACCATTAGTCAAATATAACACAAGTAAACACAAAATGCAGTTTTT
>JANRMT010062856.1:8276066-8398481 GCA_026402145.1 Polypterus bichir lapradei
AAAAACTGCATTTTGTGTTTACTTGTGTTATATTTGACTAATGGTTACATGTGTTTGATGATCAGAAACATTTTGTGTGACAAACATGCAAATGAATAAGAAATCAGGAAGGGGGCAAATAGTTTTTCACACCACTGTATTATGTTTATTACATAGAAAAATCACCCAAAAAATCCAGGACCATCGAGAAGTGTGCGAACTGACGACATGAAGAAGCGTCTTTGCGCCGAACTGGAATCGTCCCCGCCTAAATCAAAGTCATCCAGACAATCTGGATCTGCATAATTATATCACCTCAATCCATTATACTAAATACTGAGAAGGCAAACAATACGGACTAACCAATATTAGCTTAGTATGAGCTACTCTTCATACATTGTGCTCAATGGTTGCTTAGTGTAGTTTTTTTAATTGCAGCTTCCAATTAGAAATAGTACTGTTTATCATCACCAAGAGACTTACAGTCTTTTTTAGACATTATAACATACATTTTGCAGCTGTTTCTTCTTTGATCCCAACTGTAGAACTATTAGCGTTTTATGCTGAAACACCCATTTTTACGGCAGCATCCAAGTTTACTTTCCCACTTGTGTAACGCAAACGTTCCAAGGTCACAAGCGATGCAATCGCGACTTACAACTTCCCAGCTCCATTGTATGACAAATATAGAATAAACTCAAACTTCAACTGGCCTGCCTTTGAAGAAGTAGGCCTCAAAAGGGACTGAAGGTTTCAAAGATCCTTAAAAGGGGTTTGGGACTCACTAGCACTCCCTAGAGGTCACACTGGCCCACATCATTTAAGACTTGTCTCGCAGAACTTTGTCTCTGAAAGTAGGTGCTTTCTCATCACACCTAATGTAAGTTGTGGCGATCACACAATGCCAGTCATTTCCATTTCAAAGTGGTAGCATGAATTTCATACCTGGAAAAACAGCAAAAGGTATTCTCAGCTAGCTGAGCCAAAGGGGAACTCGTTTCACTTAAGTGACTGGGTTTTTGGCCGCAATCGCTCATCATATTCCATCTGTTGCACTCTCCTTCGGTACTCTTTGTGCTCTTCAGCAAAGTGCTCACTCACTCCAACCAAGTCCACTTCAAGGCATCAGTGCAACGAGGATCATTTCATACAGCTGGTGCCCTGGCTGAGATTTGCTTTTATTTCATAACTAGGGCATGAAATGTCACCGATGTGAGTGCTTACTGGTGTGAGGGACAGCCAGGCTGCACTGGCATCCCGGCTGGGATGGACCCTGTTCCAAAATAATGGGTGGTCAAGAGGCAAGGCATTCCCTTGTCTTAGCCACATAGATGAACAAATTGATGGACTGGCATTGACAAAGACTGAACGGTAGGCCAGAGTCGTGGATGGACATTGGGAGTCAGCCTTCTAATAGTGTATCCTCCCTCGGTGCTCTGGGTCATTGTGCCCAACCAGAGGGTTGTCAATAAATGTAGGAATGGAAAGATGAATTTTAACTTGGTTAATTAATGATCAGTTTTGCCATTATCAATACCGGTAATTAATCAAATAATTTGGCTAGGCTCATACTTTATTTTCATTACCTTTCACTGTTGCATTATGTGGCCTCCAGAGCTGCCATTTATATCAAGGTGACTGAAGCCCACTCATTTTAAGAAACAGAATAATACAAGTTATTGGTAAACACAAGGATTATAAAATTACAATAACTGCATATATATGCTGTCATATGAAACAGGATGCCAACGGACTAGACAGACATATAACATATAACATAGAAGAGGCTGGATGTTTACTGGAAATTTAGTTCTAATTTATCTTGGCATAGATAAACAGTCTTATTGATGCCAAATCTTTAAAGATGACGTGCAATGTTGTGTGGAGTTGTTGCTTTGTTGCTGTTCCAGGTTCAAGTAAAGGATTCTTCTTGCCTCATGATCCTTCGTTTATGGTGTTCTCTGGCACTGCATTCTCATCTTGCTTTTTGCTGTTAAGCCTTTTGCTGGGTCATCTACAACTTCAAAGGGTAAAGCATTACTCATTCTGGCCCAAGTGTTTAGTTGCTGAACTTCCCTTCTTGAAGAAATGACCAACTGGTCCACAGCTTGGCTTGGCAAAGCAATTATTCACTAAGTTTCCAGTAAGATTTCTAACAAGGTTGCCACTTGTCAGATTGATAAAACAGAGAACGGTTCATCAGCTTTAAGTTTCGGAGAGAAACTTCAGAAGGTCATTTGGCAACGTGAGAGCACAGTTTTCCCCTGGGGCAGAGTGCCCAGAGAGAGTGCGGCAGAGAATATCCCCAGGATGGCACAACAAGTTGTGGCATCCAGCCGGGACACCCAGGAGGACCGGAGGAGGGCTTGTACCTCCTCCAGACCGCGAGGGGGCGTCTGCCCTGGTTATGTTGGGGGCCACGGGTAAAGGGCTTGGAAGCCCAGCCCTGTAGGCACCCGTGGCCACTGCCAGGTGGCGCCCCAGTGTCTGAACAACCCTGGAGCCCAGCACTTCCGCCACACCAGGAAGTGCTGGGGGGAAGATGACAGGGGACACCCGGACAGCCTCCGGGTGCGCAGCCGGCACTTCCGCCACACTGGGGCGTGTCTGCGGAGGAGTGCCGGGAAGCAGCTGGAGCCCATCCGGGTTCCTATTTAAGGGGCCGCCTCCCTTCAGTCGATGGCGGAAGTCGGGTGGAAGAGGACGGAGCTGGAAAGAGGACTGGAGGCGGCCAGGAGGAAGGCACAAAGACTGTGAGGCCTGGACATTGGGGAATCGGTGCTGGAGGCACTGGGGTTTGTGAGTGCACGTAACTTGTAAATATTGTAAATAAACAGTGTGTGGTGGAGCCAACGATGTCCGTCTGTCTGTGTCCGGGTTCAAGTTCACAAAGTTTAATGGGGATGTATAACTTCTCCTGTTTAGATTAAAGTCACTACCAGTTACAAAATCAGTCTCTTCTCATAGAGTTCTTCTGACATCAGAGTTGTCTTTCATTTACAGGTCTTTGTTCTTGCTTGAGTCCATTTTAACCGTTCTGGCTCAAGAAGCCAGAAGAAGACGGTCTACAGGTCAGTTCAAGTATGATTTACACCTTTGTTATCATATTAAGTTCGGGCAGATCCTGGTACATGCTGGAGTTCAGCTACTTATTTTGAAATGCACGTTGGGCTTTTATGCAGCTGGATGTCTGCTAAATCTGCTGCTAACAGGTCCGATGTGCCACTAATGTATCGAAGAATCAGCAATACCCACTTTGGCGTACCTATACATACACATCCAGCGGGCATGCTGGGAAGTGTAGTCCCATGGGGCAACCCTGCTGGGTTCTGTTCTGTAGGTGCCACCAAGGGTGGCTGCAAGGATTGGCTGTCCCTACTTTGTGGTGCCTTCTCCAGACCTGGTAGTGCATCCTGCATGCAGAACCCCGACATTGGAAGTACTTTTTGGGGGTCCTGCATAAAAAGATCCACCTCAACTCATTTGCAGAGTCGGATTCGGAAGTAAGAGGGAGCTGTAAAGGAAAGGACAGGAAAAGAACTGCATTATTTGAATTGTTGTCAAGGAAGAAACTTGCACATGGTATTTTTGTCAATACAATGCTAGTTTTTGAAGCGGAGACTGTAGTTTGGGTAAACTGTGTCTGAGATTTTTTGGTCTGCGACTTCCCCTAGGGCCACACTTCCAACTGGTTCACTTCATTTATACCTGTAGAAGTATTTCCCTGTTGGGCCTTATCTTCTCTAGCATAGTGCTTTCTAGTAATGTTGATCTGACATATCCGTGTCATGGCATGAATGAGAATCACTTTGTACAACCTTGTTGTGATTTGTTTGAATTCCAAACTGGGGTGACTTCTTGAGCCGTTGACAGAAGCTGTTCATCATTTAAAAATCTTACCTGTTTTGAAGGTTGGCATGGTAGTTTAATTGCTTGAATTGTTGCTACTGTATAGATCCAACATCCTATGTTTGAATCTCCACCTGGTTATTGTCAATATGAAGTTTGCATGTTCCCTCTGTTTATGCCCAGGTTTTTCTTCTATATCACCAAGTTGTTATTTTGGATAGTCCAGTGTTATTTCCTGCCTTGTGTTCAGTCCCCCACAACCTTAAATTAAATTTAACAACTGCCACACTACGTGACTTTTTCAATATTTTTCAGCTGTAGCCATCATTTACTGTACATGATTATAAGAAAGTTATATAAAGCTGTAGGCATTTGCTGCACAGGTCTGTGATCTTCAGTTGAGTAGTGTAGCAATCTCAGCGACTTGGCCATAGCACTCTGCGACTTGCTGTGACAAAGTCAAACTGCTTTGTTTTTATCATTGAATGTCATTGGTCTTAGGCATGGACTCTTGTGTCAATGAGAGCTGACAACCAACGAGCTCTCAGCCATGCATAATGCCCACAACTCATAAAGAACAAGAGCAGCTACAAGAACAAAAGGAACGTGAATGCTTTGGAGGAGAGGCTTGTTAAACTTTAGAAGTAGTGCAGATATTTGTTTTAATGTGTTTACATGTGCTTTTGTAAGCTATTTACAGAAACCTGGTTTCTAAAATCCCATGTGTACCTTTACAGCCAGTTGTCAACTTACAACCATGTTTGGTTCCAACTGACCGATTATAAGGCGATCTTGCCATTAGATAGACCAGTATATGTATTCAAACATGACTGTATGTATAGTACTGTATGGTATTTCCTTAAAATTCCTACAGTTCCCAGCAACCCCAGCATCATATATATAGTGGATGTCTTTGGAGTGTGCAGGGGCTGCTGGGAATAAGATTGAACAAGCAGGGCCTTTATAAAGGAACCTTAAAGATGCCATGGGGATTGTAATCATTTGTCTGTTTGTGAATACGCCTCATACCCACAATTGGATTACAACTTTACCACCTTGAAATACAGTTTCAGTCAGGATATAGGTGCTGTCCTGCGCCTGTCTATCTGTGTGAGTTTGAACTGATTAGAAACGTCTTCATCTGAGGGAGCGCTCCCAATCACTTCAAACCCTACACTATATCAGGAACCTGGTAGGACAAAACTTTACATTTCTTTCAGAAAGCTATTCACAGGGTTTTTCATTTGCACATTCATCATCAACTGCTCCTGCTAAACTGGGCTGTTTTGAAAATTGGTATTAGTGTTTATTTTTTGAGTTTATTGTTTAGTGATGGTTGTTTGAGTTATCATTTATTTTTACCGTTGCTAATAAATTGAATATAGTTGATACCACTAAATGTAGTCGAAACTGCTGCAGGTAATAAACTGTGATTGAGATGAATCATGGCATACGGCAATGCTGACTAGCGATAGTAGGAGGAACAGAAATGGCATGGCAAAAGCTGTCATATGCCCAGTTTAGCAACACCCACACTTGTAAACACAAGACACGATAGCAGTTGTAAGTTGGACTGTTGTAAAGCACATTGGTCATAAGTTGACGGCTGGTCGTATTCCGATTATCTTGTAGCAATAGTGGCTGAGCAGAGTCCAGATGTTCAGTGTCTACGTTACTCTACCAAAATGTAAAGGACTCAATTGTCTGTAAACTTTCTAAACTCTTAAACTTTGTACTAAATATGGGGCTAACAAATATATATAGTAAGCATTTTTTAGTGTAGGTCAGCATGACCCAGGAGACTAAAATCAAATTCTGTGAGGAGCTTGCATGTTCTCCCCATGCTGGTCCTTCAGCTTCCTCCCACATCCCAAATGTCTGAGAATAATTTGTGGCTCCTGGTCTGGTACAAATGTGTGGTTTCATGTATCCTCTGATATATACATGTCCCATCGGGAAATGTTTCCTGCTGTATAGATTCAGTAATTGAAAAGGCACGTTCAGACATTAGAGTCTATTCATAAATCCCACACCACTTTCAAAAATTGTGGGGAAAAAAAAATTGCTACTTATCATTGCTCTGATCTTGTTCTCTGCTACCTTCCATTTCAGTTCTGCCGCCAAATGCCGCGGAACTCAGAAGTCTGCATAATTTACTATGAAATTCAGATTAGCAGCTGTGAAACAAAATACTCTGTAATGTGAGGCTACTGCTTATTTCAAAGCTCATTTATCTAGCATTGACTTCTTATCTTCTCTCGGAGACCAAGTAGCCTGCAGAGGTTCATGCTTTTGCATTAAAGCAGTGCTAACTATCCTGCTTCCTTTAACGCAGGTCATGGTGTTGCCCTCAGCGGATCGCGTCAGTCTACCGCAACAGCCATCAGTATTCACCTACATCTACTGCCTGGTTAACCTTTTCCTGTGACATTAAAATATGACCATTGCTATTTTCATTTTAGGGTTGCAGGGAATCATCTTGGCAGCATCGGGTTCAAGGTGGAAAGCTCAAGGCGCCTGTTCATCGGAAGGCACACTTATTCACCTGGTCCAGTTTAGAGTCTCCATTTAACCTAACCTGCAAGAAACCATAGGAAGAGGAGAAGACTTACACAGATATGGGGAAAATGCTGGCTGGGATTCAAATCCAAGATTCTGTAGCAGTGAGACAGCAACACTAATTAATTTGCCAAAAAATGGTTATTGTGAATGTTCACACAAAATAATGCATTTTAAACATTTCACAGAGCAGAGGATCAATGACAAGCTTCTGGGTGAGCGTCAGAAGAGAAGAATGTCACTGCTGTGGCAAGTCAACTTGAATCGCCACTTCTTTCACAGAATAACTTTGTTTCTTTCCCGTAAATGTGGTTCATACATCTGTCAATCATTCATATTTATCCATTCATTTGTTTTCCTAACACACTTGTCCAAACATGAGTCTTCCAGCAGCATTAGGTGCAACCCTGGAACCAACCTCAGCAGGGATGCCAGTTTATCCAAAGGTAGACTTGTGCAGTGGCACAATTTTCAATCATCAGTCAATCCCACCAGCAGGTCTTTGAGATGTTGGGAGAAAAAACTTAAAAAATAAAAATAAAAGCACAGGTGGAAAGTTCACAAAGATGGCCACCAGGATTTGATTACCACAGGGTTCAAGGTGGAAACTAATCATGTACATACTGGGACAATTTCTAGTTCACCAATCATTCTGATGTACCTTTCTAAAGGATGTGGTGTTTCTCATGCAAACATGGAGAAAGCATGCAGGCCCAGTCGCACAATGACCCATGGACTCTGGAGAAGTGAGGTACTAGTGCTAACCATCATGCCCACCCCACTTAAACATTTATATGTAACACCCCATTCTCAAATCCACTTAATCCTATTCAGGGTTGAAAGCATTTGGTGCCTGATGGGAACCAGCCCTGGATGGGATGCCAGTCCATTGCAGGGTTCACTCATTCCCAAACCCACACTTAACCATACATGAAGGATGATTATTTAACAGTAATAATAATAATAATTCATAATACATTTTTACATGTATATAGCATTTTTCTTGCTACTCAAAGAGCTTCAGTGAGTGGGGAGCACATTGGCCACCAATACCTTTTATTATCCACTTGGATGATGCAATGTGGCAGCCATTTTTGTGCCAGGACACTTTACCCCACATTAGCTGTTAGGTGGTGAAGTGGTAAGAGAGATAGCCAATTAGAGACAGGGGATGATTAGGGAGCCAGAATGACTAGGGTATGGTGGGCAATTTAGCCTGGACATCAGGATACACCCTACTCTTTATGAAGGATGCCCAGAGATCTTTAATGACCACAGAGAGTCGGAACCTTGGTTTTACATCTCATCCAAGGAATGGCACAATTTTTACAGCACTGTGTCCTTGTCACTGCACTGGGGCATTGTGATCCACATTCAGACCAAAGGGTAAGTAACCCCTGGTGGCCACACCAACACCTCTTCTAGTAGCAGCACAAGCTTTTCCTAGATGGTCTCCCATTCAAGTACTGGCTGGGCCATCAGGGAACACCCTACTCTTTTTAAAAGATGCCCAAGAACATTTTATGACCATAGAGAGTCTGGAATTTGGTTTTACGTCTTACCTGGAGGACAGCACAGTGTCCCCATCACCACACTGGAGCATCGGGATCCACACACTGGCCGCAGGTTAAGCACCCCCTGATGGCCTCACCAATGACTCTTCTAGAAACAACTCAAGCTTTTCATAGATGGCTTTCCATCCAAGTACTGGCCAGACTCAAACAAGCTTAGCTTCATTTATATTACCTGTTCTGAAGTGCAGGTGGTATGGCATTTCACTGCAACGCACATAAAGCTACGGTTATCACTATTACCCAAAATGAGGAAGGAAACCATCAAATATGGCCAAAAGCAGAACTTCTTATTTTTAAATTATAAAAGAAAATATTAAAATAAAGAAGAAAACAATTTAAGAGTCAAAACATTGAAAATACCATAAAATACAAGAGAAAAAATTCAAAATACTATACAAAAATTAGATTCAAAATAACAAGCAATAAAAAGACAGAAGGAGAACACTGCTTATGCCAGTTAATGCCAATGCAAAGTTGCAGTGTATGAGTAGCTGAGAGTGGAAGAAAAGCTCATTAAAGCACCTGAGGCCTGTTTCCTAATAAAGGGTCTCACCTGCCCCAGTAAAGGCAATAAAACTTTTAGTGGGACTCAGAGGAAAACAGACTAACAAAATGAACCAAAATAAAACAATTAGCAATTACAAAACCATTTACAGAAATAGTCCTTAAACAGAACGCATAATACAAAAGGGGTAAAAATCAAAATCTAAAGGTGAGACCCACAATAAACCTTGACAAAAGCAGTCACACTGGTACAATTCTCAGACCCCAAACAGCTTGCTGGAGCATCTTTATGGGAGAAAATGAAGTTTTTGGAAAAAACCCAGACAAATGTGAGAAGTTGATGTACTGTACAACACAAAGTTAGCACAGGTTACACTTGTGTGTGAAACTGGGGTGGTCGCATACTGTGATGCAGCATATCAATGAATGGCTTTAATTAGAACGTTAGAAGTTTGAGGAACACGTGGAGAGTCTTCGTTCTTAATGAATCAGCTTATAGTTAACCCGTCAAGGCTCCTCCATCAATATTGTGACTAAGCTGTGTGACGCCTGCATTGCCCGCAGCTGGCATATTTTCCTTGAACCTGCGTTGTCAATAGACATGAAACCAAGATGGACTGCATGATGAGGGCACACTGTCAAGCTTGGGTCACAAAGTTGCACAGGAGAGTTCAGCAGGTTTTCCATGGAGTAGACACTTTATTGCTGTTCTGGCAGATATAAACACAGGTCTCTTTCAGAGGCGATCCAGCCTGACAAGGGACAGCTGTCAAACTTGACGCATTGGCCCCGACTCCTGCTCAAAACAACACAAAGTCTTCTTCATCTAGATGATACAGCAGCTCGGTAGCAGCGGCCAGAGCAGAGGGAATCTGGGGTAAGAGAGACAGGAGAGTGAGACCTCAGGACGGCCACGGCTTGGTCTTTTAAATTTTCGAAGACCCGCGCGAGGAGCATGTTGTGCGGCAAGCCAGCAAGCCTGCAGCAGACCCCGCAAAGAGGAGCTATAAGAGTGAGTTTGTTTCCCATTAAAAAACTGTTTAAGAGAGGGTTTCTGAAGGGCGGCCATGTTACCCCTGCAGCAGCGTTCACAACACACAGAGAAAGGGATGGTACAAACATGCTTAGCACTTTCATTTTCAATAAACATGTTTCCAACTAAAAGTAAAGTGCATAAATAAATACATGATAAAAACAGTGTCTTGTGAGGAAGTTAAAATCAGCAATAAATAAGCCATTAAAACCAAATATAAAATTCAGAAGCCAGAATCGCCTTTAAAACCCTTGTCCTGTGCTCTCTCTCTCTCTCTCTTCTCTTTCTCACTCTGGCTTGCCCATCACAGATATACACAACAGGGCCAAGACCCTGACAAAAGCGGTCTTCTCCCTGACTCCCATCCCGGCCACCCTCCCTCGGTGTCTAACTGAATGCTTGAACCCAGCACCATCTTCCCTCTGCCTTAGCATCCACTGCACCCCTATGACTCCCATCCCAGCCACCATTCTTCTGAATCTACGGGGACGTGCTGAGTCCGGTTCCACCTTTTCTCGGGCCTCAGCTTCAGTGAGATCCCTAGGAGCCCTGATACCTCCTACAAGAGTGATCTGCACCACCCTTGAAGGTTCTTTTATGCAAAGCCACCTGCGGGGTTTCCCCTGATTGTTCCTCCACTTCCTTCTGCCCTGGCTCCCCACCGATTCTGCTCTCTCTCTCTCGTCTTTTCTTCTTCAGACTTTCAGAGGTGTTTGTTTGTTTGCTTCTCTTGTCTTTATTTTGATCTCATACCCTGGCTCCCGTTATACGCCTGTGGTGTGCGGGGTGCTAATTACAATCCACTGAGTGCATCATCTCACCTCCGCACTGAACACCCCACTGCAGCCGAGCGCCCACCCACACCGACCAAGCCATTCTGTTTTTAGTCTACAAATTTACCCGACCTCAATTTCATCAGAAGCAGCTATAGTTTTAATCAGTGTTGACTTTTGATCCTGTAGTTTCAATGGCAATAATTAACTTATCCTTTGAATGGAGAGGATTACTACAAGAACAATAAATACAATTGTGCCTACTTGAAGTCCTATTCTTTAAGCCAGTGAGAGTTTGACCGGCAACGATCCACATAATGAAGGCTGGGTGGTTCATTTCGAGTGCCCCAGAAACTAATAATATCCAGCAGTTTATGGCCAGCTGAGAATTTAAACCCAGCCACATGTGCTTTGCAGGTACTTTTTTCGTGTACACCAGCTGTTGTTTGGGACTGTGAGCCTGGAATACATTGACCTTTACCTGTGGCTAACAATTTATTAAAGAAGCTGCTGGTGGGCTTAAGCATGGATCTGCTGTCGTATTCAGGGGATGGAATCCAAATATTGTTGCCATGTTATTCTGCAGTGAGTTAATATTAAGACAGCTTAACAAAGAATTTTAATGGACAAATTGTTTTCAAGCTTTTAGTGAGTTCATCGCTAATGGAAGCAGTCAAGAGAGAATCGGAAAACAACTGTTATGATTTGGCTGACTGATGACTCTGTCTTTCTGGTATTGATTTACATAGGAAATTAAGTTTTTGTTGGATTCAAATCACAGCAGCCATATCATACGTATGTGAATGAAAATAAGGATAATTGAATAGTCTTGACCCCTGTCCATCTGGTACAGGATGGGAGTGCCTAAAAGATTTGTATTTGGGCTGTGCGGTATAACAACGGAAAATGTTTTGGGTGCATTAAAAGTTACGCTGGAATGGAGAAGAACTAAAATGTCCATAGGGGGCCAAGGGGGACACACAGCGGGGCTGCAAGGTACCGAGTTTTAGTTTCTCTACTAGTTTGTAATTTTGCTGGAAGTTCAGTTTAATTACCTTAGAGGTGTTTGTGAGTTAAGGTCAATATAAAGCAATAAATGTAACATATTCTAGAGTTTCATTCTGAATTTTTCATTGTATTTTGTTTTTCATGCAGTATGTATGATTGTTTATGTGGCTGAATTGTTATTCTTTTTATAGGATACTGCATTATTAAAGATGCCCAATATGGCAAATGTAGTGGCATCCCCTGCCACAGTACAATAATAATAATAATTATTATTATTTATATTTATGTAGCACTTTCCTCACTACTCAAAGCATTTTAGTGAGTGGGAAGCAACTTTATATGCCACTAATGAATGGCATCTACCCGGATGATGCGACAGCAGCCATTTTTGTGCCAGTGCATTCACCACACATTAGCTGTTAGGTGGTGAAGTGGTGAGACAGATAGTCAATTAGACACAGGAGGTGTTTAGGGGGCCAGAATGACTAGACTGTGGTGGGCAATTTAGCCTGGACATCGGGATCCACCCTGCTCTTTACAAAGGAGGCCCGGGGATCTTTCGTGACCACAGAGAGTCAGGTCCTCAGTTTTATGTCTCATCTGAAGGACGGTGCCATTTTTTCAGCACAGTGTCCCCATCACTGCATTGGCATCCACACGTAGACCACTGGTTAAGCGCCTCCTGCTGGCCTCACCAACACCTTTTCCTGTAGCAGACCAAGCTTTTCCTAGATGGTCTCACATCCACGTACTGGCGGGGCCTGAACACGTGTAGCTTCAGGTCGATGACCTCTTCTGAAGTGCAAGTGGTATGGCTACTGACTTGGACAATCAAATGTATTTTGTATCAAACTAACACCTGTTTGTATGTCTTACTTGAAATGTAAAACTATGGACATACCACCATTCAATAGTAGGATAGCTCCATTGCGGTAAATAGAACACAATAAACTGATAAAATCAACAACAACTTATAATAATAACTTCTTAAGTGTTAAATGTGGGATATTGGAAATCAGAATAGCACCACTTATATAGTAGTCACATTCATCAACCTTAATAAAAGGATAAGTGCCTGCGTGTCTGTTTGAAACTGGTTGCTATGTCTCTGTCAATCCAACAAATGGTGCATCCCAAACATTAACACTGCTTTTACAAATCCCATACCAAATATCATATGCATCGCATGGTGCACTGTAAGCATTAAGTTGAAGTCTGTGTTGATTACGTAGATCTCAACCCGTCTTAGACAAGTTGCACAGCTAGATCCACAATAAGAGAATATGTGTCTGTCCGTGTGTCTGACCGACTGCTATGTCTCTGTCCTTCCACAAGATGGCAAATCACAAACATTTTTAGTAATAAAATGCATTACATTTTTCATTCCAACAAATGGCACATCACAAACATTAACATTGCTTTTACAAATCCCACACCAAATGGGATATAATGGAGACTTAGGCTGAGGTCTACGATGATTATTTAGATTACAGCCCTTCTTAGAAGGGTAACACAGCTTGTTCTACAATAAGAGAATAAGTGTCTGTGTGTCCATCTGATTGCTGGATCTCCGTCATCCCAAAAGATGGCGCATCACAAATATTTTTCGTAATAAAATGCATTGTGTTTGTTTTTCCAATTGATGGCAACTCACAAACATTTATAGTAAAGTTTTGTATTGCACTGATGTGGCATTTATCTTTACAAAATGTATTTGATACTCGAAATTTGAAAGTCAGACTCAGTGGCTCAATAAGGTTTGCTTTCTCTTTATTTTTTTGGACCTTTGATACTTTGTGCACTCCCTGTAATCATCGCTCCTCCATGTTTGGTCCAGTAAACTGATCAGTTTTTGATACATTTTGGCCTCGTTCCTGGAATGCATGCTGTGATGGAGTGATGCCTAAGGCAGTGTTTCTCAACCTTTAAGTATTGGCGACCCGAGTTTTCATAATAGTTTTAATCGGGCCCCCCTAACGTTTTTTTGAAAGGAACCCACTAATACCAATTTGTTCTTTTTAAATTAATGATATATCATAGATGCATATTTTATTATACCTACTTAGCTTTTATCGACATTTATCTAACTCTATATTTATTTTTCTAGTATCAGAATGTAGTTTAAGTTAATTTGTTTTGGTTTCAATAGATGTATTTTTCATATTATTGATTCTTGTTTTCTTTTTTTCACATCTTTTGCACCCCCCTATGGGGGCCCACCCCACAGTTTGAGAACCACTGGCCTAAGGGATGCTGTAGTATTAGTTTTGCTGATGTCTTTATCCACTGACTTGTGATTCATACTCTCGGATGAAGCACCAGGATCAAACAACTTCTGCAGTCTTCCCTCTGGCTTTATTTAAAAATAAACAACAACAACAAAAAATTATTTATAAAGCACATTAAAAAGCAGCCAACGCTGACCAAAGTGCTGTACAATCAAAAATAAAATAAATACAATGAATCATATAAAAATTGGTCACATAGAATTAAAAATAAAGGAAAATAAAATAAATTAAAATAGCAGCAGCAAAATAACAATAACAGAAAAAATGACTCACTTCGACCATTGATTCGAAGGCCAGCGTGAAGAAGTAAGTCTTCTGTAATGACTTAAATGTGACTAAAGAGAGGGGCCATTCGGATAAACTCTGGTAAACTATTCAACAGAGAGGGAGCAGCTAACTGAAAAAGCCGGTCACCTCTCCGTTTATACCTTCATCTAGGGACCGTCTAGGAGCAACCGGCTAGACGACCTAAATGTCCACTTTGGGGTGTAATTTTTTAAAAGATCTGAGAGGTAAGAAGGCGCCAGTCCATTTGAAGATTTGAAGACCAAAAACAAAATTTTAAAATCAATTCTAAAACGAACTGGAAGCCAGTGTAGAGAGGCGAGTACTGGAGAAATACGGTCACATTTATGAGTATGAGTTCAATACCGGGCTGCAGCATTCTGCACCATCTGTAGGCGATGTAAGAATACCTACCTGATCATCCCCAAGGTACAGACTATTACGATAATCTAAACTAGAGGTTAGAAACACTTTTTTAAGATCATTTTGAGATAAAAAGGCCCTGAGCTTTGACACATTTTCAACTGATAGAAACAGGATCTAATTACAGCATTGATCTGTTTATCGAATTTAAATGTTCTCTCAAAAATAACCATCGAGTTCTTGGTATCAGGCGTCTCATATGATACCAGAGAATCAAGAGCATTATTTAGAGAGGGTAAAATTTCAGCTTTTCCAAAAGCCATTATTTCTGTTTTCTTTTCATTGAGCTGAAGAAAATGTATTGCCATCCAGGCTTTTATTTCATTTAAACACTCATGTAATCGGTGTGCTGAACCTACCTCTAATGTTTTAGATAGCAAGTAAAGCTGTGTGTCATCAGCATAAAAATAAAAAGAAAAGTCATATTTCCTAATAACGGAATCATGTAAAGAGTAAAAACGTACAGGACCAGAAATGGAACACCAGGGCTAAGAGGGGCTGAGGAGGATGAAGAATCAGCAAAGCGTACAGAGAAACTACGATTTGTTAGATAGGATTTAAACCATTCAAGGGCAGCACCCTGAACCCCGACATGCTGCCTCAAACGTGATAAGAGAATTGCGTGGTCCACAGTATCAAATGCTGCTGTAAGATCCAACAGAATCACCAGAGTCAGTTCTTAAAAGAAGATCATTGTAAACCTTTCAAAGCGCAGTTGCTGTGCTATGACGAGCTCTAAAACCAGACTGAAAATCATCCAATAAAATAAAATAAAGCTATAGGGGTGACTGTATTCATTTTATTTGCTTGCGGGAAATGTAAAAAAGGGCAAGGGTAGAACAGAGAGACCAGGACCCCGACACCCCACAAAATATCTCACTACTTAGAAACATTACCGCTGCCAACCACCACCCCCTGAAGTAACTGCCATATCCTAGCTGAAGATAGGCACACTTCCGATGATGTTTATTGTCACTAGAGATCTTTATTTAAACACTAAATGACAGGCAGCTGCACACAGAATAAATGCATGAAAACAAATCCAAATAGGAACTAATGACCTTTCTTCTTTTTGTAAATGACATGAACTTTGCGAAATGACACGAAAAATTTCACAATTTGTTCTTTTTTTTTTTTTTTTTTGCAAGGCGAAACGCTGATCGGGAAGCGGTAGAAGGATGCGATGACGGGCCATAGTCGGGAGACAGGCAGAGATCCTGACTGGTAGATCAAAAATTAAGAGCGCCAAAACCATGAGATTAAAAATCAAAATCGAAAAGAGAGCCAAAATTATGTTAGCAACATACTAAGAACATTTATCACAAAACTCACCTGAAGATTCAGAGGCTAGTATCCACAATCTCGGACACAGATGTGACCTTTCCATGATGTCACCTCCAGGTCGTTACCAAGGAAATCCGTAAACAAATGGCCGTGAGTACCAGGAAATAAAAGAGCAAAGAAGTGGTAAAAATAAGAACACATAAATCTCGAAACGATGTCAAAACCAAAGACCAGCGTAATAAAATAGAATCTGCAAATTGGAAAAATCCATTTAAATAGAGAAAAGTCCAGGAAAAAAAAAACTGCATGAACAGAGCAGAATAGATTTAACATGAAATACCAAATATAACAGACAATGAGTTTCACTGCAAATTCAATTTTGCACACACCGTTTCATTCATTACTAATTGTTAGTAATTGCTCTTGGTAATTGTGATTGTATTAACCTTCTTTTTCCATCACCCTGCCTGCTTTTATATTCTTTTCTTTTTATCTATTCTGTAAACTTGTAAGATGTCTTGGTTGCTGGGGACAACAGGTGCTAATGCATATAAAGCAGATGCCTCTTGCCTTTTCCCAGAACTACGCACTATATATAAAAGTCTGTTGATTTCCATACAAAAGGCCTATTTATTTTACCAAAAAAGAGTACAATATGAAACAGCAATACAAACTAACAGAAAGGCACCTAGCAGCATTGTGTGGGGCTAAATGGACAGCGGAGAGAATTGCTTTATAGCTCAAGAACCAGCTGGGCTTACAGTTAATTACACACCGTGTTCCCCCTTGTGTTAACAAGATCCCAGCCCTTCTCACCTGGGTATACCAGTTACATCTAATTGGGGTCTAAGGCAGGTTTACCAGTAGTAAAATGGACAGGAACACTGATTGGCTGCCATCCAGAGAACGAAATGAAAGTCTCCCGCTCTGTGTTATGATCACCTGCTGAGAAGTAAGAGTTGAGAAGAATGTTGAAGGGATAGAAAATGACAAGGACATAGAAGAAATGAACAGGCTCAGACAGAAATGTAATCAAAGTACAAGTAAGAGCCAGTAAGCCAAAAGAAACTGTCAAACACAAAACCGTAGTCATAGTCGAGAGTAATGTTGCAAAGTCCTCAAACTTGCTTGTTTTTATTTGGTCCTAACTAAAACAAATCTTTTAGTCGTCTGGTAAAGAAATGGATCTGAAGCTTGGATGCCAGAATTTGTGCACTGCTGTCTTATATACTGTATATGGGAGAAAATGACACCACGTGACTGGCAAAAGGTGTTGAAACTTTAAACATCAAGGCCACATAAGACTGACAAAATGGCAGCATTGAAACTTACAAGAAACAAAATTGTAATGCTAACATAACAATAACATTAACAAACAATAAGAAAAATATATTCAAAAATTAAACAAATCAAACAAACAGAGTCTAAAAATATTAAAAAACCTTACATTTATTACACTCTCTAAATCCTGTGCAGTTAGTCCATTGTGAATTGTATGACCCAAACTGAGCATATTTTACGAGATTCGGCTCCAGTCCTCATCTTTCATATTGTGGCTCTCCAATCCTTTTCATGAGCAAATAAAAAATAACAAAAGCAGAGCAGTCTTCACATTACTGCATAGCTTAGGGTACTTCATCTCCATCCATCCATTATCCAACCCGCTATATCCTAACTACAGGATCATGGGGGACCGCTGGAGCCAATCCCAGCCAACACAGGGTGCAAGGCAGGAAACAAACCCTGGGCAGGGTGCCAGCCCACTGCAGGGTACTTAATCTCTGTATATAAAATCCAACTTCTGTCTCTATGTCACTTCACTTTTCACGAGAGAACTACTTAACAAGATTTAGATTGGAGTTTTTTCCTATAATTTGCTTGAACATTTCGGTTGATTTTGCGACCTCTCTCATCGCGTTAAGTATCATAGTTCACTTGTGGTTCCGATTTATTTGCGCAATTCCGAGAATGAAGCAGCGGGCCGAGGGGAGGGGGAAGCGTGGCGTCAGGAGTGGGGAGCCGGCCTGGGCCCTCCTCATTCACGCGCCACGCGTCTAACCTATGCGTTTAGGGGTGTTCCTTGCCTCCGCTTAGCTAGTGATACCTGTTTGTTTATTGATTTTTAAAGTTTTTTCCTGTTTCACTACTACACGGGCGAGGCCGCGGGGGACAGCTAGTACATAATAATAATTCTTTATATAGCGCTTTTCTCACTACTCAAAGTGCTCTTCGTGCAGGGAGGACCCAGGATGTGAACCTGTGATCCACTTACTGTGAGGCAGCAGCGCTATTACTGTGCCACCTGCATGGTTAAACAAAACCCCCCAATTATCAGTCATTAGAAAATGAAAGCACTCACATCATTTCAAATATACAATGCAGTAAATGCCAAAAACATAATGCCAATAGAAAAAGGGTATCAGAAATTCAATTATAATGAAATCTTTGGAAAAGCAAACCTCTGCGGGTTCTCTGTTTCTGTGTATTGGATGGAACCAATCTATCCTCTACCAGGATAACAAAGTAACAAAATCACGATTTGATTAGATATTGGATATTCAAATGCTGCCAGTATTTATTTTTCGTCGTTAGGTCCGCTTCCAGTGTTGCTAGGGGCGTGGCGTCGGAGGTCAGAACCTATGCGTAATCAACGTGACAGGATAAAAGGACGGCTATGAGTGCAAATCCTTATCCGATCTGCAGATACCAAATCTCTGAAGTATTCATAGTTTATCACTGTGCTTGTTTTTCACGTATACTTTCGGTTTTCACCCTCTTGTTCTCCTGACCAGGATTACTGTCTTTTGTATTGCGTTTCGGTTTCCTTTCATTTCATTTTGTTTTGTTTGTTTTTTATGCCCATTCCCGGTGTTTGCTCACAAAGTTGATCTGCCAGTTTGCTGACAGAACATTGAAACTGTGGAGGTAACATGAAAAATTACTCTTAAGGAGCTCATTTTCCTGATGTCACTCCTCCTTTACATTGTATAGTGTTTTCAACTACCCCAGCTCAGAAATCTGCCTCTTTGACAAAAATATTCATGTAGATCTTCCATCCACCTTATGCACTGGTCTCCTCTCGACACAGGTTTGTCTTAAATTTTGGGTAGGACCACCATCTCCTGGATGCTTCTCATCATACAGGTATTTGTTTATTTAACTACTAGCAAAATACCCGCGCTTCACAGCGGCGAAGTACTGCCTTAAAATTTTTATTAAGAAGACAATTAAACCTTTTTAAAACTGAGGGAAAATATACCAATAATTATTTGTTAAGGATCTCTTTGTATGCCACGTTGTCAGTTCGGCCCTCTGGTTGTAACATGACCAAGTTGTGCGCTGAGCTTACTCTTGAGCATGCAACTTACAGTTGGCTATGTGAACAGTAATCTTGTTTCAAATCTCACAGCTTGGATTGCTGCTGTCATAATCGGTTTCAGTTTCATGGTTTGTTTCAATTATGACAGTATTTGTAGGACTTGTGTTGAAGAGACATTCTGCATCTGTCAAGCGTTGTAAGTATACAACCAGTTTGAATGATAACTTCACATCCAGCTTTTGAGAGTTTAAACATTTCTAAACATCAAAGTGTCCAGTACTGAAATCGCCACCTGTGAATCCAAGATGTTTAAGAGGCTTTGGCGGTTGTCCAAAGGTGTAAAATATTTGGCCATTTCGGTACACTTAAGAATTTCACTCTTCTAGTGCTCCTGTGTAGTATAATTATCTCCTGTACCGTCATCAGTCCACACCTTGAACCTGTCCCAGTCATTCAATACATAAGACACAATGTTCCTCCGGATATCAAGAGTGAGCCTGATATGGCCGTGCAATATGTAACAAAGAGAATGGAAAAGGCAGGTGCCATCTCCGGGCATGGAAACCACTTGGTAAGTGACAGTTCTTTGATCGATGGTGATCACCTCGATAGACATGTTAATGGGGGTACGGTTGGAATGATAAAGGAAATAGGTACCTACACAATAACTATAATCGTAATAAATGAACAATAAAACAGCGGAGAAGCCGTGGATTAAATAAAAAGGCTGTAGTTATCAGCAGGGAGACGTGAATACCGTGGCGAAGCAAGGAAGGGAATGTAGAGACTGGAGCGACAGACGGCCTTATATAGGCAGGCAGCCAACAACGTGGGAGGCGTGAGTGAGTGAGTGAGTGAGGGCTTTGCCTTTTATTAGTATAGATTGAGCAGTTTGGCTAACTATCGACTGCTATTTATATATTTGGATATACCACATTTACATATCCATGCCCAACTCTACATTAAATTTCATAATGGGGTGGGTGATCACTATAGTAGTTAGCAACCTGATCAGCCACTGGAGTGAAAGTTTAACTTTAGTTCAGTGGCAGAAAAAGGCTGTTATGCACAGGAGCCTGAGTTTGATTGCTGCCACTGTTATCTCAAGAAGAACAGCAGTAGGGAAGGGCAGCATCACCAAGTAGAGACAGTTACTCTTGGTCACGTGTGTAGGTGCACATTCTGGACCTTTTTGTCTTACCATTGGCAGGCTTCCCATGTACTCACTGAGTTTAAGTCCACATCCTGGCTGGCTCTCACCATATGTGCTTGTTTAGCTTTTGAAAACTGGATGGTCCTCTCAAGGAATAATCAATAAATTTTCTATATAGAGACACACAAAGACAGAGAGAGAGACTTAGAATGGGTCTGTGGATGTTTAGAACTCAGGTCAGTCTAAAAAACCCAGCTAAGATTCACAGCGTCGATATGACGATGATTTATTTATTTATTTATTTATTTTTGGTGGGGACCCCAGGAACGCACCCAGCATTGGCTCAACTCACACACACTCCCTCACAGAGACAAAAAAGCAGCCAGTAATGAAACAAAAAATTAAAGTATGTATTAAACAATAATAAATTAAATATAGGCAAACTACAACGATCCCACTCCAGTTCCCTTCCGGCGATTATACAATAAACTCAAATTAAGCAACCACAAATTACTAACAAAAACCATACACGATGAACTCCATGAAGACTGCAACTGATGAAATGAAATGATGGAGGTAGATAGTCCAGAGATCAGCACACTACTGTATATGTGAATGTAAAGGTCAATCCTACCGGTATGTCCTGATGAGATGATAACGTGTGACGGGATCTTCGCAGGATGACAACAAATCCTCAGACAGTCTTCATGCAGCAGGAAGACACCAGACAGTCCATACACCAAAACAGGAGACGATCCAGGGCAAACAAGAATCCACAGGTATCAAAACAGGAAAGCAAACAGACAGGCGACTGCAGACACGAAACACAAAAGACTTTTTTTTTTCTCTGTAGAACTGGCCTCCTTTTAAATCTCACACATCCTCCTTGTCCCCAGCAGCCCCTGCACCCTCGGGAGACGACAAATCAGAACAACTGCAGGGACTGCTGGGAGTTGAAGTTTCATTCCCCAGCAGCACCTCTACACCATTTACAGCAAAATAACAATGTTTAATTAATGCTACAGCAACTAGGTAAAAAATGAGGCCATCTAGGAGGACAAAGAGTCCATAAGCCACCACGTACTTACCAGAGTTCAACAGAAAACTTTAATTCTCAAGTTTCCTTCTCACTAGTAGATCTTGAGTTGCTTGTCCATGCTGGTAACCACAAGGGCTGTGTAACAGTCACAAATCGTCTTCTTTTCTTTCTTCCATTTTGCTTTCCAGTATATCATACTCCATGTACCATATTGACCATATCCTATGACCTTATGACAAAGAACCTAACAAATATAACTTAATGTATAAAGTGCAATTGTTGAAATCTTTTTCTGTACACATCCCTTTGAAAGGTACATCAGATTAGCATCCACTGGGATACTTCTTGAGTAGCAAAGGACTCCTGTTCTCCCTGCATGTGTGGCATCCACATGGAGGAAATATTAAATGAAAAGGCATCAGCCGAAGAATATAGAACAAAGCTTCCAAGGCTTCCTCCCTGTGATTACCTACTAAATGCCAGGGATAAAGAGACCACCAGGATGGCACAAAGCAGAGATCAGTTCCCCAGGAGACCTCCATTAAAGGACATACAGGAGTGGTCTGGTACATACTTACCTGTACATGCTGTGACTGAAATATATGCAAATCCCCCTGCATTGTTTCATTTGTAATTTAAAACCGTGGAGCAGAACAGTAAATCAAAGAATGTCCTAAACATTATGGAGGACACTGTTCTGTTTATGTTTGAACGTATATTTTTATTATCCATTCAGCAAGGTGGATCTGGTTTTGAACCAAGAGCCATGATTCTTCATTTCATCTCCTTAGTGTCTGTTTGACCTGCCTGTACTAAATTCAACAATAAACCAGATTAGTTAAGTCTCTTTAGTGCTGCCTTCATCCTGCCTGAATCAGCAAAAATGTGTTCATTAATAACTTAGAGGCACATTAGCTTCATGCCTATCCATGTGTCTATTAAGACGGAGGCATATTGACATTAATTGGGTAATTCTTCATTAAAACTGATTGATGGTTGGCAATAAGCTCTCATAAAGTGATGGTCAGGTTTTTGAGAACGAGGTATTGCAAGGAGACGGGAAGCAGGCAGCGTTTCAGAGACAAACACCGAGTGACACGGCAGCTGCTCGAGCTGACTAACTTAAGGCGGCGGTTAAAGGCGCCGCCATTGCTAATATTGAATCAACCCCATTCACTCATGAGCAGTGATCCTAGAAATGAGTTTGCTGTCAATGAATTTACACTCAGAAAAGATTGAAAATCTGCATGCGGGCGATTTGGTGAGCCGAAAAATAGCATATCAGTTTGAATATTGGGACAAGGGGCACAACTGCGGTTTTAAGCAAAAGTATTTGGTTTACATTTACATTTATTTGCTTAGCAGATGCTTTTTATCCAAAGCGACTTTCAAAAGAGGTCAACATAATCGAGCAAACATCAGTCTGGGGGGAAATGGTTGGGAAACAAGTGTTACCGGACAAGGGTGCAAAATGGATCATCAGAAGAAAAGAGTTCAGAACTAAATAGAAGCGAGCTTAGATTACAAAACCTAACCAGACAGAAATTCACCAAACAAAATTCTTCTTAAACATACTGAGTGAGTCAGTAGTTTGGATGAAGGTGGGAAGCTTGTTCCACCAGCTTAGAAGCAACTAGAAAGAAGGTTGGAAACATCAATGGAGGAGAGAAGAGAGGTAAAGGAGAACGTTGTGATGTGTTCAGCAGACTGTCAGGGACGCACACCCCTCGGTGTCCATAGCATGGATAAATGGGGAGGTAGAAAGGTCCAGAGTGCGTGATGCTTGACTTACCAAAACAGTCTTGATTACATGCTGCTTGAGTTACATAAACAGCGCCCCTCATTGTGCGACGCATGCACCCCTTAACTTTCAGAAACTGTAACCCTCGGGTGTCAACGGCCTAGTCAGCCGTTTATGTCACCTAATGATTGGCTGCTTCTGGAGCTCATGATGGAGCAGGCTGGCTGGAGAGGATGGTGAGAATTGACTGTTGATGACAGACACCTTTTCCTGTAAACAAAAGTTGCCAAGTCATGAACAGTCAAGGAAGTTGAGGGTGAAGGCGGTGGAGAGTTGAGGATGGAGGTGAAAGCAGAGAACAAGTCCTGAGTATTATGAGTGTTGCAAAACCTATTTTGAAAGAAGCTTACCTTAGCAGTGGTAGTAGCAGAAGAGAAGGAGGCTAGAAGAGATTGATACGTATCCAGGTCAGCCTGGGACTGTGAGTTCCTCCATTTCTTTTCAGCCATCCTAAGCTCTGTCGGTAGACAGTGTAGAGCTTCAGAAAGCCTTGGGCTGGAGGGTCTTTCACATACAGGCCTAGTGGAGAGAGGACAGACAGTATTAAGGCAAGAAGTCAGAGTTGAGCAGAGGGTGTCAGTGGCAGCACTGGTGTCAAGAGAGGAGAGGTGGACAGGAGGAGGGAGAGCAGTGGAACCTAGGTTAAGAGAAACCGGGGGGAAGAAAGGGAGCGAAGGTGATGGCAGAAGGACACATTGGGAGGAAGGAACAGAGAGAACTGAACAAAAATGTGATCAGATATATATAGTGGAGAGACTGTTGAGTTTGTGGGCTGTGCAGTTCCATGAGAGAACGAGATCCAGAACTTTACCTGCTTTGTGAGTGGGAGAAGTGTGGACCTGTGGCAGGTTGAAAGAGGAAAGAAGAGAAAGGAAGTCTGTAGAAGAAGGACTATCCAGTTGGATGTTTAGGTCTCTGAGGATTAGAAGTGGACTGCCATCACCTGGAATAGAGAGGAGCAACATGTTGAGGAAGTTCTCTACTGGACGTGGAGGACAGTGGAAGAGAAACAATGTTAATGTTAATGGGGCAGGAGACAGTGATTAAGAGTTACTCAAAAGAGGTGAAGTTGCATATATGGTGTGAATCTCCAGTTTTTGGAGACTTGAAGATATTTTAATAATAAGAAAAAAGGATAATGGATGGATGGAGGGAATAGGTAATGAGCATCATGTTATCAAAGTTCCATACAAACAAAGGAAAGGTCACCTATAGCAAGAAAACTGAAGTACTCAAGTCTAAAAAATACGGTTGGTGGGGTAAGTGGAAGACAGAGACGAAACTGGCACTAGGAAAAGGAGGAACAGAAAGTACTATCATGATTATAACTGAGAGCATTTCAAAAAGTTTACAAAAGAGCAAGCCATTTACCCCAACATGGCTTATGCTGTTTTATTTATAACATACAGTACGTTATATACTCTGAGAAATTTAATCCAGTTTAGGGTTTTAAGTTCCGGCACCTATACAGTACCTACACTGTTATAGTATGTCTCCAGTTCCTAAGCATTTACATTGTGAAAATGAAGAGTCTTGAGACACAAAGAAAAGGTTTGGGGCAGCCACCCATATACTTCAAGCCTGGCTGCAAAAAGGCAAATAAGTTGTACAGATGTGTACACAGTTGAGTCTAAAACAGAACTGAGGTTACAGGGAAGTTGCCTTGTGGGCAGGTGGAAGTGACGCCATTGAGGCCCGGAACTGGAAGTGGTGTTCTTAGGGTTCTTAGGGCCGGAAGTGACGTCATCGGTTATGCAGAGATAACAGAGGAAGGTTTAGTGCACCCCGTCATCCCCTGGTCTGGTGTGGAATTGCTTTCATTTGGTCCATTTAGCCGACTCCCATGCACATGTGTATGACAACATATATTCTAACATTTGGCTGATATTAAACCTTACCCAGCTAATTATCAAAATCACTTATCTATCCACTTCCTGAGTCCATTTTTTGCACAGTGTGATTGTGGGGAGCATTTAATATGAGGCAGGCAGCTCCGGATGGGACGGCAAGTCACTAAAGCCGACATCACATCACGCAGTTTCTAGTCGTTGAATATGTCAGACTTGCCAGATTGAGTTGCTAGTCTTGTTGCCGGATCATGTCAGTTTTTCACAACTGAAAATCGCTGGGCATGTCAAATTTATCATCTATGTGCCAACCTTTGTTGGAGAAAATTTTCTAATAACCCTTTAGCATCTTTGACTCTTAGAATCATAAGGTTTTTCTTTGTTGAATAACAGAGTACTGTTTAAAGAGATGCAGCTGTATTCCAGTTATCCTTGAAAAGTTGCCATAAGTTTATCAGTACAACACAGATGCTTCTCTAGGAACTAGCCACTAACCTTGAGTCTCAGCAACAAAAATATATTCCTCTATTTGTGTTCAGTTTATCCAATGCAATAAAAGGATAAGTGACTGTGTGTCTGCCTGGTTGCTATGTCGTTATCTGACATTCCAACAGGTGGCATATCACAAGCATTAGCACTACTTTTATGAATACCATACCAAATGGCATAAAACTGAGACATATATCAACAGAATGCACATCACACATTTGTAGGAATGCATTATTAACACATGAATTACAAAATACATTCCAATAGATGGTACAGTGCAAATGTTAATGGTGAGGTCTACATTGGTTAGTTAAGTTTCAGCCTGTTTTAGATGGGTAAGCACAGCTAGTTGTCCTTTTACCTTTTTAAGTAAACATTCGTACCAATAATTTGCAAGTATATCGTAAAGATGTTGTTTTATATATTCTTATATATAAATATATATATATATTGTGACAGTTAGGGGGTGCTATCGCTCCCTTGAACCCCTGTCCACGACTCCAGACACCAGGTAAAAGTCCAATAGTTGACTTTATTTAATCGCCACAGTGCACAAAGCACCCTCTCCTCCACAATACTCATAAACAAACCAATAACTACAATAATAACAATCCTCCACACTCCCAGACACGTTGCCCTCCTACCACCCAGCTCAGCTCGCCGTCTGGGAGCTCCCGTAGTCCTTTTATATACCCTGACCCGGAAGTGATCTCAATCCCCAGTCCATGTGATCTTGTATCACTTCCGGGTCAGGTAAAATGTTCTTTTCTTCACCCCGGAAGCCCGTCGCTCTTCCTTTGACGAACTTCCGGGTTAAAGGGCACAAAGAAGTCTTCGGTCCTCCCTGCAGCTCCCTCTTGAGGCCCCTGTGGTATCCAGCAGGGTCTTGTATAAAAACTACATGTCCCATGACTCCCTGCTGGTCATCGGGGCACCTCCATACTGCAGGGAGGGCTCCATCTGGCGGCCTGGGGGTATATAAATATATAAATATATATATATGTAGTCCAAACAAAGAATTGTTAGCATATGCCCAGAGGGTACTGGGCGGTCTCTTGGTCTGGAATCCCTACAGATTTTTTTTTTTTTTTCTCCAGCCTCTGGAGTTTTTTTTTTTTTGTTTTTTCTGTCCACCCTGGCCATCGGATCTTACTTATTCTATGTTAATTAGTGTTAACTTATGTTTATTTTTTATTGTGTCTTCTATTTTTCTGTTCTTCATTTTGTAAAGCACTTTGAGTTACATTCTTTTGTATGAAAATGTGCTATATAAATAAATGTTGTTGTTGTATCTGTGACTACAGGGCAGCAAAAAATATGTTGCTCAGTTTGCTCCAAGGGGTGTCTTTGCTACATACGTTTCTTCTATATTTGCTGGAGTCCTAAGAGCCTTTGTATTCTATGAAGTGAAAAACGGGTTCAAGAGGAATGTGGGATGAAGAATTGTTCCCTGTAACCTTCCAGCACAGTTGTGCTGACCATTTTTTCCGACAGCCAATAGCATGCTGCCTGATAGAGTTGGTGCTGCACAAAGGGTTATCAGCCATGGGCCGCTTTTTTCTTTTTTCCATTCTGTAGTAGTACATAAAACACGAGACATCAAACAGTATGTCTGGAAACGTTTTCATACATTAATTTTGCAGGCATTATTTGCTATTTAAAGATGAATATCTAGTGAAAGAAAAATCACTGTAAGTGTGCATATCCTCAACTAGGATAAGGCAGTTGCTAAATAATAGCAGGTGCTGAGGAGGCTGGCAGTGGAGATTTTCTGTGTACAAAGTGGAGAACATTCAGCAATATGCACGATGGTGGCTATTGGTATGTCTTCGGATGGAAATGTGCAGCATGTCACATTTCTTAAGAAAATGGTACTGCACTCCTCTGCTGTGAAGTGAATGAGAGGCAGACATAGAATTGATTTTACCGGTGTGGGACAGATTGCATGCATTATGCTACTCTAGGAAGAATATATGCAGAAAAAATATTCAAACATAATACATGTGTATAAATGAGAGGGTTGGTCAGAGGAATGGTGAGGATACAGGGAGTAGAGTTGGCGAAGGTGGATGAGTTTAAATAATTCGATCAACAGTACAGAGTAACGGGGATTGTGGAAGAGAGGTGAAGAAGAGAGTGCAGGCAGAGTGGAATGGGTGGAGAAGAGTGTCAGGAGTGATTTGTGACAGACGGATATCAGCAAGAGTGAAAGGGAAGGTCTACAGGATGGCAGTGAGACCAGCTGTTATATGGGTTGGAGACGGTGGCACAGGAGACAGAGCTGGAGGTGGCAGAGTTAAAGATGCTAAGATTTGCATTGGGTGTGACGAGGATGAACAGGATTAGAAATGAGGACATTAGAGGGTCAGCTCAAGTTGGACGGTTGGGAGACAAAGTCAGAGAGGTGAGATTGCATTGGTTTGGTCATGTGCAGAGGAGAGATGTGAAGGATAGAGCTGCCAGGGAAGAGGAAAAGAGGAAGGTCTACGAGACGGTTTATCGATGTGCTGAGAGAGGACATGCAGGTGATGGGTGTGTGACAGAACAAAATGAGGAGGACAGGAAGATATGGAAGAAGATGATCTGCTGCAGCGACCCCTAATGGGAGCAGCCAAAAAAAGAAGAAGATGCTGCTGCAGGAAAAAACAATAGTAAAGACGGAAGTGTGAAAAAGGATTTAATGTCCATTGTTTTACACCCAGAAAAACAACTTTAAAAACCAATAACTTATTTTTGTGAGTTTCGCTTTTCTTTTTTTTTAATTCCATTTTATTTTCAAAAAATACAATATTAGATTGGCATGCTGCTTAATTAAACAAATAATAATAACTTAACAGATACAACAGTTAGAATACAAAGAAGAAAAACAACAACAAAAAAGAGCAAAACAAAATACAATTCAACCTCCAACATGTCTCATGTTTTGCCATTGATAAATTGTCTGTGAAATGAAATTTAATGCTAGTTTCATAAAACCATACACGAATTGAAATTTGCACATCACTAATAATGGTGATGAAGATGTATTGGACACTGGAGAATAAATGAGTTGCTTGGAGAAAGCTCCCCAAACAATAAAGAAGTGATGTGATTAGCTAAACAAAAGGCGATATTGTAGTCTATAGGCTTGTGGGACAAAGTTCAGAAAAATGTTACTCATTTAGGATGTGAAAAAACAAAATCCTACAATATTATTACGAAGGAGTGACAAACTAATGTGGTTCAGATTTGCAGGAAAAACTGAACTACTTGCGAAAAGTGAATAGACATAATCTTCAAAGGTGTCATTGGCTTGTGTTATTAAAAGACAACTCTGTCCTCATATGTAGATACTTCATAGGTAGTCATAATTTCAAACATGCAGTCAGAGCTGGCTCTAGTGTTTCTGCTGCCCTAGGTGAAGCTGTAAATGGTGACCTGCTACCCTCGATCACTCACAGACCTACACATGGAAACCTGGAGACACGAGAGTAGAGACAGGATGGAGGAGTGCGCACAAAACAGTGAATTTACAATTTTAGAATGTCGAGGGGGATGTTTGATTTTTTTATAGCCATGTCTGTTTATAAGGCTCTCTCAGAAAAATATGCCATTTCAGAAAACATGCAGGAATTGAGCTGTACTAGCAGGTTTTATTTATTTATTTTGTATTTAAAGGTTTTCTAGGAAGAAAAACACACCTGTGGCCTGCAGGGGGTGCTCATCTCCCAACGCCCAGGGCCGGTGCTACTATTAAGGTGAATTTGGTATTCGTCTAAGGCGCAGATCATAAACAGGGGGGAAACCCAGCTGCATAGGTTAGCTACCGAAGCTTGGCCTATAGGTGCAAAATAACCTAGCACCAGCACTGCTAACACCCGACACAGACAGACACATACACAAGTTCACAAGCACAACACAGGCTTTATTTTTCTATGGGAAATGCTTCACAAGTTTTCCACCTGCGCAGCACAATACATTAAAGCACCAAGCACAGTATAGCACAACAATGGCACAGTGTTTTCTTCTTCTTTCCTTGTCTCTCTCTCTCTCTCTCTCTCTGTCTCCTTCTGCCTCCTCTCCTCCTGGCAAGCATCATCCTCTCCCTCCCAACTCTGGCTTTTGGAGCAGTGGCAGCAGGCTTCTTTTATCCTGCATTCTGGTGGCCTATTAGCATGATCCGGAGGCACGTCCGGGTGAGGCGAAAGCCTGACAAAGTAGGCCTCCACAATTCCTGCAGGACTCCCTGGTGGCACCCATGGAACCCAACAGGGCTGAACTATCAAACTCCAACTCCCAGCATGCCCTGTGGGAATCCATGGAGATGCCACAACTCAAGGGGGCTGCAATCTAGTGATCTGGGGGAGATAATGCCTTGTGTATGTTCTCTCCCCCCAGTCCTTCCATTAAAAAGGTGTCCCGGGCATGCAAGGTTGCCAGCCATCTGCCACACTCTATTTAAACTATAGTAGTCTGTCCTCTGTAGCTCCCTATTTAAACCACCAGACTACCAAAAATCTTATGACGATGGTGACAATTTTGTTAAAATAGCTACATAAACTGAAAATACTGAAATAAATTAGCAAGCTTAATATAACAATACAACTTAATGATACTAAAGCATACTGATTATCCCTAAAGATTTACCACTGACTATTATTTATGCATTCTCACTAATGTATGCAAATAACGCAATATGAGTATCCAATCAATGCACAGCCTCAGAGTTTTTCCAGTGGCAGGCAGACCAGGGAGAACTTTTTCATGAATGGTGGTGAACAATGCAGAACGATATCTGCTGTGCTTTAATGCAAATTTTAATGTAAGCCAAAATTAGGAGATACTCATATCTTGAATTAAATCAGTCTTTAGCAATTCTTTCAAGAGCTGCTGCCATTTTGATCGTTTAATTTTTGCCATGTTTGTCTTTCTTGTGCTGTGCCAGTTTGAGGATTGTCATTATTATTATTATCTATGTTGTAGCCTATGGTTTTTGACCCCATGATTAGGAAGACCACCTAGTTCTGGTGGCTCGTGTAGGTCATCAGAAGTTTAGACCGAACATCATTTAACATTAAACGTATCCTTAATAGAAATCAGGCAGTTTTATGAAGTCAGAATGTTTGCAAGTCAGTGGCTGTCTAGTTCACCTAAATGACAGAGCCGGCCCTGCATACAGAATAAAGGATAAAAAGGAAAAGAACATTTCAATTTGTCCATCATTGTGTTATTAACTTTAACTTCATTGCCCACCATTATAGTTACTGGGTATGTGTTTTGTCAGTGTGACAGGTATAAAAAAACAGCAAATGGAGGTTTTTGGCAGACAATTATCGACCAGAGTGATTGTAGAAAGAACAAAGCTAATAACACAGCAAGTACTTCTTGCCTTAAGTGAACAGTAATATTTGCATGAGAGTAACAATTAAAATGAATGGCGCTCTGGGCGAGTGTTCTCTTTAAATTGTATTGACTGCTCACTTCCTGACCCAAGATAAAGATACAGGACAGTAGATGCTGATTAGTTTCCAGTTTCAAGCATACAATCCTTTATGCTGTCCAAACAGCACACTGCAGTTTAATTAACATTTTCTTTTTCTTTAAGACCACCCCCAACTCCAATCTATTGAGCCTGAAAGTAGAGGGTGTGTGTCGCTCTAAGAATTTTTAATTTTGGAAATATGTGTGCCAGTGCATGCCAGTCCTGGTCATATCCCCTACCCCAACTCCAATCCATTGAGCCTTACAAGCTATTCAGGTTCTTTTACCTGCTTGAAGTTCCTGCTTGCATCAAGAAGCTCACATCACTTTCTTTCAAATGTTGCTTGGATTTACGAGAAGTGGGATGGATAGCCTCCCTGACACAGCCTTCCAATAAGTGGCATTCCACACACATCTCCATATTGCATAATGTCAATATTGTAACAAATGGATCAAATAATGTCTGGTCTCCAGGCAGCTACAAGATAAAAATGGTGTGTTCTTTGCTTAAGGCAAATGAAAGGAAAATAATTTTGTTATGTCTTTTGGGAAAAATTAGCATAACAGATCACTGCTGATTAAGTCAAATTGGTAACAATTTAGAACTATGCTTTAAGGACCTACTGTATATTACATTTTGGCCAGCAACACAAGCAAAGCTATTTGTTAAGTAGTAGTAGAAAAGGTATTGTCACGTGTGCTGAATTCAGTAAAATCCGTACTTGCATGTACAATTAACTTAAGAGACTAAGACATTTGACAAATGAGAGGAGATCGTTCAGTCTATCAGGCTTGTTTATTTAGCTATTCTGTCCCAATATCTCATCCAGATTTTTCTTAAAGGATCTCAAGGTTTCTGCTTCAAGTACATGACTCAGTAGATCCAGATTCCCATAAACTCTTTACCCGGAAGAAGTGCCTCCTGACATCACACTTAAGTGCACTTTCCTTAATTTCCACTAGTGTCCTCGAGTGCATGATTCAGCGTTAAGTTGAAGGAATTCTGACGGATTCTGCTTTATCAATACCTTGGAGGATTTTGAAGATTGGTTTAGGTCCCTGCTCAGGCTAAACAGGTTTAACTCTCGGAGTCTGTCACAGTACGACATGTTCTCAAGTCCTGAGATGCACTTGGTCGCTCTCCTCTGCACGGCTTCAAGTGCTGTTATGTCTTGTTTGTAGCATGATGACCAGAACTTCACTGATCTACTACTAAGTCGTTTGCCTGTCATGATAATGTAATCTCAGATAAAGGAGCACTGGAATGGAAGGAGTGGAAGAGTCCTTTCAGCAGACTGGCCGGCCCAGCGCTGACTCAACTGTGGAATGGCCAGTAGCGGGTCTAGCCGCACCTTTCCTAGGTTTCCAAAATCGAGCTGCTACTGAGTTGGCAAGGTAGGATCCAGCATGAGTGAAACGCGTAGCAAAAGAAATTCCTCAGTCCAATAAAGTTTGTTTTAAAAAGGTTTAGTGAAAATTCAAAGCAAAACAGTTCACACAAAAACAGAGAAAAAAAAGTTTTTACACATGCAGGATAAAAGATAAAAAAGGAAAAAAGGAATATTTCTTCTATAGACGTAGCTTTTTGTTGTCAAACTTCAATTACTTTTGACGCTTAAAGATTGTGTTATTTCTCTATAGCAAACTTACAGTTAGGTCCATAAATATTTGGACAGAGACAACTTTTTTCTAATTTTGGTTCTGTACATTACCACAATGAATTTTAAATGAAACAACTCAGATGCAGTTGAAGTGCAGACTTTCAGGTTTAATTTAGTGGGTTGAACAAAAAGATTGCATAAAAATGTGAGGCAAAAGTAATTGGACAAATTAAATAACTGGAAATAAAATATTCATTTTTTAATACTTGGTTGAAAACCCTTTGCTGGCAATGCCAGCCTGAAGTCTTAAACTCATGGACATCACCAGATGCTGGGTTTCCTCCTTTTTAATGCTCTGCCAGGCCTTTACTGCAGCGGCTTTCAATTGCTGTTTGTTTGTGGGCCTTTCTGTCCGAAGTCTTCCACTTCTTTGCTTTAATAAACTCCTGGGTTGCTTTGGCTGTATGTTTTGGGTCATTGTCCATCTGTATCATGAAACGCCACCCAATCAATTTGACTGCATTTAGCTGGATTTGAGCAGACAGTATGTCTCTGAGCACCTCAGAATTCATTCGGCTGCTTCTGTCCTGTGTCTCATCATCAGTAAACACTAGTGTCCCAGTGCCACTGGCAGCCATGCACGCCCAAGCCATCACACTGCCTGACTCCACCGTGTTTTACAGATGATGTGGTATGCTTTGGATAATGAGCTGTTCCACGCCTTCTCCATACTTTTTTCTTGCCATCATTCTGGTAGAGGTTGATCTTGGTTTCATCTGTCCAAAGAATGTTTTTCCAGAACTGTGCTGGCTTTTTTAGATGTTCTTTAGCAAAGTCCAATCTAGCCTTTCTATTCTTGAGGCTTATGAGTGGCTTGCACCTTGCAGTGCACCCTCTGTATTTACTTTCATGCAGTCTTCTCTTTATGGTAGACTTGGATATCGATACGACTACCAAGCCCTGGAGTGTGTTGTTCACTTGGTTGGCTGTCGTGAAGGGGTTTCTCTTCACCATGGAAATGATTCTGTGATCATCCACCACTGTTGTCTTCCGTGGATGTCCAGGTCTTTTTGCATTGCTGAGTTCACCAGTGCTTGCTTTCTTTCTCAGGATGTACCAAACTGTAGACTTTGCCACTCGTAATATTGTAGCAATTTCTCAGATGGGTTTTTCTGTTTTCGCAGCTTAAGGATGGCTTCCTTCACCTGCATGGAGAGCTCCTTTGACCGCATGTTGTCTGTTCACAGCAAAATCTTCCACATGCAAGCACCACACCTCAGATCAACTCCAGGCCTTTTATCTGCTTAATTGATAATGACATAACGACGGACTTGAACACACCTGCCATGAAATAGCCTTTGAGTCAATTGTCCAATTACTTTTGAGACCCTGAAATGAAGGGATTGTGTTAAAAAAATACTTTAGTTGCCTCACATTTTTATGCAATCGTTTTGTTCAACCCACTGAATTAAAGCTGAAAGTCTGCACTTCAACTGCATCTGCGTTGTTCTTGTATTTAAAATTCATTGTGGTAATGTACAGAACCAAAATTAGAAAAAAGTTGTCTCTGTCCAAATATTTATGGACCTAACTGTATATATTCTTTACTCAATACATTCAGTTACGTTCTGTATGTACGGCACATTCAATACGGTCAGTACGATAAGTTACGGGACACGGTTTGAAAACTGTTTGCCCTCCATGCATAATCATCTACAAGGCAAATCACAAACTGGTGCTAATCTGTAGTCAGACGGACAAGAAGTCATTAGAATATTCCATTTCAATTTAGCTTCTAGGAGTTATATTAGAATCTCACATAGAATACGCATTAATGTATTAGCAAGCATTTTAACATAACTAAGAAAATACTTCTCTTGATTTAACATAACCTAACTAACAATCGGCTCTTACAGGGGGAAGGTGGCGTGTGGTCCCATTAATGCATTATACCATTGAAGCCTGACATTCCTCGATTTATTATCAACAGTTTTTACGATATAATCTAACATTTTATTTGCCTTTTTAAATGCTTCTGCACATGATATGTCAATGCAAACCCCTAAATCCTTTACAGAAGTTGCTTCCTGTAGCGTAGTGGCTCCCATCTTGTATTTATAATTGACATTCCTTTTGTCCATGTGTAGCAACCTTGCACTTTTCAATACTAAACTGCGTTTTGCAAGAGTTCACCCAGTTCTGAAGGTTGTCTAAGTCCTTCTTAATTGTTTTTACTGCCTCTTCAGTATCTTCTGTTCTTCTGATTTTAGTATCATCTGTGAAGATTACTAACAAAACACACAAAATAAGCACGTGTTTAAGGCATCAAGGGAAGGCACCACAGACATTTTCCGTTGCTGGATTTAACAGTGGACTGTATGGTGCAAAACTGTAAATGGTGCAGATGAACCAGGCTCCATAAGAAAGGGCTCCTACATGAAATGAATTGGTACACAATAATAAAAATAATACTAAAATAATAATAGCAATTAATGATGTATATTAATCTTGGAAATACAACAAAATTCAAATCTGGTAACTGGCACACAGTCCACCGAGGCTCACGTGATTGTTCTCACCTTGGCCATGTCGGCGGTCCCATTGAGTCGTCCACTGAGAGTGAGTGCAGCTCATATACAGTATATGGGGGCACCAAAATCTTTTAAATGCTCAGGGCCTCTAAAGGTCTTAATCTGACCCTGACAACACTGGAATCCATGTCATTAAAATAAATCTTAAAAAGTAAAAGCCCAAGAGCAGATCCCACAAGGGGCTTCACTGATGACCTCATTCTATTTAGATCCTTCTCCTCTTGTACTCTGTCTCCTGCTGTTTAACAAACTTGAGAACGTGCAACACACCTCCTCTCCCCTACACCATGATGAAAAAGAATGTATTAAAATACATTACATAATTTCGTTTTATTTAATACTAGCCGTGTAAGCCTGTGCTGTAAAAAGCCCGGGGTCCTACAAACTATTGAAATCGTCAGAAAACAAACTGAAATATAGAGATGTCAGGTAACTGAAAGGATCTACTCTGGGCATCTCTCTCCTGGGGGGGATTCATTTTGCTGACTTGCTCGCATCGCTTGTGCATTAGCGGTCGGAGGAAAAGTAAATAGGATACTGTTTTGCCGATGTTAGCGGCTAAGAGACTTTGTCTTTCCTCGGAGGTTTCGTTTTGCCAACGTGCTCTCCTTGTTTGTGTATTAACGCCGATGTTAGCGGCTAAGCGAGTTTGTCTTTCTTCTGGGGTTTTGTTTTGCTGATGTGCTTACCCTGCTTGTGTTATAAATGGCTGTTCCTTTTGGGGGGAAATAGCTCCGTAGTTGGAATAAGTTCTTTTGTAATTGCAGTGTTTTAAGTAACCGAAAACTATATAGATATGATATTAAAAGGTGATATCCCTCCCATAGTGAAACGGTGGTAAAAATCACATAAGAGAAAATAACTTAACTTTCTTTACTGACGATTTATACGGCATTACAGACGGGAAGCCATAATAGCATGACAATACCAAGGTGGGATCTCGATCTATACAGTCTACCATTTTCCGTCGCTGCGCTGGAAGGCTTTTCAGGACGGATGACGATATCACCCATCTGTCTGTCGGCTTCAAAGTGTTTGGCGGCTGTTCAAGTCTTTTTATACTGTCTTTTCCACGTGCAGGCCCCCATGTCGGCAAATAGTCCATTTCCAAACAAGGAAAGAAGATTTTGTGCTGACTATACATTCCTCCAGCTGTCTTTGTCTATCTTGTCCTATGCTTGGCCCAGCAATTCTAAATGCTGAGAGCCCCTGTGTGCTAATTTTAGCCTGGCATGGATTTATAAAATCATTTTTGTACAGAGCACAGTGACATTAAGCTTGTATTCTTATTACAGCGGCTAAGCGAGTTTTCTGTTTCCTCGGAAGAGGAGCCCTTACCCCTGACTCCACCTCTCACTTCCGGGCCAGACAGACACACAGACTTCCACACGTAGACATTTACACATAAGATAAGATGCAAACCTCCCAGCTACTGAAACCTCTGGCATAACACAGTTAACTTTATTGTTAAGTGAGACGTTTATGTTTTCATCATGGCAATTTCATTTCCATTTGCAATCCGAAAATGCCAAAATTTTCTAATGTTTAAAAATATGTGCGACTAATGCACCATTGGTAGCCCCAATGGGAAAGTGTCAATGGTGGCCTGTAGGATAAATGAAGGCGTTTTTTAAGGCCTTGTAACCGACTACTGATACACCGAGACATTCTAAAAAGCTAGCTTAGGAATCAATCTGCTGGAAATCCTGAATACCCTTCACCCAGATGTATATTTTTCCCAGTAAAAATACCAATTTGCAACTCTTCGTTTTCTTATTCTAATTACCTTACCCACAGAATTTCAGTCCTTGCATTTTTCATTTGCTTATCTCTTGGCTTTTTTGTAGAGCTTGTAACTATTACTTGCTTTATTATTAATTCATCAGTTGAGTCCTTGCATCGCAAAATTGTTAATTGGTTTTTGAAGGGCTTTGAAAAAAAATAAATGAATGCTGAAAATATAAATTATTTTTGATGACAATGAATATGACTCAGAGGAAACACAAGCACGAAATACAGACAAAAATAAAATATGTGCCAGATGTTATTTTCACTTTCCAGACATCCACAGACCTCTTCACGTCGCAAATGCACCTTGTGGCAAGCGCCTTTTAATGCGAGGCATTCATAATGTGTCTGGTAAGCAGGATTCCACATCAATTTTTTATCATCCTTTGCAGCCAAAATAGGGCTTTCATTCTAAGGAAATACAGACGGAGTTGAATCTCTTTACTTTAAGCAAATGGTGAAGAGGAGACACGAGAGAATTGCTTAAAATTAAAAAGTGAATTAAATAAGGTGGGTGCCAGCTGTTACATTAAAATCAGCTCCTCAGCAAGAACACGGCAGCTGGATAAGAGCAGATATACAGTATTGCACAAATGTTACAAAGTTTTCTTTTTAACAGAAAAAGAAAAAAAAAAGAAAGAGATACATTGAACAAGCTGCCAAGTTGTGAAGTTGAAAGTGGCACCTTGGGGAGTTTCAAATTTTACCTCGATGTAATTTTGGAAACATTATGCAAATAGCAGTTGGCGAGCTAAGTTGAACTCAATGGCCCATTCTTGTTAAAACGCTTTACATTTTTACAAGTATGCTTGTTGTCGCCAAAGTGATATTGATCTGTCATTGAATGCATACTTTTTAAAGCCATAATGCATGTTTTAACTAGAAATAAATATTAGGACTCTAAAATTAAGTTTAACAATATGCCATTCAGAACCAATACTTTAGTTTGTGAATTAAAAGAGTGAGTTAGATTTATTTTAGGCATCACCTGAGTTGGTATTGTCTAGACATCAAAATGAGGCACTGACCTAAGGCTCGCTTATCGTAGTTTAAGATCAGCACTCGGGAGTCTGACAGCCTGCATTTTGTCCATTGTTGGTTAGCCTAGGAAGCAACACTCAGTTTATGTTTGATTATTTCTTATTCATAATTGTCAGATTGGTGCACACAAAATAGCAAAAAACAATGGTGGGAGGCATCCGAAAAGTCCCACAAAGAATGCAAAAAATGCAGACAAGTGAGGAACGGGAGAAAGAATAGAGTCAAAGGGCAAAGAAAAGGACAAGACCAGAAGAGAAAACAAGAGTGACGTCAAAGCCAAAGCACAAACCAAAATTCAAAGTCAAAAAGCAGCGTTTGTCTCTAGAACCAGTAATTAAAATTGAAAGGAATTGCAACTTGCTAATTTTTCCTGAATCTTAACACAAAATGGCTGTTGAGATGACCTTTTAACTAATCGATTGATGCCCCGATGTTGCGACCCTGGAGACAGTGGCGTAGCTAGAGTTTTTGTCATCCAGGGTGGTCTTTGAGTTTGCCAAACCCCCCCCCCCCCCACACACACACACACACTTACAAAATAAAACATGATACATAGCAAACAAAAAATTAAAATGACAAAAAAATTTTAACCACGTTTTTAATTATTAATTACAATTGAGGTATTTACATAATGCCCCTTCTTTCTTTTTTAATACTTCTTCTCTCACCTTTTTCTTTTTTTTAGCAGCACCGCTCTCTTTTGTTCACTTCATCTTGGTATTGAGAGAATAATAAAATATTAATAATGAGATTAAAGGGCTCATCTCTTTCATTTGGAATAAGTCGAGAGAGAGAGTCTTCGGTTGGAGTGAGTCAGTGAACTAGTCAAGACTGACATTTGAAAAATATAACTTTGCAACATATGTATTTGTAGCAGTTTTTAAACGTTAAAAATGGTATAAGTTTGACATAGATAACATACATTAGCTTGCCAAAGCCCTATCAAATACAATTGTGAAAAAAGTCTAAAAAGACTAGTACTAAAGTTTATTAAAAAGTGTCGCCGCTAAAAAAGAGATGCCTGCGGTGGATCGCCACCATCATAGTCATGGATCTGCACCATGACAATGGAAGCCAAACAATGGTGGCATACATCGTCAAAATAAAATGGTGTCTGAATAGATGTTAAATTAAAGTTAATATCTAAATGAAGACTCCAATCCAGAAAATGACCACACAATTGAATTCCCTTAGTGTAAAAACTCCAGAAATAACCCCTAGGTCATTTTTATAATTCAAGAAAAGATAAAAAAAAAAAAAAAAAAGCAATCCTATATATAACACAAAGCTTTCCCTAGCCTGCCTAGAAATAGACCTCACCTTGTCATCCTGAACCAAACTCTACTGGTTGGCTTTAGCCTACATGGGCCTAAAAGGTGTTTTGACTTCAAAAGTTGAAAATTTGAATGCCCCACAAAATACACGTAAAAACTGTACAAGGGAGAAGAACTGGGAAAACTTCTGGTTTCAGAAACAAGTCCAAATATCTTATATATAAACGTTTACGTGTGGAAGTGTGTGTGTCTGTCCAGCCCAGAAGTGAGAAGTGGAGTCGAGGTAAGGGGCTCCGCCTCTGAGGAAACAGAAAACTCGCTTACCTGCTAATAACATAAGAGAGGCCAGCATGTCAGCAAAATGAAACTTCCAAAGAAAGACAACATCGACTAATGCACAAGCGATGCGAACATGTCGGCAAAACGAATCCTCCTAGGAGAGAGATGCCTAGAGTAGTTCCTTTCAATTACCTGACATCTCTCCATTTCGATTTTTTTTCTGACAATTGCAATAGTTTTTAGGACCCCGGGCTTTTTACAGCATGGGCTTACACAGCTGGTATTAAATAAAATGACATTATGTAATGTGTTTTAATACATTCTTTTTCATCATGGTGTAGGGGAGAGGAGGTGTGTTGCACGTTCTCAAGTTTGTTAAACAGCAGGAGACAGAGTACAAGAGGAGAAGGATCTAAATAGAATGAGGTCATCAGTGAAGCCCCCTGTGGGATCTGTTCTTGGGCTTTTACTTTTTAAGATTTATTTTAATAACATGGATTCCAGTGTTGTCAGGGTCAGATTAAGACCTTTAGAGGCCCTGAGCATTTAAAAGATTTTGGTGACTCACTCTCAGTGGACGACTCAATGGGACCGCTGACATGGCCAAGATGAGAACAATCTCATGATCACATTTTCTGACGATTTCAATAGTTTCTAGGGCCCCAGGGTTTTTTACAGCATGGGCTTACACAGTCAGTATCTTCTAAATGTTGAAAAAGGAAGAACACAAAAGCAGCACAAAGGCATGAGCCAAAAAGGTGATCCACAACGAACACATCCCAAGACCAGATCCAAAAATGAAAAACCACAAAAAGAAGCAAAAATCCATAATCCAGAAAATCAATGCTCACAATCCAGAAGTGCAAGCTCCAAACGTTAATGAACCACTGAAGGATTTGTTCCCAGTTTCGGAATATTATACTGAGAGTGCCCTTCAGCAGGCACCACTCTGTGAAAGAATACCAAAAGCCTGGCAACTCAACATAAGTTCTGGTGCCCCCGGGACCCAAGGCATCTTCAGCTATGGACTTTCAGACATAAGGCCAGAAACAAACAACAGTGCCATTCATGTTGTCGCCCTTTGACTGGATTGTCTGCCTAAAAGTGTACACTTGTTCGCTAAATCATCTGGGTTTCTTTAATTTTTTTCAAGAAGCAGATCACATGGTTTTATGGCAGCTTTGCCACTTTATCAAGCATAACATGTGTCGAAGATGATGATGATGATGACATTAGGATGGCCCCGCATCTTTGGGCTTTACCCACAAAGTACAAGGAATATCAGAGAACTGTATAAAATAAATAGACCCTAAATAGTAAATAAACAATACATAATAAAACGATAATAATACAAGACTACAAAACACATATGAAAAGTAAGCAAAGAAACAGACAAAGTTACATAAAAATATTTAGTGTCCTTTCCTCTACCAGCACTACCTCTAGGTCTGCATTTCACATCCTACTGACCTCGTTCTGGCCATTTGTGTACTCCAATTCCCGTGTACATGGACCTGGAAATTATGTAAATTACTGACTTTTAATTACCTTGGTGTGAATGAGTGTGGGAATTTATGAGAAAGTGCTGTGAGATGGGCTCTTACCGTGTTTGGGGTTTGTACCTTCCTAGCACTCGATTTAATAAAGCAAAATATTACAATAATAAAATTTTGGCACATTATGGACTTACTAACCCAATTTAGTTAAGAATTTTATAATGCAGCAGTGAAGGGGAAGCTATTGTTACAGCTGCCAGGTTTCCCATGTTGGAGTTGGTGAACCTCTAGGGTGTTAAAATCTTGAAGGATAAGTGCTAAGGGCAAAATTGTTTTGCTAACCAAGCAGCAGTCTTAACTTATATTTTATTTAAGCCTTTATTTATATTTTCTCATAACTGCTCTTAGCCCATGTTTGTAATTTCTATTGTCTTAGCGTATACATTGACTTTGTGAAATAATGCAGCAACAATATTAAGACTCTTAAGTCTTTCTGTGGTTTGTTCTAGCAAAGCTGCCTAAGAAGCTTGTTTTTAAAATGAACCTTCCCATTAGTTATTAAGATCATGATGTTCTTTCAGAGAAATGACACTTGACAACAGATAAATGGTAATGTATGTGTGAACTTATAACAGCAGCCTGCTCAATGCAACAATCACACACACACACACATACACACACATCTTAGGAGCTGTGGCAGGGCCCAGCAGGTTGTGAGGCATTTGTGTGTGACTAGCAATAAAATCCTTACTTCAGACTGATCACAACCATAAATTAGTTAGGAATTTAGAAAAATGAGTGAATACATTTATGAACAGTACTTTGGTGATTTTGCAGCTGCACGGTGGTGCAGTGGGTAGCGCTGCTGCCTAGCAGTTAGGAGACCCGGGTTTGTTTCCCGGGTCCTCCGTGTGTGGAGTTTGCATGTTTTCCCCGTGTCTCTGTGGGTTTCCTCCCACAGTCCAAAGACATGCAGGTTAGGTGCATTGCCAATCCTAAATTGTCCCTAGTGTGTGCTTGGTGTGTGTGTGTGCACGCCCTGTGGTGGGCTGGCACCCTGCCCGGGGTTTGTTTCCTGCGTTGCGCCCTGTGTTGGCTGGGATTGGCTCCAGCAGACCCCCGTGACCCTGTAGTTAGGATATAGCAAGTTGGATAATAGATGGTGATTTTGGTGACATAATTGCAAAACTCATGCAGATAGTCTTGGACGGGGGATGCTTTAACTTTTTCATCTGGCAGATTTCAAGGAAACAGCCAAAGCCTGAAAGAATTGTGAGGGTGGACAGGAATGGAAATGTATTCTGGGAAAACTAAAAGGCAAGGCAGGACCTTTGAGTGTTTTATGAAGCCAGTCTTTGATCCCCATGGAAACTGACCTTGAGCTTGCATGAAAAGTTTCCTGTGTTTTGAGAAACTGTAAAAGTGTTAGCTGCTTTGCTAGCGGACAGTAAGGCATGTGTGTGTGTGCTTGATTTGGGCGTGTTGGGGATGGGAGTAGATACCTTTTATTAAAACGTTTTCCAAAAAGAGTTCAGCTTTTCAGTTCAGTTTTCGGTGTGGTTTAACTTCAGTTGGTACTTTTTTGCAAAAATGGAGGATTTGGTTCATTTGCTGCATTTCTGACACTTTGATAGGCGCCTCAGACATTTAAATTGAGCTTATTATCTGCTTAACTGCTGGGTACTTGCCAAGGATGTATGTCTTTCTTTTAATTTTTTGATTAAAGATAAGGATCTGTAACCAAAGAACTGGACCACAGGGGAAATGAGACTACATAAAGATTACAAGAACCCACCCAGGTTGTATATTTCTTTGTGTTGCTTATATTTTCTCTTATTTGTTATTATGCAAATAAATATGATTTTTAAGTAAAACTCAGTGTCTCTGTCCGATTATTGATTACTAGAGTCGCCAAGTGCTGATTGTTCATTCCTTGTCTAACTGTGGTCCCTTAAGAACGTGAAAGGATGCTTTGTGAAGTCCTCTATTGGTGGTAAAGTGGGTTGAAGTAAAGGAATGAAAATAAAAAATACAGTTCAAGTCACGTGAGCAGCCTGTCATTAGGGGGACCTAATGTGAAATATCCGTGGTACATTAAGGACAGTGAGACAGGTGAGAGGTTACAGGTAACAGCTACATGCAGTGCATCCGGAAAGTATTCACAGCGGATCACTTTTTCCACATTTTGTTATGTTACAGCCTTATTCCAAAATGGATTAAATTCATTTTTTTCCTCAGAATTCTACACACAACACCCCATAATGACAACGTGAAAAAAGTTTACTTGAGGTTTTTGCAAATTTATTTAAAAAAAAAAAATTGAGAAATCACATGTACATAAGTATTCACAGCCTTTGCCATGAAGCTCAAAATTGAGCTCAGGTGCATCCTGTTTCCCCTGATCATCCTTGAGATGTTTCTGCAGCTTAATTGGAGTCCACCTGTGGTAAATTAAGTTGATTGGACATGATTTGGAAAGGCACACACCTGTCTATATAAGGTCCCACAGTTGACAGTTCACGTCAGAGCACAAACCAACCATGAAGTCAAAGGAATTGTCTGTAGACCTCCGAGACAGGATTGTCTCGAGGCACAAATCTGGGGAAGGTTACAGAAAAATTTCTGCTGCTTTGAAGGTCCCGATGAGCACAGTGGCCTCCATCATCAGTAAGTGGAAGAAGTTCGAAACCACCAGGACTCTTCCTAGAGCTGGCCAGCCATCTAAACTGAGCAATCGGGGGAGAAGGGCCTTAGTCAGTGAGGTGACGAAGAACCCGATGGTCACTCGATCAGAGCTCCAGAGGTCCTCTGTGGAGAGAGGAGAACCTTCCAGAAGGACAATCATCTCTGCAGCAATCCACTAATCAGGCCTGTATGGTAGAGTGGCCAGACGGAAGCCACTCCTTAGTAAAAGGCACATGACAGCCCGCCTGGAGTTTGCCAAAAGGCACTTGACCTCAGACTGGGGCAACGGTTCATCTTTCAGCAGGACAACGACCCTAAGCACTCAGCCAAGATATCAAAGGAGTGGCTTCAGGACAACTCTGTGAATGTCCTTGAGTGGCCCAGCCAGAGCCCAGACTTGAATCCAATTGAACATCTCTGGAGAGATCTTAAAATAGCTGTGCACTGACGCTTCCCATCCAACGTGATGGAGCTTGAGAGGTGCTGCAAAGATGAATGGGCAAAACTGTCCAAGGATAGGTGTGCCAAGCTTGTGGCATCATATTCAAAAAGACGTGAGGCTGTAATTGCTGCCAAAGGTGCATCGATTGAGCAAAGGCTGTGAATACTTATGTACATGTGATTTCTCAGTTTTTTTATTTTTAATAAATTTGCAAAAACCTCAAGTAAACTTTTTTCACGTTGTCATTATGGGGTGTTGTGTTTAGAATTCTGAGGAAAAAAATGAATTTAATCCATTTTGGAATAAGGCTGTAACATAACAAAATGTGGAAAAAGTGATGCGCTGTGAATACTTTCCGGATGCACTGTAACTAGTTTTGACACTTCTTCCTCTCTTCTATTAAGAAAAGACCCATAAAAGCTTAGTTGATCACTTTGGTGTTAGGTGCACTGTACCTCTACCCCGGGAGACTTACTAAGCCCCACACAGCCACACGACCAGGCAGCAGTAATACTTAATCTTAACAGAAAACTTTTGGGGTTCCGTGACCCACTCCTGTCCTATTCAACCCACTTACCACAAATACCAGCCCAGTACTCAATAAAAAACAGTAAGGAAATGAAAAAGTATTTTGTCATATTTACAGACAAGAAAACAGACATTTTGACATAACCTCCCCAAACAACAAATATATCCCAAACATGAAGGCAGAAATAAGCAAATTAGGGTGTGAGATGCAACCTCTATAAATAACCCGTTTCACAAAATCCCACAGTCTGGTTTTATTGTCCTTACAGATGGAAGGGGAAGATGATATGCCGGAAGCAAAGCAAATACACAGTTAGCTGATGCCATTAATAATAACGTTCTGTCCTACCAGTCACCACATTGGTTGTTCCAGAATAGATACAAAAATGTTAACCTTCTGAGATGCGTCTCTCTTCTATCCTGAAGACAAAAATCTGATCATCCAGCATGTTGCTCTCATTGCAGACTTTCCACACTAACACGTTGTAGCTGCTCACTTCAACGCCCGATGTCCATCTCTGTCCTTCTTTTCCGGGTTAAATCCTCTTCAGGCAATCAGTCCCATCCATGCTGTATCTCCTCCTTAAAGGTGCAGACCACCATTATGGGGCAAACCCAGAGCAACCTGTTTTTTCTGGTATATTTTAAGGAGAGGCAAACTAACAAAAAAATTACATGTGGCACCCGCTACAGCAAGGTCACAGGTAATCTAATAACATGACAAAGCAGTCTACATAAATTCATCCTTCCATCCATTATCCAACCTGCTATATTCTAACTACAGGGTCATGGGGGTCTGCTGGAGCCAATCTCAGCCAACACTGGGTGCAAGGCAGGAAACAAACCCCGAGCGGGGCACCAACCCACTGCAGGGCACACACACCAACCACACACTAGGGACAATTTAGAATCGCCAATGCACCTAACCAGCATGTCTTTGGACTGTGGGAGGAAACCCACGCAGACACGGGGAGAACATGCAAACTCCACGCAGGGAGGACCTGGGAAGCAAACCCGGGTCTCCTAACTGCGAGGCAGCAGCACTACCCACTGCGCCACTATGCCGCCCCTCTACATAAATTCATACAGCAAAATGACTAAAATGCAATGGCAATGTTTAAAAGTAAATCTGAAAATCATCTGTTTTATCTTACCCATCCATTCATTTTCCAATCTGGTTCTTCTTTCAATTTTTTGGCCTACTGCTATCCCTTATAGGTTACAAGACACAAGCCAGCCCTCCGTGGGACGCCAGCTCATCACAACACACACGCATTCACAGAGGCTGCAGACATCCTTTATTAAAGCACACATGTTGTAAATGTACAAAAGGCACAAGCTGGGGTCGATACAGAAAATGAAAACACTCGACACAGGCTGGGCCAGGATCTGAATGTGGACTGCGGTGTCTATGGATCAGGCTGTCCTGTGCCAGTACTATTTCATTATTTCCTACTTCTGTTTAACAACTATAACGTTGTACAAACTTTTTAATATTATTTATGCAAACTCTACATACAAGTGGCAAAATGAAAATATTACACAATTATAATATTCCATTTGCTGTAAATTTCTGAAGGAAAAATGTCAAGCAAACCTATCTTCAATACACTGTATAATCCATACAGTAAATTAATTAGAAATTATTAACACACATTTCAACATTTAGAATTTAAGTACGCTGAACCTAAGCTCTAATTTAATTAATGCACTTTTTTAAATTTAGTTTCTAGAACATTTTATAGCATTTCAAATTCAGATACTTGAAAATTCTAAAGCTAGTTATTAGAAGCTGTAAAATATTTCTAACTGCTTTTTATACTAGAATGAAGAGCTCAGATCATATTTCTCCAAAGTGGCAGGCCACTTTGTCAAGATAACCTTTTCTCTTTGTTATCTCTGAAATCTCTTGTCTAAGGGTTTGACTTGTGTAAAAAGCATTTGCCTCTTACAGGCATGGCATAGATTTTTAGGTTTTAATCGGTGTTATCTGTAATGTGTTCGCTCTTATCTCTGCTGTCACATGGTCCAGGTCACCAGTTTCGCAGCCTGACCCTTATATAAAATGTAGAACTTTCTTTTTGTACATTATCCATGCAATATGCTATGACATTTATACCCTTCCTTTGAAAGGCAACATATCCCTTGACAGAATAAAATATAACCATAATTCTGCACTCGCCGTGCTTCAGACATTGTCTGCTTCCAAATCTCAAGGATGCTCACCAGAAATCACCTTAAGCTGAGGATAAACAGGTGAGGTGTTATGGGGTAGATGCCTCAAAAGGCTCCATGTAGCCTTCTTCAAAGCTTCAACAGATGCTGACAAAATCCAAAAAAAAAAAAATCATAGAGTATATCCTGAATGATCATTTACTTTTGACATTTTCGCCTATCTCCTAATTTATAACATTTGTCAAAGTCTTTCACTCGCATTTTCACTCGTATTTTCTAATAAAAGAAGCAAAGCACAATCAGTTTAGTATTCTCATGTAATGCGACTTTTTTTTTGCTATATGGTTGCAAGATATGGATTCTACCCAGTGACCTGAGACAGGGAAAGGACTCTTTTCAGAGAATCATTGGGTGCCGCTGGTTTGACTTTGTGTTTCTCATGGAGTCCTGAATGAGGCACATTACCTGCATTGTGATGGAGCGTCAGTTACGGCACTACGGCCATGTGGCGCGATTTCCCGAGGGTGATCAGGCTTGCAGAATCCTCGTGGTTGAGGACCAGAGTGGCTGGACCAGGCCAAGGGGACGCCGACATAACACCTGGCTGTGGCAGATAGATGGTAATTTCCGGAAGATGGGACTGGATCGCATGTCTGCCTAGGGGGTTACCAACCTGGATCCCGAGCTGTTTCGTTATGTGGTGGGTGCGGCAACGGGCTGTACCGGTGCATGCTCCCCAACCTGACCTGACCTGTGACTTTTTATCCACCTTTTGCAGATTATACAGTATGTATTCATCCATCCATCCATTATCCAACCTGCTATGCCCTGTGATAAAAAATTTAAATAATTTCAAACTTATTTCCTATTGAAATGAAAAAATAATACGTAACTTTAAAAAATTACTTAGAAAATGAGAATCTTCGCAAATAAAGGTAGACCATCAGACATGTTTGTTGGCACACAGATGGATCTGTCCACCAGCTTTTATTTATTTAGATTGGATGTGTCATCAGCAATGGTGGTCTTGACGTAGTCCTCCAAAATTACATTTGCCTGTGCCATGTTAGAAGACCCTTTACGATGGGCTGTTAAGGAAATTAATTTTTTAACCCCCATAGTATTTTGTAAACCCATAGAAAAACACGTCAAAAACATTGAATTTTTTTCTACAATAAAAAATGTTGTTATATGTAACAGAAACATATAAATACCAATACGTCAAAAATAAATACAGTAGGAAAAGTATGTCAAGTGTCCACTGTTGTACTGATACAGATTCAGTACACCTCCTTCGTGTGATATGTTTTGAGACTCTTGCTTATGTTGAAATTGGGACAGTACACGTGATTCTTTACACACTTTTCCTATTATATTTTTTCTGTTTCTTGCACAGGAGAGGGTAGAATGTCAGTGCCTGACCTGCATGATCGATGCGCCCCTTGTGTTGTTGTAGGCTACCACAGCACAAGGCTTAGTGACTTCCACTAATAAATAATAAATACCCTTATATGAGCGTCTGTTGCTGCATTGTGAACAGTGATGAGGTGGCTAATGTCTTTCTTTTCCTTCTACTTGATCCCAGTCAGTTTGCCTTTTAGCTCCACACCTACTTGTGCCACAGTGAGCCTTCAGGTGACTACATTTACCAAGAATTTCAAAGGTGTTCGGTCATATAGTCTCACCAGCTATGTAAAATGATGTCGCCCCTATAATTAACGATCTCTAGATTGTTTCCTGAGCTTCACATACACAATATTATTTTTTCATGAATCTAAAAAATTTAAATCACACAGTCGCAGCATTAAAATCACATGATCATAATGTGACGTTTTCATTGGTAGGTGGTCTTTCCTCATTGGTCAGTAGAGTTGCTAGGTTTTTGTCTTGCATTATGTAAAATCCTGTGTACATACTGGCTTCTTCCTTCTTGCTATGACCAGAATGAAGACATATTTGGCCATCACCACTACCTTATAACATCAGGAAAGACTCAATGTTGAAAAAAATAGCAGTTACTAGGTGTTTCCATTGCACATGAACAGTGCTGTACGCATCAGTTTCACCATCCGTGTCCACGTCTGATGCCCAATTCTCATTGTCACCACTATCACTCGATTCAACTAATGGTTCAATTTCAATTTGTTCTAAAACTGGCTTTACAGTTTCTCGTTCACACACCCATTATATACTCAGCAAAAAAAGAAATGTCCCTTTTTCAGGACTGTGTATTTCAACAATAATGTTTTAAAAATCCAAATAACTTTACAGATCTTCATTGTAAATTGTTTAAACAATGTTTTCCATGCATGTTCAATTAACCATAATCAATTAATTAACATGCACCTGTGGAATGGTCGTTAAGACCTTAACAGCTTACAGAAAGTAGGCATTTAAGGTCACAGTTCTAAAAACGCAGGACACTAAAGAGACTTGTCTACCGACTGTGAAAAACACCCAAAGAAAGATGCCCAGGGTCCCTGCTCATCTGCGTGAACGTGCATTAGGCATGCTGCAGGGAGGCATGAGGACTGCTGATGTGGCTAGGGCAATAAATTGCCATGTCCACACTGTGAGATGCCTAAGACAGCGCTACAGGGAGACAGGAAGGACAGCTGATCATCCTCGCAGTGGAAGACCACGTGTAACAACACCTGCACAGGATCGGTACATCCGAATATCACACCTGCGTGACAGGTACAGGATGGCCACAACAACTGTCCGGGATGTCCAGGAACTTGCAGGTGCCTTGGTGGAAGAGTGGGGTAACATCTCACAGCAAGAACTGACAAATCTGGTCCAGTCCATGAGGAGGAGATGCACTGCAGTACTTCAAGCAGCTGGTGGCCACACCAGATACTGACTGGTACTTTTGATTTTGAGCCTCCCTTCATTCAGGGACACATTGTGAAACATTTTTAGTTTATGTCTTATGGTGTTGACTCTTTTAGTGTTCATACAAATATTTACACATTGAGTTTACTGAAAGTAAAAACAGTTGAAAGTCAGAGGACGTTTCTTTTTTTGCTGAGTATATTTTGATCGAAGGCTCGGCCCCACTAATGAATATCAATGAGGTACCTTTGACTGGCAAAATGCACAGAAATATTCAAGGATTTTTGCAGCATGTTATCATTTCATCCACTAGATTGCTGAAGAATACTATCCCAAGAATTATTCAGACTTAAAACCGTAAAACAGATCATTACATGTCACCCCAGGTCTGAGTAGGGAATATTCATATTTACATAGAATTACAAGCCAGAGTCACACTTGGGGTTAATGCCAAAGAGGTTAAATAAACAAAAGTCAAGATCTCCGTGATAAATAGCTTCAAAGATGGATGTCCTTTATTATAACAAGATTGAGGAAGCCTGCCATGTGATCCGGTCAGTTCACCATGACAAGACTGGATATATACTGTATAATTTAACAAAGCAATAGTCTTAAGTATGTTAAGTTCATTAGCATAATAAAGTTGAGAAGCATATTAGTTTGCACCAATCATCATATAGCATAGATACATGGTATAATCTTTCAAAACACCTCTATCTTAATTTTATCTAAAAGACTTAAAATAGTTAAACAGATTAAACATTTTTGGGACATACCAGTATCTAAAAATGGATCTTCTTATATTTAAACTGTTATTCAGTACAAAATTAAAAATATTAATCATCATCTCTTCATTCCTTTGGTTATGTGCTGGGTACAAGTGGTACAGAGTGTCTTAGTTTAACAGGCACTCACAGTCAGAAGCATTTTATGAATTCATAAAATACATTTAACCCTAACAATGACCAGCCTCCAAAAGAAAGACTAAACCTAGAAAATTGTAAGCTGGAATTGAGTTTTTCTGTTTTCCGCTATTATCTACTCTTTACCTAGCAGCCTTACCACAGGCACTTCAGAACAGGTCGCCCACCTGAAGCTACGTGTGTTCAGACCCGGCCAGTACTTGGATGGTTGACCATCTAGGAAAAAGCTTGGGGTGCTACTGGAGGAGGTGTTGGTGAGGTCAGCAGGGGGCGCTTACCCTGTTGTCTGAATGTGGATCCCAATGTCCCAATGCAGTGACAGGGACACTGTGCTGTAACCGTTGCACTGCCCTTTAGAGGAGACGTAAAACCGAGGTCCTGACTCTCTGTGGTTATAAAAGATCGCTGGACTTCCTTCGTAAAGAGTAGGGTGTATCCCAACGTCCAGGATAAATTGCCCACCACAGCCTTGTCAGTCTGCCCCCTTAATCATGCCCTGTCTCTAACTGGCTATCTCACTCACCATTTCATCACCTAAAAGTTAATGTGTGGTAAGCATACTGGCACATTAATAGCTGCCATTGCATCATTCAGGTGGATGCTACGCATTGGTGGTGGTTGAAGTGGTTCCCCTCTGTTTAAGCCCCTTGAGTATCGAGAAAAGCATTATATAAATGTATTTAATTATTATTATTAGTTTCTTTTAGCTTAAAATATACTTTTGTTTATATTGAATGAAATTAATTAGTGAAAATATGACCTTAGCAACTTACTTTATTTAACAATTAGATATAGTGCCTGCGGTAGGCTGGCGCCCTGGCCGGGGTTTGTTTCCTGCCTTGCGCCCTGTGTTGGCTGGGATTGGCTCCAGCAGACCCCCGTGACCCTGTAATTAGGATATAGCGGGTTGGATAATGGATGGATTGATGTAGTGCAGCATCACAAGCCCTTGCATCCACTGGCATAGAGCAAAATGCATTGCCCCCCCCCCCAAAAAAAATCAATTGTTTTAAATCCACCTGGCTTTCTGCTGAAGTCAGAAACAAAGTAAATAAACATTTTTTTGGAAACCACTTTGTTCCAATTTGGGGGAAAACTGCTGCATTAGCATAAAATAATAATGAAACATTTTGAGACTGCAGTATTTTTATCGACTTATTTTTGTTCAGATACTGCATATTGTTATTTCTACTTGGCTCTGGGGCTGGCAGGATGCTTGGCACATCTTTATTAATTGGCTCATGGTCAGTGTGCGAAATATCTTGTGGCAATCGGGCAAACTGCATTATACACCAGCACACAGTCTGCAAATAAAAAACACGCCAGCAAGCCACTTTTTGTGACATATATGCTCTGTCAAAAGACTGCTGGAGCTTTGCTTTGATCGTTTCATTTCCCGCTGAAGTCTGAATGCCAACTTCTATTAGAGCATGTGCCGATCTCCCGTTGGCCCCTGCACACTCCTGCCGACAGCCGGGAATTGAAGTTCTCTTGATAGCACTGCCAGAGGATTGTCCCAATAATGGATTTATTTATTGAAAAAACTAATATAGCCACACTGCATTCTAAGAGCCTAACGACACCAATGATTTCACCAATTTTACGGGTGACCAGGAACGCCTATAAAAGTGGCATGAACTGGGAACAAGACACAACAGGCCTAAACTCTTTCGCAATCTGAACGGTATCAGCAATCGCCATTACACTGACATAATATCTCACATAGGCAAGCACTTCTGCCAGCCAATGTATTCATTATCTAAGAAAGTCGTAGCCTTCTTCCGCAAGACATTTTCTCAAAGGATGCACTCTCAGTCCTTGCTGGCAGACTACTGCCAGTCAAACATTTAGCCCCGCCCAGTCTGCTCCCAGGAGCTTATTTTGCCCCTCCCATTCTGTAAATCACTTGCAGACACGACACACCTGTTTATTAATGCACAAAATATTTATTTCTGTTTTGAAAAATTAAGAGTATATTTTTGTGGTTGGCTTTGTGGAGGTCTGATTAGGGAGGCATTGGAGGCGTCCCCTACGCCGATACCTAGAAGTACCAATAGAAAATAAAAAGGGATTTTATTTAAATGAATAAACACATTATAAGAGATGAATGAACAAAGAAAAAATCAGAGTAAAAAAAAAAATGAACAATTATAAAACACACAAACTGCAACCGCTCTGGTGTTAATATGTTGGAATTATATCCCTGCATAATAGGTGTCGGTCCTTTTACTACTGTTACGTTATTTCATACTTACCCCTTATAAGTGGCACTCTCTTTCTCCTCCTCTTTAGCTTCTTCTAATTTTGCTCTTCTCTCACTTCCTAATAAAGGAGGATTGCTCGCCCACAGCTCACCTCCCACCTCAACTTTCATTGAGGTGCTGGCTAGGGAGATAGGGTCTCCACTTGCTAGGCCCAGGATCCCCCTTGGAGATAATGGATGGCCTCCTGTTGACTGTAGGGATACCTGGGTAGAAATTCCTCTAGAAGTCCCAGGTCTCCAGCACACCTCCGTTTTCAGTTGTCCTGACAGAACCAGGTCTGTAATGGTGAGACATTTTTAAACAAAAACAATCTTTGCCAACACTGAAGTTTTTACACTGTTTACAAAAATGTCTCTTTGTCCACACTGAAACACCCAAAAGCACATATTATGTAGACCTTCACCTATACTGGGCATGCATGCTTTAGGAAAAAAACTTCTTGAACGGAGCACGTGTAGTAAAATATTCACAACCTCATACAAATCAGATGTCTTGTGCTTTATGCACCGTCAAAAGTATTAGTGTGCGCAGAAATCTGATAGCTCTTTCAAAGTACTGAAAAAGACAGCAGTTCTTTAAGGAGCCCCAGGGAATTGCCCCCATGTCATGTTAATGTGCCGATCAAAGTTGAAAGTAACAATCTTCAGAACAACTTTTGACAGAAATGTTTTTGTTAAATAAATGTTAAAGCAACACTTAAAAAAAGTATCAGCTCTATGTTCATTTGCGAGAGGCTAGACTGTAAGGAGTCCATAATGATCGGAGAACATCTTATACCAAGTAACATTTGTAAAGCTAACTCAGTGGAGAAATTAAATCTACTATACTGTATAATAAAACACTAAGGTTTTTTGTGTTCCCTCCCTCTGAGCAATCTGATTGGTCAGTTTGACTTTGGTGATGTGACAAGAAGAAAGTGCGAGTTTGAGACGCGTGAGGAGTAAAAGCATACGAGAGCATCGCCTTCAAAGATGGCAAGAATAAAACCGGACATGAGGTGCCTCAAAATTAATGAAAGAGTCTGAGAAGCAGGCTTTATGGGAGTTCACTTGAGAGAGAGAGAGAGAGCACCAAGTCAGAGACATTCACATGCACAAACACAAAAAGACAGAATACATGTGTGTAAACAAGAGGGAGGTCAGTGGAGTGGTGAGGGTGGATGAGTTTAAATACTTGGGATCAACAGTACAGAGTAACAGGGATTGTGGAAGAGAGATGAAGAAGAGAGTGCAGGCAGGGTGGAGTGTGTGGAGAAGAGTGTCAGGAGTGATTTGTGACAGACAGGTATCAGCGAGAGTGAAAGGGAAGGTCTACAGGATGGCAGTGAGACCAGCTGTGTTATATGGGTTGGAGACGGTGGCACTGACCAGAATACAGGAGACAGAGCTGCAGGTGGCAGAGTTAAAGATGCTAAGATTTGCACTGGGTGTGACAAGGATGGATAGGATAAGAAATGAGGACATTAGAGGGTCAGCTCAGGTGGGACGGTTGGGAGACAATGTCAGAAAGGTGAGATTGCGTTGGTTTGGACATGTGCAGAGGAGAGATGCTGGGTATATTGGGAAAAAGATGCTAAGAATAGAGCTGCCAGGCAAGAGGAAAAGAGGAAGGCCTAAGAGAAGATTTATGGATGTGTTGAGAGAGGACATGCAGGTGATGAGTGTGACAGAACAAGATGACGAGGACAGGAAGAGATGGAAAAAGATGATCCGCTGTGGCAACCCCGAATGAAGAAGAAGAAGAGTTCTGTTACCTGTCTTTAGCAGGTACCATGGCTGTTTAATGCATACCTGTGTTTGTCTATATCTTTGCTTTACTGCTTTATACTTTTGTGGCTCTCCACAGAATTCTTGTGAGTTGGGTTGCATTCTCACCTGTCCACTTTGTTAAGCTCCTTCGTCCCTCCTTACTGAATTTTAATGAGATTCATCACAGAACTGTATCTCTTGGTAAATAATTTGCCTTTTGCTTGTGTATACGACATTCAAAATGTATAAAACCTAATTTAGATACATACAGATAAGCAACACAACAAGCTCCATGGAAAGCAACTCTTCACTGCCCGCTTCTGTGAAGGGTGACCAGTCAGGGCATGAGATATTATAATGAATAGAGTCAGGGTTTAGTAACCACGAACCACCCAGTGCACAATGGAATCAGAGTTTACAGAAATGTTTGTATACACACATTCACACACCATTGTTTTCAGAAATCTCCAGCTCTGAAGTATTCACTTTCTTCAGTTTAAAACTCTGGAGTAGTGTGGATGAAAGTCAAAAGCGAAGGTAAATGCCTGCACAAGGCCGGATTAAGACTTCCCCACAGGCCCCTGAGTGGCATAATGAAGAGAGCTCCTTAGCAGATAGTTGATCATACTTTGAACACCTTGCAAGTGGACACCTTGGGATTCTGCTCAAGTGGTGACTCAATTGGTGGGGAGGGGTTCTCCTTTGATGATTTCGGTTCAAGTTGGGGAGTGGGCTCACCCTTCATCATTTCACTGCACAGAGGGATGATTGTGAGTGGTGAAAAGGCCCCTGTGCCGCTATGGGCACCCAGAATGCCCTGATGGTAGATCCACCCGTGTGCCTACATTTATAAATGAAAACATAGTATTGTGGCCTTTCTTATTCTGTTGCTTACCATGGCAGGCATCACAATAAATGTACGAGTATATTACATTTTTCTTTTTACAATTTACATATTGCATATCATTTGGTGCTCTGCTGTTTGTTATTTTGTGTTTTATTTTAATTATACTTTCTTGTAAGCTTTATGTGTGCAGCTCTGGGCTTGTTAATAGAAATCCATGGTATAAAAATAAAGCAAAATGAAGCAAAATAAATATTTTAGAATAGACTCTTTTACAGAAAACAAAGTCATAAACAAGATTACAATGCAGTAATACTTGCAAGATAACTGTAAAGGTGGTGAATGTTAAATTAAAAATAAAATAAATGCAGTGTTACAGTGCAAGCCTACAGTCTAATTATAATACAAGATAAATTAAAAGAAAATGTGGCGATAGAGTGAGAACAGCAAATAAATGTCTCAGAATCCTATTAGCATACAATACCACACTCTCCGTGTCCTCAAGGGTCAGTGACAAATAACAGCGATTACGGCAAAGTGCACACAAATACGGGAAAGTGCAATGGAGGCAGCTTAAAAAATGAAATGCCAAGATAGAAATTTGAAAAGGAAAAAATGGAAAAGATGCACATCCAGACCCATTTGTAATGTTATGACTAACTGATCCTAACAGACTTACTTAAGGACAGGGTTCAAGGGAGTAGGGGCGACAGTATAAAGCCAGGCAAACATTTATGAATGGCTTTGTACTGATGGGAAGGCAATGAAGGCTGGTGCCAAAAGAGCTCACTAGCTTCAGCAGCCATTTTTGGTTTTTAGGGCTTTTCATGCAGGTTAGTAGTTTAATTTAAAGGATAAATCAATATTTAAAAGTAAGCTTGTGTAGTCAGGGCAGCTTATGGATGACACAGATGTTGAATTTGGCCAAAGTTTAGAGTTTGGCAGCATTCTGAAAATGTTAATACTTTGTACATGAAAAACATATAAATTTTGTTCAGTATTTTCATTATATTTTGCTCAAAACAACAACAGATGAATTACATTCAGGACAAATCAAAGCAAATCCTCTTCCTAGATGTACCTCACTTTTAAAACAACTGTTCCAACAAAGAAAGGAAGACATGCTGGTGCCTAAGGCTATTGATTAGTTTATAACCTGGGTATCAGGGACAAAAGTAGCTAAATTATTTTACAGTTTGGGAAAGGAAGACATGCCGATACCTCAGGCAACATCAAAAATATTTTATTGTTTGGGAAAACGGACAGTGAATTCATCCATCATATTGATAGGCAGCCAATTAGGTGCATGCAACAGTCATGTGTTGTGAAACCCCGGCAGAATTTTATAATAAATATGCCTCATCTGAAGAGCGACATAGGAGGGAGGAAGAAGAAGGGACAAAGATGTCAGGAGAAGGGAACAGAGCAACGTCAAAAGAGGGTGTTCATCCTTGTGACATTCATCCTTGTCATCTTTACTTTTTCGTAAGCTTTTTCTAAAGACTATATATATCCAGACTTTACTGTCAGTCCTATTTTCTATTGTTCTTTGTTCTACTGGTATTATTATTCCTGTAATAAATACCATGCTGCTTTTAACTTTCTATGCTTTGTCTTAATGTCTAGAGTGATTGAAATAATAAGGTAGATTACTTTGAGCACCTGGTGCTGCGAGGTTTATAAAGGGCTGAGGGTGACAGCCCCACCCAAAAGTAGGGAACAGTACATAAAGTAAGGCATTCTTGGCTGATAAATGGACTATAGTCATGGATGCTGAGCCTTTGTATGTTTAAATGTATTCTTGGAGACCAAAAGTAATATTTAGGTCTGAGATATCTTTAAAACATTGTATATTATTCATGCTGATAATAAGTAAGTCCCTTGAAGTGCTAAGAGAGTGACAAGTTATGTTATTCTTAAGGCACTTGTATGGTTTAAATTGCTAGAGATTAACCATCTGCGTTTGTGTGATTCATAGGGCACTGTTGAGTTTCTGTGTGAATGCGTATATCTATGTATGCATGTGTTAATCTTAAGGTGCAGCAGTAGACTAACCCGGTAATGAATCTGATGAGTACACTTACCCCTAGGTAAAGAGTAAGTAGAGGGAAATACCACGATAATACACCATGCTAAGTAAAATTGCAGTCATTCAAATGAAATGAAAAGAAACCTAAAGCATGAGAACAGCTCACTGCTATGGAGGAATCTACCAATGCCTATAAGCTCATATCAGGAAACTGACACAACAGCTGAGCCGTCATATTTTATGAGATTCCAAATTTAATTTATTGGGAGTCAGCACTCTAAGGCCAGGCTACCCACAGTGGATGAAAACGCAAGTTGACAGGATTTAAAGTTTTGTCAGAAAAAATCAAAATGAACTGGAGATCCCACGGGAAGCCATTCTGTTTTATCAACACTTACTGTTGTGATAGTAAGTTAGCAGACAACCACGAATTAATGTCATCGAGGCTGGCAGTGAATCTGACTGGGACCAAAGTGAATTTCACCAGCAAATCAGCAGTGAAGGGACCAACTGGGGGAAGAAGTGAGTCAGTTTTCACAAACGAAAGAAGCCGCTGTTAATTGTGGAGGTCTGGCTTCTTCTACGTGCTTTCCACAAATTTTACAACAAAGAAAAAAACATTGCAGGATGAAGAAATTCAAAGACAAGAATTGCCATTTAACCTTCCTTATAAGGTGCCTGACTGAACAAAACATAATAATAATAATAAAAATAATTCGGATGAGAAATGTTTTATTATTTAAACGCTTTTAATAATATACATTTTTAACTCCCTAATGTTCATGGAGTACATATTTTAATCCATTTAAAAATAATAAAAATAAATAAACACACATATAACCAAAGTCGCAATGTTAATCCTAAATTCTAATTAAGAAATGGAGCTGTAATTCATTAAAAAGAACTTCATAGAATAACTAAAGAATAATAAGCTTTAAGATTTAGGATGAATTCAAATTTATTCAATCAGGAGGGGCACGATGCTGAAGTTTACACCTTTGATCTGGTGATGTCACGTGAGGCACACTTTCGGCTGACCTCACCTAGAAACCTACCCCTAGTGACTTATACTGGCACCCATAAGAGACACCACTTGGAGTTGCAGGAGATAATCATTAAAAATAAACAAGACCACAGGTTTCCTTGACCTCTAAAACCCCTAAATCTCCTTTTTAGGCAAAGGAGAAATGAAATAAATCAAAAAAGAAAGGCCTAATCGTGACATTCAGTATTTGTACGCTATGCAAATCCGCACCGCTGAACCTACATAGTTTTGCACAGATTCCCCATTCATATGGGGAAGACCATAGACTATGCTTCAACTTCAGAATTTTACTGATGCCACCACCTCGGACAGCACTGAGTACCCCATATAATACATTATCAACTTGCACTGAATCTCACCTGGGTTGCTCTTCCAATCTTCCAGACAGCTGACAGAAAATGCCCACCTACTGCTGATCTCAATAGGTTGCCTAAGTGTTGCAGTGACACAGTTCTCCTTCCAGGCACTGATAACCCACTGTAGTATGGGCATGGCAGAGTCCATCATGCTTATCAATGCACATAAACAATTGTCTCTGTCCAGAGGACTATTTTGGTATGATGTGCAACTCATGTAAGGTTTAGCACAGGCTGGTAAAAACTGAGGCTTACTGACCTGTACAGAAGTTTCTTGCAGCCTGAGTGAATCTCACATTAAGAGGTGCAGACGTGGACAAATTTGTTGATTCCCCTTCCAGCTCTTTGAAAAAGTGCCGTTTGCCTCCTGAAAGTGATGAAATGAAAAGCAATCATCCCGGGGTTACCTGTTGGCCTTTGATATGTCATCGAGTAAAGCAAAGCCAGTGTGAAAAGAGACCAAGTGTTGCTTATTCTACAAAGATATTCTAACATGGCCTGGACACATTTGTTAATACCCCTAGAAAAGATCCTAAATAATTGCATTTGAGTGATATTTCAAATGAGCTGTTTTCTTGAATTCATATCACTTATGTCTTGAATTCTGCAATTGGTCATTCAGCCGATTTAAATGGAGAAATGTCTTCACTCTGCTGTTTGGTATCATTGTGTGTCCCACACTGAAGATGGACCAGAGAAAGCAAAGCAGAGATTTGTCTGAGGAGATCAGAAAGAAAATTATAGACAAGCATTTTAAAGGCAATGGCTAGGAGACCATCTCCTTGCAGCTTGATGTTCCTGTGACAACAGTTGTAAATATTAAGAATAAGAAGTTTAAGGCCTTTGGGACTGTAGCCAACCTCCCTGGACATGGCTGCAAGAGGAAAATCGATCCCAAAATGGACAGAAAGATAGTGAGAAAGTTATACAAAAGCAAAGGACAACTTCCAAAGAGATACAAGATGAACTCTAAGGTCAGCACCCATCAGGGTCTGATTGCATCATCTGTCACTTTTTGACAATAGGCTCAACAGATGAAGACCCACTGTTGAAAAAACATACAAAAAGGCCTGGAATCGTCTCTTGAACTGCTCTCACACGGCAGTCTTTCCTGTACGGACCTCGCGATTCAGAAACAGTTTTCATCCCAAAAACTCTAAATGCACTCAATCAGTCCATGAAGTGCTCCTTGTAGAACTGTTTGTACTTATAAGTACAATCACCTTGCTCTAAACTTGCGATACTGTTATAATATTGCACAACCTGAGCCACTTTATAAAGCGCGTATTTACATATGATGACAATGTCATTTTTAAGATGAAATGCAGCAAATATGTTTATTATATTATACAGATAAAACTTTAACTTCATTTAAATAATCTATATTGTTAATAATTAAACATGCCAGGACACGGTGCCGCATCGCTAGCGAGCCGCTGGCACTCCGTTCACAGATTGTTCCTGCCTCGCGCTGTATTCTTGCTGGGGCTGGTGCGACACTGGAAGGATAGTTGGATAGAATTATTAAACACATACTCCGAAGATATTTCAATGTTCCTTAAAAGTTTTGAAGAATCTGCGTTCTAAGCTTACAGATGACTTAACGTCTATTACAGAGCTGATTGTGTTGCGATTGGGTATTTGGAGAAAGAAAAGTAAGTACATGAATTGGGTGTTAGTACATTTGAAAGAGACAATACTGCTGCAATAAATTATTTCATCAAAGGTCATGCACGGCGCAGCAAGCATCTTGCGTCAGGCATGAACAATCACTGCGCCACCGTGTGCCCATGTTTAATAACATGCTTTAACTCCTGTCATCATGATAATTATATCAAGTATACATCTCAGTATTTTAATTATTCAGAGAACTGTAATATCATGAATTTAATGGATTCTGTGTCCTTTCGGAGGAAGAGAAAGCCCGTTTAAGAAGCACGTAGTGATTAACACATACAGCACATAGTAGATCAAATACAAAACAAAGCATTTAACGTGCTGCTTTAGTTATGATGGCATTTGAGAAACTAGTAAATTAAACGATTTTAAGATGAAGTTTATGATGTTCTACTAATAATGACAAAATAAACTACGTGATTAAAGTGGAAATTTCGAGATTAAAGTTGACATTTCGTGCTTTTTTCCCACTGTGTGCCTATTTTTTTTCCTCTGTACCCTACTAAGTTTTAATATGAAACTCAGATGGTGGGCTACGACTCGCCTTTTCACGGTGACTTTGATATCTGGCAACTTCTTTTTTATTTCGGGCGCTGTGCGACTTTGTGAACTTGAGCTTTTGAGTTTCTCTGACACTCTATGTCACTCGATCAGCTTCCTTTTGTTGTTTATACCACTGTTTAAACCAACAAATAGTACTGTTTTTCCTTGCCTCCACTTGGTATACGCTGAAGTTCTTTTATTCCCCCCGTGCTTTTGCCATTGCCTTTTCACAGAACGCTGAGCTTAAGGGCTATTTATATTGATTTGCATATTCAAAGAGGCGTAATTCTGGGAGGAGTTTGGGGGGTGGCAGCAGGCGCGTGCACGTCCGTTACTTTTCACGCTGACCGGGATTTATGGAGTGGAAGAACGTGGAAGTTGGCAAACGCACAGATTTATGCATCTGAATTTTTTTGTGCGTACGAATATTTCCGCTTTTGTCCTTACACTATGTTTTAGTGTGAATTCTAAGCAAAGCGTTATGCATGAGGCCCCAGATCTGAATCCATTCAAACATCTATGGAAAGACCTGAAACAAGCAGTCTGGAGAAGACCCTCTGTAAACCTGACACCTCTGGAGCAGTTTATTTAGGAAGAGTGGGACAAACTATTTGTTCACAGGTGCAGAAGTCTCGTGGAGAACTCGAAGAATTGCTCATTTGCAGTGATTGCCTTTAAATATAAAGTGAAGGGTCCCATCATTTTTGTCCATGACATTTTCATTTGTATTATTATTTGAAATGTTCTGTTGAAGCAAAACTCTAAACCAAAGTCAAATTTTTGTTAAATTAACAATATCAGGTGCCATTACTTTGGTCAATTTCAAGTTATTTCAGATATTTCAATTGTGGGTTCTTCTTTTTTCATGGAGGGGTACCAACACATTTGTCCACGTCTGTACATCCTCCTAACCATCTTTAAGCTTATTTTCAATAAGATAAGAGGGGAGTCTAGACCATGAAAGATGGCCACACATTACCGCGCAGGCAGGTCCACAAACACATCCTTATAGTCAGTATCTCCTGTAAGCTGACCAGAAGACAAGAAGTGCAGACAGCACAAGGCTCTTCAACAACAAAAGACGCCATTTTACAGGTGATTAAACCTGCCTTTATTTCCACAGCACTTTTCCTACACTCAAAATGATTTATGACAAAGATAAATTACTGCAATAAAAGTTAGATCAAATATAGTATACATCATATCCAGAACAACCAACAATAAAACTAGGTTCATAAGTCGTAAATCCAAATTAAATAATTTATAGACTAGAAGCTTGTTGGAAATGGTCTATCTATTAAAATGATTTAACACTCTATATAATGCTTATGTCTTTCTAAAACAGATGTATGTGGAAAAATTGCAGGCAGGAGAAAACAGTTATAACAAAATTAAGTGAACCATCCAATAATTTTTATGTTAAATAAATACAATGGACATTAAGAACACACAAGAAAATATGCTAGTCTATACATTTTGCTTCTTGCTGCCACAACGCCAAACCAAGAGGTGTGGTTTATAAAAATAATTCAACAATAAAACTACTCCATTGCAGAACCACAAGGCTAAGCTAGAAAAGCTTTAAATGACACATCCACTATTCTACTACAGAATTGTAATAATATTGTATTTCCAGGTTCCATGACTGTGCAAAGGAGTGGCACGGTGGCACAGTGGGTAGCGCTGCTGCCTCAGTTAGGAGACCCGGGTTCGCTTCCCATGTCCTCCCTGTGTGGAGTTTGCATGTTCTCCTCGTGTCTTGGTTTCCTCCCACAGTCCAAAGACATGCAGGTTAGGTGCATTGGCAATTCTAAATTGTCCCTAGTGTGTGCTTGGTGTGTGTGTGTCTGTGCATGCCCTGCGGTGGGCTGGCACCCTGCCCGGGTTTTGTTTCCTGCCTTGTGCCCTCTGTTGGCTGTAATTGGCTCCAGCAGACCCCCTTAACCGTGTATTTAGGATATAGTGGGTTGGATAATGGATGGATGGGTGATTGGCAACAGTTAAGGCTGCTGACTAACAGCTCCATGGACCTGAAGTTATTTCTTGGCATGATGTTTATGGAGTCCACGTGTCCTCCTTGTTTTGTTGTTTTTTGTTGTTTTTTTTTTCTTTCTCAAGGTAAGTATATTGTAAAGACATACCTAAGGCTAATTGGCGACTCCAATTAGTGACTGGCCACGTGTAAGTGAATATGGTGTCAAATAAAACGAGAAACACTGCAAAAAAGTTTTGGGTAGCCAGCCCATATACTTAAAGATTGGGTTGAAAATCAAATGAAATGGCAACAATACCGCTTTACAGAGTTGACTCCATGACAGAACTGATGCATGACAAACAATATGGAGTTTTTAAAGTCGGGTGGAGGAAGTGATGTCATGAGGTCCAAAACCGGAAGTTATGTCCCTAGAACTGGAAGTGACATCATCTGTCCTGGAACTGTAAATGGTGTCATTGGCCCAAGGCAGAATTTCCCCTGGTTGGTCTGCAGAAGAAAAAGAGAAAAGGTCAGTGCACTCTGCCACCCCCTGGTCCGGCACAGAATTACCCTCTTTCAAGCCCTTTAGCTGCCTCCCATGTGTGACAACGGCCTTCTGATTGACAAGTGGATGGACTGATGTTGTGTAAAAATCCCATTGTTTGTTTAAGTGCCATTATAAATGGAAGCACTTTGAGATGATTTATGGCTTTTTAGACAAATCAATAACAATAATACTGAATAATAACTTTTTATTTATTTGCAATGTAGTATAAATATTTGGCTTAGGCAGACCTTGACCTGAAGGAACTGTGCACAACTCTTCTGGTTATTTCTGTGTGATGTATTCTTACAGTAGGACAAGCAAAAACAAAGCGGAGGCTTGTAAAAGTATAATTTGATATACTGAACTTGATAAAAATTTAAAGGAACTCACAGACTGTTGAAAAAGCCCTGAGGCCTTACCTGACACCTAGCAAGTGATTGAGCCAGCAGCCTGCTACCAAACTGAAAGGTTTCCTCAAGTAGGGCTTGAAACAGTAAGCTCAGACAATCAAACCATTTACTGAACCCATTTATCAATGCAATCAGGGTTGGAGGAGCCACCACAGCCCCTGATGTGATGCCAGTCCATCCCAGTGTGCACACCTCTGCACCCATTCTTACTGGGCTAATCAACATTACTGTATATGCTAGGGATAGGGGAACCTGGAAAAAACTCTGAGGAGACTTAAGGGGAACCTGAAAAGCTTAAATATACCATGACCAGGTGGTCAATCGAACCCAGTATCTGGAGCTGTGATTTAGCAGCATCCGCCAACTCCATGCTACTCACAATAGCCTTAATGGTTGTGTTAAAGTAACATGCTAGCCATTGTGTTCGGCTGACTAGCCATGTTAAATCGACCAGCTGTGTTTGTGTATGCTGGCTTGAGGTGCATGCTGTGTTTACCCGATATTCGGTGATTGCTGCTTTTATTATGTACTGGGATGTTGAAAACGCCAAATCTGTCTGGTGTTTGTAGCTTTTTCCCCTATCTTGGAAGCTATGTGGAGTACATCCATTTGTTTTAGCAATTTTCTTTTAGTTGGTTATTATGTACATGCTAGCCATCTAGACAGACAGACAGACAAATAGATAGATAGATAGATAGATAAGAGTGTGGTGAAAGCAGATGATTGCTTCAGTGGCTGCTGACTACATAGGATGTGCACTTGTGTTCGCCAGCACACCCTACAGTCATATAGACTTTGTGATAAGTACATATTCACATTCAGACTCAATAACACACGAGTAAGGAAGCACAAGTGAAGGTATTCTTAATAGCCCTGTTTGAGAATGCACATGTCAAGAGTATGGCAATAAGTTGCTATATAAAAACATAAGAAAGCTGCTTCATAAAATAGATAGATAGATAGATAGATAGACACTATGCTCTGGACACATGCCAAAATGACTAAAAAGGAAGAAAATTAAAAAACAGAGAAAACATCTGTATGGCAGTCCCGGTCCCAGTGAGCTGCTCTGTAGGTGTATTGCTGTTCGTATAAAGGAGCCCGCGTAGTGTTTCTTGTCACACTTCTGCTGGACAATAAGTGATGGTGTGTCACAGAGAGGATGTGCAGCATTGTTCATAATGGCATTCAGTTTTCTTTTAATTCCCTCCTCTCCTGCCTCTAGGGGGTCCAGAGTGCATCCCATAACTGAGCCTGCCCTTTTAATTAACTTGTTAATTTGGTGGGCCTCTTTTGAAGTGCATACCACAGCTGCAGAAAATTTCACTGGCCACTGGAGTTCTAGAAGATGTAAGAGATGTCAGAACCCACCCTAAAGGAGTGCAGTCTTCTGCTCTCCCATTTCCTCTACTGTTCCTCTGTGCTCCTCATGCCACATGTGATAGTTGTGTATTTAAGAGAATGTTATAATCTATTTTTTTGCATTTTGCTTTGAGGGTTGTCATGGTGCTCTGCGCCTGCACTTGGTGAGACACACTATGTAAGCATAAAGTAGTTTATATTGTTGTATTGCACTTATGAGGTAGCCATGATAGATTGACTATCTAGCTCTATGAAGAGGATTACTTGTGTTCTGTTTTGCGTATTTTATATTCTTCATTTTTTGACATCCATTGCATGCCCAACCTATCCAGAAGCTGCTCTTTCTCTCTAAATTGCCTTTCCCATTCCCTCACTTACATTTTATTTCCAGAGTTTTTTTTTCTTGTGTTCTTAGGGAGTCAAGGCTGGGTGGCTGTCAAAAAACAGGGTGTGTTAAAGCCCATTGAGGCATTCCTTGTGTGATTTTGTGCTATACCAGTGGTTCTCAAACTGTGGGGTGCGAGATGTGAAAAAAAGAAAACAAGAATCGAAAATATGAAAAATACATCTATTGAAACCAAAACAAATGAACTTAAACTACATTCTTATAGTAGAAAAATAAATATAGAGTTAGATAAATGTCGATAAAAGTTAAGTAGGTATAATAAAATATGCATCTATTATAAATCATTAATTAAAAAAGAACAAATTGGTATTAGTGGGCTCCTTTCAAAAAAACGTTAGGGGGGTGCGATTTAAACTGTTCTGAAAACTCGGGTCGCAAATACGTAAAGGCTGAGAAACGCTGGGCTATACAAAAAAATAAATTGCTCTCGTTGCGATGTGAACAGTCCAGCCTGTTTCTGATATGGACCCCTAAATCCTTCTAGCTGTGCACCACCACCACATCTACTTCATGAACAGTTGTCGGACATTGAGAGTCTCTGGTGTGGTGATGTTAAGTCGCAGACAATTTTTTCTGCACCAATGAACAAACTTCTCCACCTGACTCCTCTCTTCTGTCTCATCCCTCATGTCGATACACCCCATAACCGCAGAATCATCTGAGAATTTATGTATATTATATGACCCGGTGTTATATTTATAGTCGGAGGTATACAGAGTGAAAAGAAAATTGTGATTCTGTGCATTGTTCCTTATAACTTTTCTTTGAGTGTGTATAATTTTTTTTTTTCCGTGTAGAACTGAGTATACACAGATTAAATCTATGTGTCTCTAGCCAAATGAACCAAATATTATAATATTTAACATACAATAACATCATAAATATAAAATTTTCAAGTAATCAATGTTTATGGTAATGTTATACATGATGAAAACAATGAGTCCAATCTGTTTTAATAAAACAGAAAACAATTAAATTCAACACCAATATTTACATGGACAAGTTGAACTGTCTTGTGGCATCATTGCACACTATACTTAATGATACAATTCAATTCAATTTATTCTTATTATCTTCACTTCCACTCATGCGTCCAGATTGCTAACAGTAATTACAAATATGTAAGGTTAAATATTATGGAGCCTTGTCAATATATATGGCCACTGGCTATTCAGACAAACAACATGAGCAAAAATTAAATCTAAAGATTTTTATTCAACTATAGAATGTAATAAATACTCCAATCAATAGTCATTAGGTTCAGCTAACCTTTACAGTTTTTCCCCTGCTATCTTTGATATTTGGCCATTTCTTATAAACCTCATCGCATCTTTCCCTATATCGTCAAGGCTGTAACACACAAGAGAATTTCTAATTGATATTTTTTATTAAAAAAAAATCATTTTAAATATTTTTTTAAGTCTTTTGACGATCAAGTTTATGTTAACATATGCACTGGGTTCAAGAAATCTCTCCCAAAGAAGATCAAGAAGATCATGACCGAAAAAGTGCTCATTTTAAAGGAATACTCCACCCAAAAATTATATCTTTTTATAAGTTTCTTACCCCATGCAGTTTGTAGGGTTGGCTGAAAAAAAAATGTAATCTCATGTTTTCTTGTTGAATAAAGATAAGCAAAGTTTCTGATAGAACAGAAGTATGGAGGCCAGTGCTGGACAATTGCAAACAATATCAAAAGCATCTGGGGAAAAAAAAAAAAAACTCATGTTACTCGTGTCACATAATCCACATGTGAAGTCATCCAGTTGTATGCTGACAGCATCCCAAACGCGTGTTTTTACTAAAACAGCTGTGCTAACACGTGTTGCAATCTAAATAATCAACATAGACCCCAGCGTTCATGTTCACAGTACAGCGTGTCCTTTCAGTTGCTGTGTCTCTATGACATACAGGAGTTGTAAAAGCAGGGCTAATGTTTGTGATGCACCACCTGTTGGATAGCAACCGGACAGGCACACAGACAGACACACATTATTATTATGACTTCTGGAAATGCTGTCTTAAACCGAAATAGACAGCACTCAAATGCAAATGAGCATTTTATTTGAAGACCCGCCTACCATTGTTACATTTCCATTCATATCCACAGTCAGTGAAACTGCATTGACGATTTGATGTTCTGTTTGTTGTAGCAGTAAGTCCAAGGCCAATTCTCTTCCTGGTAATGCTTTCATACGCATTTCTTTAACTTTTAATCTTGGTTGTACTTGTCCCTCAGTAAACTTTGCACTGTCGATATTATTTGAAACACAACGATAGCCAAAGAATAAGCTCTTTACTGGGCTGGACTTGTGATTAAGGAATGGATGGTGGGACAGGTCTTCAATTCAATGGTCAGGCAGGTCTGAATGCGTTTCATTTTAGTTACATGTCTCAAAAGTGCACACTTCTTGTTGATATCAAGTACAGTGCAATATTAGCCAATGAATTGTTATTGTGTAGGACTCCTGACCAATGAATGAAGTGGGGAGGCTGGTCTTCAGTTCCAATGCTTGGACACATCTGCGCATGTTCTGTTTTCATTTACAAGAACTTTTTCCGGAAGTGGTTTACTTGACAATATTTTAGAAAAAGTACATGTGTTAGGTGTATTGTGAGCATACGACTCAATGACCTGACACGTGCACAACATTACATGAGAAATGTAAGATTATTTTTTTTTTCATGGATGTTTTGATATTGTTTGCTGTTTTCCAACATTACCATACATTTCTTTTCTATCAGAAACTTTGAAAACATGAGATTAAGATTTTTTTCTTGTCCATCACTAGAAACTACATTAGGTAAGTAATATACAAAATATATAATTTTCGGATGGAGTATTTTTTCAATTTCACCACATCCATCCTTTTGATTGTTATCCTGTTCATCATCTGACGGTACCAGATAAAGTACTTGTCTCTTAAAAATATAGTGAGCAGCCCTATACAAAAGTGCCTAGTCCCATCTAAACAACACATTAGTAATATTAAAGACATTGCTGAAGCTGAACAGCATGGTTGACTGTCAGGATCAGACATTAGCTTAATGCTGTTTGGTTCCTTCAAGGGTTTGCTTCAGTAGTCATAGCTATCACCACTAATGCTAACTAATATGTCCTCCACCAGCCTCATCAGTGCTCAATTTTCCTTTAAGCTGATTCTCTGCTTATTCAATTAGTATTGAAAGCATTGCTTTTTTTTCTTGAGTTTAGGTTTGACCACTTCCTTGGACTCCAAGGAGTTCAGATATTACTTCGTCCTACTCTCAGCTCCAGGAGACTGAAGTTGAATCCTTGCCCAGTAACTGTGTGTATGGAGTCAGCACATTCTGTTTATTTTCATCTAGCTTTTCTCTGGGTACTCCAACTGGATAACCTTGACTTTGCAGATGATTTAGCCTTTCTTTCCTAAACCCAGAGGCAGACACAGGATAAGACCAGCATTGCCTAGTCTTACTCAACATGCATGGACCACAACATACACAGAGGGTACAGCAAGGTCCTCAAGGTTAATTCTGTCAACATGTTCATCAGCACCAGAAATAGGTGGAGAACTTCCCCTGATTTGGAAGCATCATAGACCAGAAGGATGGGACAGGTGCCAATGTTAGAGCCAGAATGTGCAAGGCGTAGGCAGTCTACCTGCAACTAAAGCACATCTGGGGGTCTACAAACATAGTCTATAGCGACTAAGATCAGGATCTTCAACACCAATGTAATTTCAGTCCTTTTCCAAGAAAATTCAGATATTCATCAATACCAGTTTTGCCATGAGATGTCAAAGAGAGGCACACTGCAAAAAATGAAATCTAAGCAAGTGAAAACTACTCATATCATGACATTAAATCTTGTTTTCCTTATTGTAAGAATTATTGACTTATCAAAGATGTATATTTATTTAATAAAAGCAAAACAACTCCCATTTAAAGTTTTTTTGTCTAGTTTTTGCATATTTGGAGAATTAATGGTCAATACTGCATTTCTTGTCATCTGAGTCTGCAGATATAAACAAAGTTTATTCAGTGTAGTTATGATTAGCAATCAGGCGTTACATTTAGAGTATCCATTTCTAGCAAAAGAGTTTTGATTTGATGAAGGTTTGGACAGACCCTTTTTAATGACTTTATTGGCTAGAACTCTCAGCGTTTCTTTTCCTGGTCACCCTTATCTCTTTCCCTGCACCTTACCACTTGATAGTCATAGCGGGTATCTTTCTCAGCCACACAAGGAGTTGTTGGATGCAAACTTGGGCTGCTGGGCTCAGTGTCCATTCTAGTTCTAGGAGATTTCCCATTTCTCTAGTAACCAATTGGGCTTCTAAATGCAACAGCATTTCATCCTTCTACTGAATGCATGCTCTTCTCTTGAGACCTAGAGGGGCAAAGTTTTGTTTCTTTTCCCTGCATTGATAGACTTCGAGCCATCTCCTGAAAAGAAAGTGGATCATGCTTTGAGGAAGCCAGAGTCCTTTCTCAGTAAGCTGAGGATTTTCCTTTGTGCTGCCGTTGTGAAGCTTACGCAATGGCGGAGAGAACTGTGACAACAGGTATTGAGTGCCAGCTGGCTAATAAGCTGAAAGCTGATCTGTCCGTAGTTCTCTGCTACTCCAGCAGAACAGCTAGCTGACCCACCAAGTTAAAAGTTGGTTTGTGCAGTCAGTAGATAGCAAACACAAAAATTACTTTTTCCAAGCAAGGCACCCATTAAAGTTAAAGTCAAACAAACCATTGCGGTAGGGTAAGAAAAACACATTTTAGATTATTCTTGATAGATGACAACAAAGCTGTTATTTGCAGAGCAACAGAACTTCCAAAGTTATGCTGTTTATATAAATGCAGTGCTGCGGTTATTTGCAGCTTTTTAATGTGATTTGTCTAGACTGATTATAGGTTTCTTTTGCATTCAATTTTAATCATCAACGCAGTCAAGAAGGTGTCTGATACATTCCTTTACTTTTTTAAAAACAGTGATTTTATATGACAAAGAGTTTGCACCTTACTTTTCTGCCAAACAAAAAGAAAAGGAAAATGTAAATGTTGTCATTTACACCTAAAAAACTAAAACGAGCCTTCATTCACTCTGTACTTCTTGAAAATGTAACTAAATGTGCACCAAATATTTTTCAGGTAAGATTCCCCATATATATATATATTTATAATTTCTAGGAGGAAAACTTGTATTCCGGCCAGGCTAGGAAAAAGGATGTGTTATTACCTGGACGGGAGGCCAAACTGGAAAGACAGATGGGAAGGCCAGCTGGACAAGGAAATAAATTTATGCCCAGCCAGACTAATATGTTGGATGGACCAGCCAGTAGAAGTTGAGAGTTGGCAGTGGTTCCATCCCCCATACGGCGGGAGGCAGTGGACCTCGTATGGGAACTCAGTTGGTACACCCACAGGGGTGCTTGGGTGATGGAATCAAGAAGGGCACCCCTGTGGAGGTCCCTGGGGATCGAGAGAGGGCTATTATTGAAGGAAGTCCTCCCTACTTTCCTTATGACCCGGAAGTGCTCCTCGGAAGACATGGTATGGCACCGGAAGCACTCCTAGCTCCAGCATAAAAGAAAGTCTGCTGCCACACATGGACGAGTCAGCAGGTGAAACTCAACAGAGGTAGAGAAGGAGACAGAATAGTTAGTTTTTTGTTCATTTAACTATTTATTGTATTCATTGTATAATTGTGGCTTACATTGGGAGAGGATCGTTGAAAGTGCCGGGGAGAAGAATAAAAACCCTTTATTTTATTCTATTAACGTGGTGTATTGCTGGATCTGAGGTGTAGGGCTCTCTGGTACCCCCTTGTGGTCAATATATATATATATATATAGACATACCAGGGAGGTGCAAAAAGTTTCTGAATAGTGATGTCATTTGGTTATTAAATTCTTAATAAATAGAGTTAAAAAAAAGTGTTGAAACTTTTTGAACATCCCTCGTATATACACACAAGGTGTGACACAAAAATAACCGGCTGGAGGTCGGCTGGACATAATTCATAGAACTACCCCTCCTACACGCCCTCTCAAACTGCCGACCGGCAAGGTATATCCTGAGAATATCCGTCAGTATTTGTACAACAATCGCTACACGAGTTGCCGTGACAATGTCGGGTGAAAAAGCAAACAGCGAGAGAAGACAACGCTCCCGCACACAATGCTTTTCCCGTTAAACAGTTTTTGACTGACAAAAACATTCCTGTCCTCTATCATCCTCCTTTTTTGCCCGATTTAGCTCTGTGTGATTTTTACTTGTTCCCAAAAATCAAATGTGACCTGAAGGGATGACATTTTTCCTCAGTGGATGAAGTGAAAACAGAAACGGCAAGCCTGTTGAAGAGCCTCAAGCAAGAAGACTTTCAGCTCTGTTTCAATCAATGGAAGATACGTATGGAGGGGTGTGGAGATCAGGAAGGGGAGTATATAAAATGTGACAATGTTTAGAATGCTCTAATTCATCTATATATCTTTTTCTTTTTACCAATCCCGGTTATTTTTGTGTCTCACCTCATATATATATTCATTTGTGTACTATAATTACTCTTGCTTTGGTAAGACATGACATAACAGAGGTTTTTACAACGAATCAAGATCTGTAAAATAGCCAGTCGAAATGAATGTGTGTTTTAAAATCTGGCATTTTGCACTGACATTTTTAATTGGAACAATCAAGACGAAAACAGGTTATTCAGCTCAAGAAAACACGACAGTCATATCCACTTAATTCTTCTAAAATAACATTGAGTTTTGAAAGTCTCCCAAGTCCTCCTCTCTACCACATTACTTGGTAGCTTATTCCATGTGTCTGTGGTTCTCTCATTGACCTCAGTACCTCATTGACAAGAGCTATGAACTCTACTTGCTTAGAAAAATCAATTATTCCAGTACCAAAAAAAAATAATAGTACAAGTATCTTCATGATTACCAACCACTGGTACTCTCTGCCATTCTTATGAAACACTTACAGAGATTTGTGCTTGGACACATTAAGGAAATACTCCACCCAAAAATGATATTTTTTATGTTGCTTACTTTACCCGATGTGATGGCTGAGAAAGTGTTTAAATCTCATGCTATTATGCAGAATGGAGATTTCTGATATAATGGGGTCTATAGTGACCAACTCTGGACAGCAGCAAACAATACCAACAGTTACTTCTGTCGTATAATCTACATGTCAAGTCATCCAGTTGTGTGCTCACAACATTTGAATACAGTAAGTACTTCTTCATCTACAACATGAATAGTTTCAGATAAACTGCAGGGAGAGATAGCTTAGATGTATGCAGAGATTAACTGCCACAAGCTAAAGGCTTGGCATTGTATGATTGTAATGGAGAGGTGAATTATTTGCTTCAACAGGCTATGGACGCTCAAAAATAAAATGCATAAAAAATGATACATGATTAACAGGGCAAGGTGTCAGGGTTTTTGTTCAATTTTCATACAGTTTTGCATTTACTTCTCTGTTAATTTTTGTTTTGAATTATTATTTGTATTTGTGTTCAGTATTTTTTTAAATTGAACATTCTGATCATTGCAGTTTAATGGTGTCTTCGGGGATTGCTATAAAAGTGCATGCATGCATCTGTATGTAACTCCACAACAAGCATTTTCTATATAAGCATGATTGCTCCAGGCTTTTCTTGTTTGAAATTCTAATTATCTTAGGGAAGACAAAATTCTGCTAATTCTGGAGAAAGAGAAATACTGTATGTAAGAAATAGTAAATCTACTTTTGAGGATTGGAAATCAAAATGAATTAGGATACTTTGCTTTGTTTTTTTGACAACTGCTATTTTCAAACATATTTGGTAAAAGACACCTTTTCTAAGTTATGACAAAGACTTGCTTTAGTTATTTTGTCACACTCAAACACTAAAAAAAAACCTCTAACCATTATGAATATGAGTTCCAGATATGGTAAAAGGGCATGCAATGGGGTGTGAGGTCTAGACCTTCACTGGCCTGTCCCAATGCAGCCATATACCTAGAAGGCTAGTGCCCAGTTATTACCTGCAGGCTTCAGGTCTACTCTGGCCCACAACTGTGAAGTAAATTTAAAAGCTCAAAATACAATCAATGTCACAGAATATATCAAAATGTTTTACAAGGGAGAGAAAACCATAAGACTCTGGCTCAAAAAGACAAAATAAACATGAATCTTTATAAACAGGGTTTATGAATGGGAATAAAAAAATAACAAAAATGTACCAAAAGAGCAGGAATAGCTAAATATGTGTTTATAATATTTTGGGAATTCATATTATTGTAGAATATTTGTAATCTATACTAATAAACGGCAAAGCCCTCACTCACTCACTCACTCACTCACTCACTCACTCACTCACTCACTGACTGACTGACTCATCACTAATTCTCCAACTTCCCGTGTAGGTAGAAGGCTGAAATTTGGCAGGCTCATTCCTTACAGCTTACTTACAAAAGTTGGGCAGGTTTCATTTCGAAATTCTACGCGTAATGGTCATAACTCGAACCTATGTTTTCATCCATATACTGTAATAGACTGCAGCTCGATGGCCGTGGGAGGCGGAGTTGCGTCTCGCATCATCACGCCTCCCACGTAATTGTGCCTGCCCATATAAGGTAAATATTCGCGGGTGAAGGACTGTGCTTAGCATATTCATAAGTAAAAATATCTGAATCACAAACTGATGTTAATTATATTTTGTCCATGAATACTTATTAAATAATTCCAAATAATCTGTCCGCTTCCTTTCATAGCTTTTCCGATGGTTGTGCTCCTTCCAGGCATGTATTTTCGTATTAAAGCATTTAACCAATCACATTTCAGCCATCATTTGTTGCCAGGCAGAAAGGCATTCACAATCCGTTGTGCAGGCACTCTAACACAGAATAAATGTCGATTAACCTGTTGCTTCAACCAATCAGATTTTGACTTGGTGTCAGTAGGGCCCTCTAGCAGGCGTACGGTGACGTCAAAATATTCAGACCAATTGATTGGATTGAAGCCGCAGGTTCGACTTTCAGCATTAGCTTCGATGGCGATAGAAACGGACTTTTTGATGAAATTGAGGCACACGGATAATCCGTACGACAGAGTGATTGAACTGTTTTTGAGGAAAGAGAGGAGGATGGATTTTGTTTACAAATAATCCGAATTTTTGGTGAATAAAATGTTGCGATTTTCCTAAATAATATTGCAAGTTTATGAGTTATTATTGATGTTTTTTATGTGTGTCGCGGCTGTGGCTGCAGTAGAAAGGAACTTGTTCACCCCCGGTTTGTCTATTCAATAAAGGCATTTATTGTGGCTACAGGAGTTATCTATCTGCAATGCAGCGGCTCTTTATACTGTATTTCTGCATATTAAAATGGTTTTTATAACCATAAATTAGTTTTTGAGGGGCGGGTTGATTCAGATGGAGCAGTACTGAAGGCCTAGGTGTGAGATGCATGGTCCGCCAATGGACCAGATGATACATAAATTTAATGAACATTACAACCTGAAAATAAACAAAACTGTAGAGAGGCCCATGATTAAATGAACTATTAAAAAGTAAGAGTGAAGCGACGGTGACTTATTGAGGCAGGCAGCCGAGACCACAATAGCACAGTGCTCGAGTAGTGCGCGTTAAGTCGATCTAAAATGTGCTCAGATTCGAAAAAATATATCTTTTCATGTTCTATTTGGATATAAGTAGTTTCTATTTAGTCGACAGAAATATCTTTGGTAGGAATGTAAGCTGAATTTAGTCTTTACATTTCTATGGTGAAGAAAAAATTATGCATTGATGACTAAATTTAACTTACATTCCTACCAAAGATATTTCAGTCGACTAAATAAAGATTACTTATATTTAAAATTTAAATAGAACTTGAACAGATACGACAGTTCATAATGCCCATGCAGCACTACGTGCACGTAAGAGCGCACTGATATGAAATAGCTTGCCCATTTAATTATTTAGGAATGGATAGATAAATTAACATTTTGTACAAATAATGTTTTTCATTTTTCTTCCTCGATGGATTCTGGCACGCCCAGCAACAGCTGCTCGCACCCCAAAGGGTGTATATATATATATATGTGTATATGTATGTGTGAATATATGTAGATATGTATATATATATATCTATAATAATAAAAGGCAAAGCCCTCACTGACTGACTGACTGACTCATCACTAATTCTCCAACTTCCCGTGTAGATAGAAGGCTGAAATTTGGCAGGCTCATTCCTTACAGCTTACTTACAAAAGTTAAGCAGGTTTCATTTCGAAATTCTACACGTAACGGTCATAACGGTCGATAACGGTCGACAACGTCCGCCATGTTGAACTTTCTTATTTATGGCCCCATCTTCACGAAATTTGGTAGGCGGCTTCCCTGCACTAACCGAAACCGATGTATGTACTTATTTTGATGGTATGACGCCACTGTCGGCCGCCATATTGAACTTTCCAACGTCACCAATTTTCAAACTTCCTGTGTAGGTAGAAGGCTGACCCCATCTTCACGAAATTTGGTAGGTGACTTCCCTGCGCTAACCGAAACCAATGTACGTACTTATTTCGATGGTATGACGCCACTGTCAGCCGCCATATTGAATTTTCCAAACGTCACTAATTCTCCAACTTCCCGTGTAGGTAGAAGGCTGAAATTTGGTAGGCCCATTCCTTACAGCTTACTTACAAAAGATAAGCAGGTTTCATTTCGAAATTCTACGCGTAACGGTCATAATGATCAACAATGCCCGCCATATTGAACTTTCTTATTCATGGCCCCATCTTCACGAAATTTGGTAGGTGGCTTCCCTGAGCTAACCAAAACCAATGTAAGTACTTATTTCAGTGGTATGACGCTACTGTCAGCCGCCATATTGAATTTTCCAACATCACTAATTCTCCAACTTCCCGTATAGGTAGAAGGCTGAAATTTGGCAGGCTCATTCCTTACAGCTTACTTACAAAAGTTAAGCAGGTTTCATTTCGAAATTCGACGCGTAACGGTCATAACGGTCAACAACGTCCGCCATGTTGAAGTTTCTTATTTATGGCCCCATCTTCACGAAATTTGGTAGGTGGCTTCCCTGAGCTAACCAAAACCAATGTAAGTACTTATTTCAGTGGTATGACGCTACTGTCAGCCGCCATATTGAATTTTCCAACATCACTAATTCTCCAACTTCCCGTATAGGTAGAAGGCTGAAATTTGGCAGGCTCATTCCTTACAGCTTACTTACAAAAGTTAAGCAGGTTTCATTTCGAAATTCGATGCGTAACGGTCATAACGGTCAACAACGTCCGCCATGTTGAACTTTCTTATTTATGGCCCCATCTTCTCGAAATTTGGTAGGCGGCTTCCCTGCACTAACCGAAACCAATGTACGTACTTATTTCGGTGGTATGATGCCACTGTCGGCTGCCATATTGAACTTTTCAACAGTCTTTGTTACTTATGGGCCCATCTTCAAGAAATTTGGTACACGGGTTCCCAACGCTAACTGAATCCTACTTACGTACATATATACGTCCATAGCCTGCAGCTTGGTCACCGTGTGAGGCGGCGTTGGGTCCCCCATCCTAACGCCTCCCACGTTGTTGGCTGCCTTCCTATATAAGGCCGTCCGTCGCTCCAGTCTCTACATTCCCCTCCTTGCTTTGCCACGGGATTCACGTCTCCCTGCTGATAACTACAGCCTTTTTGTTTAATCCACGGCTTCTCCGCTGTTTTATTGTTTGTTTATTACAATTATAGTTATTGTATAGGTATTTTACACTTACTTTACATTACTCAGGTACCCATTTAACTTCATCATTCCAACCCCCATTAACATGTCTATCGAGGTGATCACCATCGATCAAAGAACTGTCACTTACCGAGTGGTTTCCATGCCCGGAGATGGCACCTGCCTTTTCCATTCTCTTTGTTACATAATGCACAGCCATATCAGGCTCACTCTTGATATCCGGAAGAAAATTGTGTCTTATGTATTGAATGACTGGGACAGGTTCAAGGTGTGGACTGATGACGGTACAGGAGATAATTATACTACACAGGAGCACTAGAAGAGTGAAATGCTTAAGCCCTTCACCTATGGTTCTGCATGTGAGTTGATGTCTGCCGCTGAATTGTTCGGTTGGTGCTTTCAAGTGTACCGAAATGGCCAAATATTTTATACCTTTCGACAACCACCAATGCCTCTTAAACATCTTACATTCACAGGTGACGATTTCAGTAGTGGACACTTTGATGTTTATGAATGTTTAAACTCTCAAAAGCTGGATGTGAAGTTATCGATGAAACCGGTTGTAAGCTTACAACGCTTAACAGATGCCGAATGTCACTTCAACACAAGTCCTGCAAATACTGTCGTAATTGAAACAAACCATGAACCTCAAACTGATTATGACAGCAGCAATCCAAGCTGTGAGATTTGAGACAAGATTACTGTTCACATGGCCAACTGTACGTTGCATGCTCAAGAGTAAGCTCAGCGCACAGCTTGGTCATGTTACAACCGGAGGGCCGAACTGACAACATGGTATAGAAAGAGATCCTTAACAAATAATTATTGGCATATTTTCCCTCAGTTTAAAAAGGTTACATTTTCTTCTTAATAAAAATTTTAATGCAGTACTTCGCCGCTGCGAAGCGCGGGTATTTTGCTAGTATATATATATATGGATGTATGTGTGTGTGTGTGTGTGTGTGTATATATATGTATATATGTATGTGTATATCTATATATGTAGATATGTATGAATATGTATATGTGTATATGTATATATATGTTTATATGTGTGTATGTATATATATGTATGTGTATATATATATGTGTGTGTATATGTATGTGTGTAGATATATATATATATATATATATATATATATATATATGACAGCAACACTTTTAACAGTGACAAAACAATTACATTGACAATCATGTTACGTTATTTTCAAAATGTTTCCTTTTCTTTTTCATTACTTATTTAACACACTACTTCTCTGCTGCGAAGCGCGGGTATTTTGCTAGTCTTTATATATAAAAGTCAAATAGCACTGACTCACTCATTACAAAATCTCCCGAACCATGAGGACTTGGGACTTTAAATTTGCAATGTAGGTTACCCTTCGCCCATAGGTGCTCGCTAGGAAAGTTTTAAAAATTTTGTGGTCCTATCACGAAATTTCTTATCATTTTTTAGACCCGTTTGTATGTCTGTCTGGATTTAGATCGGGTTTTTTCCTATAATTTGCTTGAACATTCCATTGATTTTTCGACTTTCTCATCGCGCTAAGTATCATAGTTCGCCTGCAGTACCGATTTATTAGCACGAATCCGAGAGAGACTCATCGGTCAGTGGGAAGAGGGGAGAGGGCCCTCCTCATTCATGCCTCGGCCTCGGGGCGAAACCTTAACTCTGCTTAGTTAGCGAACGAGCCAACTACTTAACAGATTTAGATCTTTTTTTTTTTTTAATTTACTTGAATATTCCAATTGATTTTGCAACTTCTCTCATTGTGTTAAGAATCAAAGTTTGCTTGCAGGAGGGATATATTCATGCTAATCCGAGATAGAGGCTGCAGGCTGAGGGGAGGGGGAAGAGTGATGTCAGGAGTAGAGAGCTGGGTGGGCCCTCCTCAATGTCCTGTTTCACTAATACACGGGCAAAGCCGCAGGGGATGGCTAGTGTAATCACATGGGTCATGGATTTTTTTTTCTCCTGCATCCCATTTACCTCAAAAATTGAATGTCGGAGCTGGTAATGGTGTCACACCTGACCACTGTTGACCACTGTGAGAATGACAAGAAAACACAAAAAAAAGTTTTGGAGATCCACCTCATATACTTGACACAAAGGGAGGTTGCTGCGCAGCACAGCAGTCTCTTAGGACTGAGTCTAACACACGTTGACTATAAAATGACAGGAATATGGTGGCTTTATAGTAGGTTGGGACGAAGAGGCGTGTTTCTGAAGCTGGAAGCGGAAGTAATGAGAAGCTTGGCAGTGGATGGGAGGTCTCTGGAGGTGGGACTGGAAGTGCACTCTGTGGAAGGACTGGAAGTGTTGTTAAGTGGATTTTGCTTTTGGGGATCTGCATTAGGTTATACAGTATGACTTGTGGGGGCTTACCAGTTGAAACTTCCTACTATCCGAAATTCTGATTTTCCAGTCCAGATGGAATGCAGCATTTTAAATAAATGTTCCAAAGTCACTCTGCAAAGTACTCGGTGTGCATTTATTTATTTATTCAACAGATCTTTTGGAGAGTGGCATGTGAACTACACTGTATTATTATTTATTATTTTTTGAAACCCTTGTTATACAGCAGACAATCAAAAATTTTAAACAATGTACACTAAAGTTGCTTCTGTAGCTCCTACGGGATTAGGGGCCCTAAAGCTTAAGCTTCCTCAGTTTCATAGTCAATCAGCCCCTAGAATTCTTATACCGTATATATTGTAAGAACAAGACAAGACAAAGTCAGGGTGTTGGGGCACCTTGTTGGTAAACACCTTCTAATTAAATGAATAAAAACACATGTAAAACAAAGAGTGAGTCATCGTCAGACTGTAGTCCTCTTACGTGACCCACAAAGATGGCGGTTCATCTACAGGAAGAGGTAGGTCTAGATTGGCGGACCCCAGAAGTGACATCATAGGAGGAGAGCTGTCAATCTTCTTTTCTGCAGAAGGAGGAAAACGTGACTGTTATCAGACAGTGCCAACTCCTAAAACTCCCCTTAAACTGTCTCCCATGCACAAGCACATGACAATATGTATGTAACTACCAAGGGTGCCACTGAGTCTCAGTCCACAGACACAATAATATCCAACACGTTTTTGGGTTTAAATAAAAGATATTTATTACACCAAAGCACCTCTCCAACAATCACCCTTCCAAATATCAGCCACAATTCCTCCTTCCTTCCTTCTAAAGTGTTGTCTGCTGCCTCCTGACTCAGACCCGGGAATACTTCCAGTACCACAACGTGTCCTTTTGGAAGCACCTCGGGTCACATGGAAAGCAGGGAGGTCTTCCCCTGACAGCACCCTCTACTGGCACCCAGGGACCCCAACAGGATGGCATTTCCAGATTGCAATTCCCAAGCACCCCTGCAACTGTCCACACTGGGTTGCCACAAGTGGACCACTGCCACCTGCTGTTTAGGGGATGGAACTGTAATAAAGAATAGTAATAAGAAATAAATCAGAGGCAGAAAAAAATTTGGAGATGGCCATTCTGTATACTGAAAAAAGGTCAGCAAATAAAGAAAACACGTCTTTACATGCAGTGTTCAAAATGGACAATGAAATTCTGACAATATATATATATATATATATATTGAGGAAGCAGGAAGAGGTGGAGTCAGTGAGGCTGGAAAAGGAAGTGATGTCCGTAGAAGGTGAGTTCTGGAGACCAGATAGGACGTCATTAGAGGGTGCTGGAGGTGACATCATGAGTGGGTGGATTAGAGGTGGTGCTGCTCGGATGTACAGTCTTCACTAGATCTGCAGAGGGACAAAAGGAGAGAGAATTAGATGACAGGGCCAACCCCTGGTCTTATTATCCATAAACCGTCTACAATGCACACATATGTGACAATATAGATAAACACATAATAATTTTCTTCACATGTGTATAAGTTCATCTTCAGTCAGGATGTCTTAAAATTGAACAACAAAAATCATGTAATATCGGGTGTCAGATATAGAAATGTTTTTAAGGTTGACACAATTTGGGGAAACCACCCTTCGTCAGCTGCGGATGAAGAACAAACAAATGGAGATGTGTGAAAAAGTGAAATTGTGGTGCACAAATAACACATACAGTAATTGCTGATTAAGACTTTACAGTCGCCTTGGTTAAAGCTAAATTGCAAAACATCACAAATTAAAGCATTTCCTTGTATTACAGTTGAGTTTGTGCCTGTAGCCTGCTTGGATAAGCTAAATTCCATCATGACAGTTAATTTAATTGTATCCTTACCTTTCATCATCATTAATTATGTGACAAACTAAAATGCTTTACTGTTTTTGCTTTTCCCTTACAGGTTGGCCATGTTTATTGCCTTATTATGTAAACAGTAGATCTTTCATTACATTATCCATTTGTTATCGAGAAGCACTGACTATGTGTTTTTAAGTGTTATAAAGAAATCCCCCTTTGTGCATCAGTCTTTATTATTATCCATTGCAGTACATTATTTATGATTTCCCCATTCACTGGGATCTTCATAATGTATCCCCTGTTAATTTCCACAATTTGCTATCTTATGTGCATGACTTATTGTATTCTTACACCTTATTATCTTGAGGCCACCAGATAATAATTCAGGAGAAAGGGAAACATTTTTTTCTTCATATGACTCCTCCTGGGCCCTTTAATAATTAGACGGTTATTTGCATTGCTGTTGCTTGCATGCTTCTTTGTTTTTTTAATTTAAGTCAATCAACACATGATTTACATCAAGTTACTAATAAAGTGATATTTACAGTATCAAAAAAGGTAACTACTGCTATAGTAATAGCTATATGATTAGAATTATATGGTAATTTTTTTATTTTGATATTGCTTTATATTCTTCATTGTCATAGCTGCAGTTACAAGTCACGTTAAAAAAAAAATCTTCAGGAATTGGCTGTGCAATTTTCAAGTCAAATGCATTAGCATTTACCTGGAATTAAATGGTATTTTTCAGGTTATTGTTTTATGGATCCGTTTCCATGCAACAGGGGTTTTAATTTAGCCTAGAAATTTTTAATTACACCCATAATGTAGTAAAAGTGAGAGTGGGGAAAAATATCCTGGTATTTGAGCCATAATTCATGCACTATTTAGACAGGAAAATGTAATGATCTTACTTAAGTGAAGCGTTTATGCAATAACGTTGTCCTCTTTGCCTGCCTTTCATTTGGTTTTTATTAATAGGCTCAAGAAACAGCAAATTAACGTTAACTGACAAACAACCTGCCCGACCATATGTTTTTCTATAGACTGGAGTGGTCAGATATATAAAAAATTACTAGTTATCATACCATCACTGTGATCCGTGAGCCTGGTTTTTACATAAATGATTATATTTTAGTAAAATATCATAGCTTAATACATAAGTAAAGACTTGCTAATTGGGACCATAAGGAATGAAGATGTGACAACAATGTAAATGAAGAGGATTAAAAGGTCCACTGAGAGGTTTTACTGATAGGTTCAGTGGAGGTTAAGGGATGCATTGTGGAGTGAAGATTAGCAAGTGCTTAACGAAAGCTAATGGATGTATGTATAGAAATGGTCAGGAGAGAGTTAATGGACGATGATGTAATGTGTAGTAATGGTCACACTGATTGGTTTCTTTTGAAACAAAGAGACTTTTCTAAGTGTTTAAAAGATGAAATGAAATCCTAATCACCAACAGTTTGAAGACCTCCCCTGTTGGACATGCTTAGGAAAATGGCTGATATAATCATCAAAGAACCCACTAAAAGATCACAAGAAAATTGCGCCATCCTTTGGGCTTCCTTTAGTTGTAAATAAGAATGAAAGATGCATTTAAGAGCAAGTAGGACCACCGCATTCGCGGGTGAGACTTTCAAGACCTACCGTGGATAGCAGCGAACCCTACGTATATATCATTCTTTGTTTGTTTACATACATGCATACTGATGATAACGTTTAATTGATAAATTACATACAGACATTACCAACATTAAATATTAATAAAATACATTGTAATTATTATACTTGTGCTCTCCCTATCTTGAATGAATGAATGAACCGAAGTCTGAGGTTTTAGCTTTACCCTCAAGGGATGATGGAGGATTGAAAAATATTCTTTTACACATACACAGTTTAAACACAATTTTAAAACATTACATATTTATGTTTATTTCTTAAAAAAATATCTTAGTCTGTTGTGTGTCCCCCGTTGAACCTTCACATCCACACACTTAATCCTCTACACTACTCCTCCTCCCTTCCTTGTACATATCTGTACATACCTGTGCACACACAGCACACCTGTACATTGTACATCATATATCATATATTGTATATCTGTATATATTACAATACTCATAGTATTACAGCACATACATATCACATCTGTATATTGTACATCTGTGTATATATATAATAGTACTTATATTATTACTGCACATACATAACACACCTGTATGTTGTACATCTGTATGTATATATATATATATATATATATATAGTACTTATAGTATTATAGTACATACAAATACATGTATAGGTACATAAATGTATATTGTAAAATATGTATATTTGCCATCCGCATTTAGAACATTTGTATATCTATCTATATATATCTATATATCTATTCCCATCTTCACTGTGCTCTTAACTGTACATATCGTATTTAACTGTATATATCGCATTTAACTGTAAATATCATTGTACATAATATGCACATATTATATTTATTGTACTTCTGCTCTTTGCACTTCTGATTAGATGCTAAACTGAATTTCGTTGCCCTGTATTTATACATGTGTAATGACAATAAAGTGAATCTAATCTAATCTAATCTAATCTTAGGCTTTGAAGAGCTGCTAGAATCACTACATGTACTTTGGCACTTTATTAAATAAAATTAAATGGGTGATTTTCATAACACTATGATAACATTCAACGAATGAAAACATCAATAATGCCAGAGGGTAAAAGTTAGAACATGTTGTAATCAGTACGTCAGCTTGGAGAAAATGACGTCAGACACACGCTGGGTTTTCACTGCTACTCACGGAATGCAGCGATCTTTTATTTTTGGAATTATCCATTGAATGTTTTTGGGCCATGGGAAATTGTGCATAACTGAAACTGTGGAAATCGAATTCACGGAAATGGGGGGCCTACCGTACTTTTTTTTAGCACCATATTTTTTTTCTCTGCTATGGTTACTAGAGAGGGATAAATCGGTTGTGGTATGGCTGCAATTCTAAACAAATCTGTTCTCAAGAAGAATGCACTTCAGCTGCATACACTGGGCATTAATACTCTAGCATGTTAACTGAGTGTTTCGCACTAAAGGGAACAAGTACAAAGAGTTTAACTTATTTAGGTAAAGAAACGCAGTCATTAAGTGGGCAGCGATCTAAACCAAGAAAATGAAATAATCAAAGTACCAAATCCCAAAATGCTAACCAAAAATATGGTAGTTAAAAAAGTGACCATTCAAAGCACTAAATTGTCAGAATTAAACTAACCTGCGATTTTTAGATTCTTATTATCCAGAATCCTGAATAAAAGGACACGTACGTGCCACTAACTTAAACAGCAGTGGGTCATTGATATCATCTACTTGTAGTCGACGCATATGAACAACAGGGTTTATTTGCTACTGACATTGACAAACACCAAAATGGTGTCACCTACAAAACAGGAATTAAATGCGAACATCTATAGAAAGTTCCTACAATTAAAAAATGAAGGCAAATAATAAACAAAATGTAAACAAATAGAAGCCAAGAAATTCGTAACATTGCCCAAAATACTCAACAGTCAGGCACCAAGAGGATTATTCAATTTCTGCTAAGTTTATTTTTGTCTACTATGAGATGCCTGGTGCCACTGCCCTACTGCCAGGTTGTTTTGCCTGCCTAAGGTAAAGTCAGCTCTGATGGAAGATCGCAGGAATCATTGGGTAGAAGGGTCCGTTCATGGCCAATGGTGGCAGGCAGCTTGATGGCTGAAGTCTCCAGGACTCTGAACAAATCCAAATCGTATTACGTGATATCATCTACTGTTGAATTCTGCTCTGTACTTGTAATATTTCTATTGCACTATTAGATTGTATTGAGGTTTACATGTATTTTGTTCTGTGTATCGTATTGTAATCGCCCCTTTTTATGATACCCATTGCACACCCAACCTACCCGGAAAGGGTTCTCTTTTTCAACGGCCTTTCCCAAAGTTTCTTCCATTTTCTTTCCTACAATGTTTTTTTTTATTGGAGTTTTTCTTTGTCTTCTTAGAGAGTCTTCTTAAAGGCAGGGCTTGTTAAAGCCCATTGTGATACTCCTTGTTTGATTTTGGGCTATACAAAAATAAATTGTATTATATTGTATTGTATATTTCCCTTTCACTTTCTTATCATTGGAAGAATCAACCTACAATATAACTGATGTGCATAAAGCAGCTACATCATCACGGAATTGTGACGGCAATAGAAACCGTGCAATGTTTTTTTCCTTATTACTACAGTTTCCTACCCTGTGAACAGTCGGTAATGCTGCCAACCCTAAATATGAGCATTGTAGGAGTCGAATTTGACATTTACAAATTCATCCATAGCAACCCTAGACTTGTATTAGACAGGAACATGAAAGCAGTCGTTTGTCATTTTCTGACAGAAATTCATCAAAGATTATCTGCCTTGTGTAGAGATAATGACAGAGTAGCATTTGCTAAAACACGTATTGTCAGTACATCCTTTAACATGGCTATGGAGTGCAGTCACTAATGACAAAATTAAATAACAGTGTTCAGGTGAATTTATGCCCGTATATGTCTGGGACTTGACTACCAAATGACTGCACACTGCCAGTGCAAATGAGTGCAAATCAATGCCAGTAGCCATATTTGCCATTAAATTATGAGGCTAAATAGCAGAACGGCAAGCTGTACATTGTATGAAGCAGTGTGAAATATAAGCACAACAACTGGCTGGTTTGGGTGGTCTGATTTGCAAGAGCCTATGCAATTTTTAATATAAAATTCAAATATTATGAGAAGTAACATGCTGTATGTGCAAGTGCATATTTATCACACACATTGGTTAATTAACGGTTCAAAACATTATACATAAGCAAATGAAGTGTCAAAAATAAATGTACATAAACAAAAAAACATATTTAAGACCCGTTTTATTGCTTAGCTGTGACACAACAAAGCACAGACACCTTCTTTCTCTTCCTAATTTGCATTTAAGAGCCAGACAGAGCAGGGAAATAATACACTTTAACAGCCAGGCAGATGCTGAAAATAATAAGATAAAAGGGAAACAATTGCGGCTTTTCTTTCACAGAGCAAAAGTGAAGATCATCTCATTCTTCATTCATCTCCCTGCTCGGTCTGACTTGTTTCACCTCACTGATTTTTATCATCTGGGATTTGGGACTGCTTTGGATGTTCTTTATATATTACGTTTGCATAATATTCCTACTAGAAGTTTTCTTTCCCAGGTTTTTATGTTGGTCAGATCAATTACCATCATAAATTATTTTCAGTTGTTTAACATTTTGCATGTGATGAGTTCTTTCAAGTGACAATCTATATCATTTGATAATTTTTTTTTTTTTACAGAAAATAGGATTTTCATGGGAGCTAAGCAGGGTTTCATAATGCCAAACACCCACTTGAATGCAAAGAGGCCACAAATCATATTGGAGCTGGGTGTTCACACACAGGTAGAAGATTTCTCAGTCAAGCAAGCAGAAATTAACATTGCCAACGTCCACTTAATTGAATCGAGACATGGGGAGGAAGTGTGGAGCCGATACTCACAACATCAGGTAGAAGGCACGGCTCAACTATGAATAAGGCACCTGCCAATCGCTGGGGTCACACATCCATACTCACACTGGGTTTAGATTTGTCAGAGAGCCCACTTGTCTTTTGGGGATGTGGGAGACACAAGAAGAGCATGCAGACTCCCAGGCTGCATGAGGTAGTAAGTGTTACCCACTGTAGTTAACTTTCAGTATTGGGCATCAGAAAAGTTAGAACAATTTAATACACATTATGTTAAATGCATGAATGGAACTTCTTAAAATATATTTGAAATATTTCGATGGCATGGATTAGGGACCAAAAGATGACTGACATCAGTAGATTTCAGGAGTCTCCTGAGTTTATACAGGGTAAGGAGTGAAGAAATGGATTCTGGGAAGTTTGAGCTCAGAGTTTTCTAAGTTAGTAGCAGAGAAAGGAAGATTAATACAAATTCTCAAATCCAGTGATCACTGATTGTCCGCCGTGTATATTGCCTAGTCAGAATCCAAGCAGGGGTTTGCTAGAACCTGTTAAATATTCTTCATGCAAGTCAGTTAAGAAGAATTCCTGCAGTCTAGCCAAAGTTTTTTGAAACTGACACAATGTTTTCTAAATGTCATAAAAGATGTTTTGATTAGGATCTCTACTGTGAATCATAGAAATCAGTATAGAAAGGCTAGAGAATCATACATAAAAATACCACATTCACTGTGAAAATGGTTAAATGAATGAAGGCCGGGTACTGTATAACTAATATATAGCCTATTGTTTATTTAGTTACTGTATTGTTGCAGTTAAAGGTGTAGTTTATACTTTCTGACTTATAGTGTAATCATAACTCTTATAAAGACTTGGGGCTAATAGCTCAAATAATCCTTATATCTGCCACATATACAAGACCAACGTTAATAAGCTTTAGCTAGATGACAGTTTTCATTTCTTCAATACTTTATAAAGATGTTATAGCATATATAATTGTTCCTGCGATATACATCTCTATATATGTAAAATCCAACATCTGTCTGTCTGGCTGTCATGTCCGCTTTCATGGCAGAACTACTTAACGAATGTAGATCGGGGTTTTTTTTCTATAATTTGCTTGAACATTCCGGTTGATTTTGCGGCTTCTCTCATCGTGCTATGTATCATAGTCTGCTTGCAGTACCCATTTATTTGGGCGAATCCGAGAGAAACACAGAGGGAAGGGGGGCGGGGCCCTTCTAACTCACACACCAGCCTCGATGCATTTTTTACTTCTGCTTAACTAGTGAACAAGACAACTACTTAATGGATTTACAGTAGATCAGGTTTTTTCTATAATTTGCTTGAATATTCCGGTTGATTTTGCGACTTCTTTCATCGTGCAAAGAATCATAGTTCGCTTACAAGAGTGATATATCCTCGCTAATCCAAGGCAAAGCTTCCGGGCCGAGGGGGGAGGAGCGTGACATCAGGAGTAGGGAGCCGGACAGAGCCCTTCTCACTGTCCTGTTTTACTACTATGCGGGCGGAGCAGTGGGGGACGGCTAGTTTCACAATAAAACGTAAAACATAACTGCATGAATTACTAAAAAAAATTTCATATCAGCATTCCAGTGCTTCTCTGTTACTTTCAGTCAAACTTTAGGAACACAGGCTCAATTCTTTGAGTTTATCTAATCAGCAAGTTGTCTCTGTCTGTGAAGTTCGCCACAGTATTTCCAAGAATACGGAAGAAATTATGCACTAGTTGCCAAATTATTATGACCAGAAGATCGATAGAGGCAGTCAGAGCTAGTCGTGCAGTGCATAAAAGGCAATTCATAAGAAGATCAGCATGCGTGACTGCGATATATATCGAGTCAGCTCTCTTCCTCAGGCAAAAACAACAGAGAGCAGCAACAACTGAGTGCTACGAATGAATTTTATTTGATCCCAGCAGTTGTTTCCAACAGTGCCTGGTAATTAAAAAATGCTTGACCAGTTACATATTATGGTTTCTCTCTCTCTCTTTCCAATATTGACAATGAGTCCATTATTAAAACATTTAAACCACAGTCCACTAAGTCTGAGTGATTTTGTCCCACAAATTAATTAATGTATTATGTTAGAATGTAGCAATAAATCAATGTATGACTCCCAGCATGGATGTGTCATCCAAAAGTTACTAGAGTGAAAGGTTCTTCGACTATTGCCAGTAATGCAACTGAGCAACCTACACAGATTGAACAGACCAAAATATGAATCATAATGTCAGAAGATTGCTAATGTTCATAGCAGGAAAAAAAACTAACCAACACTCAAAGGAACAGCAAAAGAAATTGTGAACATTCTTTTATATTAACTCGTACCTAAATAACACTTGAAGTCTTCAAAGTTGATCCAGAATCACGGATGACGATGAGCAGGCAGCAGTGGCTATGATGTGATGTCATAGGGTGCAATACGCAGAACTTAGTCCCCAATAACTGTGCATCGTGTCGTGACGATTTGATCACAAAGTGGCAGTGCTTATACGCAAACAAAATGGCAATGTGGTAAAGAAAAAATATGAATAATATACATGCTGAGACAATCTATGTGCTATACAATAAAACACTAAGATCTGTGTGTCCAGTCCCTCAGAGCAATCTGATTGGTCAGTTTGACTTTAGTTTGATTGGTCAGTTTGGCTTTGGTGGTGCGACAAAAGACAAAGTGCTGTGAGATGCATGAGGAGAAGTAGAGTCACACAATGAGAGAGTCGCCTTCAAAGATGGGTATTATAAAACATAACAGGAGGTGAGAAAGGCATCTCGAAAATAATGACAAAATTTGAGGAGCGAGCTTTATAGGAACTCACTCAAGAAAGGGAGGCCCATCAGGAGGAGTTCAGACAAACACAAATCTAAAGGAAAGGCGCAGAAAGTACATGAGAAGGCGAGAGATAGAATAATTTAAAAATATTAGCTATTACCTGTCTTCAGCAGGCATCATGGCTATTATCTTATAAAACTAATTCTATAGGGAGAACACCAAAATATTAAATACAAATGAAATGCAGGAAAAATGTGTTTATATCTGAATTACAATATTGTTACTCCTAAGAGTATGAAAGGGGATGGAAAAAGTAATTATTAGACTTATGCTGAACAGTAGAGCATTTTTAAAATCAATATTTTAAATAAATGATTCTTAAACAAAAAAGTTGAAATGTAATGTTGACATTTGATGCACTATTAATAGCTTATTAAATCTTTTAGTGATTTGAAAAATTAGTGAAGAATGCAGATTATTGGTAGTGAAAGCAGCAAATATAAAAATGGTTTGAATTATCAACACACATCTTCGTATCTGTTTTAACGAACCTATATGTCAAAAAGTGTGACATTCCCTTTTAAATATAAATATGTACCTGAACAGCAATATCCCATAATCCTAAGACATCAAACCCAAAATCACAGGTAAAATTGCTGATCCTGTACATTTTTTTGACCATACCATTCTCTCTTAATTCTTTAAACCAGTGAACCATTTTGTAGCTTCTCCTGAAAGATTTCCCCCGGTACAGATGAGACCATATTCGACTTATGTCTGTAGAGTATTTATTTGCTCTCTCACTCTTTTACAGCTCTCAAACACCGTGAAAAACTAAAATAAAATAAAGCTAGTCAATTAAGCAATAAATGAGTGACACAGGTGTAGGACTATCAAGTTAAAATATACTGTGTGCACCATCTTACAAGTAATTCAGGAGTTTTTTTTACAGTCTCTCTAATACCACACTCATGTCTATCTTATTAAAGAAAAGAAAACACCTTTCTTCAGCTTAGCGTTCATTAAGTGTCTTAATATGCGCACTGATGAACCTGATCACGTGACAACGGCACCCTTTCGTTCAGATCAACTTTATATACTTATGCACAAATACATTGAGATCAAAAAAAAAAAGTTGCACTTGAAAGGAAAATATAATCTACAATAAGATTGCACCACAAGTACTACAATACTACCAGTAATGGCGCACTGCATGATAAATCCAGTGAATCCACTTGACTTGAGCAATCCAAGATTTCATCCTCTTTCTCTTTACATTTATCATTCGTTTGCTCAGAGGTTGATGTGCTTGCTGTTTCCTGAGCAGATCTTGTTTTCTCCACCTTAGCGGCCCGCTTCTTCTCTTCTTCCGTTGGCATCTTTTCGCGTTCAAACCGATTAAGTTTGTGTTGCAATTACTTAGTACGTTTTCTTTAATTTTTCACTTAAGCTGGCACTTAAGCCTTCAATCTGCCTCAAGAATGATTTAAGATATGAAGAGGTAGGGGAAGTGAAGGGAAAGGTGGTCGGGAATGAGAACGGCGCCCGTACGCATGTGCTGCACAGCCGCCTTGCTGACCAGAGCCGAGAGTTGATTCTACAATAAAATAAAATAAAAAGAGGAATAACCCTGGAGGTCAATCATCACCCTAAAAAAAGTGGACAGTAGACATCACATAGTATATGTGTACCAAATTTCGGGTCAATAGGTCAAATGGTTTGTGTGCTACAGGTGATTTTTTAATACTGGACAGACAAACAGATAGCCATTGCAGCGTATTATATATAAAGACAATATAATTTACAAAAATATATTTCACAAACTCAAGTATCAAATTTACATATATATATATATATATATATACACATCTATTCTGCGACAGCTACACATTTCTATTATTTCCCAATTACAGTATAAAATGATGACAGTACATATGCGCGAAGGTAAACAGTGGAAGTGATGAAGCGTAGCAGATCTCTCTCTTTATCATGGTTAGCCAAAGCCTCCTCTCTGATCTAACACATGGAATATTGTAAATACACATACTGTAAGTTGTAAGAGTGCTACTCGGCACATACTGAGACAGCAAACACCCCAGCTTTAGCTGAAAATAACACATTTTTCAGATTGTGGCTCAGGCAAAAAAAGAAAAATCTGTAGTATTCAGTTTTCTTAACAGGTATTTAGTGTTTTTGCAACACCAGATGCTCTTATCTATGAAAAAAAAAAGAATAAAGGTATGGGCAGATTTTAAAGTTGCCAAGGAGGGTAACCATTATATCCACCCACTCCTTTTCCAAATCGGTATATCCAATTAAAGTTATTATTTAGCTTTACAAGTCGGTTCAGCCAGTCAGTGTCTCAAGGTTGGAAAGAAAGGGCACAGAAGCAAATGTGCTTTGCCTTGTGTTTTCTTTGAAAAAGTCGCAGCATTTTTCAAAATTGAGCCGTCCTTTCTATTTATTGTCCTGACAATAAATGGCATGCCTTCTCTATTAGTTCAGCTGTCATTCTCCTTAGTATAGAGAAAAATATTTGGCTGAAAATGTAACCATTTCTTGAGCCTCTTTAGATAACACAATGATAATCCAACATAGAAAAAATACCAAAATATCTGTTAACAATTGACTCTTCTCCTGCAAATCCTTTTCTTCTTTATTATTTTTTTGAAATGTTTAGAAATAATAAGTTAATTCATTAATTATGCAGGTCAGGGTTGCAATGAACGGCAGGCTATCGCAACAATAGATGACACACACCTCTGGGTTTGTCAGGACTCCAGCTTCTCTTTCACTGGCTTCATGTTTGCTTCAGGATTGAGTTTAAAGTCTTTAAGTCTCTGAATGGTTTACCCTTCTCTTATTTTATTGACCTCTTATATCCTAACTCTCTCTGCGCAATCTTTTATGTCCTCTGACCAGAAGTTACTGGTTGTGCTAAGGTCTCGGTTTAAGCTCAGCGGGGGCCGTGCCTTTGCAGTAGCTGCCCCTAAGCTTTGGAATGGTCTACCATTTTATATTAGGTCAGCACCATCTTTAAAGCCAGTCTGAAAACACATTTTTTTGTGTTACATTTTTAAACTTGCTTGAGTGTACTTTTTATATATTTTGGTGTATTTATTTACTGTATATTGGTATATGTTATGGAAACTGTACAGCACTTTGGTCAACTTCTGTTGTTTTAAATGCACTCTATAAATCAATTTGACTTGACTAAGACTCCCAACTATATCGTGATATAGAAATACCAGTCAACCTGATGTCACATGGTGCCCAGTCACGTCCCACACAGGAAACTCCGAGAGTGTTTGAAATGAAATGAAAAGTGGATTGGGGAATCTTTCCTGTGTGAGGAACTGGAAGTGGGCTGTGGTTCCATTGTGTGTAGCTCGGTTATGGGCTAAGGTGCCATGTGTTGTTAAGAAGATACTCCACTTCTGTAAGACCCAACTGGAATATTTTTGAATTTACATTATGCATTTCTGCTTCTTCTAAATTCCACTTTCCATTTATTGATCTTTCTTAATCTAAATTGTAGACTCACACTGAAGTGGGCCTAATCCCAGTAGCATCAAGGTTCTAGGCAGGAGGTAACCATGGACAAGATGTCAGTCCACTCTTCCACACATCCACACTCACTATACCAGTGCAAGAGGAACACTCAGACATATGCATACCACATAGAAACAAAGACTGGAATTTGAGCCTGGTCACAATTGCACCGCTCCCTTTACTTAATCTCACACATCAACACATACATTCTCAAATTCACTTACTCATATTACAGGTTGTCCATTTTGGTCTGGAGCCAGGGTTGGGACAGTCCTATCAGTGCCAACAGCAAGGCAGGAAACAACCTCAGACATGAATGTGGTGAGGGAGGACATGAAGGTAGGCGGTGTTCCAGAAAATGATGTTAAACACAGGGATAGATGGAGACGGATGATCCCCTGTGGAAGAAGAAGAATAATATTTGTGGTAATTAGTTTACCTTTGTTGTCCACAAGTGGAAATGTACTTTGATCCAGTCAACAACATAAAAAAGTAACATTCCTACATGCATAAATCAGTGGCATAGCTTGAGTTCGTGATGCTCTGGGGCAGGGCGTTACTTCAACTTGCCACCCTCCAACATATATGAATATGTTAACCTATTTAAGCAGAAAATTAAAATGATGTATTCAGAAAAATTAAGATACATTTTGCATAGATTTATTCATATATAGAGAAACAGCAATATTTTTTTTACATATAATTGTTTATAAGCATCAGCTAGACAAGAATATCGTATAGACGCACTGATAAGCAGTGTTCTAATTATTAGTTTAATATAATTACGCTGCAAAAACCAGAACCAGTGTAATGTATAGGGTGGTCCAGATCTAATTATGCAATTTTCATAATGCTATAACTTATTAAGTTTATTACATAGAGAATTCACAAAAAATTGGAGGACAAGTGGGACATTACATGGAAAATCAGTGAATTAATTCAGTGTAAGTCCATTTTCGTTTTTATTACAAGATATTTCGAACAATTCTTTTGTCTCATATTGTTTTTCTGCATTGCATTAAAAGTTGCATAATTAGATCTGGACCACCCTGTACAAGTGATAGGTGGGGATGTTTTCTGCACAGAGCAAGAACGCATTCGGATTAATAACAAAACAAAATTATAAATTGTAAATTAGTTGTTTATCTTCCTAGAAATTATCAGTGTAAAGTTTATGCTTATTTTTGTTATTGCCTCATAAATTTCACCTGCAGTGTCTGCTGCTGTCACAGAAGCACAGTCTGAAAAATATTTTTTGAAGCATTTGTAGATAAAAATCAGAGAATTTGACTTTTTTTCATTCATGAGTGATATTTTTCTGAACCCTGCTGCTTACACACGAATTGTACTGAGCCTTTTGACCAATAATGCCACCCCCAAAAATGTGCCGCCTGGGGCGGACCGCCCCCTTCACCCACCCCTAGCTACGCCACTGGCATAAATACATAAAACGTAAAGATGTATTTACATATATAAGAACATAATTACTTTTATCCACAAATTTTAAATTTGGCATATTTAAAAGTTTTATTGCCATCGGTATAACACTATTTCTACTTCTACTAGGCTGACCCGCCTTTTAAGGCGACTGACTTTTAAGTTGACCACTTCTTAAGGCAATTCAATATGTAGATCAATTTGATATTTTATACAAACTCATTAATTTGGTTATATTGCATTTGAGCGGTATTACTTTAATACTCGTAGTTTCTGTTATTTTTGTGATGAAATTTAAACTTTTTTTCTATATTGAGGTCGCCCTTTTGAACCCCCCTGATATTTACTACGCGGTGAGGCATTTGTACTCCATCAACATTAATTATTTCCAGAGACATAATTTTGTCTATTTTTCCAGCGTTTCCCGCACAAAAGCAAGGGAACGATGGGAGCACCAGAACTCTGCTCACATCATGTCGCTTCGTACCGCAAGCTGCAAGTAGTAAGTCTGTGATAAGCGGAATACCGCTACGATTTCCACTCACGGGACGGAAGGACAATCCCGACCGCTTTTATATAGTAAGAAAGAAGAAGAAGAAGATATCACACAATCTGGAGTAGAAAATCATCTTTTACCTGGAAAAACGAAGCTACAAATCCCATCGTGCATTGCAAAATGGAGGGGGCGTGTGTGAAACTCTGTGCCTGCGTAGCACTCACTGGACGGAAGGACAATCCCGACCGCTTTTATATAGAAGAATTTGTTTTAAATTTTGGCAGCAAGTATTTTGCTTTTCCAGAAGGTCAAATTTGGAAACATCTATTCAAGCAGTGTGTCTGGTCCTTTACAATTATCTTCCACTTTTCTTTTTACTATTTTGTTATTCAGTTCTTGAAGTCCTAATTGGGATTGTCCACAGACAGCAGACCCCAGCTGGGTTATTTTCCTAACTTTATTTTTCATAGTCACTGATGAATCCCCCAAACTGCATGTGAAACAAAACTCTACTGTTTTGCTTCTTACTATCAGTTACTACTTAGTGTTTAAAAAACATTTGAAAGCCTCTTCAGAGTGACTTTGATAGAAGATCAATCTTCTTAAAAGTCACCAGTCTCTTGCAGTTTGCACCAGATTAACCTGCTGAAGTTCTTGGAGATGATAGTTTATTGTCATATGCACAGTAAAGAGTCAGTCACACTATACAATGAAAATCTTATTCGGCATGCTCTTCCAGCCACCCGTAAATACAAATTAAACATGAGACAACACAATTAATGTGCTGATAGTCAATAGTTAACAGATAAGAAAAACACATTTCCGCAGTAAACACAGCAGTGCAACATAAGCATATGCAGTGCCATCCATAATGTTTGGGACAAAGACACATTTTTTTTTTCTTTGATTTACTCCTCTGCTCCACAATTGAAAATTACAAATCAAAAATTCAGATGAGATTAAAGTGCACATTGCAGACTTTCATTTAAGGGGATTTGCATACATTTCATAAATGACGATACTTTTTATGCACGCCCCCCCCCCCCCCCCCCACCCCCCCCCCCCATTGCAGGGCATCATAATGTTTTGGGACAATTAGCTTCACAGGAATTTGTGGTTTCTCGGGTGGGTTTCGTTGCTTCATAAGATACGTCAGCTGGCTTCTACTCTTTGGGGTCTTTAGTTTCCATTATTCAACATGAGGACAAGAGCTGTGTCAATGAAAATCAAAAAAGCATTTTTAGGCTGAAAATCAAGAATAAAAAGATTCAAGACATCAGTAAAACCTTAGGTCTTGTGTAGAGTAGTTACAAAACCAGACTGTGACAGCATTGGTTAAAATGCTGTCCATATTACTCCTAAAAAATCTACCAAGGACTTTGGCTGGCATGCCCAAATTCTGTAGTTTTCTCAGAAAGTACAAAATGCTGTTGAGACTTCACTATCAACTGAATAGTATTATCGGAGCAGGTGATATCTTCAGTTTTACAATTGGCAAGTAAATTAAAGGCTTTTACTCTCTCCACTTCTGCCTCACTGAAGTACAGTGATATGAGCTGTTCCTTTCCTTTTCCATAGGTCCACATTTACCTCCTTTGCTTTGCTAACATTTAATGACAGATTGTTGTCAGGGCAGCACATTACCAGATTTATCACCTCCTTCTTGCAGGATTTCTCTTCTCTCCTGTTAATCAGGCTAACGCCTGTGGTGGTCATAAGCAAATTTAATTATACTGGTGTTATTTTGGGAGGCAACTCATAAATCAGAGGGCTTAGCATACAGCCCCAAGGGGTCCCTGTTTTAAAACCCACATGTTGGAAATGCAGTTCCCAGTTTGGACTACCTGACATCTGCCTGTTAGAAACTCCAGAACCCAATAACAGATGGTGGATGGCAGACCAAGATTGAAGTGCTTGTCTGTCAGTATTGATGGTAAGACTGTACTGAATGGAGAACTGTGGTGCTTACTGTATATTCTCCCTTTTGTCACCAAAAATCTTTCAAACCCTGACACAGAGAAACACTAGCATATTTTACTGTCCTCAGGAAGTGCCATGTTACACTTGCACCAAAGACTCTACTTGCTGCTTAGAACAACAATATCTACCATTTCCTCATCAGACATCAACTAATTTCCTGGGTTTCCCAAACTCTTTCTGTCAAACTAAAGTTTAGGTATCATGTTGGGATTTTTTTTTTAAGTTTTGCCAATTGTGTCCAGCTTTGTCAATCCCCCAAGGCAATTGTTTTAAATGCACAGATCATCCCTTCTCAGGTATGAATGATTGTTATTTATTTGCAGGTACCTATGTTGTGATTCCTGCCACAGTAAGCCCAAAAACGGGAAGCAGACTCACAAAAAAAAAAAAAAAAAACCCTGCAAAGGGCATGTGCTGTCCTCTTACAGGTCTGAGCCTACTGAATACACCTCACTCCAGGCAGTCCAGCCCCACACCCTGCTTTTACAGGCCCAAAAATAATCACAAGTCACGAAAATATCCCAAATATTGAAGAATAGGAAAAACATGAAACCTCAAACCTCTGATTCAAGATTAAGCAAAACAAACTATCTTATAATAAAAATATTTATTCCAAATAATAAAAAAGAATTAGAAAAATAGGTACGATGAAAATATAGTTTTGCCTAAAAGGCAAAAAGATCTGATCTAAAAATGATAAACAGTACCTGAGAATGAAAACAAGGATCAAAGCCAAGACCTCGGGATCATGCAGCCCAGACCAATAATGCCGAACTGCAGCCAGTGCACCAGGTGCACAATTAGGTGGCCCTGCCTCCTTGGGCACTACATGCAGGAGACAAAATAATAACAAAGCCAACTAATATATATATATATATATATATAAGGTGAACATAATAAAGAATTACATGATAATTAATAAACAATACAATCTCAAAGAAATAAAAGTCAGAAAGAACAAAAAAGCAAAATCAGAATTAATAACAAAACAATAATTGGAAAACAACAAAAAGGTTAAATAAAGAGGACGAACACTAGAGCCAGGGAAAGAACCATGGCTTAAGCATGGCTCCATAAATCTTGTGATTGTCACTCTGCTAGATGAGATTTGTGGAAATACTTTTAAGAATTTTCTTTATGACAATTTTATTGCACATATTGTGTTTCGCGTAATCAATAGTTTTTTAGCTAATTGTTTTTACAGTTAGTTAAAAACATTATCCCAAATTTGCTTGAAATATCCCTCTGTGTTTATTATATATATTTTATTAGAAGCTGTGTACTTAAATTCTGGGAGACCGCGGTATGTGATGATTACAATCTTAACTCATGTGACAGAGCTTAATGACGCACAGGTGGACACCGTTTCAATTAATTTGCACCCAAACTGATTTAGTGTGTCATAACAAACCGGTAAACACTTGTAAACTTTGTCATTTTCTGTTTTCATTTCAAATAAATATAGGAGTTTCTGTGGAATTTTGTTTTTATTTAGACATTGCAAAGTTTTCCAGTGGGGAATGTAATTAGAAACAAATTAAGCAGTTCTAATTAAGCCAGCTTGTATTTTATAGGTAATTCCAATGTTAAGTAAGATAAAAACAAACACATAATGACATGATAAGATTGAGATATGCTGTGCCGTGAGATGTAATTGTATTAATCTTAATGATCATTCTTTTTCTTTAAATGAAAGTCACTCCAGAAAGTGATACCTTCAATTAATTTTAAAATGTTATTTACTATTGCATACAGCATACTTGTTAACAACAAAGTGCATAAAACCCCACATTCCATAATTCAATTTAAAATCACACCTACATCTTTTAAAATTATCCCATGGCAAGATTCAACTTGTGAGCATTGCCGTCTAGCTCTAGCATCACTACGCCATATGCTTTGAGAATGCACTAAATTAGCATAATTTTGGACAAAAATCTTTACATACTTCTCAGACAGCTTTGGTGTCACAGTCAATCCTGATCCATTAATGGCGATATAGGGCGTACTCCCGCATGAGATTAAAGTGCATAGCGAGAAATCGATTGTAAAATTAGATACCACACTATAAGCACGCAGACTTATCTTGCTTAACTAGAAAGAATGCTCAAAGAACCCAAATTACTAGTGGTACTCTTTTTATGGCATAACAGTGACATTCAATCAAAGAATGGGAAGATTGGAGGGTGTCTTCTATCAAGATTCACTAAAAGAATGTTCACCAGTGTGCTAAGAAATGGTATAGGTATGGTGAAACTTCAGTCGACACAATATACTGACAGAGAGGTTAATCATATTCTGTATACCTGATCATCATGTCCTGTAGTTGGCAGGACAGAGGCAGGGTGGTTGAAGGTCTTCCCAGTCGACATCCTCCCTTTCCATAGATGTAGATGAGAAACAGTAAGTTCCCAGTGTTACATCCGAATCCGTCCCAATGTCCACTTGAAATTGGCAGCTGTAAGGTTGTTGACACCTAATTTGTGAACAACTAGCAGCTCTCGTTGTGGCCTGCAATACAGAATTGTATTTTTGGTTGGAAACTGAGCTTTTCTGGGTGTTAGTATCCTATTAACTGTTCGTCCTCTGTCCATTCAGAGTATTTTGGATTCTCATTTCTTGTTTTTGTATGTTACTTGTATGGGGTCTCTTGTTTCATCTGTAATACAGGGCATTGGATGATGGAAAAATGTACGTACTCACTTGTTGGGCTAGTAGGAATATTTTAAGTCTGTCTCTATATTTATATGCAGTAGCAATTCTGTAGTCAGAGTTTGATGGCTAAGCTCTGAATTTACAGTAGCTTGTATTCCTTATTTGGAATAATGCATGCAGCCTTGTCATTAGGTATATGACCATGTATTTTTTTGACCAAGGAGTTTTAATTAGTTGGTGTGAGCAAGTCTCAAATTTGTCTGTCATCTGCATAATGAATGTGAAGATTGTAGACTGCTGTTAATGTTTAGTTGAGCAGAGTAATTGGCGGGACCGCATTGGTAATTATTAGTAAGTGGAAGAGAAGCAGCAGAGCGAATCAATATCTTCGAGCAGACATGTTTTGTCCACTGGGAGTCTGTAGCAGTAACAGAGCTGTCATAGTACTGGAAGATTACTGCTTCCCTGATTTGTGGTGGTAATTTATTTGCTAGTGCCCTTAATTTATGTACTTAATGCATTAGGTAGCAGACGTAGATAATATATTTTTCATTAAAAATTGCTATTTAATTTTTATTGTGTTGGCTTTTGCCGTAAGTAGCTTCATTAATACTGAGCCATGTTTTCAAAATGAGTGCATTATTTCATGGTTTTGTGCAGCGAAGGTTTATAGATTACATGGTTCAGCTCCTGTTTGGCGCCATGGCAATTCTAATTACCTGGGTGCAGATGATTCTTTTGTGAAATTGGCCTTCTTTTAAGTGTGTAATGAGTGTTTCAAAGGGGAAAAGTTTTGCAGCCAGGCAGAGGCGGAATGCTGAATGGTCGAATTAGGAATGGCTCCTCACAAACACATTATGATTGTGGTGTGTGCTCATTTCAATACAGTAGATGGACATTCATCTTGTCAAGTGAATGAAGTTCCATAATCCATTGATAAGGACAGAACCAGCATGGAGACCAGTGTGACACAACGGTATAATAACTGTTCAATCAGCTTTAGCAGGAAAATATTTGCAGCTTTGCTGCTGTTCTTTCTTACTATTACTGCATTTCCATTTTGAAAACATGTCTGCTCCTTTGTTGTATGCAGTTGTTAAAGTATGTAATGCTTTATGTTTACATGCTGTCAAATTAAAAGGGTGTGAGTCCTGCACAGTTGGGGGCTCCAAAATGGAGAACTTTATTTACTGTCATCTGGCAAGTAAAAAATGGGGACAAAGAAGGGAAAGTGGATGAAGTTGTGCTTTTGCAACTCAGTGGTCCAAATAAACATTAATTCCTGCTGTCCGTGGAGTTAAATCCTTGGGATTAAGCCCAATGAGATGGCAAAGGGTGGGTTCACAGCAGTGATATTTTCATAATGAAAACGAGAACTAGATCTAAAAATTTTGTTTTTCATTTTACAAGAATGAGAACTGAAACTAAGGCAAACAGAGAGACTAAAACTAAATAAAAATAAAAATTAGTGATATTTGAACAAACTAAAACGAGAATGAAAATTGAGTAAAAATGAAAAAACAACGATAGCAATTTCATTCAATCTGGTTCAGTCGTGCAGAGGGGTTGTTTGTAGGTCGCCCTGAGCGTTCAGTTATGTTGCACTGTTCACTATGCGTTGATCTTGTACCTTGGGACTACTATAGTCATGTGGCACAACTTCTGTTTGTTGAGCACATTTGGTTTGTCGGGTTGAAGCTGTAAGCACGTGTGGTTGACAATAGCGAGTTTTGCACAGATGTTTGCAGGTAGAAAGCGAGAAGTAACATGTGGCAATACTTTAATTACAGCGCAGATGATAATAAAAGCAAATGTAGCGTGCGAAAAGAAGAACAAGAATGTGGTTTTTATTATGAACCTGAGAGCTCATTTAGCTAGATATCATCCAACGATTTTAAGCGCATTAGATGAACAAAGCAAGACTAAAGCCGAGAAGAGAAAGACAGACGGTAAGTAACGTACAGTCTCCTGGCGCCAGTGGCTGAGGACCTCGTCTGTGTACCTGCATCACAGGCATTCGTCGAGCAAATATTTTCACTGTGTGGCTATCTGTGCAACGGACATCATTGCAACATGAACAAATCTCTCAAAATGCGTGCTTGTTTAAAGCTTAATGGCAACATGCTTGCACAGACTGGCTTCTTTGGTTGAAACATTTGATCTTAATGACTATACTTATTAGGCCTCTTAGTCTGTTTGCTCATTGATAGTCAAGGTGTGTTTAATGGCACTATGAGCCGTGAGTGTATTTTGTTGACTGAAACATAACTTGCATTGGAATATGTCTAGGTCAGCATTTGTGGACTTGCAACTGAAAAAAAACAACTAAAAGTGTACTAATATTATGTAAAAAGGCCAAAACTAAATAAAATAAAAACTAAAATTTTAAACACAGAACTAAATAAAAATTGTTAGCTCCACTGAAAACTAGAACAAAATTAAAATAAATTTTATAAAATAAAATAAAAACTAAAACTACAATTAATAGCAGAACTGAAATATCACTGGTTCACAGATTGTTCAAGGCAGCAAGTCTTTTTGGTCATGGCCACATTGTCTGTTGAGGAAAAAGGCAATTGTTCTCCTCTGTTCTTTGCTCTGGTGTCCCTCTATGTCTCATGTGATTGACAGTGAATAGAAACTTTGCCAACTGTGTCTGCCAGTCTAAAGTTTTCAAAAAGGTCTGCAAATTTATTAAACAGCAAAAATATTTTTTATTTGTATAAGTATTGAGACCCTGTGCTGTGGCACGCTGTGATCAGATGCATACTGTCTGCTTTAATTGCCCTTCATTCAGATGTGTCTAGAACTTGATTGGAGTCCACCTGCAGCAAATGGAATTGATTGGATGGCTTAGAAAGGCACAACCATGTATATATGGTTTCAGATTTTGCATCGCATGTTGGAGTACAAGGAACTCTCTGTAGACCACTATGATCAAACTGTGGTGAGACACAGATCAGGGCAAGTACATAAAACCATTTCTAAAGCTTTGAGTATTCCCAGGAGCACAGTGGCATCAATACTTTTGGGACCTAAAGGACTCTGTCTAGAGCTGGCAATCCAGCCAATGTGAGTAATTGAGCAAGAATGGCCTTGTCAGGTAGGTGCCAAGCATAATGGTCACTCAAACAAAGCTTCAGAAGTCCCCTGCTGAGACAGTAGAACCTTTTGGAAGGAGGAACATCTCAGCAGTACTCCATCAATCTAGCTTTTATAGTGGAGTGGCTAGACAAAAGTCACTCTTGAGTAGAAGGCATATGACAGCTCACTTGGACTCTGACAGTATGAGGAAAAATATTCTCTGGTCTGTTGAGTCAAAACTGAACTTTTTGGGCAGAATTCTAAACACTATGTCTGGCAAAGACCTGTCAGTGCTCACCACATGTCTAATAACATCTGTAGGGTGAAGCATGGTAATGGCAACATTATTTTATGGGGCTGCTTCTCAACAGAAGGGACAGGGACTCTAGTCAGAACTGAAGGGAAGAACGTATGGAACCAAATACAGAGAGATCCTTGAAGAAAACCTTGCTCCTGAGTGTAGGCTAACTCACATGTGAGCGACACTTCACCTTCCAGCATGGCAATGACCAGAAGCATACAGCCAAGACAGTGCTAGTGTGGCTGTCCTTGAGTGACCCAGCCAAAGCCCAAACTTAAACCCCAAAGAACATGTGTGTGGAGAGACCTGGAGATGGTAGTTCACTGATACTTACATTACAATCTAAAGGTGCTTGAGAGGATTTGCCAGGAAGAATGAGAGAAACCGCACAACTCCAGATGTTCAAAGCTTTTAGAGACTTCCCCTTCCCCAGTCCAGTTGCTGGCCTGTTAATGGTCTCACTACTTGTATTCCCCCAGGCTAGCTGACCAGTCAATTCCCTCTAATAATTTATCTGACAAATGGACAGCCTTAAACATAACATAAAAGTATGAAGACAATTTTACAAATAAAGACAATCTACAAAAATATTTATTATGCTGGACATTAACAATATTTTCTCTGTCTGGTGTTATTTCCTTCCTTGTGCCTGATGCATCCCTCCAAAACTCTGAATTAGATTTCACATGTCTGAAAATGTTATTTCATGTAATTTGTAATAATCTAATGGGGAAATATAATAGTATAAATAATTTAGAAAATGAATTTGTCTGAAAGTCCTAAGAGATGTACTCCTCTTTGCAAGATTTCGTCAAGGATAAACAGGATCCTTTGCTCAAAGAAACCTAATTAATCAAAGAGTTTAATTAAAAGAAGGAATTTCCCACTACTCAAGACATTGGTTGCTATAAAAACCTTCAGTCACTGAAGGCTATCCTTGGCCAGCCTTTGTATTAATTTTAAAACAAATCCCTATTGTTAATGTATACCATCTAATGTATGGTAAAAAAAAATAAATATGCTGAACTGGGTCCATTTTAGCATAGCTCTGCCTGTGTGTTAGCGTTCCATTTTTTAGTTAAATATGCTTTGCATAGCTGAGGCAGGAGTGCAATGGTGTGATAATGGTCTTTCTCTGCTTGTTCTGTTATTGATTTAAACAAGCTACTTTAGTGATTTTTGTTCCCTCTGAGTTCATTCACAGATACAAAGAGATTCCATTAAAAAAAGGAGGTGTAGGCGATGATGAAAAATGTAGCTGATGAACAATGCATTCAATCCCGAACAATTCACTGCCACCAAAAGTATTGATTTTTTTTGGTCGAGTTCCAGGTAGATGCAAAAATTAAAGATTTATTCATATGATTACTCTCTGATTTATTATAGTTTTTTTAAAATAATGCCTTTAGTGTAGAATGGGAATGAAATGCTGAAATGCATTTGATTTGCCACTCAACAGAAAGTCTGAAAGGAGAAAGGATGATTTATACTGCTGCGTGTTGCATTTTTTAACTAAAGTTGGGAGTATGTGAAAAAGAACTGAGATCTTTGTGAATAAAAAGCCATTTTTTTGTTTTAATGGGTTTCACCACACAAAGCTTTAGCCGTTTTACACATCTCCCACTTCATCAGACAATACGGCGTGTTGTTAGCAAGAGACTTTGTTCGGCAGCTTCTTTTATATTAACGCAACGTCTTTAGGTAGACAGGTTAGGGTAAGCTGTGCAGCAACACTTCCATTTAGGCTGTGAAACTGTGTCCTGTGAGTCAGGCTCTCGCCATGGCGGAGAACATGTTTGTGTCTTATTTTACTTTTGCTCCTGACATAATTCTTATGATTTTTAATGAAAGTCGAAGTAAGAGTTACATTTCAAAACACGCGTACTTGCTTTTTCGAAGAATGCCACAGTTAGACAAACAGGTGACCATCTTGAGGGCAATGCTTTTACGCCTATAACAGTACTACGCTGCATTGATTAAATTTTGAACATAAAGGGTATACACATAACATAAGGCCATGTCATATTACATGACTTTTCCATCGATTTTCAGTCACAGACTTCTTTTATGTAATCTTAGTGAGTTAGCGAGGCAGTCGTCTTGCATTCCCGTAATCTAACGTATTCAGCACAACCAATTGAAAATCTTTTGTTTAATTCCCTATTCAAAGAATAAACAGTTCTTTTATTTAAGGCATATTTAGACAACAGGAAATGGATGGTTGCTACTTATCCTTAACTAAGATGTTGTTCAAAGGGGAAACGTTTCATGAACAATGGCAGCTAGGTGATGGAAGAACATTGTTATTAACCAATGTGACACAAAACAGTGATGGGACTAGAATATGAATGAAATTTCAGAAATACATTGTAGCAGTTGCAGGATACTCAGGTTCACACCACTGATAAACGATGATTTGTTTATCATATTTAGGGATACCAGGAACCCACCTAGCTTTGCCTCGGCATGCACACTAACACACTGAGACACGTAAAGCAGAAGTCTGGTAATTCAAATGATAAGGAATACATTGAATAAGTTGTGATGGTAAAAAACAATTAACTAACAACATAAATGCAAAATTCCACCCAAATTACCCCAATGGCAGTAATTATTTAATTATTACAGAAACTAACAAAAACCTGACAAAACAATGAGCACAAAAAGATCAACGATAAACATGACAAAACAAAGCCCAAACACGGTCCAGTTTCAGATGCAGATAACAGTATACAATGTAAAGTTTTGTCCTACTGTGATGTAGAGTACTTGAAGAACAGCAGGTACTGGGACCGCCCCACAGACATAGATGTTTAGCAACCAAGACCAGACCCCACGGATATCAGCCACAGGACACAAACACAAATCCAGAAAACTTTAATCCTCAGGTGGCTGTATTTGTAACCTATTTTTTTTTAGGTGAAAGTTAAAAAAACCAAAAATACTTTTCGGCAACTCAAAACCCTTTTTTAGAAAAATCCTATTCCTCTTACTTTTTCCTTCCAGCAACCCCAGCTCTGACACTGATGCTGCCTAATAGCACAGCTCTTCTGGGGATGCTGGGATTTGAAGTCCATACTCAGTAGCATGGCTGCATTGTTAAATTTAGAAACAAACATTTATATCATCTTGAACACAAGCACATGCCTGATAAAGGAGAAGAAAAGTTTCCAAGGAACAGAATTAGATTCGTCACAAGAGCTTAAGCAAATAAAAGTTGATAATAAGGCAAAAAAATTAGGGCAATATTATGGTACAGGAGAGAAAGAAATTCTACTGAAGGCAGATACCTCTCCACAAATATTGTCATTGAGATATAGTAACTAAGGAAATGGTATCCAATATTATTTAAAATTAAATATATAAAATGTTAGGCACACCTTGTTGCTAATTTTGATGAGAATATGGCATGGTGAAGACTTTGAGGCAGTAGCACATTTAGTAAGAGCTTGAGTGATGGCCCAAGTTTTGAATGTTTTACAAAAAAAGTCTAACTAAAGTGTTGAGTTCAAAGGAAACTGAGGATAAAATAGAATCACAACCTCCTTTATAGTGAACTGAATGCATTGATTTTAGGCATATTGATAGAGAAATAAGTTTCAGATATGCATCTGCCAGACTTTTTTCTCCTGTGCCCAGATGTTGGTGCATGCCTAGTTTATCCCAGCCCAGCCATAGAAGATTGTCATTTTTTAGAGCTGTCATTGTCTTCTTGGTGGGTAGAGACCTTCTTGCTCACCTGCTACTTTATAGAACATGCTGTTTATAACTTTTTGTCTACATATGACTGCAGTGGATCTGATAACTAGTGGATTACTGGGATTTGATCATTTTCTGTGACTTTCAGGTTTTCCTATTCTCTTCCCATGATTGCTGCTTTTCTACAGTGTTATCCTAGGTTTGATTTAAATGCTCCTGTGTCTTCATGATGTCATTTCTTTTAGGAGCTGAAGTAAATAATTAACTGCAGAACACCCTAGAGAAAGTAGACATCTTCAGCAGGGCCTACTTAGGCATCTCACAGCAGAGCGAGGATCAATACTAATGGAATACATCATGTCTTATTTTCATTCATAATTCATTTTGAAAGATCTGGGGATTGTTTGGTTTCATTTGACATTTTCAAGGTTTTTATGTTGATCATTAATAAATAAAATCCAAATAAACACGTGAAGATTGTGACTAGTAGCAAATTGTGCAAACATCGAGTAGAATAATGAAGCACTCTGAGCATTAAGTTAAAATTCTATCCATTTTCTGTATCCACCTATTCTCGGTCATGAGAGGCCAAAGCCTATCCAGATATAGTTGAGTGCAAAGCAGGATCCAACCTTTGATGGACCCTCAGTCCATGTGAAGTCACACTCACACTCACTATTTAGAACATTAGAATAATTTGATGAGAACAGGTAACTCATACTTCCAAGCTAACCCATTTGATTCACCTGAATTGTTCAAAATAACATCAAGTTGAGTTTTGAAGGTGCCGGAACTCCTTCTCTCCACCACACTACTTGGCGATTTTTTTTCCATCTGTCAATGGTTCTTAGCATGAAGAAAAAGTTTCTAACATTTGTTTGAAATCGGTCCTTAATAAGCTCCCAACTGTGTCCCCATGTTCTTGTCTCCAGGAACAGCTGGAATCCACTGTATTAATCTCTTTCATAATTTTAAATACTTCCATCATGTCTCAAACTTAATCGCTTTTGCTGAAACTGAAATGGCTCATCCCCTTGTAGCTCCCACCTCTTAGTCTCAGAATCAGCCTAGTTGCTGTTCTCGGGACTTTCTCTAGTGGTGCTACAGTTTGTCTTTTAGGTAATATGGAGACTGTAGCACCAGGTGAGGCTTCACCAGTTTGTTATACAATTTAAGCATAACCTTTCATGACTTGTATTCTACACATTGTGAAATCTAACCAGTGCTGATCGGCGAACTTCACAAAAGCATTTACAAGAGACACAAAGTTTCAAGAATTTGTAATTATGTACTAAGAGGATAACCTCTATAATAATATTCTTTTCACTATTGCAGTCTCAAAGTTAATCAATCTAATCCTCCATTTTCAGTTCCTCCCTATCCAGCCCAGGGTCCCAGCATCAGTGAACATGAGACAAGAACAGAATCTCGACAAGGCACCACTAAGGTTAATGGTTTCTAATATTTTGTAAAGCTGTTTTTTTTTTTGTTAGCTGAGCGGTTCAGTGGTCTGTTCTGTTTCCTGTTTGTGGCCTCCTTATAATTTTGTTATACGTATTAGGTGAATTGTCCCAGAATGCTATTGCTCTCAATACTGTCATCTTGAATTGGTGTAGCAGGTTCTTATTTAAACTTTTTCCCTTTAAATCTTTTTCAGAAACAGAAAAAGCTGCAAAAACTCTGCTCTAGCAGACATTCTGTGGTATAATAGGAAAAATAAATATACCCTGAAAATCTTTGAAAAATCCTCAGCTAACATAAATGCGGAAGTTGAGCCTTATAACGTGAAATACCCTTTATCCCTTTCTAATGAATATACGCCACATTGTCTGGATATGTAGAATTAAGTACTCATTTTGAATTTTTCCAATTTGAATGTAATCACATTTGGTTCTGCAGATGAATATGCAGAGCAGTGAACAGGTACAAAGCCATTCTTTTCAGAAAATCCTGCAGAAGGTTTGGCATTGTGCGCAATTCATCCATGTGAATCATGCGAACACTGCCTGAAAGGAAAACACTGGACCGTTTATCACTGAGGAAAAGAGGAGAACTCTTCTGCTGAGCTTTCTGCCCTTGAAGTTGTAACTTGCTTCTTTCTGAATAATGTGCTTCAAAGAGTTTTATTTATGCTGTATATCCACTTGTCTTCTTTCTTAACTCACAGAGGCCTGGAGACTATTCTGGCAGCTCTATGTGTAAGGCCAAATCTAACCCAGCATGGGATGCCAGAACTTCACAGAACACATTGACAGTCATTCACAACACAGTCCAACTGAAGTTTGCTAAAAAACTAAATGTGTCCTTCAGATATGTGAAGGAATTGGAATTAATGTAGGAAACCCATACAGACTCGGGAAGCATTTGCACATTTCCAGCAGAAAGCAAACGGGCTTGTGATCTTGGCTGCAGGAAATGTGTTTCAGGGGTCACCATGCTGGGATGTACCTGGCACTCCGATGAGGGCTAGACCCCCTAGTAGCTCGTAACAATGTGTTTTGTCTTGGTAGAGTCCTCTGTGACTCTACTTTCTCCTTTTGTACTCTTATTGTGTAGACTTTAACAGGGTGCCTCAAATCCCATACACTTACCACTATTTATAAGGTATTGTACTTTAGCACTTCTTAACATTTATTTCTATAGCACCTTTTCATACAATGATGTACCGTATATACTCATGTATAAGTTAGGTCTTGAAACCCGAAAAATCGATCATAAAATCAGATCCCGATTTATACACCCGTTCAATAACGCGACACTTAATTTTTTTTTTTTACATCTTCTTGCCTCCTCCAATCTCGTATCAGTTTCTCAGATGCATCAAATTTTATTGCAGTAGCGCAGTTACCAATTTCTTTTGCTACCTCAATGACTTTTAGTTTAAAACCAGCTTCATATTTTCTTCTGATTGAGCACTCCATCGTAGATAAGAGATGCTGTTATGGTAAAGGTGTATGAGGGTGTGAGATACAAAAAACACAACGGAATAGTTTGGGTTTACCGTGTGGTCACGTAGGCACAATAGAGACAGAGAGAGAGGATAGGAGCACACGCTGATACAACGCATTGCCACACCCACATAGAAAAAAATGCAGTGTGCTCGGTGGTTAGTCTTTCAGGTGGGCGTTAGCATATCATAATATCTTGGACCAATAGTGTGAATTTTCTGCATTCCACTTATATGACCAACATCATAAAATACCAGAAATTATACAGTAAAATCAAGTCCTGACTTCTCGGGAATTTATCCGCGAGTATATACGGTAGCTCAAAGTGCTTTACAAGATGAAGAAAGAGGAAAAAAATATAAAAATAAAATTAGGCAATACTAATTAACAAAGAATAAAGTAAGGTTTGATGGCTTGGAGGACAGAAAAAAACAAGAAAAAAACCCAGATGGCTAGAGAAAAAAAAAACAAAATTAGCAGGGGTTCCAAGGCCACGAGACCACCCAGCCTCCACTAGACATTCTACCTACCATAAATGATCTCAATCAGTCCTCATGGTTTTCAGGCTTCATGTGGAAGAATTAGAGGATGATGGTTATGTGGACCTCTGGCCTTCCATCCATCAATGTAGGGATCACATGGTGCTTTGATCAATTGGTGGTGTCTCAGATACGCACCACAGAAAATAACTAGAAAAAGAACAGCAGAGAAAGTAGGGGTTAGTACAGATTTCGGAGCAATGAAAAAAAAAGATAAATGTATATAAAAATATCAGGGTTACACTAATATGAAGCTATGAGACAGTCATGTAAAAATAATAGTTTTTTAGCAGTTTTTAAAGTGCTCCACCGTATTAGCCTGGCGAATTTAGGTGTGTAACAGCAGAAGGCCGCCTCACCACTTCTTTTAAGTTTAGCTTTTGGAATTATAAGCAGACATTCATCTGAAGATCTAATGTTATGATCTGGAGTGTAAGGTGACAGGCATTCTGTAATATAGGATGGAGCGAGATTACTGAAGACTTTATAAACTATAAGCAGGATTTTAAAGTCAATTCTAAATGGCACAGGTAACCAGTGTAGTGACATCAGAACTGGAGAGATGTGCTTGAATATTCTTTTCCCAGTTAAGATTCTGGCAGCTTCATTCTGCACTTGTTGCAATTGACAGATGTCTTTTTTGGGCGGTCCTGAAAGGAGTGCATTGCAGTAATTTTTTAGTCAACTAATAAACTATTTTTTCATTTTTTAACTACATTTTTTCTCATAAGGGGTCTAACTTTTGCTATATTTCTTAAGTGAAAAAATGCTGTCCTTGTAATCTGATTAATATGTGATTTAAAATTTAGGTCAGAGTCAATTACTCATAAATTCTGTACTTCTGTCTTGACTTTTAAGCGTAATGGATCAAGTTTATTTCTAATATCCTCATTATATCTATTTTTTCCAGTCATTAAGATTTCTGCTTTCTCCTTATTTAGTTTGAGAAAATTACTACTCATCCACTCAGAAACACAAGTAAGACATTGGGGGTCAGTGAGACAAGAGAGTCGGGGTCATCAGGCGCTATTGATAAATACAGTTGTGTGTCGTCAGCATAGCTGTGGTAGCTTACATTATGCCTTGAGATGCCTGCACCCCACCTTCTCTTCTACGTTTAAAGCCTCAGGCAATTAAATAGAATAAAAGGAGAAGAAGGGGATAGCTTATACATATTAATAATGTATTATTGATAATATTCATAAAATAATAAAAATGAAGCAAAGTACGTGTGAATATTTGCAAATCCACGCAACCCGATAAATGCTAGATGTGTAGTTTCAGGCAGTACACTGTCTTGTAGTTACTCCAATGTCAATTGCCAAGTCAAATCATTTCTACTCAGCTTTCTTCATGACATGTCATATGCCTGTCTCAATACGTCTGCTGAGTTGTGCTCCACAATGTGTTCTCTTCATGGATATGGTGTGAGAGAGAGAGGGGTAAAGTGACCAACTTTATACATTCTGTCCATATCCTTAGGCCATTGTAGTACAGAATGGCCTCTGGTTCAAAACTAATCCCTAAGATCCCTACTTCAGACCAACGGATGCACACACTGCCTTTTCACACCTGCCCTCAACTAGTGGATACCATTTGTTTAGCTGAGGCTTGCCAGCTAGGTAGTTTTATGGCCTTCCTTTGGGAGTTGGTTCATAGAATGTCCTACGCTGAATCACCCTCATCAAACCTGCAATGAAATTCTCATCCTAAGCCCATCCTAAAGATATAGGACTTGGTTAGTTAAACATGAAAATACAACAAACCTAATGAAACACTAATAATAAAAATGGTATGTCTACAAATAAACGACAGTTTCTGGGTGTCATGATAAAGTGCATGATTCATTAAACACAAAGTGGCAGAGTGCAGTTAAATAATTCTTCTTAACTAAATGCTTTCATTACAAACCAAAATCGATGTTGTGAGGTCATCCTTAAATAATTAAAAGCAAGCCAATAAAACCGGACGTGTCCAGAGTTCTGAGTCTTCCCTTCAGAGCCACACAAATTCAAGTGTCCTAAACATAAATGTCGCAACAAAAACTAGGCAACAACTACATTGCAGCACTCACTCCATCCTCACACTTGTTTGTTCATTCACATAATTCCCTGAATCTGTCGTTCCATCCCTGGCATTCCTCACATCTTTGCTGCCATCAGCTACAATCCCTGACTCTCATCGCATGTATATGACCTCCCTGACTGTCTTACTGCCCTTCTTTCTTGAAACTGTGGGGAGTTCAAAGAGCCGAACACTTTCCTGCACCTACTGCTGCACTGCGGGCTGGACACCCTTGTTGTGAGTTAAGGGTGTGGAGGGGGGTGTGAATTGATGAATTAATGAATTGGTGAACTAACTCAGGTTAGTTGTGGGGCACACATCTGTAGGCGATAGGAACAATTAGTGTTTGCAGGCACGAAAGTATGGACTGGCTGTGTTAAAAGTGGAGCAGTGTTGGTGTTGAGGAGGTTAAACAACGAAAAGAAAGAAACGAAAAGCTGAAGGGAGAGGAAAACCAAGAGTGATCGCTGGTTTGGGATGGAAGGTAGAAAGTTAAGGATGAATTGGTGCAGCACCAGGGGCCTCATGTATAAATCCGTGCGTAGAATTCGCACAATAACATGGCGTAAGAACAAAAGCCGAAATGTGCTTACGCACAGAAAAATCCAGATGCAAGAATCTGTGCATACTCCAGCTTCCACGTTCTTCCGCTACATAAATCCCGATCAGCATGAAAAGTAACACTCGTGCATGCGCTTCATGTAACGCCCCAACTCCTCGAGGAATTACGCCTCTTTGAATATGCAAATCAATATAAATCGCCCTTAAGCTCAGCCTTCTGTGAAAAGACAATGGGAAAAGCATGGGGGAAACTATAAGAATTTCAGCGAATACCAAGTGGAGGCAAAGGAAAAACATACTATTTGTTTAATTAAACCGTGGTATAAACAACAAAAGGAAGCTGATTGAGTGACATAGCGTGTTGAAGAAACTTGAAAGCTCACGTTCACAAAGTCGCACAGTGCCAGAAATAAAAAAGAAGTTGTCACGTATCAAAGTCGCCACGAAAAGGCGAGTTGTAGCCCACCGTCTGAGTGTCATATGAAAGCTTATTAGGGTACAGAGAAAAAAAAAGGCACACAGTGGGGAAAAAGCACAAAATGTTAACTTCAATCTCGAAATTTCTGCTTCAATCATGTAGTTTATTTTGTCATTAAAGTAGAACATCATAAAGTTCATCTTAAAATCGTTTAATTAACCAGTTTCTCAAATCACATCGTAATTAAAGTAGCACATTAAATGCTTTGTTTTGTATGTGATCTTCTATGTGCTCTATGTGTGTGAATCACTACTTGCTTCTTAAACCGGCTCTTTTCCTCCAACTGGACACAGAATCCATTACATTCGTGATATTACAGCTCTCTGAATAACTAAAATACTGAGATGTATATGTGATATTATTTTCTTGATGATAGGAGTTAAAGCACGTTATTAAACATGGGTTTCATGGCGCAGTGATTGTGTGCGACCTTCGATTAAATAATTTATTGCAGCAGTACTCATGGGCGGCTCTTGGCTTGTGGCGGCCCTGGGCAGAGAAAGAATCGGTGGCCCCTTCACCTGCCAAGGTCAATATGGTATCTTACGCACGGTGGATGGCCATGTCCGTTGCGGACACTGCATAGCTGCCTCGTGCTCATGACACAAGCATTTAACTTTTGCCGAAATTTGTCACTGCGTTTTTAGCTGCGTTGTTATTTTCTCTTTCTGTTTTATATTCAATATATATTGGCGTAGCCGCCCCTGCAGTCCTTGCTTTTCTTTCTCCAAGTAACCGATCGCCACACAATCAGCTCTGTAACAGACGTCAAGCCATCTGTAAGCTTAGAGCGCCGATTCTTCAAAACATTTAAGGAACATTGAAATATCTTTGTAGTACATGTTTAATTATTCTATGCTTCACGACAGTCCCAGTGAAGAATATAGATTATTTAAATGAAGTTGAAGTTTTATCTGTATAATAAATATATTTTGCTGCATTTCATCTTAAAAATGATATCGTCATCATATGTAAATACGCACTTTATGAAGTGGCTCAGGTTGTGCAATATTATAACTGTAGTGCAAGTTTACAGTGGGGTGATTGTACTTATAATTACAAACAGTTTTACAAGGAGCAATTGATTGAATGTGTTTATAGTTCTTGGGATGAAACTGTTTCTGAACCGCGAGGTCTGTACAGGAAAGGCTTTGAAACGTTTTGCCATGGCTGAGGTAGCATGTGCTTGAAGCTGTATACCGATAATTCGCTTTCCGATCAGCTGCTGCTGTGATTCACACTCAGATACAGTGATATAAATACTCTGAGTGGTGTAGTGAGAGTAATATGGAAAAAGATGATCCGCTGTGGCAACTTCTAACGGGAGCAGCTGAAAGAAGAAGAAGGTGCAGTGAGAGTAACAACGCTAAAGCAGTTATGGTATTTGGAATACTATGGCTATTCCCTGGACCATTATATTGTTACAAGTTAATTACAATCAGATGCATTACACTAATAAACAATATGCGGTTAGTTTCAGTGTATTTATAAAGCCGCGTCAGGAAAATAAGGTGTAACCACACAGGAACAGTAGCATTGCTTTGACGCTGGGTGCTGCCAGTCTACAAAACCGAGCGGAGAACTTGCGTACGACAAGGTATGAGGTACCGTGGAAAAGTGCGTGGCTTTACGCCAAGTGTAGGTTTTATACATCGCGATTTGAACGTGGAAAAGTACTTAAGCAACATTTCTGTGCATACGCACCATTTATACATGAGGCCCCAGGCCAATGATTAAATTTGCAGAGAGCAGGATGGAGGACTGGAGGAGCTCCAGAAAGTGGCCACACTTTCATTGACTGCAGGGCTGGAAAGGCAGAGCCAGCAAGAAAGTGAGGAAGGCTACAGGAGCAGAGGGGAGGTTGGGGGTCTTGATGCGAGGGTATGGTGCCCTGATGAACTGTGGGTACCAATAGAGGTGGCAGCTCCATGGACTGCAAAAGCAGTTTAACTGCACAGGTACCAAAGATGGTGGTAAATCGTGTGATGTGTCTGGCTGCGTCTGAGGTGAGAACACCTGCCTATTACTTGCAGGGGCTGCCCTAAGCCCTGTAAAGACTATTGTTTCTCACAGTTCCTGGTGGTTAATCTTGAATGCACTAGGGAGTTGTGAATGTTTATTGTGTCCCTTATTAGGTTTGTTGTGTTTTCTGTATTTTTGGCTTTCTGCTATGTTTTTTAATTGTGTTTGAGAACACTTGACCTATGATGTCATAAAATCCGTGTCCCCCGATGTCACCCCTAACAACAATATAGCAATAGTCCTAATTCCCAAAATAACATTACCCAAAGAAGAAAAAAAAGATGACACCATGGAATAATGCAAAAAATCTTAACTACCTTTCAAACAAGCTGCAAATTTGAGGGATGTCACAGGGTAAGCACAGAGGATCTGAAAGCTAACATATGTCTACAAAATATGAAAATATAAGAGACGCTGAGGTACATACTATATATTGGAATATATTAAATATTCCAAAACTCGGCTGGTAACACTTTGATCACTATGGCCAAAGAAGCTTTGTTTCACCTTATCAAAGAAGCAGCCCGTCAGAGGCTGGAAAGAGTGAATATACACAGTTTAGATAAAAGTAAGGTGGAAATGTTTTACATTTGGCCCGCCTCCATATTCCGAGGAAATAAGTCATGCCAAGTTCAGGTACTGCAGCATTTTGTGTACTACTAGCCGTCCTCCTTGGCTCCACCCATGTAGAAGTGAAATTGAACAACAAGGAGGACCCTGCCTGGCTCCCTACTCCTGATGTCACGCTTCCACCTCCCCTCAGTCCGCAGCCTCTGTCTCAGATTAGGTGAATATATCCCATCTGTAAGTGAACTAGATGATTTTTAGCGAGATGAGAGAAGCCACAAAATCAACTGGAATGTTCAAGCAAATTCTAAAAAAAAGCCAGATCTAAATCCATTAAGTAGTTCTCTCATTCGCTAGCTAAGCAGATGTAAGATACGCCCCGAGGTTGGCGTGTGAGTGAGCAGGGCCCTGCTCCCTTCTCCTCAGCCCGCTGGGTCTCTCTCGGATTCGCTCAAATAAACCAGTATCGCAAGCGAACTATGATACTTAGTGCGATGAGAGAGGTCACAAAATCAACCGGAATATTCAAGCAAATTATAGTAAACACCCAATCTAAATCCGCTAAGTAGTTCTCTCGTGAAAAGTGGGCAGACATACAGACAGATAGACGTTGGATTTTATATATATATATATAGAGAGATGGTGAAATGACTTATTTCTTATTTCAGACTTCATTTTAATGCTGAACATCTAATACTTTCAGACGGAGTGGAAAAGGTGCGTTGGAGGTGGGCCTGGAAATCGAATTGAACGAACAGTGGTAAAAATGTAAGAACATTGCAATTAGAAGTAAAATGTGTAACCTAGAAATTAAGATACTGACTGAATTTGTCCATGTTCTGCTGAGGGAGATGAGTTACATCATTCTGGTTAATGTTTATTAATTCAGCAACAGAATTGATTTACTGTTACCAACACTCTAATGATGAATCATTCTGACAAAGGAATGCTGGTGACTTCAACCAGGAGAACTTTGGAAGGAACACATTTTTATCGGCGTGTGTAATATTTAATTTGTCGACACAACAAGCTGGGCCTGCCATATTGTAATGCATTAAATGTAAACCTGTGGCACCACTGGGTAGGTCTGACCACATCTTACTCCCACCTACTCGCCTGTTATCAGACGGCAGGAGCTCTCATCGTTAACCAATCCAGAAGTTTCCGTGTGTGTTTGGGGGTTGTGGTTTACTATAAGATGTATATTTTTCTTGAGCTTCTGCAAAGTTTTAATTTCCCCTTGGAGACAAATAAAGTATTATTTAACCTATCAAATCTAATGTAAAAAATAGTCAAACTTTAACAAACAATATATATATAACTATTGGATTCCTGGGTCTCAAAATTCCCATAAATGATGTATAAATTATCTTTAGAAACCCAGTAACCGTTTAGAAAAGTTAAAAACAAGAGACAAATCGTGACAGTGAGTTGCATGTAAAGTAAAACTGCATTAAAAACATAATGAGTGAATATTTTGCAATAATTTCAAGACCTGTGCTGCCTTTTAAAATGTTATTAACATTTAGAAGTAGCCAAAGCATGGGTTTGAAAGTGAAGATCAAAAGGAATTAAACTCTACAAGAAGGTGTCCATAACATGCTTGTGACTGACTCTGATGTCAGTGAAGACTTGTTTCAAAAGTTTCATGACACACAAAGCTATGGTGAGAAAAAAAAAAACATGAAGAGAAAACCAATGGAAATTTTTCTGAAGCTTGAGATACTATAACAGGTAATGAAATTGCACATTTGCAACAGCATTTTCATGCAGTCATGAATTATTCTGAGCCAAAAATAATTGGCACATGTTGAAAGGAAGATCGTAAAGTTTTAGCAGTTTGATTAAATTTATTGAATGTTTAATGTCAGGAATGACTCTTTGTTGTATGCTGAAAACATGAAACGGGCCACGGGTTATTTAGATAAATGGCATGTGATGCGTTTCATGATATTTTCTTCCCCTTCATTGTAACGTGAGGTATTTGATGATGGGCTTTTGAGCCTGTTAATTTCATCTTACTGTATTTTGATTGGGATGCACACAGTTGTTTATAAGTGGACTGTTGTGATAGACGGAGTGGTGTAATGAGCTGGAATATTAAAATCTTCATAAACACATACATCTCAGAAAAGTGGGCATAAAACATTACCAGAAATACAGATAACAAGTTGGGATACCACCATATCTCTTTGCCATTCTCCCATAAAGCTAGAACTGGTGAAGCACCTGGGCAGCAGTTGATATCTGCACTGTCTCTCCAGTCTCATCCACCATGGTTTCTAACTCCTTCAGATTGCTTAATGGCCTCTGTCACTAGTCTTCTTCAGCCTCCTCTAGCAGATTTACAGCCCTGCTATAATTCTTTCTATTTCTTAATGGCCAGTTTAATTTGGATATTCATTGACTTAGATGTTTTCTCGTCTTCATCTCCTGGCTTGTGCTTTTCAATCACCATTTCACGGAGTTGCTTGGAGTCTTCTTTATATCTTCATTATGTATAATGTCTTGTGTACTGTACTAATTATGGACCACCCACATGCTGCTGAATTTTACACTATGGTCAATTGAAACCCCTAATTGTGTCTCTTCTAAAGCCAATTGTCTGGACCAGTGTTGATTTAGGTGGGTCATATTAATAGAGACTTGTGCACACAGTCTCGAGGCTGTCATGGCTGATTTGAAGGGGGTAAATTCTTATGTGATCAGTTATTTTGTATTTGTGATTAATTTAGACCACTTTACAGAGATCTATTTTCACTTTGACATCAAAGATACTTTTTCAATTGTTCAGTGTCAAATGAAACCTTCTGTGATTCCGTGTGTGGTGAGGAATTCATGAGATATGAGTGCAAAGGTCTACACCCTTAAAAACACTGATTCTTTAATGGCATTTTATGGTTCTTTATTGAGTTGTGTAGTTCCTTTTAGAATCATTCTTGGACAAAGCAGCATTTCATTCTGGGAAGGGTTCATTGCATATAAAGTTGGTTCTTTGTGCACTGAAAAACTTCCTAATTTGTAGAAGAAACCTAAAGTCTTCAACGTATGGTAAGCTGTCTAGCAGGACACTAACAGACTAAGAAAACCTAAATGTGTTGTATACGTAAGAGGGGGTGCCCAAAAATAACCAGAATTGAAAAAAAAATTGTTTTAATAAATTTTACTTACTGAAACTTTAGTCTCCTTCAAAGTACTCTCCATATGAATAAATGCATTTGTCCCAACGTTTTTCCCACTGTTGTAAACATTTTTGGAATCGCTGAAAAGAAATGTTGTTCAATGTCTGCGATGATTTTTATTTGACTTCCTGCACGGTACAAAAACGCTTTCCATTGAGTTCTTTTTTCATATACAGGAACTAGAAAAAGTCGCACAGAGCAAAGATCGAGTCACTCGTTTGAAACACGTAAACCACTCATAGTGTTTTACTTAAAGCTTCCTCTTTAAAAGCAGTTTCAAGCATCACTACAATTTCAGCAGCTGTTTTCCTTAAAAGAAAACAAAATTTTATGCAGACTCGCTATTCTTTGTGATGGGTGGTTTCTGCGTTTCAAACGAGTGGAAATGTCACTTGAGTTTTGCTCCATGCGACTGTTTCTTGTTCCCGCATATGAAAAAAGAACTTAAAGGAAAATGTTTTGTATTGTGGAGGAAGTCAAAGAAAAATCACTGCAGGCTTTGGACTAACGTTCCTCTTTAGCAATTCCAAAAATGTTTCCACCAATGGGAAAACCGTTGGGAAAAATGCATTTATTCATATGGAGAGGACTTCGAAGGAGACTAAAGTTTCAGTAAGTAAAAATTATTAAAACAATTTTTTTTTTTCAATTCCAGTTATTTTTGAGTACCCCCTCATATGTAGCAGGAGTCCTTTTAAAATCTTAACTCATAATTATTTAACAGATCTGTTACCATATGTTGATGGTTATTTGAGGTATGGACCTATTATGGATCTAAATAAATAAAGAATCCTTCATTTGGATGGGTCTTTTGGGAACCAAATATTGTTCTCCTTGGCATTACTCTGAAGAACCACTCTGGCACCTTTATTTTTAAGAGTGTAGGGTATCAGAGCAGATAGCCTTGATTAATGACAGAAATAGCCTACTGTACCTGGCTGAGTAACAGTAATAGTAGACAAAGACAAACAGTGTTGAGACACTGACTGGAACCAGTGGGCTCCATCTCCAGTGGTATCGGGCCCAAAAGTGATGACCTCCCTCTGTACTCTGTCTAGTTAAACAACGCTGCATTCGTCTTACAGCCGAGCTGGGAAGGCAGAAGCTGCAATCACTCCATTTGTGATCTCCAAACATTCATGCTGCCCAACTGGGAAAGTCAACATGGATGCCTTCTTGAAAGCAGGTGTTTGGCTGGTGTTCCAGCATCAAACCCATACTATTAGTTCTATGGACTAGAAGAAACCGATGAGCATGAACGGTGCCAGGAAGTATGTTATTATGTCTAAAAAAAGATTTTCATGCTCTTGACCATGATAAATTGTATTATTTCTGCTTGGAATTTGAAATTTAAAAAACCGTGCAAAGCAACAATTGAGCGTATCAACCCAACATCGTTTAGTTTGTCACTGTTTGTTCAGGTAATGTTAATGTTTGCCTTCTCAGTACTCAGTGTGATGGATTGTGGTGATTCCTATACATTCTTCTAATAAACAAATTGAAACTATAAAGTGTTACTGTACTTCCTTATCGAGGTGTACGTTGCCCTTGTGGATTTGACGTCATAATCTAAAGTCAGACAAACTCAGACTTGAGGGACCAGGCCTGAATTTGCGAGTTGGAATTCTGAGTTCAGAGCACATTTTCTTTATCTTTTCCGAGTCAGAGATCAAAAATGATGAGTTCTGAGTTTGAATTGAATGCAGCATATGTCAGGCAGGGTTTGAAAGATGAAGAAGGGCCAGGGCTAGGTGTCAACTCCCTGGGTTTGATCGGTAGCTTTGAAGAAAAGAGGAGATACGGTTAAACATAGCGCCACCTTCTTACATCAGAGCGGTAATGACCAAACATCCGGGTGGTCTCCCTACACACATATGTGACATTGTGTAACAATAAAATGTGAAAACGTTTGTATAGTAGGCACTGCACTGGTGTGTTACATTTGCCACAACCGTGTAAAGAATGCTTCCCTAATAATTGTTCATTGTAGGCAATCCCTAAATGAGTCTAATAACCAACTTAAAGACATTTAGAATACATACAACACTTGATGGATTTAATTTTATTGCAGTTGACTTAACCTCACATTTCATGTTGTTTACCCTGAATGGCATCCTGGATCTGTTTCTGCAAAGAGCTGTTTGAGCGCTCTAAGTGTTGAACTCATTATGTATTATAAATCCATAGCAATGCCAGTTTAAATAGTACTCAAGAAAGGAGGCATCATGGTGCAAGCAGATTGTTGCTTTTATGTATCAATTTCACATTTAGAAAGAGATGTACAGTTAATGTGTCAACTGGTTTTAGAAAAAGAAATATCTAGAATCAATCTTGAGAAGCCAATTGTAAAAGGCAATGAGCATTCAAAGGAGTAAACACCCATGAAATGTAAGAAGAAAATATTGACTTCAATGCTCTCTGCTGTTGGATACTTTATTTACAACAAATAAGGTAAGAGATTAATGTTAAAGGTTAGTAGTATTTGTAAAATAGAAGTAGAGATTGGAAACCTAATATGTGAGGAATAACAAACAGGGGTTAGAGAGCCAGCCAGGTCCCCTTCTATTATATGCCAATAAGCAAGGCAATGAAGAAAAACTGCACGGCTGACAAGCTGTTAATTGCTGAATCACAGAGCTGATTCTTCAACCCCCCCCCCCCATGTCGTCTGGTATCTTCTGCCTGAGGAAAGCAGACTGTCCTATCTATCTCGAAGATTGTGAGACTATTAATGAAGAAGGACAGGTGCACCAAGGCAAGTTTCAGTCTTACAGGTTTTTAAAGGTCTCATCATCACCCACCCTGGGGAGAGAACAGACAAGCAGTTTAGACCTCTGCAGTAAAATGTCACGATATGCTGTGTCTCCTAATCCACAGTCCTTCTCAGTGCAGGCCGATGGTCACATACACTTGCAAGATTTAGCAACAGTCCAGCTTTTCTTCCAGAGGTTTGTGTTTCTGGCTCATTGATGGCTCTGACCAGGATACAGATAGACAGATAGATAGAAAGGGCACTTTATGATAGAGAGATAGATAGATATGA
>JANRMT010062856.1:8398491-8421906 GCA_026402145.1 Polypterus bichir lapradei
AGATAGATAGAAAGGGCACTTTATGATAGAGAGATAGATAGATATGAAAGGCACTATATAATAGATAGATAGATAGATATAAAAGGCACTATATAATAGACAGATAGATATAAAGGGCACTATATGATAGAGAGATAGATAGATATAAAGGGCACTATATGATAGATAGATAAATAGATATGAAAGTGACTATATAATAGATAGATAGATATAAGGGGCACTATATGATAGAGAGATAGAAAGATAGATATAAAAGGCACTATATAATAGATAGATAGATAGATATAAAAGGCACTATATAATAGATAGATAGATAGATAGATAGATAGATAGATAGATAGATAGATAGATAGATAGATAGATAGATAGATATTTTACTCATCCATGCATGAATGTGAATGCATTGTATGTCTTATGATATACTAGTGTCCCTCCAGAGCTGGTTGTGGCCTTGTCAGGATATAATGTTTTGGAGTAAGAAGCATTACTAATGCAAGGAGGTGTAGATTTTTAATTGTCATCATTTGTATCTTACAGGTAATAAAACTGAGCTAACGTAAACAAATCTTACCCACTTAAAAATTAATTGCAAATTGTAATAAATAAGCATCATCTTTTCTTATAGCGTTGCTCGTTGACATAGTGATTAGGAATCCTACACCTGTTCATTGTTCATGTTTGCATATTCTCTCTGTGTGTTCATGATTTCTTTCATTTGGACTCTCCAGATTTTCCTCTCATACCCCTAAACGTGTGCAGGTTAGGTTGACTGGTAATACGAAATTGGTCCCTGTTAGGTGTGTGTATGTGAGTGGGCCATGTGGTGGTCTGAAGTCCTGTTCAAGGCTTATTCCTGCATGAGACCAGAATAGTTTCTGGTCCCCTGTGGCCTAGATTAAGTGGGGACAATGTTCTGTAAACGATTGTAGGTCAAAAGGTGACCTCTGGCACCACACAAGTGGCGGTGTTTGTGGCACAAACCAGCTACATATCTGTTACTTGTAATTAATTACCTGTCTCGCTGTCCACAATGTACCTCATGTATTTAACCCTAGGGACATCTAAGGTAAAAAGGATGCATTGTAAAGTCCTTTATTGGTGGTAAACTGGGTTGAAGTAAAGTCCCAGCCATTAGATGTCAATAGGGATGAATACGTGGAGTACAATACAGACGTTGAGACAGGTTAGAGATTACAGGTAACAGGTGCATAGTTAGTTTTGTCCTTTCTCCCTGTCCCCAATTAAGAAAAGTACCTAAGAGGTTAGTTGGTACCTTCTGTGTTAGGTGCATATCACAGGTGAACTGATGAAAGTCATGTTACATCACACAACCTTTTTAGCGATTTTCTTAGCGAGTGGGTGGTTGTTAGCAGTGCTCCCCTGCGAAGCCATTCACGTAATGTGACATGCCCGGCAACTCCCTCCAGCTAGTCTAAGACTGGCTGTGGTAAAATCAAACAGGTTTAATTTTGTCATTAGTTGTAGGGGTGGGCTCTGTGTACAGTACATGAGGGCCGATAACCAATGAATGTTGATCTGGAAGTACAATGATTAAAATGCAATGGCAAATAAAAACACAGGTGTTTTAGATTTCACAAACAGTAGGCATACTCATCTCTTTGTTGTTGCATGTTTTACATTTCATAAAAGAATGAAAAAAATAAAAGCTGAACTCACTGCAGCTGTTAGCCATTTTTAAAGGGCCCAGCTTTGTCTGGCAGCATGTTACTTGCCAAATAAGTGGCGAGCACAACTGTCCTAGAAGGTCGACACTCAGTCAGTAAATGTGACACGGACGGTGATTTTCAGTCATCTAAATTGACATTGTCCAGCGACGAGATCAGCCACAGCAGTCTGCAAATCTGACATATCCAACAACTAGAAGTCATGCAACGTGACATCAGCTTAACATGATAACACTCATGTAAAGATTTCACCAAACTTTAATAGTTCAGTTTGAGGCCCTTAAATTAGGCTCTAGCCATTGTACTTCACTAGAACGTGTAGGAAAACTGACTGGCTGATGTCAGACCCAGTTGATTATTTTTTACATTTATATAGACTTTTGATAGGACTTTAATGACCTCTTAGGCACAGCCATCACCAGTGTGTCTGTCTGCGGAAAGAGTGTCGACCTCATTGAGAGGTTTACCTACTTCAGCAGTGACATTCATGTCTCTGGTGACTCTTCCTATGAAGTCAGTAGACAGATTGGGAGAGCATGGGGGTCATGAGGTCGCTGGAAAAAGGTATGTGGCGCTCCCGATATCTCTGCAAAAGGAAGAAGGTCCAAGTCTTTGGAGTCCTGGTGCTTCCTGTCTTGCTATATGGTTGCGAGACATGGATGCTACCCAGAGACGAAGACTGGACTCCTTTAGTACTGCGTCTCTCTAGAAAATCCTTGGGTACCGTTGGTTTGACTTTGTGTTGCTCATGGTGTCCCGAATGAGGCACATAACCTGCATTGTGAGAGAGCGTCAGTTATGGCACTACGGCCATGTGGCGCAATTCCCCGAGGGTGATCCGGCTCGTAAGATCCTTATTGTTGGGGACTCGAGTGGATGGACCAGGCCAAGGGGTCACCCACGTAACACCTGGCTGAGGCAGATAGAGGGTCATTTCCGGAGGGTGGGATTGGACCACGTGCCTGCCTGGGGGGTTGCCAACTGGGATCCCGAGCTGTTTCGTAGTGTGGTGGGTGCGGCAACGTGTTGTACCAGTGCATGCTCCCCAACTTGACTTGATTTGACTTTGATATTTCCTCTTCCTTTACTCTTTACTCTTTGCAGAGTCACAAAAGGAGGTTATTATCCTACTTATTAATTATTATTATTATTATTATTATTCTTTTGCTTTTCAGTCTACTCTCGTCCCTTGGGTTGTTTTCAGCATCATTACTTGGCCAAAATCACATTTCATTAATTTAATTTTCCTCCTCTTTTAAACATCAGCATAAACACAGCAGAATTAGTAAGCTTGGAAATTTGTTTGACATGTTTTGTTAATAAATCCTTATTCAATTGCTTCAAACATGCAACACATTTACAGTCGATTCATCATTTTGTTGCGAAGCAGCCATGCCGAACCTTACCAAATGCATGGTTTGCTCTTAGCTTTATTTCTCATCTCTAAATTAGATCTAAGAATCATTAAGTGCTATTATTCAAGAAATGGTATTATTTCAGTAACATCATGCGTAGGCACAATATGCTTTCTTCTTGTTATTGCAAAGGACCTTGACGTAACAAATATTGAACTATAGTGGAGTCTGTGACAATTTGTAAAACAAGTTATATATTGCTAATTGTGCTAAACATTTGTTTTTATTATCCTCTCTATTAAATTTTCATATAAAATAGCAATGTAAAAGTTATTGTTGTGAAAAGACAATTCAACGTAAAAATGGCCAGTGATGATTTCCAACAATATACGCTCACATTTATTGTAGTTATGGAATTGTTATTATCATGGCAGAAATAAAATGATGCATTGTACTCCCTTAAAAGTCTCAGTCCCTGGACTCTGAGCACATTTCGCTTCATCATATTCATCAGCAGCCCAAAATTATCTGGAACTGCCAGTCATTTCTAGACTAAGCTTCGACTTTCTATGATCCTGTGCCAGAAAAATGTATTATTGTCAATTTTTAAAAAAGCAGTAAAAGATAACTAGAAATAAATCAGATTATATTCTTGCTTCTGTTTGTCTGGCCAGTTTCTTAAACAGGTCTTTTTAGTATAATTTTCAAAAATGGCTTTCTCATTCAGGATCATGACGATCTAGGCAGCTTAATCCCTAAAAAAGGAGTACCACTCCACCACACAGGTACTGAGTAATGTGGTGACATCAAGTAAGATAAGAGAATGTCGACACACTAGAAAGTGACTATTCTACACATTAGCCAACACAATCCTGGAGCAACATCTCACGTCTTTTTAAATTGGCTTCAGAAGGCCTTCTTTAGTCTTGTTGCTTTTTCCTTTATGTGTTCACGTTGTCCTCTGAATGCTAATGTTCACGCTTTGTGCTTGCTCTCCTGAACTTTGTTGTTTCTTTCATCACGGTTTGCTTCAGTAGCCACCTGAGGCTCTTCAATTGATTATTTTTGGACTGCCTGAAGCCTGATTCTTCTAGATGAGCTGATGTAATACTTTTGTGGCCACATGTAGAAGCATCTCTTAGAAGATGAAAGTTGCCACTGCTGTGGCCCACACCTTTTCCACATCCCCACATTTTCTCTGGGTCATCTGCTTTAGCAGAATGACCTATGAGTATGCCATAGAAACTAGGTTCTACACAACAACACTGGGGTCGTCATTATGTTAACAAATCCATGGCAAGAAATGTTACTCGCCTGAAACAAAAATTTTTAGTGCTGTCTAAAATTAAGAGATTGCATTCAGTGCGGCGTCTCTTCATAAAGTAAATAAATAATCCATAAAATCAAAGCGATTGTGTGGAGGTAAATATTCCATTAAAATCAACGTTAAAAATCAAGGGCAGGAAAATATCTTTTAAAACACAATCTGAGCCACAGTGTTCCATCTCTAAAACTGATCTGTCGCGAAGACATCTCCACATGCTGCAGGGTCCTATCTGGGGTAAGCACAGGAGACGTCTACCCAACAGGCACAGTCAACCATTAAATTCCCCAGTCTTTCAGAGTTCTGCAGGGCACCACGCCAAGCTCTTGTTCTATTCCCCCCGCCACTCTCTCGACACTTGCAGAAGCCTTCAGAACTGCATGGTTGTTCCAGCTCTTCTAAAGGTGCTCAACCGGACCGACTTCTTCTCCTCCAGCGCCAGCCAAAACCAAAACTTTGTGGTCACTCCCCACTGTCTGCCTTCACTCCTGAAGCACCGTCTCCTCCACGATCTTTCCCTTTCTTCCTTCTAGTTTCATTTTTTAACTTCTCATCCTCCTTCTCTCTCTTGTCATTCTTGTTCTTCCCTCCTTATTAAACCACTGTGGGATGCAGGTGTGGCAGTCATGGATCTAGCACAAAAAGGGAACAGGTGAATCCAGCATCCTACTGTATATCCACATTCGTCTCCACCATGCTACCTTCAACCAACCTGAAAATTCGAGTGTGCTGATTATCCATTTATAATGCACATGCCACAAACCCCACAAGCACATATGCTTTGCTCATAGAAACTGTTATTTGTCTTTTATAACATTCTTGGAAATGTCTTTTCAAATGTGTCAAATTATGTTAACTGCACCTTACATTCTCACTATTTTAAATCATAGTAATAATACTGATAATAATAATGAAGTGCCTGTTCAATGCGTAAAGCGCTTAATGCTCATGATCTAACAGACCTGCAAAGAGACCCAATGAGTATTAATTTCCTTTCATTCATTTAATTCAATATGAACCCTTTCCAATCAGATCATTTCAAATTCTGTAATAACAGTGTGAATAATTTTTGTAATTGACGAAAGCAAAATTCTGAGAAAGGTTTTGGGTGTTTATTCATTACAAAAGGCATCTTGTTTGCGTGAATTGCAGACATTTATGTGCTTACAGGTTGAAGTGAGTGACTCGCCTTGCTCTGGAGGGCACTCTCAGTCTTTGTCAAGTGGCCCTTTGTCTGTGTACATGATGTGGTGTTGTCTTCCTTGGCTCACTTCCAGTCTCTTTGGCTGTGTCTGTTACACTATTTTCTATGACGTTGTGGCACTTTCTAGCACTTGACATATGGCTTCTTCCAGATTGGGCTCAATAACTGGTATACTGGCATAACTTGGAGTACGGCTGTGGCCAAACATTTTGAGAATGACACAAGTATTGGTTTTCATAAAGTTTTCAGCTTCATTGTTTTTAGATTGTTTTGTCAGGTGTAACTATGGTATACTGAATATTAATTACAAGCATTTCATAAGTTTCAAAGGCTTTTATTGACAATTACATTAAGAGTCAATATTTGCAATGCTGGCCCTTCATTTTCAAGACCTCTGCAATTCACCGTGGCATGCTGTCAATCAACTCCTGAGCCAAATCCTGACTGATGGCAGAACATTCTTGCATAATCAATGCTTGGAGTTTGTCAGAATTTGTGGGTTTTTATTTGTCCATCTGCCTCTTGAGGATTGGCCGCAAGTTGTCAATGGGATTAAACGTCTGGGGAGTTTTCCTGGCCATTGACACTAAATTTTGACGTTTTGTTCCCCGAGCCACTTAGTTCTCACTTTTGCTTAATGGCCCGGTGCTCCATCATGCTGGAAAAGGCATTGTGAGTCACCAGACTGTTCTTGGATGGTTAGGAGAAGTTGCTCTCAGAGGATGTTTTGGTCCCATTCTTTATTCATGGCTGTGTTCTCAGGCAAAATTGTGATTGAGCCCTGCACTCCCTTGGCAGAGAAGCAACCCCACACATGAATGGTCTCAGGATGCATTACTGTTGGCCTGACACAGGAATGATGGTAGCGCCGGTCACACTTTCTTTTTTCCAGATGCCCCAAACAATCAGAAAGTGAATTTATCAGAGAAAATGACTTTACCCCAGCAGTCCTCAGCAATCCAACCCCTGTACTTTTTGCAGAATAGCAGTTCTTTGCTGCCCTTCTTGACACCCACCAGGCCATCCTCCAAAACTCTTTGCCTCCCTCACTGTGCATGCAAATGCACTCACACCTGCCTGCTGCCGTTCCTGAGCAAACTCTGCACTGGTGGTGTCCCGATCCCGCAGCTAAATCAACTTTAGGAGACGGTCCTGGTGCTTACTAGACTTTCTTGGGCGCCCTGAAGCCTTCTTCACAACAGCAGTGGAAATGGGTTTTTTGGGATTAAGTTCATTTTCATGACAAAGAAGTACAGGGGGTCCTCGAGTTATAATGTCTCGACATACGGCGTTTCGAGTTTACAACACTCACTACCATAAAAACTTAAAAAAATTGAGACATGAGTGTTTCGGCTTACGGCGTTAGCGTCGTACTTACAGACTATGTGGGCAAACTAGTTTGGTTGCGTGCAACGGAAGAATACGCAGTAACGCAGCATATGAGTGAAGGAGTTGGCGAACATGTTTGGTTGCGCACGGCACAAGTGTTCTGTTTGTGTTGCTTTGTTTGGAGACTTTTTGGCCCTTATCATGGCTCCTAAACAAAAGTCAGAGTCTTCAGATGGTAGTGCTTCGAAGAAGAGGAAAGCCATCACGATGGAAGTGAAATTAGATATTGTAAAGAGATCAGAAGGCATAAAGGTAAGGATTTTTTTTTTACACTCATTTTTTGTCATTTTTTTCTGTTAATACAATACAGTATATTTATGTCCTTTTCCTTTTTCTGTGGCTTAGTTGGGTTTTTATGTTCTAGATTATGATTTTGCAAATGTGTTAGGTTAGGATAGGTAAGTGACATAGGCTAGGGTATGTTTCAATTTACATCTCTGTTGTAGGAATGGAACTGTGTCGTAACCCGAGGACAATTTGCAATTAATTGTAGTTCTTCTGATCACTCTTCATAACATTCTGGAGTAGATGCAAATTGCAGACTTTGTGAAAATTAACATTTGTGTCATTCTCAAAACTTTTGGCCACGACTGTAGTGGGTCTTAGAGCTAATTTAGGGTGCCTACCTCCAAGTCTCTACAGAGAGTAAATCCCATACTTAAAGGAAGTGCTTCCTTGCTTTTAAGAATGTCGGGTCAGCTTCCTACTCTAAAGAGAATCAAAAGAAGTATGATCCTAGTTTTACAGGACAGTGTAGCCTCTGGTGATTGAATCCCTGGCCACCCAGTGCCGGTTAATATGTGTGTTATCAAGGGTTCAACGTGTGGTTACAAGCTTAAAACTAATTGTCCTTTTTTATACGAAGGTGTCTCTGTAGAAATGTCAGTTCATCTTTGTTTAACACCTCTTGTTATCAGAATGTAGCAGCGCTACAAATTAAAGGACTCCATTTCCCAGCTCCCCCTAGGGTATTGCCCTGATTGGACGTCTGAGGAGAACACATGGGCTCCTGGGCATAAGCGGGGCCATCGGGAATCTTAAATGGGAGTCGACTAAGCAGTAAAGGAAGTCCGTTTTTTTGCGTTGGTGTTCACCTGTTTGTCTCGTCTGCAATACCACCGTTGAATTTGTTTCTATCCTGGATCGTCGTACCTGCATGGATGTATGGACTGTCCCGTGCCTGAGTGTCATGTGAATTGTGTTCGATTTGGATTTGGACATTGTGCTTCATCTGAAGGGGTTGCTCCCAAATTTCATCACCCCTCACCACATCAGGACTACTGGTAGGACTGTTTGATACATTACTTTCAGAAAGCTAATCCCTGGACTGTCATTTCTTCCTCCATTCCATTTCATCCGTTACCGCTGCATCTGGACTGTGCTAAGGACTTTGTTGCATGTGTTTATTGTTGTGTTGGTAGTTGATATCGTCATGGGTTATCTGTCCATTTGTTGCTTATATTTTTGATTTATTTAGTATACAGTATTACTTTTTATATACTGTTATTTCGTGTCTCTTTGGTTCGAGTTGGGCTGAGGCTGAGTGTGTTCCTGGCATCCCCAACAAACAAATAAAGAAATCTCCTACCCTACGACAGTGTGAATCTGAGCAGCTCCAGACTGCTACAAGATGCAACTCAAAAAATAAGCTGACCAAATGTTGACTATATGGGACCTGTGGGATAGTTCTGTCCAGAATTCAGGTGGGGAGAGTTGCAACTGGCTTTCTGTATTTCTGTTATCTCTATTGGGCAGAAGTATTAATTTGAACAATTTCTGCAGAAGCTTTTTGGGAATTATTATATATGTATAGTGTCGAAAAAGAGGTAGGAGTGGAACTTGAAATATTCCTAAAACTCGCCTTAGAAAGACTCTCCTGTCAAGGAGGATGAGGAGTCTGATATATTTCCAAGAGGTGGAAAAATGGCAGGCCAGAATGACAACAACAATGTCTACAAGATGTCAATGTAAAACGTTTCAAGAAAAGAAAAATAAATAATAAAGAAAAGAAACATTAAAATAAATAAATGATTCAAAAAATTAACAACAAAGACATAAAACAAGGATCTGAACCCCAGCCAGGAGAGGAACCTGGCTGAATTGTAAGTTACAACTTGGAATGTAAGGGGACATGCACTCTAAACCTATAGGAAGGAGCAAGATTTCTTAGAGCTTTATATACAACTAGCCATGACCGATAATAGAATAATTTGCCTTGTCTTACTTTACATGCACTTTCCTCAATATTTGTGTGTGTGTGTGTGTGTGAATGTGAACGTTTCTTCACCGGCACTTCCTCTTTCGGGTGCGTTCCCTTAAAGACCACTTCTCAGACTACGTCGTTAGTTTCGTGGCAGCTTTCTTTCATCCTGTCTGCCTTTATGCTTGTCCTCTTGCAAGGTGACTATACATGCCTCCCATGCCGTTTCCGTTCCTCATGTGCCTCGCACTTCCTATTTCCCCAAAGCCAAAATGACTAATCAGAATGCTCATAGAGACTTGACACAGAAAGTTTAATGTTTTATTATATAGTAGATTGAGAATATTTTAAAAGCAGTTCTAAAGGACACAGGTAATCTGATGCTATAACTGGTGAGATGTGCTCAGATTTTCTTTTCCTAGATGATTCCTACTGCTATATTTTGAACTAACTGCAACTGACTGCTGTCTTTCACAGGATGGGTTCGGAGGTTGAAATGCGTCAGTAACGCGTCAAGTCAGAACCAACAAATCAGTCCTGTCCTCCTACAAAATCATAGCATAAACCAACGTCATAGTCAGTAACACAATCGCTCCTTCCTTTTCCAGAAAACCTACATGATACTTTGTACAAGATTTCCAGCGAGTATTCACAAACCTGGACAATGAGTCACTACAGGTACTGGCTTTTATATGGTTATGTAGATGGCGTCATGTGACACAATTTCTGAGAAATGCTCCCTAGCAACATGATACTGCATTGTGGCAACAGTACACCAATATGATAGCGCCCAAAGAAGACAAAATGCCATTGCTTTATAAATCAGAATATGATGAATAATAAAATTAACAATTCTAAAACAAAATTACAGTAAGGAAGCGAAGATGCCTGGGGATTCTCTGTAACTCAAAACCATAGAAAGGAATATGTGAGCTCAGAACAGAACATCTTCTTCTTCTTCTTTTCCCACTTCTGTGTGGGGTCGATGTTCTTGATCAACCTTCTCCAAACTGCTCGGTCCTGCATCTCCTTGCCAGTCAGTCCCTTTTCCTTCAGATCTTCTTTTACGTTAATTATCCTTCTCTGCTTTCTCATTCCCCTACTTCTATTCCCATCACTCTTTAGCCCACATATTCATTGTCTCTCCTCATCACGTACCCATACCACTTCAACCCACTTTCCTGTAATTTCTTAGATATCTCTTCCACTTTTGTTGTACCTCTGATTGTCTCATTTGTTTTTCTGTCCTTTTTTGTAAGTCCACACATCCATCTCAACATTCTCATTTTTGCCACATCTAACGTCTCCTGTGTTCCCTTTACTGCCCATGTCTCAGCTCCATACATTGTTGATGGTCTTACCACGGTCTTAAAAACCTTTCCTTTAACCGTCACCTTAATTCTTTGATCACACAGTATTTCCGATACCTTCTTCCACACCGGTTTCCTCTGTATCTAATTTTCCATCTTCGGCTATCACTGATCCCATATATTTAAAGTTTTCCACTCTTTTCAGTAGCTCTCCCTGCAGGCTAACTTCAGAATCCTGATCATCATTAAACCTCATATTTTCCGTCTTCTTCTTCCCACTTATCTTCAATCCTCTATCTTCCAAAGACCTTCTCCATTCTTCCAACTTCTTCTCCACTTCCCCTATTCTGCTGCTGCACAACACACAAGATCACCAGCAAAAAGCAGCATCAGGAGGATTGGCCTTTTATCCCGTGACTCATCACATCCATAAATAGATCAAAGGGGTAAGGACTTCAAGATCATCCCAGGTGCAGACCAATTTGAACTGGGATCTTGTCTGTTACCCCAGCACGGCTTTTAGTTCTCACTTCCTCATATGCATCCTGGACAATCCTGACATCCTTCTCTGGTCCTCCTTTCTCCCTCATGCACCTAGAGACCTCTTGACATGGCACTCTGCCATTAGCCTTCTCCATATCAATAAACACCACATGCAGACCGTTCTGTTCTTCTTGATGCTTTTCTATCAGCTGTCTCAATGACTGCATCAGAAAAAAACAGCCAGTGTATTTAAGACAAAGAAGGCTGAGTAGTAGGAAGAAGCTCTTCAGTGATATCCTCCACATCTGGAAACACTTTGCAAAATTATGAAAGAGCTTCAACCCATGGTACAGAAAGACAATAAACTGAAAGATATATTCCCAGAACCTTCCCTCCTTGCATACAGACAACCACCAAACCTCAACCAACTAATTGTCCGAAACTCTATGTGTGGCTCAGCAGCAAGTGGCACATCTCCCTGCCTACAGAACAGGTGTGGCACCTCTGCATATATCTACATGCCAAATCAGGTAGTTATACCACATTGCCAGCAGGAGCATGAAATAAAGGGTTTGTTCACATGCAAATCTGCTAATGTGGTCTACCTAATCAGGTGAATAAGGTGCCCCAACACTGGACTGTATGTAAGGGAAACTGGTCAGACACTGCGCCAGCGAATGAACTCACATAGTTTTCATATCAATCAGAACAGTGTTGATCTTCTGGTGGCAGCACACTTTAACAGTAATGGCCACAGCATAAAGGATCTGAGGGTCACTGTGCTTATGGGTAATTTCAAGACCCAAAAGGAGCAGAGAGAATGGGAATACAAACGTATACTTAAATTCAATACTCTACAAAATGGTCTGAATAGAGACAAGAGTTTTATGACCAGATATGTGGACTAATAGACTGACTGATCAGCTGTCTACATCAGAGGCCTCTCTTACAGACAATGCACATCAAAAAAACCTTACAGGACTTTCTCTAGTGATGGTTATCTTATCTCTACATTTTATAACACATTTTATAATACTTAGTCAGAGTACAGGTAGTATGGGGGGCACAGGCCTTGTTATTTTGTTCACTCTTTTGTATTACGTGAAACTCCTTGCTTTCTGGCACTACTTAATAAAATGCCATTCGTAACCGTTTTTTAGGCTGCTTTGGTGTTATTGTGGTTATGGGGTCTTTTCTGTCCAAACTGGTATTCTTGATACTCTTACGGTTTTCTGTTCTCCTCACACCTATGTGAAAACCACAAGAACTCTAAAGAAAGCCTTGGCAAAAATGTGCTCCTCAGCTAAATGAAGTCACGGCTTAATTGTACATAAATATAGAACCATACAAATATTTCTTCCAAACAGAAAGCAGCACAAGATCATCCACATTTTATAGAATGTGGAACAAAAGAAACGCAACTAACAAAAACTGTTAAAAAGTGACTGTTTGAATGTTTTCCATTTATGTATTGTGAATGCAGAGAAGAAAAGAAGGATGATGACTGCCAGTGTTTTCTCTTAAAATCGAATGAATCATTATCTCCCCAAGCTATGCTGCCATTTATCAGAAAGGCAATGCATGCATATTTGATGAACTTTAAAAATGTGCTTCACAAGAATGCTTTTATAATAAAATTACTGAGCCTGGATAAGAATCACATAAAAGCACGACCCCTGAAGTTTTAAACTGTGCTTCTGGGAAGTGTTTACATTTAAAGACCATGCGTGCTGTCTTGAGACTAAAATACCTCTGTCTAAAGTTAACCACAGCAGATGGCCAAACTCTGATAGCTTTTTTATGCTTTTAATTTATAATCTAAAAGAATACACATCAATAGTGTTTTGCACGTTTGGCCAAATATGCCGCGGCATTCTGGAGAACGAGATTTAGCACAAGTTCTCATCCAATGGAACCTCTTTTATTTCTTCCTTCCACTTTGCTGATGATGATATTTAGCTTTACGCCATTTTAAACAAACTTTTTGTGTTTAAATATTGAATTGACCTAGAAGCTTTACACCGCTTACAACACATGTTTTCTGTTTAAATTGTGAATTCACTAAGCAGTTAACAAGGCCACCTGCAAGGAAACATTGGCATCTGCAAAATAGCATGGAAGTATTTTATCAATTACTATTCTGCCTCACTTCTTTCTTGCTAGTTTTTACCACTGGCTATGCTGCCCATAGATAATACAACGTCTGCTAAGTCTTTACATACCCATGATATGAGCAGATATATTAGAATATTAGAGCAGCTTTGACAAAAACAGGCCATTCAGCCTGGTTGCCTTCAATAACGCAAGGGGTGCATCCCCTTGCGTTAAAATGGATGCAAGGGTGCATCCATTGACATTCTATCCTCTAATGCTCAAGCAACATAACAAATATTATAAGAAAAGAGCGCAAAGAAACAAACTTCTACTGTCCCAAGTGCAAAGCTGAGCTGTGCATGGGTGACAGTTTCAAACCATGTCACACGAGGGACGTGTACTAAATCTGCTTCAGCACAGCAGTGGACACTCGACAGACCTTTCCTACTGTATTTATGCTGATGTTCTGGTATTTATGTGTTTCTATTATATGTAGTAACATTTTTCTTGTTGAAAAAAATTTTAAGGCTTAGTGACTTCCATTTTTTTCCGAAACACAAACATTAACCCTTGCTGCATGGTGAACAGGGCTTAGCTTGTTACTAGCTTTCTTGTCCTTTCACTCGATCACGGCCATTTTGGCTTTATGTTGTGTAGCTACTTAAACCGCAGTGGAGCTCAGGCGACTGAATTCACCAGGCATCATGGTGGTTCAGTCACATCAGTTTCTCTATCTGTGTCAAAAAAGTTCACCATTCCTATTCACCTACCTTCTCCAAAAACACATCAAGTTGAATTATGAAGGTCCTTAAAGTCCTGCTGTCTAGCACACTACCTGGTGGGGTTAAGGAAAGAGCTGTAAGTTCCATGAAGAAATGTTGGGGTGCCAAGCCGGTCATCCCTGTTTAACCAAACTGAAAATAAAGCAAACAAAAGTAGCCACTCTGGGTGCAAAACCAAACAGAAAAATCCAAAATTAAACACAGGAGCCATCAGGCTTTGTAATCCACTCTTTTCAGTCACCATTTGGGATCTCCATCCCTCCGTATTTACTGTATAATGCAAAGTAACGCTATAGTAAATTACTCAGTTGTCATGGTTATTCCACAGTGTATATAATTACAATGTAACAATTTATCACTGATCCAAAAATAAGTGTACTTACATAGTTACGATGTATCTATACTTTGAAAATGTAATAAAAACATCAGGGTATGTAACTACAACTATGTAACAGATGTTTCATGGTCTGGGCAATTTTAATGGAGAATTGCAGTGATAACTGCATTGGTTTTCGATGATATTTCAAGATCTGTTTTAAATGGTGAAAACACATTTGCAAAATGGTTGATGCTTTTGCCGCACAGATCCATTATCCTGAGATGGAATTCTGTCTGGAGATATGTGTGTAAAATCTGAACGTTCTACCCATGTCTCTTAATGTCTTCTTGGATTTTACTGCCACATCCCAGGGACATGTAGGTTGGGTTACGTAGCCATATGTGTTAGAGCATGAGTGCTGGTGTGTTTGTCAGTGGGCCTTGCAATGGGATGGCTCCCCATCCTGGACTGTTTCCTGCCTTGTGCCCAGTGATGCTTGGAATGGCTCTGCAGCCTTATATACCTTGATTGAATGATGCAAGTTTGGCAGTATTATGTTAGGGATGGGTATAATAATAGCCAAAAAATTCAACAATAAATAGTGTAACACAACTACAAGAATGTGACAAATGTTTAAGCAAAACATGTCAAGGAGGTGCCCCTCTAGATTTTGGGAAAAAGCATTAACCATTTTGCAAAGATGTTTTCGCCATTTAAAAAAGATCTTGAAATATCATCGGAAGCCTATGCAGTTATCATTGCAATTCTCCATTAAAATTGCCCAGACCATGGAACATCTGTTACATAGTTGTAGTTACATGCCCTGATGTTTTTATTACATTTTGAAAGTACAGATACAATGTAACTATGTCAGTACACTTGCTTTTGGATCAGTGATAAATTGTTACATTGTAATTATATTAACTGTGGAATAACAATGACAACTGAGTAATTAACTATAGCGTTACTTTGTATTACACAGTAAGTATGGAGTAATAACTTATAGTTACACTGCACTTATACAGGTAATTACATAGTAGTTACAGTGTAATTATGGACACTTAATGTAAAGTAATGTGAAGTGTTACCAAAGAAGTATATATCTAGGGTGGGTTCATGCCATCATCCACTCCCAGTTGACAGTTCCCAGAAGGTCCAGTTTTTAGTTACAGATTATATATCCTTAATCAAAAAGTAAAAAGAAGGATTTCTTGCCAGAGAAAGAGCTCTTTGGAAAGTGTCCAGTAGCTAAGCAGATAGCAAGCTCCATGCAAATGTCTGTGGCCCCTCTTAGAGTGTCAGAAAGGTGGCAAATAAACCAACACTCCATTCTTGTAATAAAGCACAAACTGAACTAGACTGAAAACTGAACTGAGACTCTTTTTGAGAAAAAATTCTCTTAATAAAAGTCAAAGACTTTCTCCCACCTTCTCGCCGAAAGTGAGTGCCTTGTTTTTCTTCTTCTAGCAAAGCAGCCAACATTTTTACAGTTTCTCAAAACAGAGGAAAGTGACCACACAAGCTCAAGGCAATTAGACTGGCTATACAAAACATTCCAAGATCCTTCATTATCTTTTAGCTTTCCCAGAATGCACTTCACTCCAGTCTAACCTGACAAGTCGGTCAGGCCTCAAACATTTACCTGAAGTCTGTCAGTTGAAAAGTTTAAAGGATCTCCCATACAAAGATACTTAAAAGTTTCAGTTGTCCAATTGTCTACTCAGATCTATAATACTTTATAATACTTTACATTTAGTTTCGTTACATTTCAGGTTGCACAAGCCTGTATTTTTTCCAAGCTCCAATGATTCAGTTGATTCTAACTTATCTGACGTTCCACCCAGTTTGGAGTCATCTGCAAACTTCTTATTCATAATCACCAATCTGTTTATAGTGTGTTTATATTTGAAATTTGTCACTTTTAACCTTCTGGGAGTGGCTCTTAGAGGGCTAGAGAAAGAATCAATTATCAAAAATATTATCATATTCATGATTAGCAACCTTAAAATAACATAAAATTACACTCTACATGCCTATGTTACTGACTCTCGGTTGTCTCAAAGTTTTGTGTAAAAGAGTAACTTTGACCCATCAAATTCCATTAATGAATGAACCCCTAAGTTTGGTTGACATTGCATACACAACTCTAGTCCATCTGGTCATTTGGTTAAAGGCACCTATTGGTTTAACATTTATTATAAGGGTGTAATTTCCTGCACAAAATGTGGCCCAATAATAAAGTAAAGATGTTTTTTGGGGGGTCTAGAGGGCCATAAATGGAAGTGTTGGAACATAACTAGACATTAAAACAAGTCAAACAGCATGTCATCTGTGGCGGTTTCCACATACTGGTGAGTCAGGAGGTGCCAAACGAAAAACACTGAAGTGATTTTAAAGCATTCATAAATAATTCTTACTTATATGACAATATTATTCTCAAACCGGAGCCTATTATGGCAGCAGTGTGTGCAAAGCAGTAAGCAGCCCTGGACAGGCTGGCATTTCATCACATTATTTATAAAACATTTCCAAAAATGTAATTTAAGGTTTATTTACCAACGGTTTGTTTAGGTAATTATTACCTCGTGAATGGATGACACACTACATGTCCCGGTGCTTACAGCAGATTCTTCCTCCCACAGTCTGATTCCCAGACTCCTTTTTTTTTTTTTTGGAAATTTCACTTTCCAGAGGCCAATTGCATTTCCATTCTCCTGTCCTTATTTATAGAACCTCAAAAAACAGGTCTTATCGCAACAGCACACCCACAAGCAAGCACAGCACTCTTCAATAGCCACAGCTAATGAGAACTGACAGTGACTGAATGATTTTAGTCTGGTATCAGTTCAGTAGGTGGAAAATGAAAAAAAAAAAAAAAGAAATTCACTACATCCAACAAAAGAAAGATTAATAAGCCCTCACCACAAAGTGCATCTGAGTGAGACTATTTTATGATTTACACCCGGTAAATTAAATAGAGACAATTGCCATTTGAAGTGTTTTAATATCTTAAAATAGCTGCGTTCCTATGCTATAGCCTGCAGCCATACCTGCCAAATATATTACACTGGAGACTAAATTGTTATTCATTTCCATAATTTTATTATGTTGCTCTTCCAGTAAATCTGATAACAGGTGCTCTTCACCATGGCCTAAGTGGCTTTTGCTGTCTTACGTTGTAAGAATATTTGCAGCAGATGTTTCATTATGTTTTTACCAATGACGATGATGATGATGATGATGAAGATGATGCAATAATATGTTATTAAGCAGCACATAACCTGCTGCTGACGAGTCACCCTCAATATGTCTACTTTATACCTAATTTACCCCATGTTCCTAAGTAGTAACATTGGAACAGAAACAAAAAAATACGAAACACACAATGAGAAGCTCAATGTATAAGAGCAACACATTTGAAATGGAGAATCAGCTCACCCTGAGCTCAAATCACGCTATCCCTGATGCAATGCAGAGATGGGAGACTCAATAAAGTATTTATTTGTAAGCCTGATTAAAATGAAAATACATAACAATTTGATTAACTAAACTTAGCAAATATATTTTAGAAATTGGATCTGTCAAGACAATCTGCCAGACTTAAAAAGTGATCCATCTTTTATGAAAAAGTTAGCACGCTTATTGGGTTTACGGACTGCTACCTGAGTGTAGCTGCGCTGCCTATTTTAAAAGAATTTTTGTGAATGTTTATATATTATAATCCAGATGTTTGAATTTATTTGATGCAGTAATTGAAAAATGGGTATTTATTTATTTTTCGTGGAAAGACTTTTCGATTTAATTACGGTATCATGTTGTAATTGGGGGCAGTAGGGTCACACTGTTGTAAACACCGATGCTGGAAGATGATTCTGGTTAAAGCATTTAATTTTTTTCTTTTTTTCTTGGTTAGAGGCAGAATGGGTCAAAAATGGGCATATCACCTAAATCTCGAAATAGCAGTAGCAGACGTACGGGTCCCTTTTCAGGACTTTCCCCTCAAAACTCGGAGTGCTAATTGAATGTGTATCACTAAGGCATAACGAGTTTGCACATTTTGCCTGTACGTATGACCCTGCAGGTGTTGAGAAATGAAAATTAAGTTGTAAGTATTATGCAGAAACAAGCATACTAACATTTTTTTCAAATCAAATTTCTATTAATTAGAATTAATACATGAAAAAAAATAATCCAAAAGTTTATCAGAAATACATAGATAAGCGATAAACAAGCCTGACCGAAGCCCAGCCCAGTTCTGTGAGGAACAATCCACTCTAATAAAAGGATGTGTCTGTGTGTCTGTCTGTGCGAAGAGCATTCAACCACAGAGTCGCAGAGCCTTACGTCATCGCGGTTTGTATACGTCACTGCAGGTTTTGACCACAGTTTTATGGCAGAAGTCACTGAATATACTGAGCAGCAGTTTTACGGTATAATTGATGTTACGTCACGTCTATCGTACACACTAAAAACACACACCTCTAACCTTAACAACACTCACCCCTTCCCTTAAGTTACTCTAATCTTATTTCCGCTAAGAAATTGCAGTGACGTATGGCTCTATAGCTCTGCAAATGGATATTATTGATTTCTGGATTTGTCTGGTTGATTGAATTTGCCATTCCAACAGATGGCAAATCACAAACATTAACACTGCTTTTACAAATCCCATACCAGATAGCATATAGCAGAGGCATAGGCATTGCATGGTGCACTGCAAATGTTAACAGTGATGTCTACATTAATTATTTAGATATCAACCTGTCTTAGATGGGTGGCACATCCATCCATCCATTATCCAGCCCACTATATCCTAACTACAGGGTCACGGGGGTCTGCTGGAGCCAATCCCAGCCAATACAGGGTGCAAGGCAGGAAACAAATCCCGGGCAGGGCGCCAGCCCACCGCAGATGGGTGGCGCAGCTAGTATGAAATATAAGAAGGTAGACAGACTATAGAGAGTCAGAGTGTCTATCAGAGAGGGCAGTGGACAACAACTAAACCTAAATAAATAAAAAAATCACCAACCACCAGATATCAAGCTACAGACAGGCTTGGTAATGAATGGCCATTTCTTGATGCTGGGGACAGATGACAAATGAATCCACAGTCCCGAGAGCTCATGACGAAACAAATTACAGAAAGAGCATTTTAAAGAATCAACTGAAATAAAGTTAGGAATTTTCAAATGAGAGGCTAACAACCAGACCTAAGAAAAAAGAAGTAAACATTAATTAATTAACTAATTTCATTAAATAAAGGTCAAGAGATTCAGGCCTCTACAGCACTGACCACTAGATATCCAGCTACAGACATACTTGATAACAGACGACCACTTTTTAATGATACGGCCAGAAGACTCATAAAACCACATGAGGAAACAAATTACAGAGAGTGGATTTTCAGGAGTCAACGGAAATAGAGTTAGGAATTTTCCAATGAAAGGCGAGTGCCAATTTGGTAGAGATGGTACTCAGGAAGAATATCCTCTGCTGGATTGTACTAGGATAGAGAACAAGAAGGCCCACAAAAAGGATGATACAGAATGAGAAACGAATCTCGTCATGAGGCACAGATTACAATAGTGACAGAAAGACAGAAACTTCTAGGAATGTTTAAAAAGCAGTGTTGACAGAAAGGGTCAGTGGATACACTTGCTGAAAAACATTAGCAAGTCATCTACTGTGCAATAAACACTAAGGCCTTTCTGTGTGTCCTGTTTCTTAGAGCAATATGATTGGTCTGTTTGGCTTTGGTGTGATTGGTTAGGTTGATTTTGGTGATGCGATTGAAACAGGAAGTACGTGTGCTAGACACACAAGGAGCAGTAGCGGTAGAGGAGGCACACTGAGAGAGTCACCTTCAAGGATGGGAAGTTTAAAACTGAACTGGAGGCGAGAAAGGTATCTCGAAAATAATTAAAGAGTCTGAAAAGCATGCTTATGGGAATGCACTCGAACCAGTGAAGAGACTTTCAGACAAACACGTGAATACAGTGGAAAGTAGATTAAGAGATAGCAAATATTTTGAAATTATTCAACAGGTAGCATGCCCAGTAAGATATAAATGATTAACGAAACTTAACTGAGTATGCTGATTATTACGATCACTGGAATAAAATGATATTTTGAAAAATGGTATTAAAGGAAAAACATTGGAGGATAGGAGATCATGCTGCAACATTAAGTGCAAAAGTAGGGGCTTGTGGGTTGCTTTCCACAATGCAGAACACGGGGAGGCAACTGGAGAGAGGGAAAAAGAAAAGATGAAAAGCAGATGCTGGGAAACGAGAAAGCATAGCAACACACCACAAGTTCTAAGAACTGATCTCAGTTGGAGATAAAAGAAGAAGGAAGAATAATTGATAGAAAACTTGCACCTTAGTGCTTGGAACATCGAGAATTCAGAATCACAATCTATGCTGAATTATATAAACGAAAAACATTTTGAATAATAATGAAATTAATTTTGTGGACTAAATAATTATTAGCCCAGTAAATTAGAAAGTATATTAAGTAATGCTACCTCACATCTCTATCCACAGCAGACAGTAAATATCCTATGGCAATGTTGTAAGTATACGACACAGTGTATACAAAATGGCTCCACATCCCTAGAAATTCATGCACATCTACAAATAAGACAATCATTCAGTGGAGTAAGAAACTTGCAGCAATTAATTCATTAGTTATATCTTCAGGACACCGTGATAAGGAAATGAGCAGTGCAAATGAAAGAGTAAGTATAGTAACATGAACGAGTTATTACATTAAAAGTACATTATAATAAGTCATGAGGATCCAACAGTACGCGCTACTAATTAAACAAGTCATGAGGTAAAAGATAGTGTGAAAAAGTAATGGATCATGGACAAAAGGCATTAAATCATCTTATTACAGAAATAAGTTATGCACACAAGATAATGAAGTGTGGACTAGTCACTGGCAAGATAATAATTAGATAAGATTATGAGATAATATATTTTGTGTACAACACAAGAATTCACGAAGATGGAATATCAATCACTTGGGAATGACATAATCCAGTAGACTACGGTCACCAAACAGTTAGGAAATATGTTGCAGAAAAATGAAATATTAAATCGTAGGAATGAGAATAGGTCTTGTGCACGTTTATGGAAATAAGGTGATAAATTCTGTCATTAGCATAAATCACAGAATTATTAACGAGATCAAATAAGTTAGGAAGAAATAGCCTTAAAGTAAGTGGTTGAGGTAATTAAATAAGAAGTTTTCTAAGGGGTGATATTTTCTGATGCCTTTCTTTCTAGCATCTCTGATCGTTCTTTACACAAGTCTTACAGTCCCGACTAGAAACATTGTATGGCTATGAGATAGTAAATTGTAGAAACGCTACACGACAGCTGAACTTTATTGCAGGAGAACAATAGCTCTAAGCTAACATTTCCATCGAAATTGACATCTAAAGAGTGAAACTTTTAAATCAATAGCAATTCCAGTGACTTGCTAAGGGACTAACCTGGCAACATAGTCTACAAGTCCTTACATAGGTTAGTCAGTGCGATCAGCTTAAAAAATATCATCCTCCTCCAACATAAATAATGTAATGTCAAAGATGCCTACACTTTTCAGTGCATTTGTCAGAACGTCTTAAAGTGTTGTGCTTTTTAAATATTTGAAGACATTGGACACATCAAATAAAATATTCCCCTCCTTCACAACTCCTACTCTATTAGTTAGTGGTGAAAAAAAATAACCCCACGCTCCACGTTAGCTCACTCGCTCACAGTAGCTGCAACCCACACCCATTGTTCTGTGCCATTGAGAGATGTTATAAATACAAGTACCTTATATCTCAGCCACTTGGATTAAACTTTCATCCACCCTACCGTCTACTTCTGTCAAAGTGTTTGCCATTCTGACCTAAACTGGTGGCTATTCTGCGAAACGCGCTAATGAAGTCGACACTTAGCTGAGTAAGTCTCACTTGAATATTTCTCGTCTTACAATCGAGGGTCAAATGATAAAACAGACGCAAAGTGTTCTCGTTTACTCAAGATGGGCTTAGGCATTCCACAATTATGTACACAACCGTGACATTTAAGCAACCCCTGAGAAACGATCATTGAGAACATCTGTCATGGCTCAGAAAGCACAGGGAAGTGTGCAGCATCTACAGATTGAATGTCTGTGAGTTTAGGTGTGAAGCTGATGGGATGCATAATGTATTATGTGACATCTTAGAAAAATGTAGTGTTTTATTTCATTTTTGTGAAATTGTAGAACATATAACAGACAGTGGCAGTCTATTTAGCAGCAATGTGTCATCTAAAACAACACAAATGGATATGTTTCCACAATTAAGAGAGCGCCAGTGGCTGCTTGGCATTCTAATGCTGGCTGTATAAAAAGTTGAAGTACATTACAGATCTGAATTTGCGCATTGCATAATGAAATTAATGGCATTATTTAGATTTTAAAAAGGTTCCTTTGAATTGGTCAGTTTGATGTTGAACGTAATAGTTTGTGAACATCATACTTCAAACACTTGAAACAATGAAGTGTTGAGTAGCAATGTGAGTGGCATGACACGTGTTTGGCAGCAAATGACACATTATATACAAGAACTAATGGTGGTCCGATCAGGTTTTTAGGACCGATACCGATCACCGATTTCCAATACTAGAATTGTCCGATTCTGATACCCATTCTGATTCGTCATGTTATGTCATTTTCTAATCTGCGTAATCCAGACAGGGGGTTTCTGGAGCCCATCCCAGCAAGCATAGCACTCAAGGCATGAGCAAATCCTGGTCAGGGTGCCAGCCCATTGCAGGCTGACCACACACAATATACAACCACACACCAAACACACATGCTAGGGGAAATTTTGCATCACCAATTCACCTGACCTGCATGTCTTTAGACAGTTGGGGGAGACCAGAGCACTCTGATTTTTTTTTACTTTCTCGTATACAAAGTTTAGGGAAAGTATTGTAATCGTTCAAAAATTCGATGTTGAGATTTTGATGAATCTCAATGTTTTAGACCTCCCTGACTTTCTCATACAAGAAATACAGGGAAAGTATTGGAAATCTCCTAAAATTCCATTTCGAGATTTTGACGAATCTCGACATTTCAGACCTCCCTGACTTTCTCATACAAGAAATACAGGGAAAGTATTGGAATCCTCCTAAAATTCCATTTTGAGATTTTGATGAGTCTCGACATTTTAGACTTCCCTGACTTTCTCGTACAAGAAGTAAAGGGAAAGTATTGGAATCCTCC
>JANRMT010062856.1:8429778-8465464 GCA_026402145.1 Polypterus bichir lapradei
TCCATTATATAGTGCTTATCTATCTATCTATCTATCTATCTATCTATATAAATATTATTGGTTACAACATCTTATTAAATGTCAGTTAAAATCTGACATTATGTATGCTGATTTTGGACTTTACATCAACAAAACATGAAAATTCAGTGTTCAGTATATACAAAAAACACATTGATGTAATACATAACAGACAACATTTTATGAATGTAAGTAGCTGGGCCTCCCATCTAAGACATAGACCTCGGCAGTGCACCATGTAATGCCTCTGTTAAATGCCATTTGGTATGGGATTCATAAAATGAGTATTGTTTGTGATACACCATCTAAAAATATTTATAATGTACCATCTTTTGGAATGACAGAAAAATAGCAACCAGACAGACACACAGACACATTTCTTTTTATTAAGGTGGACTTTTTTATTTAATAATGATTTTATTATTTTGGAAGTGAATGTGGTATGGACTACATCACTTGAAAAACTGCACAACTGAGTAGCTTGGAGAGTTATATTAGGAGAACGGTGCAGCTGCATTTGATGTATTAAGTAGATACTTGAGTCTTCTTTATTTTGTATTCACATATAAATTGGTTAATTAAAAAAATAAATAAATAAAGTTTCTTTTAGTATTTTAAGGACAGCATGGATATGTCTCCTAAATGCATCATCCTAGGTTTGAATTCCATTCCTGGTCATTACACATGTGGAGTTTGCACATTCTCCGTGTTTCCGTATGGGTTTTCTCCAACATTCCCAAAAACGTGGACATCAGGTGGACTGCTGAGCCCAAATGCGGATGTCAATGTCAATTTATTTATAGAGCACATTTAAAACAACATCAGTAAGGCTCCAGCCAAAGTGCTTGTGTTTGTGGCTGTGCCTGCCTGGTGTTGTATTTGGGTCTTGTCCATGGCTCTGCTCTGCCTTGTACCTCATAACATTTGGCACCAGCCCCAGTGGCCATGAATTAGATTAAGACTTTAAAAATGTTACAGTATATTATGCTATATACAAGTTTTTCATTTTGCCTACAATCTAATGCAAGCATTACACCAAAAATGAATACAAACTTACAAAATAGGTTAAGAGTGAGCTGTCAGATGCTAAAAAAGAATCGTTCAGTCCTTAACCACTCAAAATTATTCAGGAGGTAAAGATTCGTTATTTTGACTTTTCTAAATGTATAAAACACCTTGTAGAGTTCTGCTCATTTCACTAGAAAGCAGACATTGACTCATTAGGAACATCTAAATACGAACACAGCTTATGTAAGACGGCTTGAATAAGTAGACAAATTTAGTGTGACAGATTTACCCTTCTACCCAAATGAAGTCTAAATGATTTTCCATTCCCCTTGCTCGTGAGGATGCGTTTATTGATTCACTAAGTGCTACATTTAAATTGGAAGTTTTCAGTTGCAGTATACCATAAAAGACAAGGTTTAATTTATCGGATAACAGCAGGGCAAGAATTTCAGGCTTCTGAGTCTCTTAATCACGTGGTCCTTAAAGTGATCTGAACTCACGAGAGTTGGCACCTCCAAGCGTTATTCTGAGGAGCTTCCTTAACTTCATGGAGGTGCTGCGGGTTTAACATCTGTGAGGCTTTTGTTTTAAGCCACTTACTCTAAATGCTTAAGATTTCAGACTGTTTAGCATTTGGCCATTGTTAATGGCTCACTGTTCTTACCCTCGTTACCTTACATTTGCTTCACATCGGGTAAAAGCTACACTTGGTCAGCATTGTTTTATGCCCAGTCCACTTTGGATTTAGTGTGGCCAGGGAATATTCCCATTTACAAAAGACGAAATAGAAGACATTTTGGGAAATTAAAAAACTGAGACTAAACATTGGAAATATTAAAATGCTGCGGATGACTGGCACCCTGCCCGGGGTTTGTTTCCTGCCTTGCGCCCTGTGTTGGCTGGGATTGGCTCCAGCAGACCCCCGTGACCCTGTAGTTAGGATATAGCGGGTTGGATAATGGATGGGTGGATGAATATTAAAGTGAAAGCATTATTCTAGTCAACTTAAATAAGCCATTTGAAAGCACAGTTTTTCTAGCAAGTTGTCATTCTAGTCAACCTAGAGATGTGCCAAACCATCGTGGAAGTCTCATGGTAAACCAAAATTAACTACAAAATTGCAATGGACTGAATATTGTTGGAATTGATCACAAATGTGTGCCATTCAGGAAAAAAATGTAAATCTAAAGTTCAGACTCACGATAATGTGGAAAACGTTGACGAAGGAAAACTTAACGGTTAGTGTGTTTAGACAATCGCTTGTCTACTGTAACAAGGTGGACACATCTGCAGTATCAGACCATCATATTAGAATTAAAAGGCAACATTATGGATATGGGTCTGATAATAATTTAATTTAATATGTTCTTCTGCAGCATGCTCCGCTTGAAAGCCAATTTTGCTATGGAATCCAATCAACATTTGAACGTAAATACCAATAAGATGTCATTAAAAGATGTCATTTTGATTTGTCTGTTTATTGAGTTATTGCATAAATAAACAATGACACTAAAAATTTAACAAAACAGGTTGAAATTGTGCAAAAATGAATCAGCAAAAACTGAAACCGGAATTGATTAAAGGATCAAGTGACTTATAAAGGGAAAGAGACAATGGATGCCAGAGAACATCAAAGTGAAATAATGCCACAGCAAATGGGCTCTGGCAACGGGTGTCTTTAAGTAGCTATCACGTAATGGCAGATTCTTAAGAGCACAGTAAATGATGACAATAATCTAATTACGGTCCCTGCCTTAGCATATGTAGAATGCAAAGGGTAAGGGATCAGGAGGAAATTTAAAAAAAAAGAAGATGAAGGTAAGGAAGTATGGAAAAATTACAAACCAAAAGGAAAATGATGGCAGTAATCCTAACATTTCTAAATAATGATCATCAGAAATGGGGGAATGGTTAATCTAATTCAGCTCACTTTCATTGTTGTTACCAAGAGGTGACTTTAATTAGAGAGTGGAGAGCAAAACTGTGATCAGCAAACCAGCGTACCTTCTTTTGACAGGAAACACCATTATACCTGTATAACCATTTTTTTTTTTGCTAATAAATATAATCATTTTTAACTCTAAACATGTTTTCTCTCATATTTATCACAGCAGCTGCTTCTGATATTATTCATTTCATGTACAGACTATGAAATACAAAGAACCATTAATCATCCCCTAATATCTGTTACCAAAAAGCCTACAGAAAGTTTACAGGTACTTCTTTTTTTAAAGAAAATGTATCTTTGTGAATTTCTTTAATTCTAACCCTGGACAGGAAACAAGTCAAAAATCTGAAAGGTTGCAGTTAATTTATTGTACATCTACCATATATCCTAGATAAAAAAGACCACACAGTCTCCAGATTATTAATGCTGACATTTCTCTTCCAGACTATCTCTGTAACCTGGCGCCAATGTAGCATAAATCAAACTACAGGTCATCAAATTAACCTCCCCCTGAATCATTTCACCAGTTAAAGAACAGGTCATCTTGACAGCATCTTGAGAATAAGCCACGAGCATCCTAAATACTAGGCAACCTGGGCAGTTAACATTTAAGAACACTAGTACTTTGAGATTATCACGAGCCAACAAAAAGGAAATTATCTGCAAAATGAAATTCGTAACGTTGAGTGTAACCTGAAGGTAACCTGAGCTGCGGATCTGGAAATGCTTGAATGGTCCACTGAAAACCAAAAGAAAGTGTAGAGTGAATTAATGTTAGGCATTCTGTTTTTGTGATGGGGTCTCTGTTCAAATAGATGAACTCTCTCTGTACTTTTCATTGGACTAGTATTCCTGCTCTTTAGGCTATTGATCGTCACAAGGTCAAACTTAGAAGTGTAGAATGTGCTGGGTAAATAGAGGACCACCTCATCTGAGTATGGTCTGATTACAGAAACCAACTTCTTCTTTTTCCTCGTTCTCTTCATTTTTTTCCACTTGTACATGGGGTTGATGTGATCAGCCTTCTTCATACAACTCAGTCCTGCACCTCCTCCCCAGTCAGACTTCGTTTCCTTCAGATCTTCTTTTACTTTATCCGTCCAACTCCAACTTTCTCTTTCCCATACTTTCATTACCATCACTCTTGCCCACCTAGTCATTGTCTCTCCTCACCGCATGTCCATGCTATTTAAACCTCCTTTCCTGTACTTTCTTAAATATCTCTCCCACTTTTGTTGTACCTCTGATTGTGTCATTTCATATTCTGTCCTTTTCTGTAACTCCACACATACATCTCAACATACTCTTTTCTGCCACATCTTCTTCTCCATTTACTGCCCATGTCTCAACTTCATACATCATTGATCGTCTTAACACTATCTTTAAACCTTACTTTTAACCTTCGCCTTAATTCTTTGATCACACAATACTCCTGATACCTTCTTCCTATTGTTTCATCCACACTGCACTCTGTGGGTTATCTCTGCATCTCATGTTCCATCTTAGGCTACCACTGATCCTAGATATTTAAACTTATCCACTCTTTTCAAAATCTCTCCCTGAAGGCTAACTTCTGAATTCTGATCATATTTAAACCTCATATATTCAGTCTTCTTCCTATTTATCTTCAATCCTCTATCTTCAAAGTCCTCCTCCATTCTTCCAACTTCCTCTCCACTTCCTCTTTTCTGGTGCTACACAACACAATGTTATCAGCAAGAAGCAGCACTAATGGGAAATAGAATTTTATCCCATGAGTTAATACAATCATAACCAGATCAGAGAGGTACGAATTTAAGGAAGATTCCCGGTATAGGCCAACTCGAGCTAGATCTTATCCGTTACCAAACGCTATTTAACACTCACATACATATTCTGGACAATCCTCACTTACTTCTCTGGTCCTCCTATCTCTCTCATGCACCTCCAGACCTCTTGACATGGCACTCTCTACAGTAGCCTAGCTTACAATAGGAAGTCTATTATAGAGGGATTACTGGTTTGAAAAACCTTGTTATTCCTACTGTTTTTGTCTTTTACCCATACAGGCAGCTCTCAGATTATGGTGGTCTGGGTAACAGCAATTCAATAGATACAAACAAGCACCTAAAATGCCAAAGGTTTTCTTTTCAGATGAATTTCAATTCATTTTCATCTAGTGGCCTTCTTTTTTTTAATTCATGAATGTAGTGAGCTAGTTTTGATGTGGATGAATACATAGCAGCCCCTACTAGTGGTGAGTAGTCATGAACACTATGGACTTTGTCACACCTTTAGTCATTTTCTGCTTTCTTGTGTCACTGAATGTAACTGGCAGGGCATGCACATCTTTGCTGAGGGATCAATCATCAGTTTGTGGTACCTTTCTCATGCTATTACTGTGCTTTCCCTAACTTTCTAACCTACAGGAAAAAAAGAAGAAAAATAAACTAGTACTCATCATTGTTTATTCCATATTTAACAAAAATCAGACTTTTCTGTAAAGGTTTGATTCAACAGAATAATTCAAATAATAACACAAATGAAAATTGCATGGACAAAAATGATGGGACCTATCACCTAATATTTTGTCACACAAACGGCAATCACTGCAAACAAGTAATTCCTGGAGCTCTGCACCTGTCCGCAGATAATCTGGTCCTCTCTACCTGAGTAAACAGCTCCAGCTGTGCCAGGTTTGAAGGGGTCTTCTCCAGACTGCATATTTCAGTTCTTTCCATAGATATTCAACAAATGCATTCAAATCAGGGCTCCCAGAAGGCCACTTCAGAATATTCCAATGTTTTGCTTTTTGACATTCTTGGATGTTATCAGTCATAGTCTGATGGCTGAATGGTTGGTCCTGGTGCCTTCTATAGTATACTGTATTGTCAAGCTTGGGTTGTGGAGTTGCACATGAGACAGGGTTTCCAAGGAACAAGCAGAAACAGACACAAGAGTTTATTCAACAGGAGTTTATCTACGGCACACAAGCATTCAGGTAGCAACACTATCGATAGTTATGACTGAGATGAGCGGACAAATGAGGACAAATCTCATTGATGCCAGGAGATGGTTTAAAATGCTCTGGTGCTTTTATTAAAAAAAAAAAAAAAAAAACAATCGAACACAAAGGTAAAACCAAAAGTGTCCATTGTGCAGTGTTCAAACAAACCAAAGCCATAAAACGTGGAGATAAAATCCATACTTAAAAAATCCCGTTAAAATAGAGGTTAAAATGCAGCATGCCACCTTCTGTCTCCCCGGCTCACCCATCACAGGCACCACACTGTGCAGCCAGACCGTCCAAGGTCAGCACACCTCCCGTCTTCCTTTGCACTAACACATTCGCTCCTCGGATCCACTGGGAGGTCTTATGTCCTGCTCGCCCCACTCTAGTCAGTGGGGCGAACCAGCCCTTAGAGCGCCTCAGTCTGTGCTCCCTTCTGGAGCTCCAGCTCGTGCTACCTTTTTCTTCCTGGTGTCTGGATCATCTCCCATGACTGCCTTTTCCATCCTTTAACTTCCTTCTTTTCTTTTCTTTCCTCCCTTTTACATCCTTTTTTATCCCTCTCTTCTGGCCCATATATACCCCCGTCACTGGGGGTGCAGCGCCTTAATCACATGCCACAGGAAGCCAATGAAGCAATTGAGAATGATCGCACCCACACATGCAGGTGCGACTCGCCCCAACTACTTCATTAACTCCCCTCAGTCATGCAATCACGCCCATGGAGTGTGACTCAGCTTTATGGATTTAAAACCTGACCATATTTTGTTGTAGCCGCGGACCCGCTATACCACACAGTGAAGTGAAGCTAGGCTAGGCTAGGTGTGGTGTTATATGTTTTTGTGAAGATTTTAGATGCACCATTCTGAATAAGCAGAAGACTTCTAGCAGCAAAACTAGAAAGACTTGAAAGAAGAGCATTACAATAATCAAGTCTAGAATAACAATTGAGTGTATTAATGTTTCAGCATCACACAAAGGTAGAATAGGTTAGATTTTTGCAATATTACTAAGTAATAGCTTTGATTTGAAAGTGGAAAATGAGACTAGTATCAAAGATTTTGGATGGTCACACTTTCAGAAATTATACAGCCATTGATATTAACACTCATGTGTCTCTATTGGACTAATCTAACTTTGCAATATTATACTCTGGTGCTATTTATTCCAGTTTCTAACATATGAAGTTTGTGCTTAAAAAAATCTGTTAAAGGGGAATTCACAATAACAACTAGGTGCTCTGCACAGGTGCTGAATAAACTGACCATCGACATACACATGGCCAGGTAATCATTGGGGTCTTGCTTCAGCATACTAATCAGCATTTGAGGATTATATAGAATGTGCTGCTAAACCTAAATAAAGCCAAAGACAAGCCACAAAGGTTTCTCCCGCCACTATTGTATTGAAAGAAAGAGATTTCACATCAGACTGATAGATAAAATGAAATACTCTCAGAAATCTTATTAGTTCTTGACTTTGAAAATTGACAGGTCACTTTTCCTGCAATATTGGCTTTAGTTTACCCAGGCCCTTAACCTGGAAATTTAACAATGAAGTCCTAAGATAGCTTGCATTTGTGAAAGAGGATAGAGTTAAAGCCAGTGGGAAAAAAAGAAAGAAAGAATTTCTCAGTTGTTCTATTTCTGTGTCACAAATCAAAAACAAATTACAAAATAGTATCAAAATGTATGCCTTTCTTGTCTGTAAAATAAATACAAGCTTAAATAGCAAAGGATTATGTCCAAATTATCAGATGTGTGATATGCTGGGATAGCATTCAACGGAAACTAAATCTCAAAACACAAAACAAAAAACAAAGCAAAAGAAAGATCTTAGAAGCACCTTACAAATTCTATTATACTAAAGAAAATCATTTGCAATTCTTTTTGCCTATGTTAGGATAAACTGTGTTTTAAGCTTTGTGCTGTTAAGAGAAGAGACGTAGCATGACACAACTCAGTGTGAATAGTAAAATGAACGTCTAAACTACATTTTGGTCAGCTTGCTTTCTGCACTTCATCTGATAAAAAAGGTGTTATTGAAGGTTGAGCTGACATGGCTCCAGAGATTCCTTCAGATGAAAGGATATCCATTTTATGCCGATTGACTCAAAATAACACAGTAGCAGTGCTACGTACAATGTCAACTACATTTGTTAAAAGTTCCTGAGTGCTGCGTTTTGTCTTTTTTTGCGTATAAACTATAAAGATGCCTAAAAAGGAGTTTCCTCACTGCGAAGACAACAAGGAGGACTCTAAGCACCACACTTGACCCTTGAGGAGGTGAGGCTTCCTGTTGGTTCCTGGTTGTTAGGTGTGGACGCCAGAGGGCACTGTTGATCCTCAAACCCAACAGACAGACAGACACGCAGAGCACAGGGTAAAAGCACCAAGAACGTGTTTAATTCTTGCTTCTTCTTGCAGTGCTCTCTTAGAACCACAGCCACAGGTTAACAGGCACCTCCCGACTCAGGCTCGCTGCAGGGTTTGATGCAGTCCTTTGTACGAGGTGAGACACAAAAATAACCGGATTGGTAAACAAATATATATGTATTGATGAATTACAGCATTCTAAACATTGCCACCTTCTAAATACTCCCCCTCCTGATCTCTACACCGCTCCATACGTATCTTCCATTGATTGAAACAGTGCTGGAAGTCTTCTTGCTTGAGGCTCTTCAACAGGCTTGTCGTTTCTGTCTGCGCTTCATACATTGAAGAAAAATGTGTTCCCTTCAGGCTACTTTTGATTTTAAGGAACAAGTAAAAATCACAGGGAGCTAAATCTGGTGAATAGGGAGGATGATCAAGGACAGGAATGTTTTTGTCAGTCAAAAACTGCTTTACGGAAAAAGCAGTACGATCATTTCAAACAATCTGATTCACCGTTTTTCATCTGTCCGAGACGAGCGTGGGCGACCTGGACATTGAAGGTCTTCCACTTTTTCTTGCCCTTCCTCGAAACATTTGTGCCACTGAAAAACTTGTGTGTGTGAGACAAACTGTTATCACTGTACACTGTTTTTATCATAAGTTTCTGTGGCCGATTTTTTCAATTTCACAAGAAGTTTGATGTTGATTTGCTGTTCGATTTTTTCAACCAACATTATAGCGGCAACTCGTGTAGCGATTGTTGTACAAATACTGACTGGGCTATTCACAAGATATACCTAGCTAGTTGGCGGTTTGAGAGGGTGTAGGAGGGGATATAGTTTCTATGATTCACATCCGGCCGACCTTCAGACGGTTTTCCAGGAAAGCCCCAAGCCCAGTCCGGTTATTTTTGTGTCTCACCTCGTATAGTGTCCAACCCAGAAATGCTTCTGCTCTTCCATCCACGTGACCCGCCGGCACTTCTGGGTCAGACGGATAACTTATTTTTAATCAGTATTATTGGGCTTCCATTCTCGTGACCTGTCAGTACTTCCGGGTTAGGCGAAAACCTAAACCTAGCATTACCCAACAGGGCTGTGATACTGAGCCCATGGTGCCCTATAGGAATCCGGGGCACCACTACACTGCAGGGAAGCTGCCATCCAGTGTCTTGGGGGAGGCAGTGTCCCAAAGTAGCTGCCTTCCCCACTCATTTCACTCTCTGGGCGTCCTGGCTGGATTGGGCTACAGGTTGTTCCTTATATAGGATAACACACTTTAAAAAGGAGATGGAAAAGGGGAGGAAAAATGAAAAAAATTACTTCTTCGTCTTTATCAAATAGCCAACATTCATCCACTCAAGCAATGCTATCATTGCGTGGAGGGCAATCTGCTGATCGGCACCATTTATCTGAGTGCACGTGGCAGTAATGAATCAGGACTTTTCATCCCCTTTTCCATGGCTGCTGGACTGTAAACCTGGAGACATTGGTGAGGCTGAGGATCTATACTTCGTAATAGCATAGTTTGGAGTTTGGTTTTCTGTTATCTTTTTTCCATTTGCACGGATTGGGACTTGGCCGGTCACCATCCATTTTTTCATCTTCCGTGATTTCCTTGAACTTTTTTCCCCAAATGTAAATGTATGCTTGTCAGTCGGCGTGTAGTTTACATGTGTTTGAGGATTGAGATGAGGGAGGCCAGGCCCGCTTTTTATCAGTGACTATTTCATTTGGCTGTATGGACAACTGGGGAGCTCGAGTGGGTGGGCAGATAAAGGAGTGAAGTGTAAATACGGTGTGACGTGGCCCATCTCGAACTACTGTAAAAGCAGGTAGTGGATCAATAACAGGAAGGGATCTTCTCCCAATCACCACAGGCCACCCTTTTCTTTAAAAGTAGGGTCATGTGTCACATCTTTTTTTTTTTTTGGAATTAGAAGATGACAGCCACTCTCTTTAGAGCAGAAAATTGACCTACTGTCTTGAAAACTTTCGTTGGGCCTGGTAGCTGGTATGCGCAGAGCTTTGGATCTGAACACCCTGAACTAACTAGAAGATCAACTCTTCTAAACTTAAACTGTGAGCCTATGATTGAGCCCAACTTGGACGACTAAGTAGAAGCCTTACATGCATTAGGGAACTTCAGCACCTAAACGCTTAAGCTGTCACACTTGAGGGAGTCACACTTTTGCCTATGAAGTTACAGACGACATAGACAAAAGATCACGTGGCAAAGAGACGCGTGAACTTTAATTTATGGAAATCTGTCAACTGTAACCCATGATGTAATTTTGCTGGAAATATCCCTCCATAGTGGTTACCATTCAACAATATGGCTGTGACCTTCAAAAGCAAGGACCGAAATAGCGGCGTCCAAAGGAAACAACCACTACAACGGTGCTACAAGAAGAATTCAGCATCATAGCAATAAAAAGTTAGGAATAAGTTCAAGGAGTCCAAAAACAAAACAATTTCATTTTTAAGAGATTAAAATCCAGATTCATCACAGTAATAACTTTACCTGAAACTACCTTGAGCGATATGCTTGTCTGTGAAAGGAATCTAATGCTAAGAAAGAAAAAAAAAATAGAAAATGAATGGAAACTGTTCTTTCTCGAAATGGAAAGTCAAGTGGTTAATAGCGTGGACTTGCTGAAAAGCAACTTGGGCAGAAATCTAATTATTGGAGATGAGTCGGAAGTGGTAAGAAAAAAATTGTAACTCATCCAACAGGGAAAAAAAGAATGAGCACAGCCAAAGCATTTGTCGTTATGAAGAAATAACCTTGCCAAGTTGCTCTTATTATGTTATTTTTAAAATGTGCTGTTTTATATTTATATCTGTGTTTTTTTGCTTTTTTTTTGTTTTTAATGTTACAGGTTTTCTTTTGAGTTACGGATATCAATTTACGCCATTTTGCAAAGAAAGTTAGATGTGGCACAGTGTAATAAATATGGCCAGGAGATAAAGAATAGTAAACTGCATTTAGATGCAAAAGCTTGAGGAGAATCTTCCTCAGTATTGCATTAGCAGTGAGATGCTACCATTAGACGATGGGCTAACTAAATGTGGATATTTACAGATGGCCTAACAGTACCAGAATGTCACAAAAGGGGAAGCACATTTAAAACTGAAGCCAGGAAGCGCTTCTTCATGCAAAGAGTTGTAGGACTCTGGAACTACTGAGACATGGAATTGAAGCAGAAACAGTGACAACCTTTAAGGAGAATCTGGATGACATATTGGGACAGCTTAGCTATTAACTAAACAAACAGGCTTGATGGACTGCATGGTCTCCTCTAGTTTGTCAAAGTTCTTATGTAGGTTCTTGAAACTCAGTTTGCTACACATTGGAATCCATTATATCAGTTTCTGCATGTGTGGCATACTTTCTTTTTGTGGTTTAGTTATTTTAATGTTCAACATTTCGGCAACATTAACTCGCCACCATATTGTCTGAACTTTTCTGGTTTGTGTATTTTCATTTTGTGAACTTGCATGACGAGCCACGTTACACGTAACCTGCGATGTCATCAGCTTGTGCCTATAAAGGATAGCAGCACACATATCCTAGTATTGTAGTTTTGGGACAAACTCTCGGAGTTTCTTTTCAAAATCTATTTGGTTAAGTAAGACCTTTTTGATACTGCTGGTTTTTGGATTTTGTTTCAGTTTTGATGATTTTTTTAATTTTGTCTTTTACAGTATTTTTTGACTGTAACTTGACATTTTGACCACTTCTGCTTGCTCCCCACAACAACTTTTTAACTCCTGTTTTTTAAATATTCTTTGTATACATTATGATAGCCACCACGCAGGGACTGACATCCCAGCTGGAGCTATACTGGGATCCTTACCCGGCCAGGACACCCATGGCATGGGAGGCTAGGGGGAAGACAATTTATTCAGGGCACTGTCTTCCCCAATATTCTATATGGCAGCCCTCCTGGGTTATGGCACGCCTACAGATTCCCATAATGCACATTGGGAACTGTAGTTCTTTGGCTCAGTCCTGTTGAGTTCTGCCAGGGGGCGCTGAAGGGACTAGTGAGCCCTAATTTGTTGGGTTTCAATCTCACCCAGAAGTGCTCCAGAGCCACTGTTTCAGGACACCGTAAGTACTTCCGGGTCTTGCTTAAAAAAAGCTCCCTACCTCAACACAGGATCAAGAGTTGGGAGGAGGAAGACAAAGCTTGTTGGATTACCGTAGGTGAGACGACAGGGAATTACCGAATTCCATACGTTTTCCCAAGGGTCATCCGGCTCGCAGGATCCTCATTGTTGAGGACCCGAGTGTCTGGACCAGGCTAAGGGGACGCCCATGTAACACCTGGCTGCGGCAGATAGTGAGTCATTTCTGAAGTGTGGGAATGGAGTGTGTGTCTGCCTGGGGGATTGCCAACCAGGATCCCGAGCTGTTTCATCATGTGGTGGGTGCGGCAACTCGCTGTACCATTGCATGCTTCCCAAATTGACCTGACATTAGTTGGAGAATTTGGGTTGTGGTGTGGGAAACGCTTCCTTGTTAAGGGTTTCACATAAATAAAACCTTGTTGTTCACTTGGAACAGGTGTATGATGACTTTTCAAAGTTATTAACTCCACTTCTTCAATTTATCGATTAAGAACTGAACTGTCTTTCTCTTGCATCAGTGAACCCTGTCTTTGTGATTTATTCATTGTATATGTTTGTGAAAGGTTGTTGTAGTTTCGATGGTGAATACAGTTTGTTTTGTGCTTTGCTTATTGTCTCATATGGTCTGTTTATTTGAATACCTGTTTTCTTTTGAATATATATATTGTCAGGGATGCCAGGGGCAACGACCCGGCCGGGTCGCCATGAGGGACCGGAAGAGGGTCAGAGCCCACCCTGGATCACGTGGGGGCCGCCTTCCTGGTTGCTCTGGGGGCCACGGGTTGAGGGCATGGAAGCTCTACCCTGTAGGGGCCCGTGGTCACCGCCAGGAGGCGCCCCAATGCCTTGGGGACCTGTTACCCCAGCACTTCCGCCACACCAGGAAATGCTGGGGGGAAGATTTAGGACGGCACCCGGAGAGCTGCCGGGAGGACAGCTGGCACTTCCGCCACGCTGGGGCGTGGCCAAGGGAGGAATGCCGGGAACACCTGGTGCTCATCCGGGGACTCTATAAAAGGGGCCGTCTCCATTCATTCGAGGCTGGAGTCGGGAGGAGGAGGACGAAGCACAGAGGAGGTGTGGAGGCGGCCCGAAGAAAGGCATTTGTGGCCAGGACTGAGTATTTTGGGGTGCTTTGTGCACTGAACTGGGTCTGAGTGACCTTTATGTGGGTCTGTGTGACCATTTAATAATTGTAAATATTGTAAATAAACGTGTGGTGGTATTTTAACAACATGTCCGCCTGTCTGTGTCCGGGTCGGCTCCACAATATATACTGTATATATATATATATATATATATATATATACAGTAGAAATGTCACATCACCCCATTTAATTCAAATGTAAAAAAAAAAATTAAACATTGGCACAGGAAACAGAAAACAACTACACCTTATAGCCTTTGTGGCTGGAACTGATACGCTTGATTGAATTTGGTTTGGAAGGAGCTCCGTTTTCCAAACAAATTAAAATCAAGTGAGACGCCTCCTTCCAGGAACATCCAGGCTTTATAGTGCTCACTCCAGAGAGGGCGGGGCCAGTTACCATCACTGGGTGTCTTCTCAGTTTACTATACAATAGATGTTTGTGATGTGCCATCTGTTGGAATAAAAAATGCAATGCAAATGTTTTTGTTTTATTGCATTTGGTATGGGGTAGTGTTTGTAATTCACCATCTGTTGGAATGACATGTCTCTGGTGCATCACACACATTAACACTGCTTGTATGATTCAAATACCAAATGCAATATAACACAGACATATGCATTGCAGACAGATACATGGACACATATTCTTTTATTAAGGTGAATTGCACACATTTTTGGTAAGGGGTTTTACAGTCCAATGCAATCAAAGGCAGTTTAGTTTGTTATAAAAAATGTCATTTTTATTTGCATAATGTTCCTTGTCTATGTTGTATATCTTGGAAGCGTTAAAAGAACCAGAAGGCCAACCCCTGAGAGAATGAACTAACAGAGAAGATTTTCATGGCAGTTGGCACAGTTATTGCATAATCTAGATGCAAAATAAAAATAAAAAAGACAGCCAATAATACTTTAAGCTATTCTTAGTTTGAATTCCCCCAATGAATATTAAATTATGACACATTTAATGTTCTAAAATTCTGTCTCCCTGATTTAAACATTAAAAGCAGGCCTTGCGAAGGTGGAGGATACAGCTGTGGAAACATAAGTGCAAAGAACAGTGCATCTTGAAGAGAACCAAGTAGAGTAATTTGACATTCAAGCAGAGCCCGCTCATTGTAAACTGCACATAATGAGAGCCAACCATTAAAAAGCGGATTGAAAGTAAATGGGCTCCTGCACACATCATAAATGAAAAGAATTCACACCTTTGCTAAATTTCACAGTGCAAGACATCTCATTAGGCAGTGTTAAGTTAGTTTCCGACAGAGGTTTAGAGAAGAATTCTAGAAACTCACGCAGCTTGTTATCTTGAGCCAACATGACCTAACATTCTGTTTAGGGTTTATGGGGTGAGTAGGCAGAGCCTATCCCTGCAGCACTGATGCTCACTTGGACTTGGACATGTGGTGAAACGTGAAAAGCCAATAGAGTCATAAGAAGAACACAAAATTTGATTTGCAGAAGTTCAAACACACACGTGCAGGACCTGCTTTTCAAGGGTAAAACCAAAACATCACTTAAAAACAGTCAAAAACATTATAGAGCCCTAGAGATTTTGAGATCCTGAGTAACTGAAACATCAAGTTGGAGCTAAGGTACAGCAATAGAGATCAGGTGAGATCTGTTTTGAAATAACCAAACTACATGGCTCACTGAGAAAATTTAAAAGAATATTGTTGCTTTGATCCTGCAAACTGTAAGAAATTCTAGCAAGTGGTGAAAAGTTTGCTCTGAAAGATGCTAAGACGTAGTGAGGGACTGGAATATGTGAAAAAAAAATGATAGTCAACAACAACAACATTTAGTTATATAGCACATTTTCATACAAATGATATAGCTCAAAGTACTTTAGAAGATGAAGAAAGAATAAAAGGAAAAATCTAAAAATAAAATTAGGCAACAAAGAATAAAGTAAGGTCTGATGGCCAGGAGGACAGAAAAAGCAAACAAACAAAAAAAAACTGCAGGGGCTGGAGAAAAAAACAAAATCTGCAGGGGTTCTGAGGCCACAAGACCACCCAGCTCCCCCAGGGAAAGACCAGTTACGCTAAAGAGTATTTGTAACAAAAGCCGAAATGCAAACTGGAATTTTTTTAGTCCCCACTGTCCAAAAGTAAACATTAGATTTGTAAAAGATTTTTTTGGGGGGGTCAAAAGAAGGGCGCTTGAACGTGAGTACCTGTATGTTTTTATACAACACATTAACATCAGACACAGCCAAAGTAGAACATGTGCACAACAATGGTATCATAACGGTGACTTGATGACCTCACTATTAATAGTAAAAATATTAAGCATCCTAAAACACAAAGCTGGCATTTCCAAATGTGATAAATGGCTATACGTAAACCAGAAATCCTGCCAATTAGTCCTACTAAAGTATAAAAATGCTTTCCTTTTAATTTCTTGAGATGGTGGTGGTGGTAATGTTCTTAAAGTCGGGATGTGGCCTTGCAACTGAGAGACTTTTTGGTCTGACGAGGGAGGTGAAACGCAGCATGGACGGCAGCCTGTGAGGGTAAAGGTTGACACTGAAAGGGACATAAGGGGTGGTACGTTGAACGGGGAAGATAAAAAGAAGGGTGGGAGTTTCTGGAAGGTTTGATGAGACAATGAGAGGGATTGGAAAATGGAGAGAAGTAACGGTGGAGTGGAAGCCAGGCATCAGACAGAAAGTTTGAATTAAAAAACTGAGTATCTACGGTTTCTCTCGTGTCCATAACAATGGGGAGTTTATAGTTAGCTGTAAATAATTCCTGTTTAATTTCTTTTGTAGTCACTTTTCATTGATTTTGAACTCTTTGAAATAAAACCATTTCTTGCGGCAAGTTCTTTGTCTTGCTGCACCTCCCTTCCATAAATAGTATGAGGGTTGCGCTACAATATTGTTATACAGACAGTCCATATAATGACCACATCTGGAAAGTGACCGAACAACCACAATATCACACAAAAATGCAATTTGCAATTCACAGTGCCAAAGAAAAAAAAAAAAAAGCAAACTGGTAATAGTGCTAAAAATCCAAACAAGTTCTTAAATTAGCATGTTAACAATTAAGCTCAAACCCAAAGCCTAAAGGTCTGAGACTGCAAGGACTTGCTTTTCTCATTTGGCCATATGTTGGTAGAGAGAATCTGTCTACACCCATCAATAAATAAATGTTCAAAATAGTCACATGCAACACTTAGTTTCAAGAGTTGCACAGACTGTTCACGTAATGAAGAAATTTGAAAAGAAGCAGAACAACAACATCAGGCACACAGGAAGTGAAAAGGATCTACTGTAAATCATGACATCAAGTCCAGTTTTCCATACTGTATGAATTATTGACTTCTCCAACAAATTTGTATTTGTGATTATCTAGCTTACTTTAAGAACTCTTGTCAAGTAAATTTTGCCAACCCCTTTTGCATTTTTTTTTTGCTAAATCCAAATAAAACAACCCCCATTTAATTTTTTTTGTCTGGATTTTTCATATGCATTTTTTGCAGCGTATATATCATAAAAATATCACAACTCATGTACAGTGGTTTTTCTGCCTGGAGAGAGAGAGAGAGAGCCAGTGCGAGCGAGTGAAGGCTCGCAGGCAGGCAGCTGGACAGTTGAGCCGTAACAGGGGTGTTTGGCCAACACCTAGGGCAGTTGGAAGTGATTGCTCCCGCTGAGCATTTTATGAAGGAACGGGAGTGACCGGCAGAAGGATGGCTGGCCGCGTAAGGCCAAGAAGGCAGCGGGAGTCAGGAGGCTTGGAAGTAGAAGCCCCAACATGAGCGTCCTGACCGTTGGGTGAAAAGCCAAGTCTTGGTTTTTAGAGCGCAACCGAAGCCAGGGATCGGGAAGCCTCCAGACCAGCTGAGTAGTGAGAAGCCCAGCTGCGGGAAGGGCGACTCCCCTGTTGAGATGCCTGATGGGAGAAGCAGGGGAGCCACCAGGTAAAATACGCCAGGCTTTGGATTTTTAAAGGGACTGCTTCCAGCGTTATTTTAACCTCGTTGTTTGAAAGGATTTTGTTTTTCTATTTATTGAATTTTTAACCTCCACTTCACAACTGTTTTAATGGATTATTTATTTATTGAAGATTGTTGAAAAGCACTGCACTTTATTTAATTTGGACACTGTTTTGTTGTTTTTTTTTAAATAAAAGCACTTTGCACTTTTGCACCATCCCCTTGCACTATTGTTGTGCCTCACTGCCGAGCTCATCAGTAACATTACCAACGGTGTAGGGTTCAAGGGCTCCCGGACGGACGATTGGAGTATGCAGCGAACCCGCATCGTCACAGTGCCTACATGAGACAGATGGTGTGTATTGTATGTAAATGTTCATTATGGGACCTACATGCCTTACGTGAGTTTCATAGACATTTATAACACCACTGTGAGCGTGGGATGTGACTGACAGGTGTGTTAATAAATGACAAGACAAAGGGGGAGCACAGTTCGACAGATAACAGTAACTGCTAACAGCATGTGGGGCAGAACAGTGGAAAAGAGACGAAAAGGTAAACTGCGACTGGTGCTAAAACTAACAAGTTCTAAAACAGGCTTAATAATAATTGAGAATACAAGGACTTGCTTTTTTCACTAGGCCATATGTTAGCAGAGAGAGTCTGCCTAGACTGACTAGCTGCTAATGAGCAACTGATATTACCAAATTAAAACAGAAATTCAAACTCAACAGCAAATAAATGATCAAAATAGTCAAATGCAACACTCTGTCCCTAGTTAGGTGTAATGACAGTGAGTGTTTTACCTAATTTTTGTTAAATTTTGTTGCAGTATTTTGGTGAAAGTAGTATTTGTTCTTCCTCTCTGATCTCTTCTACTGCTGAATTTGCCTTTACCCTTCGTAAGATTTTCCATGCTTACCCATTTACCAGTTGCTGCTGCCCCAATCCAAATGTCTTATTTAAGTTTTCTGTTTATGCTACTATGTGGTTTAGATGGCCTCTGCTCATCGCATATTGCAAATATTACCATATGAAGATCATCCAAAGATATTTGTTGAGTGCCCCAGGCACAAAATTGTGCACTGCGAGAGAACTTGATATTATTTTGATGGATGTTATTACAGCTCTGTGAGTGATGCATTTCTTTATCGTTACCAAAATCGCCTCAGCATAAATAAAACAAGTATACATGGGAAGCACAGATCTTACAGCATCAGCCTCAATTGGTTTGACAGTAATAAGTATAGGAATCAACTCTCTTAATAAAGAAAGTCGTGTTAAAAAATGTTTTTCACAATAAAACTGAGAAAGAGCTCAAGAACTGAAATAGCAACTCTCTTCTTGCCCCTTATTCTGAGCATATTTCCTTTATGATGCCACGCTTTCTTTTTGCCTTCCAATAACAGCTTCTTGGAAAAATGGCTGCTTCTTATGAAAAGTGTTATCAACTTTAAAAAGACAATTTAAAAGAGGTTTCAAAGGAACTGTAATCAGGCGTCTTTAATCGACAATTCCATCCTCTGACTCAACCCACATTCAGCGCTGCATAATTGCTTTTTGCACTATCCACTATGGCATGGTGTCTATCCATTGGTATCTGCTCCTTTCATTCCTATTCACAACAATCACTGAAGATCAAAAGTTAATACCAGAGTTTATTAATGAGACGGCATTGAAATCCGTGTGAAAGGAGAAGCCGAGCTGTGTAATTTTCCTAATCTCCACACGGAGTGGGTACGGCATCATAGGCTGTGTTTGAAAGGCAGCATTTTTAGATTTCTCAGATGTGACTCTTTGCATTTTAGATTTTTAAAGATAGTTTGTGAAATGCTTTCTACATTAAATGAAATCCGACGTCTGATTTACTTTAAGTTCATTATTGAAAGCACACTAGTGAGCATAGATGTGGTTTGAGCTTCTAGCGTGTATCTCATTATGCTTACTGCATTCTGTTGCTTCTCACTCTCTTTGTTTGAGTCAGAGGATCCTTGACGTTGTGATCATTTCAGTCCACATACTAAAATCGGTCAGGATCTGGTTAAATATTGTCTAAGTGATTTTGAATTACTACTGTAGTTAACAGTGTTGGTTGGCTTTATCATTATCATTATGTGCACCAGTAGATTATTTGCCGTTTTTCTATGGTTTTTCATTTTGTGCTTTGGTCCAATAGGAATGTGCCATGTGACACACTGTTCTGTCTGAATAGGCATGTGGCTACTCCCAGTTGACCTCACCGGCCACTGTTCATCCGAGGGCTTGAAGTGGAGAGGGTGAGCAGCATTAAATACCTGGGTGTCTACATCAGTGAGGACCTCACTTGGACACTTAACACCACACAGCTGGTCAAGAGGGCTCAACAGCGGCTGTACTTTCTGAGGAGGCTGAGGAAGTTTGGTATGTCGACTAAGATCTTCAGCAACTTCTACAGCTGCATTGTTGAGAGCATCTTGACCAGCTGCATCACTGTGTGGTACGGCAACACTACTGCTATGGACCAGAAATGCCTGCAGAGAGTGGTAAACACTGCTGAGAAGATCACCAGGACTCCACTGCCCTCTCTGCAGAGCATCTACAACTGCAGAGTCCACAGGAGAACTGCCTCGATCCTCATGGACCCCACCCACCCCAACTGTTCACACTTCTACCCTCAGGCAGGAGGTATAGAAGTATGAAATGCAGGACTTCCAGGCTAAAGAACTCTTTCATCTCCAAGGCCATTAGACTCCTAAATAACTGACTGGAGCTTATAACCATGGGCCACCTCATTCTGTCTAGCTCACACAACTGTATTTGACTTGTCCATCACACATCTAACTGCACAATTACACTTTATACTTCTATTCTGTTTTTTATACTTTATGATGCTTTTGTTACTTATTATTTATTTGCTACTTATTATTTATGTTTATCTTTATACATTGGTTTGTTAACCATTGGCATTTGGTGTGGACAGCAAAGAAATAATTTCATTGTACAGGGAAACATGTTTCCTTACTGTGAAAATGACAATAAAACTTTGTACTTGAACTTGACTAAAGACGGTCAAAAAAGCAAGAAATAAATAGCCTTTTAGGGGAAAACACGCGCAACATCAACAGGGTCCAGAAACTAAGAGAACACCAAAAGTGACCACCAGAACCAAAATTAAATTTAAAAATTAGAGTAGAAAAGCAAGCAACAAGGGGCCCATGGAATAATTAGAAATCCTTTCCACAACTGCATTAAATTGTTGTGAGAGTTTTTTATTCAGAGCTTGGCCACTGACATGACAACTGTTTGGTGGGATTTGCTTTTATAAATTTCTGTGCTGTACTATTTTAGAAGTCATAAAGCATGTATTTAGAAAAACAAAAATCACTAGTCAGAAGAAAAACTTCCTTTGCAATGTTCTAGCTACTCAGAGAATAGATCAGATCTTGCTATGACTGTTCTACTCAGAGGAAACCGGCTCTGGATCAGTATAAACTAAGACCTCAATGGAGCTAAGTGCATATTAAACACTGGCTGTGAATCAGCAAAGACAAAGAATACGTTTGTCCAAGTCCAGGGCTACAAGTGTGCTGCTAAGTTGGTAGAAGTCTCAGGGGTTAAGTTTGCACCTAGCCAGGATTGGTCAAGGGGCCTAAACATTAGAGGAAGTTGGCCTCTACACTACAACATCCTAATGGTCCAAGAGATGCATCACAGAAGCACAAGACTGACATAAATTTAGTGTTAATACAGAAGCCAAGGGTCTCTCTCTCTCTCTGTCTCTTTTATTTCAATCCAGAGACCACACTGAATCAGAGACGAAAAAGTTCATAATATAACACAAGACAAAGAGCCACCTAGCCATCTGGGTACATTGGTGCTTAGATTCTTAGCAAGAATGGTTGTTATCCATCCAGGGTTGTATTGGTGTAATTTGTCACACTCGTTTGGCTTTGCTTCTGCTTTAGGCACATTAGATACCTTAGGCTAGAGAATATTAATCGTTAATGCATGAATAAAAGTGTAAAAATTCTCTCATATTTGTTTTGATGTTTTATCTTGTCATCATAGGTGGTCATAGATATAAAAGCAGGAGCAAAGCATTTAGCCACAGTAGCAGAAATAAAAATCCCCTGTCTCCCTGCAGCACCTCCTGGTGACACCCATGGTACCCAGCAGGGCTGTGAAGCCGAACTTCATATCCCATGGTGCCCTGTGGGAATCCAGGGCACCGCTATGCTGCAGGGAAATTGCCATCTAGCATCCTGAGGGAGGCAGTGTCCAAAAGTAGCTGCCTTCCCCCATTCTTCCATTCTTTGGGCGTGCCGGCCTGGTACCTGGTAGGTAACCACCCATACAATCAGATTGTGATTCAGACTACGAATGCCATGAATGTCACTACCCCGATCTACATACTGTTAAATAAACAAACCACACGCCATGGCACAACGCAAAAGGCGTGACGTCTGAGGTTCGACTCCCTGAGAGTGGGTGCAGTGAGTATGTATGCCTGATGAGCCCAGAATTAGGGTGAAACATGTGTTGCGTACTCTTTGCATTATTTGACAGTAAAACTATTTCAACCATTCTATGATCTGCTTCTCGCAACTGAAAGAGGGCACCGTGGTGGATGTTTGCTGGTTTGCAGACCAACCACAAGCGTTACCTGGTAGGTAACCACCCATACAATCAGATTGTGATTCAGACCACGAATGCCATCAATATATATATATATATATATAGGCCATCCTCAAGAAACTGTGACACACCAACAAACACACACCCATCATCAAGATATCAATGTTTTCGGTATTAGGGGACCCGAAAACATCAAGATCCACCGAAAACTTTAGATCAAAATTTTTGATGAATCTACAGCATTCGCTCCTCCCCCATAGACGATAAGTTATGGTGAGGGAGGGCGCAAAGCAAAAAGAAGTAAACAGTCTAATTTGGCTAATCCTAAGAGAGCAGTCACAGTGAAGGATTATAAAGAGTTATTGCTGTAGGTATGAAGGAGCCCCAGTCATATTTCTTCACACACTTCTTTTGAATAATTTATTGGCTCAAAGTCCTCAATGCTAGTGTGTCAAAGAGAGGATGTGCAACATTGTTCATGGCCATTAGTTTTATCTTTATTCTCTCCTCCACTACTACCTCCAGCAGGTTCAAAGAGCATTCGATAACTGAGCCTGTCCTCTTCATCAGCTTGTTGATTTGGTGGGCCTCTCCTGATGTTATATTACCAGCCCAGCACAAAATATTGCACTGGCCATCACAGATTAGTGGAATATATAAAGGATGTCACTAGCCACATTAAAGAAAAACAGTCTCCTAAGAACATGAGTCTGCTCTGCCTTTTCTTATGTAGTTCCTCTATATTACAAGACCAGCCCAGCTTGTAAGTGATGAGGACCTCAAGATAGCTGCAGCAGTGCAGCACCTGCACCTCCATACCCACTCCCTGTATGGTGATTAAATACAGAGGCCCTTTGATGGGGTGGTTCCTTGCTATTATTATTCATTAAATGCATTTTTATCATTATCTATACATATAAAGGAGAGTTGGGATCTGAGAGACTGTGTTTGTGTGTTTGTGGAGGGATGGAGAGTTAAGGCGGGTGGGGGAGTCACGTGATCATCTCCCCTCTCAATCACGTCATTTCATTCACTTCATTTCACTCCTCTGAGCTCCGCAGCTGACGCGGTCTTGCCGTTCTTGTTCCTTACTGTTTAGTCCTCTCTCCTTTACTGATTTATATAAAGGCGAGTTGGGATCTGTGAGACTATGTTTGTGGAGGGATTGAGAGTTAAGGCGGGTGGGGGAGTCACGTGATCATCTCCCCCCCCACTCCTCCATATTCACCTCATCTCATTCACTTCATTTCGCTCCGAGCTGACGCGGTCTTGCCGTCCTTTTTCCTTAGTGTTTAGTCCTCTCTCCTTTACTAATTTACTGTTTAATAGACGCAGTACTTTCTGAATAGTATTTTTTCCTTTAGTGTTTCTACTTAGTGTTTCTTAGTGTTTAGTAGACGCGGTGTGCCAGTGTTCGCGGCGGTGTTGCGGTTTACTGTTACTTTCTACTTTTTGTACTTTAGTGTTTAGTAGACTTTTACTTTATCTCATTTACTGTTGTTCCCGGCGGTGTTGCCGTTTTTCCCGTTTCTATTTTTTATGTAGCATGTTCACGAATTAGTCATAGAGGAAATTTATATATTTTGGCTCCAGGAGGACAAACCAAAAATGTTGTATATAAAGAAGCTCTATAAGTCGCATGTAGATACATAATTATTCCAACTACAGCGACTGCAGCGAAGCGCACGTGGTCTGCTAGTCTATATAAATAAAATTAAGAAAACACCCAGTGACTGGCATCCATGCCCTGGTGTAATATTTCTACAAGAGGGCTGCAATGCCTGATAAACAAAGACAACAAAAAGCACGAATAAAGAAGGATGTCAGGGCAAGAATGGCCGATGATCAAAAGTAACACAAAGAAAGGGGGATATAAGGACTAGCATTTCTGGAGTGTAGAGGTTCCTAAACGCACGACGTGATTGAAACAGACAGTACCATTGTGCCTGTTTAGTAAATGGGAATTTTTGCTCTGCTAGTTACTATCATAAACATTTTTTCTTAGAAAGTTATAATTTCATGAGAATAAATGAATGAACTGACAAAGTTATGCATGTTGCACGGTTTTATATCATTCTCATTATTGTATAAATGAGGTAATGAATGATCAAATGAAGATATGAATATTGGAATATAAAGAATTTCGATGAGAAAGGCTTAGTTTCACGTTTAACTCTGTAAAAATGCCATATTTTCACCTATTTAATAATGAAACTGAAAGAAGCATTGAAAGAAAACAAGAAAATCAGGACAGCTGAGGTCCTCATAGGCTCTTTGTCAAAAAAGCTTCTCCATTGCAGAGTTCTGCTCTCTAGGTGGGTGCCCACTTCCGGTTATTTAACCACCTCCCAGAGTGTAAAGGGGTAGAAGGCATGCCGGAAGTGACTTTATTGCCCACCCTGGGATGCGTCCTCCGTTCTTTTAACGTTCGCTTCCACCCTACAGTCGGTGTCCTTACCTCAACTGGGCTGTTTAGATCCTACCCAAGCGCTCGCGTGTCACGCTTCTTACTGAATGAACGATCAGGTGCTGCTACAAATGTTGCACTTTTGTTTTGTTCTTAGGAGGACTTAAATGTGTATTAATGAACAAATGCTAGGATGACGTTATGAATATTGCAGTTTTAATAATGCTAACGAATGCATTAATGACAATGTTGAAGAATAATCAGGTGAAATTGTGAATATGTACTGCTATTAGGAGGGCTTCATTTTACATGAATTGATTAAAGGATAAATGAACATTGAAAACTGAACGTTGCTGTTAAGAGAGTTTGCTTCATGGTAATAGATGAATTAATTAAAATAAATAAAGAATGATGAGGTGAAATTATCAATGCTTCAGTATTTTAATATTGTTCTTAAAAGACAAGTTCATTTTAATATATTAAGAAATGATTAATTGAAGTTATGACTATTGTAATGTTAAATAGATTGTATGATCGAGACTTAGTTTTGTATTAAGGAAGGAATGAATGGGTGAAGGGTGGCACAGTGGTAGCGCTGCTGCCATGCATTAAGGAGATCTGGGTTCACTTCCAGGGTCCTCCCTGCGTGGAGTTTGCATGTTCTCCCCATTTCTGCATGGGTTTCCTCCCACAGTCCAAAGACATGCAGGTTAGTTGCATTGGCGATCCTAAATTGTGCTTGGTGTGTGTGTGCCCTGCAGTGGGCTGGCACCCTGCCCGGGGTTTGTTCCTGCCTTGCGTCCTGTGCTGGCTGGGATTGGCTCCAGTGGACCCCCGTGACCCTGTGTTAGGATATAGCGGGTTGGATGATGACTGAATGGGTGAACTTGTGAATGTTTCTTGTGAATGGATGAATAAATGATCAGTTAAAGCTGGAAGTTGCATTTTTTTAATATTGCTGTTAGGATGACTTCATTTAAAGTTAATGAATAAGTCATCAGGGATAGTTATGAATATTGCACAGTTTAATATTGATTTTTAAACTTACTCAAATGTTAAGTGTTTGAGTGCAGCACATTTAAAATTTTATTTTGTAATGATGCTTTCATGTGACTGGTTATTTAGGAGAATATGTAGCAGGTTCATCATAATTTTATAAGAATATTTCAGAAGCACTAAAAGCGAATAAAACACTGGTAACAAGCATACAATGTAGATTAAGTAAGAATACATTATCATTGTTTATTTTGTATTTTTTCCATACCAAATTCTTGGCATTGTGTGCAAGTGGCAGCAGATGGAGAGAGAAGAAAAAAATAACACTTATTCAGACCACCTGCTCTGCATTAAAATAACAAAGAATCGCATTTCAGCTTTATTGGCCCAGATATAAAATGGATATATCTACGGAGTAGTCTTATTATATATATAAAAGCTCAAAAACTACTGTCATGAAAACTGCAATTGCAGGGTTCATCTTTTGTGTCAAATGTCTTATTTTCAGTATCTAAGAAAGAAAAATCAAAGATCTTAAGGAAAACTGGCATTCAGTCATCTACGAGGAAGTCTTTCTGATCACTGAACGCTATTGTGTTTCTTGTCTTGTGTTTCTTTTTTTCTTTTGAAGAACAAAAATGTTTGGCAGCAGCCATGAGAGAGCAGCGGTGACGGAGCCCAGAGATGCAGTGCTTATTGTATGTCGATGAGATAAACCACAGAAGATTAACTATACAAAAATAGTCATTGATAGTTCACAAGTATTAACGTAGTCCTTTCAAGAGTTGTCTCTGCCAACCTAAAGTTTTGAGATGGTAGCATTTCAAGTAGTTTTAGGTACACTGGCTAAAAATGAGACAAAACCAGTGACAATGCTTCATATTAACAATTTGGGGAGGTTGGCAGTATGGCAGTCACAATTGTGTGTTTTTGATTAAATGTTGCTCATTTCCTGGTAAATTCATGCAATGCAGCCTACATTTACAATCATATATAATATGTACTTTTGTTATATAAAATCCGCTGTAACAAAGGGACAATAGAGGCACGAGAAGGTTTAGGGGCTCTATTACCATATACTTGAAAACAGAACTGCAAAGAAATAAACTTTTTAACAAAACCGAGTAGCCAACAAGGACTATGTCCAATACGGGACTGTCAGGGGGATGAAGTGGGTGGATTTTATAGGTAGGAGGGAGGAAGAGGTGTGTCTTCTGCTGGAAGTGATGTCAGAGGAGGGATGAGTTTATCATAGACATAGAATTACTAGATGCCACATGGCCAGCAGCATCGTACGTCAATGTCACCACCATATTGCGAGTGGCACTGCTGTGGAGGGAAGTAATGGATAAAGATGCCTCACGCATATGCTGCTTGGGATTGTACAAACCGCTGTACACTCCAAACCAGATCCTGGGGGATTACATTTCATAGGTAAGGCTGAACAGTTATTTTGGTTATATTTGGCCATTAGAAAATCCCATTTTGTAATCTTAACTTTAGCTAATGCAGGCTAAGCTAGCAAAGCTATGCATTTATGTGCTCAAGTGAGCCTCCAAACAACGTTTTGGCTAAACGTATTTAGTCACTAAGTATGTATGATTGTTGTTAGCTGTTAACATTTCTTAAACTTTGAAGGTTTCCCAAAGAAATCCACCTCAGGAAGCAGTGGGAGGTAGCCCTTAGACGGATTTTTGATAAAGCTGTCCTGTGATGTGTGCCGTGCTAGTTTGGTAACAGGCACTGTACCGGCATCATATGATCAAAGCTACCACTTGCTCACATTAAAAAACAAAGGAGGTTTGATGATTCCTTCTGAGGGTCCAGTCAAGGTGGTCAAAGTAGCTGAGCATGTTATCCGACAGTCGAAATTAGGGCAAGCTGTCAGTGTATCTTTGATTAATCAGTTTGTTCGGGCTGAGATTGGCTCAGATGATGATGTTTTTTCTCAAGGAGCACTTTGAGGAAACACAGTTTGAAATTGACAACCATCATTTCATGCTCATGTCTTTAGTTGTGTCTGTCTTCCACAAACTAAGGCTGCACCATATTGCCAGACTGAATACTTTCAAATTACAGGATCTGAGTGAGCGAGAGGAGTGTCAGTCTGGAGGAGATCAGTGAGGTAGGGGGGAGCTTTAAATGTTCAGAGCGGTATTTTGTACTGTATTCAGTAGTGAACAAGGAGCCAGTGAAGTTGACAGAGAATCGGTGTAATATGTTCAGTAGATTTAGAACATCAGGTTATTATCCTGGCAGCAAAATTTTGAAGAAGTTGTAAGCAATGGATACATTTTTGTAGGATGCCAGATAGAATAGCATTACAGTAATCTATACGTGAGGTGACTCGGGCATTAACCAATACTTCAGTACCGTGTTGCGTAAGAACAGGACGAAGTCTAGAAATGTTTCGAAGATGGAAGAAGGCAGTCCGAGAAATGTCACTTATATGGGAGGAATTATTTAATAATAATGATAATTATTATCTATATACATAATTCACTAAGGGCATGCAAGATAGTGAGCACAAGACATTGAGCGCAAGCAAGACAGAGAGCGCACGCAACACAGAGAGCCATGCACGCCAACTCACAGAGCCCCGCCCGCCAACTCTAAGACCATGAGATATGCTTGACAGAGCCCCGCCCACCAACTCTAATTAAGGGCAAACAAGACAGAGAGCTACGCCTGCCAAAGCCCGCCAACTCTAACTAAGGGCAAGCAAGACAGAGAGCGCACGCAAGACAGAGAGCCACGCCCACCAACTCACAGAGCCCTGCCCATCAACTCTAAAACCATGGAATACGCACGACAGAGCCCCGCCTGCCATCTCTAATCCTACTTCCGCGTCCACCGTTGCTCTCGATCAAACAGCAATAATTAGCAAACAAACAAAGATAACTGGCAGTAACCGTGCAAAATTCACAATTGGTATGCCAGTTTGAAAAGATAAGTTTTGAGGGTAGTTTTAAAATGTGTTATTGAATCGAGCTGATGTATATGAAAGAGAATAGAATTCCCGAGTTGAGGAGCACTATGAGAGACGCTCGAGCTCCCATAGCACAGAGTTTGATGTGTGGTACAGAAAGTACAGCTGCAGATGAGAATCAGAGTGAGCGAGAGGAGTGTCAGTCTGTAGGAGATCAGTGAGGTTGTGGAGAGCTTTAAATGTTAAGAGCGGTATTTAGTATTGTATTCTGTAGTTAACAGGGAGCCAGTGAAGTTGAGAGAGACTCGGTGTAGTATGTTCAGTGGATTTAGAACAGCAGGTTATTATCCTGGCAGCAGAATTTTGAATAAATTGTAAGCGATGGGTACGTTTTTGTGGGATGACAGATAGAATACCATTACAGTAATCTATACGTGAGGTGACTCGGGCATTAACCAATACTTCAGTACTGTGTTGCGTAAGAACAGGACGAAGTCTAGAAATGTTTCGGAGATGGAAGAAAGCAGTCCGAGAAATGTTACTTATATGGGAGGAATTATTTAATAATAATAATAATAATTATTATTATTATTTAATAATTGCCATTATTAGTGTATAAATGGATATAAATAATTGCATGTAAACGATTCGCCAAAATCTGTTGTATGTAAATGATACTGTTTAAAACGTTTCCACGTCTACCTGTATTAGTTTAAGTGGCACTTTTACCACTCGCAATAGGGCGGACGCACTGACTTATCGTGTCGACTGGGCAACACAGTGAAAGCAGCGTCTATCTATATATGTCTATGTTTTCCGTAGCCTGCTACAGGAAGGTACTCTCTCGACCATTGGCATTGGTTTCGCTCCTTGCTATTTTTGTTATACTGCGACGGTGGTTTCCTAAGCCTTTGTTATACTGAATTCCCTTCTCACCGTTTTCAGTTCCTATTCTTACACTGCTGTATGCTACGGCGGGCTTCGGCTAGTTATTTAATGATTGCCATTATTAGTGTATAAATGGACGTAAATAATTGCATTTAAACGATTCACGGAAGTCTGTTGTATGTAAACGATACTGTTTTAAACGTTATTGTTTTGTCATCAGAAAACCCAGTTTCCATGTCTACCTGTATTAGTTTAAATGGCACTTTTGCCACTCGCAATATGGCAGACGCTCTGACGTATCTTGTCAGCTGGGCAACACAGTGAATGTGGCGTCTACCTATATATGTCTAAGGAGTTTATGGCCAGAAGTGAAGTCCGTAGAGGAACTGAAGAAGGAGTTACAGCAGTTTCCATTCTGGGGATCTGTATGGGAAGGAGAAAGAGCATTACTGTACCTGATCAACTCCTGTCTTGATATACAACATTCAGTTAAGCCCATCGACTGCCTCCCATGCGCACGTGTGTGACACCACTTAATCCAATCCAGGGTCACAAATATTCAAGTCTTTCCCAACAACAGAGTGGTTTATTCAATTCAGTCTAGACAGTGTGGCCCATAGGGGCTATATTCCAGATGCACGTGTGAGAAAGAGGATTTTGAAATGCTCTCTACATTTTACTGGAAACCATTTTTGTGATTTAAGGATTAAAGTTAAATGGTCGTTCTTAATAGCTCTCACGGTGATCGTTGCTGCCTTGTTTTGAATTAAGTGAAATTAAATCGTTCAAACAGCCTGACCATATACATTACATTATTCAATTCTGCGTGAGACAAGCTTTTCAAGATCCAGCCCTATAGGAGACAGCCTTAATTTCATAATATTTCTAAATTTCAGAACTCAGTTCCAAGGAAATTAAGAAATCTAATAAAATTCAGAATTCAGTTCCAAGAAAGTTAAGAAATGTAATAACTCAGTCATGTCAGCACCTACATATTGGTTGGATTTTGCCAAACTATAAGTCCACCCCTTTGAGTCACATGTTCTATTTTTCACATGTTCTTACTATGAAGGTACAAAGGCTCCTTTATTTCTTCACAGCACTACTTGAACATGTTGTGTTTTCCTTTTCACATTCTCAGTGATGAATGCAATCTCATCCTCAGTATGGTTACAATTGGACTCCCTTACTGGGTAACCATTTTTCAAACAAATCTTTGTTTTCTTAATAAAATACCATAACACATTGAAACAGATTTTCCAAGAAAAGTAAATAGGACCAGAATTTGTTTTTAAATAACACTGTATGTTATTGCAGTGTCAAAAAGACTGGAAACACAAAAATATCACTCATTACGATCAGTTGAACAGACACAAAAAGGACAAATTTATAGTTCACATATAAAGGTTACAAATACACAGCGCATACAAAGGTTTGGTCCCAGCAGAAAATGATGCCGAGAACAATGCTGAAAGATGCAAATCCTTGAGGGGAATGAAACTTTTGTGTACCCACAATTCTTCTATAAAATGTCATAGAGATATAAACCAGCTGGCTACCCAGTTCCCTAATGAGCTTTTTAATAATATCCCACAGAAAAAAAATGTCCATGTCAGGTCATACCAAATAAAGGCTCAAAAGCTTACTCTATTTATATTTATTCCTCATAATTTTAAGAAATCCAATATCTTATATAATGAGAGTTGTAATGAGAGTGGGACATTCAGAGCATACTCTGCTGTATAAGAATTGATAAGAAGAGCAAGAAAAAGAACATCCACATCATTAAATGTTAAATATATATTTGTGCACATGATATTTCATTATAATTTCAGATCAGATATTAATTTTATGAACCTACTAGATGAGCTAGAGAAAGGTTAGGAGCCGTCCCTGAAGGAAGTCCATTCGAGAGAACCCTCATGCAAATTTTCACTCATCAAAGTTGCTGAAAGACCTAACTTATACATCGGTAAGATGATGGAGGAAAAGTGAAATACCTGGAGAAAATCTGCATAAACATGAAGAGAATATACGAGGTGTGATCAGAAAGTATGGTGAATGTTGATGCAGAGCACCAACCAAGAGCAATGCAAGACAATTCAATGCAGGTTCTGATGTGTCCATCCTACAGCCGAGTTTGTGACTATTTTGAACTTGTTTGATACTGTCAGTTGTTTGTGAGCCACTGTTGAGTTTGTCATTAATAATAGATATTGAGTAACACATTAACATGAAATTTTGTTTCAAGTTGCAAAAAGCTCAGGAAACCCATCAAATGTTAAAATCGGCTTATGGTGACACTACACCGACAATTAAGACTGTTTACAAGTGGTTTGATCAATTTCGTAATGGATCTGACTCGGTTGAAGACTAGAAAAGATCAGAACGTCCTTCAACATCAATAACCGAGGAATGGTTTCATTCTTCATCATGACAACGCTCCTTGTCACACATCCCTTCTAGTTGGACAATTTCTGTCGAATAAAAACATTATGCTGTGTCCGCATCGACCTTATTCACCGGATCTGGCACCGTGCAACTTCTGGCTCTTCCCTAAATTGAAAAACGACCACGAAAGGCAAAACGATTTCAATCCATTGAGGACATCCAGGCAGCCACGACAGCCCAACTAAAGACACTCTCAAAAGAAAACTTCCAGAACTGCTTTGCAAAGTGGCAGGAGCATTGGGATAAGTGCATTCGAAGTGGACTAGTTGTAAATCTTTTACTGCAATAAACATTTCTTTTTTAAAACGTTCACCGTATTTTTTGATCACACCTTGTACAAGTTCATACACAGACCAAGCTAGGAACTGATCGTGATTTGAAAGGTCTGTGAGACAGCACCACCATGCTGCCATCACGTAGAATATATAAGCTGAAATATCGATGCACTAATTTTGGATTCCCGATTAGATAACAGAAATGAATTGTAACATAACTTAAAGTAAAAATAGAGTGACTTTAGTCTTCCAACCAAATTATACCAAAAAGAATGGAAGACGGTAGTGCTGGTTGTATAACAGAGCTGTCATTTGAATAAACTGACTGTTGATTCATTGTGTACAAGAGAACATTGAAACTTGTAGTCCATATGAGTTTGTTCAATTATTAAAAGGCATTAAATCTCCTGTGCGTGTCAGTAAATTGAAATATAGCTACAAGAGTCACCAGGGTATATGTGAGTGTTTTGCATCTGTGAGACTACAGTAAATCTCCCTAGTATGTCGAATTATTACAGACATTAAATCATGTATGTTGAGTACGTGTGTGTTGAAAATGAAACGAGAAATAGCATATGATAAATCGCCTGAGCGTATGTGAACTTGCTGTACAACCGAAACTAGTGTATGGCTTGTGCACGTTAGTATTTTGAGACAGAGATGATAAATCACCCAAGTTATGTGACTGCATAGAAATAGTGGCAACAAACTGATAATGTGGCAGCATATTAAATTATTTTAGCCATTAAATTAACCATTAATATCCACCCACCCATCCATTTTTTGTAACTACTTATTTCACTTCAGGATTATGGGGCAATTATTTATACAAATAAGTTAAATTATTATAGACAATAAATCATCTGGATGTGTGAATATAGTATATTACAATAAATGTACTTAATTGTTGCATTGTATGAAAGCGTTTAAATGATAATCTCTCTCTCAGCCGATTTAACAGCCATTTTTAAGGTTCTCCTGGCTACTTCATTTACCCCATCAGCAGGGCATGAATTTCAATTGGCGGATGTCCTTCTTGATTCCTGCCTCCTTTAGACACGTTTTACAACATGCAAAGAGGGTTGTTGACATGCTGAAGGCAATTAAGTGCGGTGAAACCTAGGGGTCTGTCTAAACAGGCACTGGGTTGGTAACTCTTGATGCCTACCTAACCTTCTCAATTCATCTGACCTCTCAAGCCATGCCTAGGAGTATCAGCGTCACCATAGTAACAGCTGTACTGAGAGGCGCTGAGAACCCTGGGAAAAAAAGCAAAATAGAAAAGGATCAGTAACACCTTCTAGTGATCGTCACAAACATTATTGTTGTATGGATATCCTGATCAGATGTTCTGAAACATTATGAGGTAATGTGGTTGTACTTACAAATCTTGCAGCTGGAGACGGGTGACGTGTTGCAATTTCTTTAGCTTGTGCAAGTAGAAATTTCACTGTAATATACATGTAACAATCATTATCATTTTTAATGAATGAATTTATCCAATGTGATAGATAGATACTGCGGTGTGCTGGCGCCCTACCCGGGGTTTGTTTCCTGCCTTGTGCCCTGTGTTGGCTGGGATTGGCTCCAGCAGACCCCATGACCCTGTAGTTAGGATATAGCGGGTTGGATAATAGATAGATAGATAGATAGACAGATAGATAGATAGATAGATAGATAGATAGATAGATAGATAAGCACTATATAATGGATAGATATGAAAGGCACTATATAATAGATAGATAGATAGATAGATAGATAGATAGATAGATAGATAGATAGATACAGTGGTGTGAAAAACTATTTGCCCCCTTCCTGATTTCTTATTCCTTTGCATGTTTGTCACACAAAATGTTTCTGATCATCAAACACATGTAACCATTAGTCAAATATAACACAAATAAACACAAAATGCAGTTTTTAAATGATGGTTTTCATTATTTAGGGAGAAAAAAAATCCAAATCTTCATGGCCCTGTGTGAAAAAGTAATTGCCCCCTTGTTAAAAAATAACCTAACTGTGGTGTATCACACCTGAGTTCAATTTCCGTAGCCACCCCCAGGCCTGATTACTGCCACACCTGTTTCAATCAAGAAATCACTTAAATAGGAGCTGCCTGACACAGAGAAGTAGACCAAAAGCACCTCAAAAGCTAGACATCATGCCAAGATCCAAAGAAATTCAGGAACAAATGAGAACAGAAGTAATTGAGATCTATCAGTCTGGTAAAGGTTATAAAGCCATTTCTAAAGCTTTGGGACTCCAGCAAACCACAGTGAGAGCCATTATCCACAAATGGCAAAAACATGGAACAGTGGTGAACCTTCCCAGGAGTGGCTGGCCGACCAAAATTACCCCAAGAGCGCACAGACGACTCATCCGAGAGGTCACAAAAGACCCCAGGACAACGTCTAAAGAACTGCAGGCCTCACTTGCCTCAATTAAGGTCAGTGTTCACGACTCCACCATAAGAAAGAGACTGGGCAAAAACGGCCTGCATGGCAGATTTCCAAGACACAAACCACTGTTAAGCAAAAAGAACATTAGGGCTCGTCTCAATTTTGCTAAGAAACATCTCAATGATTGCCAAGACTTTTGGGAAAATACCTTGTGGACTAATGAGACAAAAGTTGAACTTTTTGGAAGGCAAATGTCCCGTTACATCTGGCATAAAAGGAACACAGCATTTCAGAAAAAGAACATCATACCAACAGTAAAATATGGTGGTGGTAGTGTGATGGTGTGGGGTTGTTTTGCTGCTTCAGGACCTGGAAGGCTTGCTGTGATAGATGGAACCATGAATTCTACTGTCTACCAAAAAATCCTGAAGGAGAATGTCCGGCCATCTGTTCGTCAACTCAAGCTGAAGCGATCTTGGGTGCTGCAACAGGACAATGACCCAAAACACACCAGCAAATCCACCTCTGAATGGCTGAAGAAAAACAAAATGAAGACTTTGGAGTGGCCTAGTCAAAGTCCTGACCTGAATCCAATTGAGATGCTATGGCATGACCTTAAAAAGGCGGTTCATGCTAGAATACCCTCAAATAAAGCTGAATTACAACAATTCTGCAAAGATGAGTGGGCCAAAATTCCTCCAGAGCGCTGTAAAAGACTCATTGCAAGTTATCGCAAACGCTTGATTGCAGTTATTGCTGCTAAGGGTGGCCCAACCAGTTATTAGGTTCAGGGGGCAATTACTTTTTCACACAGGGCCATGTAGGTTTGGATTTTTTTTCTCCCTAAATAATAAAAGCTATCATTTAAAAACTGCATTTTGTGTTTACTTGTGTTATATTTGACTAATGGTTAAATGTGTTTGATGATCAGAAACATTTTGTGTGACAAACATGCAAAAGAATAAGAAATCAGGAAGGGGGCAAATAGTTTTTCACACCACTGTAGATAGATAGATAAGCACTATATAATGGATAGATATGAAAGGCACTATATAATAGATAGATAGATGTGACAGGCACTATATAATAGATAGATAGATAGATAGATAGATAGATAGATAGATAGATAGATAGATAGATAGATAGATAGATAGA
>JANRMT010062856.1:8465474-8519937 GCA_026402145.1 Polypterus bichir lapradei
AGATAGATAGATAGATAGATAGATAGATAGATAGATAGATAGATAGAACGGATGGATGGATGGACGGACGGACAGATGAACAAACTTTATTTCTCCCCAGGGGGAAATTTGGCTTTTTACAGAAGCTCTTTACAAAGTAGATACATAAATGGGTTGATAAGTACATATATAAATAAAAACACACACACACACTTTTATCTTTAGTGCCTCTGAATGACAAAGAACATGAAAAAGTAAATCTTCTGACTTGACAGTACCAGTCCCAGTGAAGCACTATACAGGCCTATTGCTGTTTTTTTATGTCACGTTTCTTGACACACATCTGCTGAATACTTTCATGACTGAAAGTCCTCTGTGTTTGTGTGTCAGAGAGAGGATGAGCAACATTGTTCATAATGGCACTCAGTTTTGTTTTAATTCCAACCCACGCTACAAACTCCAGGGGGTCCAGAGTGTATCCCTTAACTGAGCCTGCCCTTTTAAAGCAAGTTATTAAATAATGCCTGAACAAACTTATCAGGAAACCCGGCTCCATTACAGAGTAAACCTTGGACACACTGGAAGCTGTTGGAGAAAAGAGGATGGGGGCAAAATTGAACCCCGTCATGAAAAATGTCCTCCAGGAGGTGCTCTTTTGGAGCACTTTCCACCACAGCATACTAAGAAATGCTTCTGGGGGTCTTTTTCTGTTTGCTGCTATTATGAATGCTTCATATTAACATAATCTTTAGGTTTATTTTGAAATATCATGCACAATATACATTTATTTATTTATGTACTTATTTATCAATTGATTGATTGATTAGCCGTATTATTTGTCCTGTGTGTCTTTATTTTTTGTGTTTCTGCTGCTGAATGCATCTGAATTTCCCCATAGGATTAATAAACTTTATCTAATCTAAATTATAATTTATACAAGAATGATTAGAAGGTGAAACCATCAAAATCAACAGAGAACAAGATAAAAACGAAAAACAAAAGGAAATAGAAGTTTTTTACAGAAGGGGTTTGATGTGGTACCATATGAAAGGTTAGTGAGCAAACTGAAAGAGGTGGGAGTTCAGGGCACTGTGTGTGGGTGGGCACAAATTGGATTAAACACAAAAACAAAAGGTTATGGTTAGAGGAACCTTATCTGAATTAGGTGACGTTAAAAATGGTGTCTCTCAGGGATCTGAGCTGCTCTTTTTAATACACATAAACAATCGAGATAAGAATAGAATCACCAAGCTGGTCAACGTTGCAGATGGTAGATACTAAACTACGAAGAAGGGCAGAGAGTACAGAAAGTGATGAATCTTTACAGAGGGATATGGACAGATCTGTGGCAGATAACATCATAATGGTAGCATTTTTACCAGAATAATTGATGCAACCAGTGCTATTTAAAAAAGTCTTGCATCAAATTCAGCTTCAGAAAAAGCAGTCATCGATAAATTTCAAATACACCTTTATAATATGGAAAGATGGACTCACATCATGTAGGGTCTGTTTTTCATTTAGGTAATATGCAGTAAAAAACTCAGATAATCTTACTGTTAGTCAAGGGTAAGGCTAATGCAGAAGGTTTGTGTAAATGTTCAGCTGGTTGAATGCAGTCTGACAGAGGTCTCCCCCAAGCCTTTTTATTTTTAAAGGACACGCCATATGGTGGCATTCATTTCACCCTCATTCTCATTCTTAAAATTGAGGATGTCCTATATAGACTTGATATGACCAGCATGAAAACAGGAGAGCTCAAGAACAGATTTTATTGAAATTCACCAAGAAATGAAGGCCTTCCTGTATGGGCAACCTGGGAAGCGAACCAAGGTCTCCTAACTGAGAGGCAGCAGCGCTACCCACTGTGCCACCCCTGTATTAATAATCCACAGTAGCTAAAGTTACGTCATTAGCTCAAACCTACAAACCGTTTCGAATACTCCATTATTATCATTGTTATTTTGTTGACAATGTGTGTAAATGTGTGTGTGTGTGTGGGTGTGTGTGTATACATACATAAATATTCTCTATTTCTATTTTTTTTCTTAAGGTTTTTGGCAACTGGGGAATCCTTTTTACTTCCTCGTATATTAAGTATAGGGAAAGTATTATAATTGTCCAAAAATTCGATGTCGAGATTTTGATCAATTTCGACATTTTATTCTTCCCAGAGTCTGAAAATACCATTTTTGGAATTATGTCTGTGTGTGTGTGTGTGTAAATACGATAACTTCAGTACTCTTTCACTTAGGTCAACCAAATTTTGCATACAAGTATTAAGAACAAAATGTAGATTTCTATCAATTTTTGGGCTATTTCCGCTAACTGAAAGTGGTACTTTACCTCTTATTCTTACAGCTGCAAAGTCCAATTTATTCATCTTTACTTTTATAATAATTGTTCAATATTATTATTATTAATTTGATTTGATTTGTTGTTGATGGTTCTTTAATGTATCCTTATATATAATTTGATACTATCCGTATGTATGGTGTTTGCGTCAATACCCCGTATGTATGGTGTTCGCGTCGACTCAATACAAGTTAGAACCATGCAATGGGACTCTGTAGTTAGAACATAACGTGGCAAATGCGAATACAATATTGCATGATTGGCTAGGAATGCTCGAATGTTTCAGTGATGCCGCTGGACGGCCGAGTATAGTAAGTAGGTGTTGGTTCGAGCAGAAAACAGTAAGTTCGGTTGGTTTTTGGAACTTTGGTTTGGTGGGGCGTACTTTCCAGGACTAACATCGTTAGTCCAGGAATAACATCGTCGACTGACTTAAAACCTTCGACAGCTCCGGAACCGTAAGTAATTTAGAACGTATCGACATTTGCTTGATACGTCGAATCTATCTTTGGGCAGTTCGGTTTTGGCATCCGTCCTTCTGACGTCTATTGGCAAACTGAGTAATGACGGCTGAGATTACTAATGACGGTATTAACAATGGTCATTGTTTAAATTTTAGCCGATCTCAGATCTAAAATGACCACGCCAACATAATCATTACTCCAACTCTGATTAGGGTCGTAAAATACGGTTTGTTTTGAAAATTTGTTTGCCGGAAAAATCAAATGAGGTGCGCTGAACAGCTGAGTTCACGTCTCGCAGCCCTGTTTAAACAGGAAGCTCTTCATTATATCGGCCGATAAGGTCTATTTTAAGCACAAATCAGTGCCATGATTACAAAATCATTTCAAGGACTTAAAAAAACAAAAAATTCTTTGCAGAGAAAGTATGGATTTCACAAACGTAGAATTTGTAGCCCGATTCGATCGGGCTCCCAGTCACTAGTTTAATATAAAAATATAATCATTATTTTGTGGTTTACTCCTCAAATATTCCCATATCTGAGTATACGAGAAAGTCTAGGTGAGACCAGTCCCGATTTTCTTCCTTACATTTCTGGTATTGGGAAAGTCTACCATTCAGAAAATTGTGCATGACAATGTTGTACTCTATGGGAATGTCTCCAGCTTCTTGTCATGCCAGGCCCAAAAGTACAGTTATGGACTGACATGGCTGAAGGATTCTGTCAGAGGTCCCAGTTCCTATTGTCTTGGAGCCCTATATATCTGGTCCACCAGAACGTTAAATGAGCAACATGTAAATGCTATAAAGATGTTTTCTTCGGGCTCATTGGCATTTTGGCAGAAGAGCAGCATGCAACCTTTTTTTTTGATGCCATCCAAACACAAGTCCAACCAAATGCAAGTGATGAAAGACCATTTGGATGGTCTGATTCACTGCAATGAGCAGAGAAACGCTAAGCGTTCATTTCGCGCTCCGCTGACGCTACAGACGGCAGAAAAACACTCACTTCAGACATCTCTGTGGACAGGGCCTAGATGATGTTGCCCAGTGTGAATCTGCCATTCTATACTCTTTGATATCATGGTTCTACAATGGCTTTTTGCTGAGTGGCGTGGTTCCTATTTGAACCCTTACTTGAAAAAGAGTATTTTGCATTTGAAATTGGTTTTTTGGGCTTTGAAAATGTTAATAATACTGGATAAGTAGAAATCTTTAATGTATAGTAGGCTATCTAGAAGAGTACTAACAGATCAAGAAAACCCAGACTTAGTCTGGGTGATTGTAGCCAATGGGAGTCCTTTTAAAATCAGGAACCCAATGGTGTTTCACAAATCTCTTATCATCTGTCTATGGTTATTTATGGAATCAATTTTACGGACCTTAATAAATAAAGGTTCTTTCTGGAACCTCCATGTGGATGGTCGTTTCCTATGGCATTGCTCTGAAGAACAATTGTGGCACTTTAAATTTGAATTTCTTAACTTTGCCTAGAATTTGGATGTGACTTTTTTATTGCTCTGTCTCTCTGACTATGCTTGTTTGTATTCTATGACCTGATTCACAGGCTTCTCCCTTTCGTCACCATATACTAAATTATTATTCCTTTTGGGGAAGTCACAGGTTTTCAAATGAGCAGGCTGCCAGACTTCCAGCAAGTTGGTACTGCAAATCGAGCAAAGCGACAGAATTATAACACGCAAACAGATGCAGAGAGCATTTTGCCAAGTTTAAGCAGTTGCTTAATTGATTGACTGTGGGTTTCCTTCTTCTTGAACCTCCCAGAAGAAAAATGAACTGAAATACACTGCCTCGAAAAACGGTCTCACTGAGTGAAAAAAGACAGATGAGTGTGACACACAGTAAAAGGAAACGAGAACACATATAAAGGATTGGGATACCCTCAGGCAAACCCTGCACAATATGGAGCCGGTGAGGCAGGAGGGGTGACTCCAGGTGCACTGGAACAGGAAGTGGTGTCGTTTGTCCTCAAGTTGTTAGTTTCTGGATCTGCAGAGGGAAGGAGAGTGGGAGTGTTATAAGCAGCACTAATCCATGGCTTGGGGTGAAATTACAATTTGACAAGCCTTGAAATTATCTCCCAGGCACACGTGTGTGACACTGTCTATAAAATATATGTGGAATGTAAGCACTTTAACTGTATTTTTGGTTTTAGACATACACGATTTTTCTACGAATATTCAAAATGTGTGGATTTTCCATGGGCTTTGTGGTTGGATTTCACGGATTTCAGAGACATCAGGTTATCTGACGGGTTTAAAACTAATATTTTGTGGGTGAATGTGACTTACAATGGATTGGCCATTCTTTCAGGGCTGTTTCTTGCAATTGCTATTTATGCTACTGGTTCAAGCCCAGGATCCCCACAATCCTGAAATGGCTCAGGATATTAATGGAAGAAGTTGAATGATTTGCAAATGTTATTTTAATATGAAGTTTCTTTGTATGGTGGCATGGAGGACTCATAACATCTTCTGTAATACAGTATGATTCCCATGCTTTGGGCCAAAGTGGGTGGTCTAGGAGAAGTAAACTACAATAATGTGAGACTTTCCTCTTTTGTTGTATCAACAAAGCCAAACTGTCCAATCAGGTTGTTCTGAGCAACTGAACACACAGACCTTAGTGTTTTATTATATACAGGAGTACATTTTCAGCTCCTTCCAAATGTGCTTCATATTGCTACTGAATTCAAGTTTGATGTTCACAAACTAATATGTTTACATTTTATTAATGTGAATAATGCCATTAATATTTAATTATACAATATGCAAATTTAGAACCGTAATGTACATAGACATCACTCTACTATAGATTGCCATGCATTCTCTTTTTCTTTGTTAATAGCAGATGCACTTTTCTTTATATGTGATTATAGATCTGTGTTTCTTAAACATTATGAATCACAATAGTACTGAAAGAGAAAAAGTTGTAAAACGTTTGTGGAATGTCATGCGATGGGTCACTGTGGTCAAGGAGAAACTTGCCGACATCCCCCATTTCACCTGAGATGTCAGAACAGACAAAAACATTTTACACGGAAGAAAATAGAAAACAGAATCAAAGAAACATCAAAAACATAACATACACAAGAAACAAGTATAAGTCTTGGCAATAAGCTTGGCTGGACCATTAACACATACTTAAATATATATATGTACATAACAAGTAATCCTCTGCATGAGAGTGAAGGGGAGATACTGCACTTGCACAGCAGCATTGGATTAGGCCACCAGCATCAAGGATGATAAAATATCACCCTAAACCATATTACATGGGTTTGAACATTGGTGGACAAACATAATAAAACAATCTTATGGTTATAAATAACTAGTTAAAGTACCCGGTGTTGCCCTGGCATATTTCTAGAATGCGTTAAGGAAAACAAAAAAGATTTATGTGTTTTTGTTAGTTTTTTTTTTTTAAATGGTAACCCTATTGTTCTAGGCAGCGGTCCCATCCATCATCCACTCTGCCTCTCTATCAATGTCTCTGCTCTTATGAGTTGAAGTTTTGTTCTTTTTGGGTCCGAGTGGATTCCAGAATTGCAGTAACTCCATGCTGAGCTGTAACACTGTCACATCTGACTTGTCCTCTTAGTTCAAGGTGGACAGATTGTAATTCTTAAATTATGAATAAAAGCCGACAAAGCAGGAGTTAAACCACAACCTTTTGATTCTCCTTTGTGTTGAGCTGCACTTCCACTCTCAATCAAGCTTCAACCAACACCCCTCTGCAAAAGCGCACAATACTCCTTATATTACAGTAGATAGGAGCAGCACATGGTGTTGTCTGGGCAAGTATTATTAAGTTCTGGTCATGTTGTCCACTATCATGGCTTCTGTCTGCTTAGATGTTTCACCTGTTCTGAGCCAGCAGGACAAAGAAAAACTTACTGGTATTCCCCAGGGTCAAAATTTTGAGTTTCAAAGAAGGCTATCTTTTCTGTACGGTTATAGTGGGGGCCTAAGCAAAATTTGGCTCAGACTGGTCAAAGGGTGTAGGCTTGAACAGGGGACATACATAGAGACAGACATTCTATTATAAACGCACCTTTTCCACTCTGTCTGAACGTATCAGATGTTCAGCATTAAAATAGTGCCTGAAATAAGAAATAAGTCACTTCACCATCTCTATATATATATATAATCTAACGTCTGTCTGTCTTTATGTCTGTCCGCTTTTCACAAGAGAACTACTTAACGGATTAAGATTGTGTTTTTGTCTATAATTTGCTTGAACATTCCAGGTGATTTTGCAACATCTGTCATTGCATTATATATCATAGTTTGCTTGCGGTACCGATTTATTTGCACGAATCCGAGAGACACGCAGCGGACCGAGGGGAGGGGGGTGAGGCCCTCCTCACTCACATGCTAACTTCGGGGCGTTCCTTACCTCCGCTTAGATGGCGAATAAGGTAACTAATTAATTGATTTAGATTGGGTGTTTACACAGAGCACATATAATAGTTGATTTAGTGACTTCTCTCATTGCGCTAAGAATCATAGCTCGCTTGCAGGAGAGATATATTCGTGCTAATCCGAGACACAGGCTGCGGGCCGAGAGGAAGCGTGACATCAGGATTGGGGAACCGGGCAGGGCCCACCTCGCTGTCCTGTTTTACTACTACACGGGCAGAGTAGCAGGGGACAGCTAGTATATACAGTTTATATAGATATATAGATAGACTGATAATGGTGGCATTAAGGTTAGTTTTTAATATCTTTGAATACAGTGTTATTTGAAGTACTATACAATATATTTTTTTCTTTAATCTATAACATATCCTGTGGTTTTAAAACAGTGTTTAGGATTTTTCCTCTCATTTGATAGGTACAACATAAATACCTTGGAGATTACTAAGTATTACTAAGAAATGAGAAAGATTAACATTGACATAAAAAAATCATTCAAGGAGCTTACGACAATTGTGTGATGTGTTTGACTTGATGTAAATAAATTCTGTTCCTCTCCCAAAACAAATATTTCAAACCATATATCACTGGTTATGGCTTGGCCATTAAGTATTTCACACATGCAAGTTTCTCAGCGTGCGACTGCGATAATCACAAAGCTGTGTACATCCTGAAGAACAGCATGTGCCAACAATTTATTCTTTTCAATGAAAATGTGAGTTAAAAAGAAGCAAAAAAGTAAAAAATAATTGGAAAAGTAGTTGTAGTATTAAAAAAAAAGATCTCTTTTATTCATGCTTGTTTGTTCTGTGCTCCAGTGTCATTTTGAATTTAATGAATTCCTCCAGGGGACTGAATTTGAATCCTGGAGCAGCCGTTAACTCAAAGCAGGTGCCAACCCAGTGTATCTCAGGGCATATCCAGAGACTGAGAGATGCCAGGTTTACCTAACACATATTTTTTGGGTTATGAAGTGCCTGGAGAAAAATAATGACATGAACATAGGGAAAAGTACAGATATAATGAAATGTCAGAAACGAGAGAAGACCAAGTCCATCAAGCTCATTTGTTTAGCTGACAGCTAAGCTGTCCCAATATGTCATCCAGTTTCTTCTTATTGGTTGATAAGGTTTCTGCTTTGTCTCCATGTCACGGTTCCAGATTCCCACGATTTTTTGTGTAAAGAAGTGCTTCCTGGCTTCAATCTGAAATGCACTTCCTCTTAATTTCCAGTGTTGGCCTCAACTACATGATTTGCCCTTAAGCTGAAAGAATGTTGCTGGATCTACTTTATCAAGTTCTTTGCCGATTTTGAAGATCTGGATTAGGTGCCCATGCAGTGTCCTCTGCTCGAGACTGAACAGGTTTAATTCTCTGAGTCTGTCACAGTACGACATGTTCTTAAGTTCTGGGGTGTGTCTGGTTGCTCTCTTCTGAAAAGCTTCAGCTGCTGCTTATGTCCTTCTTGTAGTGAGATCACCAGAACCGCACCCAGTATTCCAGATGTGATCTCACTAGTGCATTATATAGTCTAAGTATAATGTTGCTCGATTTATTTATCAACAGGTTTTTCGACATAAGCTTGCCTTTTTAGTTGCTTTTGCAAATGGCTTAGGTGATGAATATGTGTCAGCACAAACCCCAATAGAACATATGCAATAAATGAGGAGTACATTTTCAGAGTAGCCTGGCTTGTCATTGACATCTGGAACTTGTGAAAGTATAGTCGACCTAATGAAAGCTGATCCTTCTTACAGAGATCAAGTCAAGATCAAATAAGCACAAATCCAAAAATAAGTCAATCTAAATTACAATAATAATAATTATTTACATGCATATTGCACTTTTCTCACTACTCAAAGCATTTTACATAGTAAGTGGGGAGCCACTTCAACTACCACTAATGTGTAGCATCCACCCGGATGATATGATGGCAGCCATTTTAGCGCCAGTACGCTCACCACACACTAGCTGTTAGGTGGTGAAGTGGTGAGAAAGATAGCTAATTAGAGACAGGGGATGATTAGGGGGCCAGAATGACTAGGCCATGGTGGGCAATTTAGCCTGGACGTCAGGATACACCCTAATCTTTACGAAGGATGCCCAGGGGTCTTTTATGACTACAGAGGGTCAGGACCTCAGTTTTACATCTCCTCCAAAGGTCGGCGCCATTTTTACAGCACAATGTCCCCATCACTGCACTGGGGCATTGAGATCCACATTCAGCCCACAGGGTAAGCACCCCCTGTTGGCCTCATCAAAGCCTCTTCCAGTTACAACCAAAGCTTTTCCTAGGTGGCCTCCCATCCAAGTAGTGGCTGGGCCCTGAACATGCTTAGCGTCAGGTGGATGACCTGTTCTGAAGTGCATGCGGTATGGCTGTTGAACATTTTAATAACTTCATTTAAATTAAAAAGTGAACAGTATATACACTGTACAGAAACCATATCAACATGTCACTAATGGAAGTTAAACCTTACATAAATACAAATCAAGAAGCAGGAATTCAGTAAACTATCACAAAAAACGAATAATATAAATGTAATGAGCATAAATTAGTAGATAAATCCATAATGATACAGTATATGCAGGGTCCTGGGGTCAAATCCTGCTCTTAGATATTGTCTATGCAGACGTTGCATGTTCCCACCATGTCTGCATGGTGTCAAATAAACAGACAAATTTCACAAAAAGGTTTGAGGTAGGCAGGCAATGGATTGTGATTTTTGGTTAGTGTCTGAGTTCGATTGATCCTATGCACCCTTCTCTGCTCCTTCATAGACGACTCTTTATGAAATCTCATGCATCCTATGCCATTTCTCCAACACAACAACAACAACCACTGTATATTGTTAGATACAAAATAACCAGAGCAACAGACTCTGCCTCTCATTTGCTCCAAAATGAACTGTTGTAACGTTGGGATATCTTCAGACTGTCCACAGATGATCATCACATTCCACAGCACAAAGTCAGGTCTTTTATACTCTTGGAACTGTCCCTTTGTTCCAAAAGTAATTAGTGGAGCGTAAATATCTTTTCCACTGACTGCCCTCTGTTAACCTCCACTAAACTTAAGCCTAATTATTTGCCATATGTCAAGTTAACACTTAGGCTGCAATTGTATTTTGGATGTCCTAAAACAGAAAGGCCCTTCTCCTCTCTGGTTCAATTAACATATCTTAATTTGATAATAAAAACAATTCTCACAAAATTAATTCACAATGAATGCTACAATTTCCTTCTCAAAACAAATCGTGTCTCATTACAAGTGAAATTCACACCATTACCTCATGTATTTTCATCTAATCTGCCACCTTACTCTCCTTGCACATAAACGTGAAACAGTTTCTCTGGTTAGTATGACTAGATGCCATATCCCTGCAAGCACTTCTCCACTGCTAAAATCCAATGGCCTGGGTATGTGGCCTCCAGTGAGTTGGATCGGCTTACAGAGTTGGGTAAAAGTGAGCACAGATGGTGTCATCTCTGACTCATCCTTCTATATAAAAGCGGTCGGGATTGTCCTTCCGTCCCGTGAGTGCTACGCAGGCGCGGAGTTTCACACACGCCCCGTCCATTTTGCAATGCACGATGGGATTTGTAGTTTCGTTTTTCCAGGTAAAAGATGATTTTCTACTCCAGACTGTGCGATATCTTCTTCTTCTTTCTTACTATATAAAAGCGGTCGGGATTGTCCTTCCGTCCCGTGAGTGGAAAGCGTAGCGGTATTCCGCTTATCACAGACTTACTACTTGCAGCTTGCGGTACGAAGCGACATGATGTGAGCAGAGTTCTGGTGTTCCCATCGTTCCCTTGCTTTTGTGCGCGATGCGCTGGAAAAATAGACAAAATTATGTCTCTGAAAATAATTAATGTTGATGGAGTACAAATGCCTCACTGCGTAGTAAATATCAGGGGGGTTCAAAAGGGCGACCTCGATATAGAAAAAAAGTTTAAATTTCATCACAAAAATAACAGAAACTACGAGTATTAAAGTAATACCGCTCAAATGCAATATAACCAAATTAATGAGTTTGTATAAAATATCAAATTGATCTACATATTGAATTGCCTTAAGAAGTGGTCAACTTAAAAGTCGGTCGCCTTAAAAGGCGGGTCAGCCTAGTAATGTATAAGAGATGTGAGATGAAACCAGGAGATGAGAGGTTGTGGAGCCACAATGAAGGAGGCATGGAACAGTCAGGCGAAGTTGAAGGGTGAAGGAGAGAGACATCGGTTTTGGGAGTAGAATAACCCTTAGTGAGAAATAATCATTGCTTTCCACCCCAAAAAAACTCATTTTAATAAGTTCACATTTCTGAATTGCAAAATTGACTGAGGACCCACTTTCTAGAGCAATTTTAAAAGACTGTGTGGGAAATGAAACTGAGCAATTTTGCTCATCACAGTGGCGTAGCGTGGGTGTCAGCCGCCCGGGGCGGAGGAAAATTTTGCCGCCCCCTTATTTGGGTATTTCAATTTAAAAGACTAAAATATACAGTAATTCTTTGCCGCCCCCTAAAAGTGCCGCACGGGGCGGGCCGCCCCTGCCGCACCCACTACGCTACGCCACTGGCTCATCACTAGTTACGATGTCAAAACGCACTATTATATGTGCTCTGTGTAAACTCACTATATATGTGTTACTAGTCTACAGGTCTACAGAGGACAGTGAAACATTAATCATGGATATTTTTGACTTTTGGCTAATGTGGTCGATTTCCTTTGAATAAATGTAGAAGACACTTTATCATCCTATAGACTGTGATATAAATATACACATTGTTGTCAAAATTTTGGTATACCAACCCTGTTTATTTGTAAAGGCAGAAAAGAAAAATAACAGACACTCGATGGAACAAAGGTTAGTAAACAAAAAAAAGGTAAAAAAAAATGCCGTTGGCTCAGATAAAGTTGTAGCGAGATGCAGTCAAGCATTAGGGTTAGAGGTCCATTTTGCTGGCTGCTCGCCTCATCCGGGATCACCCTATTTTTATAGCTTATTTACCAGAAGGGGCGGAGTCAGTTGTTCTCATTGCGTGTCTTCTCACAGCTGTGGGTGGAAAAGGAGACAAGGTGGTTAGTGAATGTGCCCCCTGGTGTCTCGTGGTGGTAGTACTTACCGTTGACAAGCCTGAAAAGTGACCCTCATCTATCTATCTATCTATCTATCTATCTATCTATTACATTATTAGTTCTGAATCACAACCTGATTATTTAGGTTGTTACCTACCAGGTAACGCTTGTGGGTGGTTGGCCAGTCTGCCACATTTTCTCAGTTGCGAGAAACAGCTCATAGACATGTGATACAAAAATCTTCCAATAGTACAAAGAGTACACGACACATGTGTTGCACTTATTGGGGCTCATCTAGTGGATGCACTTTTGCATCCCCTTACGGGGGTAGTGCCTTGGACGTCAGCGCCTGAGGCGAGGCCTCAGACATTGCGCCACGGCAGCTGGTTCTCTTATTTGACATAGTGAAGACACATTCTTAATTCTGAATCACAATCTGATTATTTAGGTGATTACCTACCAGGTAGCACTTGTGTTTGGTCGGCCAGTCAGCAAACATCTGCCATGTCCTCTCAGTTACGAGAAGCAGCTCATGTATATGTTATATATTATCTGCCAAACAATACAAAGAGTACACAATACTTTATGACATGTCTAAGATCTGCTTTTCGCAACTGAAAGGACGTGGCAGATGTCTGCTGGCTGGCCGACCAACCACAAGCATTATCTGGTAGGTGACCAACCAAATTTCAGATTGTGATCAGACCTATGCATGTAATACTCCGATGTACATGCTATTAAATAAGCGAACTAGCTGCCATGGCACAACGTCAGAGGCTTTGCCTCAGACGCTGACATCCAAGGTTCAGTCCCCACAAGGGGAAACAAAAGTGTGCACACATGATGAACCCCAAATAGGGTGAAACATGTGTTGTGTGCTCTTTGTATTATTTGGCAGTTACTATATAACAATTGTATATACAGTATATATATATATATATATATATAGAGAGAGAGAGAGAGAGAGAGATACTTTATATGTGTGTATATATATAGGAAAATGCATAAAAATGATTTTCTTCACATTACCCTCAGATTAAACTCAAGCTTACCTTAGATAAGTTACTTAGACAGTACTCAATCATTATACACAGAAGTTCATTATGGTGTCCCACAGGGTTCAGTATTGGGACCTTTACTGTTTTCACTTTACATGGTTCCACTGGGATCTCTCATTAGGAAACATAATGTTAATTTTCACTCGTATGCTGATGACACCCAGTTATACCTATCATTAAATCAAATGAAGTTTCTCAGATGTTGTCTTTAATTAGTTGTGTTAGTGAATTAAAGGAGTGGATGAATGAGAACTACTTGTCTTTAAACACAGATAAAACAGAGATGTTAATTGTTGGAGGGAATGACGCTGATCACAACAATATTTTGTCGTCATTTAACTCAGTTGGAATCCCAATTCATTTTACTGAATCAGCCCGCAATCTAGGAGTTATCTTTGATTCTAGCATGTCATTTAAAGCGCATATTGCAAAGTTGTCCAAAACATGTTTCTTCCATCTTAAAAATGTTAGGAAATTAAGGCGCTTTCTAAATAAACAGGATTGTGAGAAATTAATTCATGCATTTATCTCTAGTAGGATTGACTACTGTAATGCGGTGTTCACTGGCTGTTCAAACTGTTCTTTATACAGCCTCCAGTTAATCCAAAATGCGGCTGCAAGAATTATTACAAGAACAAGAAAATATGAACACATAACTCCAGTTCTTAAATCCTTACACTGGCTCCCGGTTAAGTTTAGGGCAGATTTCAAAATCCTCCTTTTAACATATAAAGCATTAAATGGCCAAGGTCCGGCTTACTTGTCTGAACTTATCATGACTTACAAACCTGAGCGCACATTAAGATCTCAAGATGCCGGTCTGCTTATGATTCCAAGGATTAATAAAATAACAGTGGGAGGTCGAGCTTTTAGTTACAGGGCCCCTAAACTGTGGAATGGTCTTCCTGCTTCTATAAGAGATGCCCCTTCGGTCCCAGCCTTTAAATCCCGGCTGAAGACTCACTACTTCAGTTTAGCATATCCTGACTAGAGCTGCTGATTAACTGTACATACTGCATCTCTGTTGTTAGTCATTAGCACTAAAACATAAGTAACATGATAGTTATAATTGAATACTAACCCTCACCTATTCTGTTTCTGTTCTCGGTACTCAAATGTGGCAATTGGTGCCATGGCCCACCTGCCAAGTTGTTTGCCTGCCTATGGTAAAGTCATCCCTGATGGAGGATCACAGGAATCATGGGAAAGAGGGGTCCTTTCATCTGATTGGCTGGCCCAGCACTGTTTCAGCCGTGGAATGGCCAAACGGGGGAGGCAGCTTGATGGATGAGGACTCCAGGACTGTAAAAATATCCAGATCTTATTATATGATATCATCTACTGTTAAATTCTGCTCCGTACTTCTAAAATTTTTATTTTTATGCTGTATTGAGGATTTGTTCTGTTCTGTGTATTGTATTTTATTGACCCCCTTCTTTTGACACCCACTGCACGCCCAACCTACCTGGAAAGGGGTCTCTCTTTGAACTGCCTTTCCTGAGGTTTCTTCCATTTTTCCCTACAAGGTTTTTTTTGGGAGTTTTTCCTTGTCTTCTCAGAGAGTCAAGGCTGGGGGGCTGTCAAGAGGCAGGGACTATTAAAGCCCATTGCGGCACCTCCTGTGTGATTTTGGGCTATACAAAAATAAACTGTATTGTATTGTATAAGTGTATACAGATGAAAATCATCAGTATGCCTAACAATCATCTTCTTTTTAAAGGTTATTCCTGTAAGTTATTCTAAAAATGTAATTGTCCATAGGCTTTCAAGCAAATTGCATAATACATCTTTTTGTGATCTCTGGAATGGTGAGGCAGCAGCTATAACCATTGTGCTGCCATGTTGCTCACCTTGCATTTTCAGCTTCCTGCTTTCCAGTTTGGCATGAGCACACTGCAGTTTTATCAGCTGCTCTTCACGATGCAGACAGAGTGGCTTAGTGGCTAAGGAACTGAACTGTAACTGAAAAGGTTACCAGTTTAATACCCACCTCCAACTCAGTGTGTCACCCCTGAGCATGTCACTTCAACTGCCAGCACTCCAAGGAAACACGCTTTGAAGAATTATTGTCAAGACTCGGCTCTTGGCTGTCATCGCGTTGAAACTGAAGGGGCTGAAATATTTAACCCTCGCAATACCATACACAAAATAACATTTCACATGGTTAGCTTTGTTGCCAGCCCAAGAAACAAAGGTATGATAATGACTGCGCGTTTGTGCTTTAGATAAAAATGTAGGCTAAATAGGAATGCAATTCTTTTCCGCCCGATCCTCTGTTGTGTGGTAGCTTTTGTCTTAAACACTGTCAAAGCTCTTGACGTGAGCATGTAAAGGGCTGCATTCTGTTTTACAATGTGAAGCAGGTTAAGTGATTTGCTTAGGGCTGCGTATCACGCCAGTGTTAGTCTTTGAACATGCAGCGTTGTAGTTTGAAGTGCAATTAATTAACAGCTAAGTTAAATCACTTTATTTATGTTTTTATTTTTTTTTTTATAGCTTATCAACGTTTTATTATCTACTGATCAAATATGCACCCCGCACTCCCGATTTCCATGATACAGACTCAGCATCACATCTCTCTGATTTGTGTTCTAATTTCTTTGATATACAGCAGACCGTTCAGCTTGCTTGCTTATTTTTAGGCGCTTTGCAGTTTCAGTGTGCCACTTGATAAGAGATTATAAAATGTCAGCCAATGTGTTGGATCAGGAACAAATATAAAGCTTGTTGATTTTACTGACGATGCCTGCCTTCATCGTAAAATATAAGCCCCGTGATTTATAGTTGCGTCCCAACATCGCACCTCTTAGAACTGATTTTTTAATTCCTATATCAAAAAGGCAAAAATAAATTCTTAAACAAAGAGTAAGAGGGGCTAATCATCAGAAAGAAAATGAATAAGCTCATACTTACTGACTGATACACTAATAAAAAAGCACATTTTCATTCCATTAATTCTGGGCTAGGCATGCTTGTCACAAAAAGGAATGAGCCCCGAGGGTGCTATGCATTTTTAATTTCTTATTCTTTTTCAGTGTATTAATATGGATTGAGGAAGACTATAATGTTTAACAGTTTTTAATAAGCAGAATTCTTTTTCTTTAAGCGTCAACTGAACAATTTGTGAAGATAAATGACAGACGTCAGTCGATAATGTGAGGAATACATTTTACATAACATGCTAAGCAGGAAAACTGCAGTCCTGAAAGCAGCATCATTTCCATAAAGTTCAAAATGTTAAGGAAAAAGATTAAATTGACTCTTAAATAGTGTGAATATTATTAGGACACTCTCTTAGTGGAGTCAAAGCAAGACTCACGTTTGGTCTCTCATGCTGGACGTAGAAAATTCGACCTCTGACCACTGACATTTTTAAATTTGATAGATTAATGTTAGCTTCACCCAAATGTGTGCCAACTGGAATGAAATTTTGCCCATCTATCTATTATCATATTTGCTTAATCCTGTTTAGGAGGAGGCCGGAACCTATCTTGATAAACATCAGCAGCAAGCAGGAAACCAACAATGAACAGGATGCCAGGTGACCACAGGTGACACATGTGCACAATTTTAACTTTAATGGGCTTTGGTTCCAACACACACTGTAGTGAGGACCTTACCACTGTATAGAACAGAAGAACATAAGAAATTTGACAAACCAGAGGAGACCATTCAGTGTAATGTAACCTTTTCAAAGTTGACGCTGGAAGCCAGAAGCCCACTTTATCATTTAAGCAGTGGGAGTTCCCTTTGGCTCAATTTGGTTAGCTTTCGGATTTGCAGTCCCTGAGTTCATGGCCATCCTCTCCATGTGATGGTCTGAAACAAAGAGGCCAGGGATTCCCTTAGGATGTGTAATAAAGAGGGGGCAAGCCAGACATAAATGAAACCTTCTTACAATCTGATCCTGACCTGGAGTTGGACCTTGTGGACCAGATGTGGCCCAAGAATTGGACATGGGCTGTGGTTTAAAAGATTTTTAAAGCCAATGGCCCATTAAACTTGGAGCTGGGAGGAGAGACAGAGAAGGGTTCAACTTTTGGGAGGAAGAGAAAAGATGACGGACAGTAGAAAGAAGATGTTGAAGTTTTGGAAAAAATGTGCTATAATGTGTTGGAGGTGGCTAAACATACACCTCATTTGATAGGAAATATCATCATTTGTACATATAAAGCCCTTTTGATATGGGCTTCATGCATGTCTTGTAGATTGCACCATGGTTAAGGGCCTAAGCTCCATTATATTGGATAGGAAGCATCTGTAAACTGCCATCTTCAAATCACTCCACAGATGTTCTATGGGGTTAATGTCTGGTTTTAGGCTGGACCACTTAATAACACTCAGAGGACTGTCCTGAAGCCACTTCATCGTTGTCTTGGTTGTATTCTTTGGCTCTTTGTCATGCTGACAAGTTGTTTGCACTCAGGAGCAGGTTTTCTTCAAGGACCTTTTTGTATTTGACTACATTCATTCTTTCATCAATTCAGACAAGTCCCCATGTCCCTACCGTTAAGAAGCATCTCCATATCATGAAGCTCCTGCCACCATGTTTCACCATGGATATGGTATTAGGCAAGTGATGAGCTGTGCCTTGTCTTTGCCGGACATAGTGCTTGGAGTTCTACTCAAATTTTTGTCTTATCTGACCAGAGAATCTTTTTCCTCATGCTCACAGAGTCCTATAAATAAAGTCTGGCAAACTCTAAGTGGAAGTTAGTCACTCTAACACAGGCACCTGATTAATGGAGTGCTGATGAGATGGTCATCCTTCCGACTGGTTATCCTATCTCAGCTGAGGATGTCTGAAGCTATTTTAGAGTGACCATTACGTTGTTGGTCATCTCCCTGACCAAGACCCTTCTTGCCTGTTTATACAGTTTGGCCAGATGGCCAAGTCTAGGAATAATCCTAGTGGTTCCAAACATCTTCTATTTGACAATTTGTTGAGGTCAGGGTGCTCAAAGCATTAGAAAGCATTAGAAATGAATTTATTTCCTTTCCCTGATTTATGCTTCTTTGACCATGAAGGTCTCCAGAGAGATCTTTGGACTCCATGGATTGGTTTTTGTCCTGACATGCAGTATGAATGGTGGGATCTTATTTACATACTGTAGGCGTGGGCCTTTTAAAATGATGTCAGATCAATTTAGTTTGCCACAGTTAGGCTTCAAACAATTTCTAGACACTTCTCTAGGAGAATTAAACAAACAGGAGGCACCTGGAAAGACAAAACAAAGAGGCTGAATGCTTATAGAAATAAGAGTATTCAGTTTTTGATTTTTAATAAATTTGTAAGTCTTTCTGTAAACATGTTTTCACTTTGCCATTATGGGCTACTGAGTGTGGATTGATGGCCACAACTGGTAAATGTATCCCGTTAAAATGAAATCTTCAACACAATATATTGTCAGAAAGCAAAAGGTCTGAGTGTTTCCTGAATCGACTCTGCATATGAGGTTAATGAATCTGAGCAATATAAATATCATTTTGGTCAGATACAACTACTGTCATCTTGTGGACCATATTCTGAGAACCACTGCTCCGAACAGCCATCTATATCATCTATGGATGAAGTGTTCTGTGGAGTTCATAATGCTTTTATTGTTGAAAATCTGTTTTTGCAGAAACTATTTACACAATCAATGAAATTTCTTCATTTTTTCCATTTGAATACAGCAGTTTTCAGTTAAAATGGTTATGCTCACTGATAGGGCTGTAACAGTATGTGTATTCGTACTGAACCATCACTGTACGGGCATTACAGTTCGTTACATGCAGTCGTACAGAGAATATGCAATCAATGTGCGAAATTTTGTTTAACGTAATGCAGAATCAAATTTACAAGCTTGAGCTTAAACTGTAAGCCTTATGTGTCTTGATGCATGCTCAATAATCCAGGTAAGGAAATTCTAGAAAGTTGATTCTGTTCATCTGGACATAGTTTTTTTTTTTTCCGATACATTTCACAACTCATCCAAATGACTTCCTTAGTCTCAGTTGACTGCAGGTTTCTCCTACCTTATAAACAGTACCTTGGCCCAATGACCGATCTAGCACCATTGACTAACAATGGGCCCTGTGGTCAAGGATATACAAATTGTCCATTGATCAATGGCCATGATTACCATTCACAGAGAGTTGGGGAATGGCTGCAATCACCGCATTGTAAGATGGTGAAAAATGTACCCTTAGGCCCCCTCCTCGGTTCAGAGATGGTCGTTACTTTTTCACGTAAATGGCCTCCTTGACTCCTCACTCAAACCAGCGTTCCACCCTGTCCAGGATGTGCACATCTTCATCACTAAAAGAGTGACCACTGTCCTGTAGATGTAAATAGACTGCAGAGTCCTGGCCTGACGAGGTAGCTCTTCTGTGTTGTGCCATCCTCTTCACCAGTGGTTGTTTGGTTTCCCCGATGTACGATTCACGGCAATCCTCTTGGCACTTAACTGCGTAAACTATATCACTCTGTCTGTGTCGGGGCACCCGATCCTTGGAGTGGACCAATTTTTGCCGTAGCGTGTTTTGGGGTTTGAAAGCCACCGAGACCAGCTGTTCTGATACTCCTGACACATAAGGGATCACCAAAGGTTTTCACTTAGGCAGCGGTTGTCCTTCCTCTCTCTTGGATTGCTTAGAGCATTCTTTAGGTGTCTTCGCTGCTTTGAAAAAAGTCCGGCTGGGATAACCACATTTACTCAGGGCCTTTTGATATGATGTTCTTCTGCTTCCCTGGCCGCTGTGTCTGTGGGTATGGTGTTTGCTCTGTGTTGCAGTGTCCTGATGACACCTATTTTGTGTTCTAGCAGATGGTGAGAGTCAAACTTTAAAAACTGATCCGTATGCGTTGGTTTACGGTACACATCAACTTTCAAATGTCCCCCATTGCTGATGGAAATTTCACAAGCTAAGAAAGCTAGCCTGTCACGTTTCACGTCCTCCCTGGTGAACTGGATGTGTTTGTCCACTGAGTCGATGTGGTCAGTGAATTGTGGTACCTCCTGAGATTTGATTTTCACCCAGATGTCGTCCACATACCTGAATTAATGGCTCGGTGGTGTTCCAGGATAGGATAATAGCGCCCTCTTTTCCACTTCTTCCATATACAGATTGGCCACAATAAATGAAACTGAGGAACCCATGGTGCACCCATGTTTCTGCCTGTAGTACTGGCCTTTGTATATGAAATATGTAGATTGAAGACACAGTTTCAAGAGCAGACACACTTTGTTGGTGCTGAGAGTGGTCCTTTTTCTGAGTGTGGAGTCATCCTGTAATATCTTATGGACCATGTATGAAAATGTGCTGTATAAATAAATGTTGTTGTTGTATCTCCACTGCTTCCATAACTGGAACGCAAGTGAATAGAGATGTAACATCATACGAGACCATAGTTTCATCTGCCTCCATAATGACATCTCTCACCTTCTCCACAAAATCCAAAGTGTTTTGAATATGGTGTTTTGAGCTGCCTACCAACAGGTTGAGGAAAGCGGCCAGGAACTTTGAGATGTTATATGTAACCGAATTGATCATGCAGACAATGGGTCTTAATGGTGCATCCTGTTTATGTATCTTCTGTAAACCATACAGACTTGGTGTAGCTTCCCCTGGGTATAATCCGTGGTATGAGGTCCGGTCAATAGCGTTGTCATGCACTAACTGCTTGAGACAATCTATCACCTTTTTCCTGTAACCACTACCTGGATCTTTTTTTTAGGAGTTCATAAGTGTTTTTGTCACTAAGCAGAGATAAATTTTTCTCATGATAGTCCATCTGGTTAACACCACTGTGCACCTCCCCTTGTCTGCCGGAAAAATGATGATGTTTTCGTCCTTACTGAGTGCCGTTAGAGCCTTCCTCTTCTCAATACAGATATTGGGTGCAGGGGGCTTAGCATTGCTGAGACATACCAAAACTTTTACCGCAGTTGCTCCGCTTCCACATCTGCAATGTTGTTGTTTCTGATTACTGACTCTGTGGCTGTGGTCAGTTCCACTAGCAGGACATGTTTCGGTGTGACAGCAAAGTTTAACCCTTTAGCAAGGATGTTTTTCTCTGCTTGGGTGAGTTGTTTGTCAGATTGTTTCTTCACCCACTTCTCCACATCCTCGGTTTGTGGGTGTAAGCCTTGAGCAAGTTTAGCTACAAGCTGATCGGTGTCTCTCGAAGTCAGTCACACTATGGTGAATGTAAACACCACAGATTAGCTGGAAGAACCACCTGCTTCTTCATAAGTTATATGGACAGAATATCTAGGCGCAGCCAAAGAGCGGAGGGGGTCTGGTTTGCTGACCTCAGAATCTCATCTCTGCTATTTGCAGATGACGTGGTTCTGTTGGCTTCATCGGACAGTGACCTCCAGCTGTCACTGGCGTGGTTTGCAGCCGAGTGTGAAGCGGCTGGGATGAGAGTCAGCACCTCTAAATCTGAGGCCATGGTTCTCAGCCGGAAAAGGGTGGAATGGTCTCTCTGGGTTGGGAACACATTACTGCCTCAAGTGGAGGAATTCAAGTATCTCGGGGTCTTGTTCACAAGTGAGGGAAGAATGGAGTGGGAGGTTGACAGATGATCGGTGTGGCATCCTCAGAAATGCAGGCTCTGCAACAGTTTGTCATGGTGAAAAAACAGCTGAGCCAAAAGGCAAGGCTGTCGATTTACCAGTCGATCTACATTCCTACCTTCACCTATGGCCACGAGCTTTGAGTAGTGACCGAAAGAGTAAGATCACAGATATAAGCGGCTGAAATGAGTTTTCTCCACAGGGTGGCTGGACTTTCCTTTAGAGATAGGGTGAAGAGTTTAGTTATCCGGGAGAGACTCGGAGTAGAGTCGCTGCTCCTCCGCATTGAGAAGAGTCAGTTGAAGCGGTTTGGGCATCTGGTTAGGATGCCCCCTGAATGCCTCCCTGGGGGGGTGTTCCGGGCATGCCCCACTGGGAGAAGGCCATGGGGGCATCCAAACCAGATGCCCAAAACACCTCAACCCAGCACACGCTGGAGGGATTATATCTCCTGGCTGCCTTGGGGTCCTCCCAGAGGAGCTGGAGGAGATGGCCAGGGAGAAGGAGGTCTGGGCTTCCCTGCTTAGGCTGCTGACCCCGCAACTCGACCTCGGATAAGCAGTGGATAATGGATGGATGGATGGATGGACCCACCTGCTTCTTTGAAATCAGCTGTGTGGGAACATTTTGGGTTCCCAGTGAATTACGATAGCAATAGAGAGTGAGTGGTAGATCAGACATGGACGGTGTGTTGGTGTTGTAGGGTATATGTATTGAAACAAATCAAACACGCTAATGCATATTCGACAGCATCACCCGGATGTTCCAATCATTTGAGCTAAACAAAAAAAAAATTGTGGAGTCCAACTACTGAGCCCCACTGATTTTAAGCAGCCTCTAGATGTGACTACAGATGGAGCCAAAAAAATTACAGAAGCAATTGCCATTTACATTTCATCAGCTATGAGGGCATATGCAGTGGTAGAAGACCCCGGCATCAAGTATTTATTAAAAGTGCTTGAGCCTCGTTCCAACATTCCACCCTGCGTGTACATAAGCCTATCTGTTTGAGTTCCTTATTTTAATAAAGAAGTAACCAAAGTTGTCAAAAAGACGCCTGACTGCACCTGCTATCTTATACACTCTTTCCTAGTAAAGAAGTTTTTTGTTAATAACACAAGAGATGCTTAAATTTGTAACTTTTTGCCTTTTGTTTTTTATCAGCCATACATAAAAATATATGCAAGAGTGTGTGTTATGCATTTACTGCTTAATACATTATAGGTTCTAGGCCAGGGGTCCTCAGTCACGGTCCTGGAGGGCCGCAATGGCTTCAGGTTTTTGCTCCAACCCAATTGCTTAATAAGAAGCACTTATTGCTCAAGTAACACTTGTGCTTCACTTTGGCTGTCTCGATTGTTAAGATTGTGAACCCTTATTGCTTATTTTAGTCTTAAACAGCTGTATTCTTGGTTTCTAATTGCTCCTAATCAGCAATAACATGCAAATGACAAAAGGGACCAGCATTACTCCATTTAGCTTGTACCATTTACACCTTTATGTATTTATCGCGCACTATTGGGTTTAAGTAAATACTTGGAAGGAAAGTGAAGAGAAAACAGTGAAGGACTGAGAATTACTCCTCCATTTTAGCCTTCAAATCATTTGGATGATATTCTTAGAAAGGTGAAGAAAATTGAGAATATGAGAATGAGCTGACATAGCGGAGTTAAAGCACTAAGAAGCCATGAAATTAAATTATTGGCAATTGGCAATATTGGCAATTATTGCTAATTAAGCAACCGGGTTCGAACAAAAACCTGCAGCTGCTGCGGCCCTCCAGGACTGTGATTGAGGACCCCTGTTTTAGGCTATCAGCTAGACTACCTCAGGGGATGGTGGATGGTAAATTTTACTTTTAAATTAAAAGAAACCTAGCCTTATGCTGTCGAATGTTTTGTTGCTTAAATCTCATTGTACAAAACCGTAATGTCCAAACCGTAGTGTGTGCCGAACTGTGACCTTTCTGTACCATTACACCCTTACTCATTGACGATGGTGCCAGATATTGTGAACTGGGAGTCCCAAAAGCACATGGGCTAAAATTTCCCACTTGGGAGGATTACTGTCAAAACTCCAACTAGAAACAATTTGGGTCACAGAAGAATGTTTATAAAATAAGTTGGGTTTTTTTTTCAGAACTATTCTGTAGCACAAGAAGCTCCGTGGAGCACAAAAAGGAACTGTTTGAAGGCAAACAGGCAAACACAGTACTAAAACAAATATCAAAAAAATGTTCAAAACACAGAGCAAAGGTTAAAAAAATGCAGGAACTCACAATAAGCACAAACGAAACAGAAGTAAACACTCCGCTCCCTAGCACATTCGAAATGAACCGCCGGGAACTGTGGGAGACACACCATATTTATAAGGCGGAGGGCAGTTCCGGGTTGTGAATGGCAGGTGATCTATCCTCTTAGGGGACCACCCAGAAAACACAATGAACATAACAAAAACAGCTTATAGTCAGACAAAAATAAAGAATAATGCACATAATACACAAAAAAAATTGACATAAATAAACAGATAAGGAACGCAACCATGAAGCTCAACTGCGAGAGAAACCCAGGCTGAAATATAACACCAGAGAGTAGCAATGTATATATAAGAAGTTCAGTGTATTCTGTACACACGACAGTACTGACCCAAAAACTTGGATTGTACCATCCAGCAGTGGTAGCCTTCTACAGAAATAATCATAATTAACACAATCATTAGACAGTATTAAGAAACAGAACAATCATTCATCAATTTATGTGTGTGAGAAGGTAAACTGCTCATGTAGTCCTGAGTATGAGTCCCCTCTGCCTCAGGTCAGGTACGTGAACAGTAGTATGGCTGACTGTAATATCATAACTGAGGCAGAGTTAGTTAGTGGTTAAGACTTTGGGCTTCAAACCCTAAAGGTTTTGGGTTCAATTGCTGCCAGTGACACTGTATGATCCTGAGCAAGTCACTTGACCTGACTGTGTTCCAATTGGAAAACCAAAAGAAATGGAACCAACTGTATCATAAATGTTGTAAGTCGCCTTGGATAAATGTGACAGACAGATAAGTAGATGTACACAAAGCTTGGGTTTGATCACAGCTATCAGCTCAGGGAAAAACGAGTTGAATAATAAATAAAACTCTATGGATTGAGTGAGCCGCTTTATACCACTGGTCAGTGGTCTTAGGGGAGTGTATATAAGGTTGCCAGATTAGAAAATGAGAAATATGGGACACTCTTAAAATCTCTCTCTATATTACTGCATATATAAATTTATACATGCCCCCTACAACAACAACAACATTTATTTCTATAGCACATTTTCATACAAATAATGTATCCCAAAGTGCTTTACATGATAAAGAAAGAGAAAAGAGACAAAGTAAGAATTAAAATCAGAAAACACTAATTAATATAGATTAAAAGTAAGGTCTGATGGCCAGGGAGGACAGAGAAAACAAAAAAAAAAAAAACTCCAGACGGTTGGAGAAAAAATAAAATCTGCACACCCTGACCAATATATTATATACTGTATAAGTAGAGACATACATTAAAAACATAAAGCAAGGATTTTAATGGGTTATGAGGAAAACAAAAGTAAAATCATTTGAAAATTATTTACATAAAATGTAATTACATACACCGCAGTTTGCTTCAAAACAGCTTCTGCCTTGTTTGATAAATGTCCATTCGCTGGAATATTCATCACGAAATTTACACTTACGTTTTGGCATCTTGGGATGGATTAGTTTTTAAGTAAGAAAAGACGTGGGCCATGGCAAGTAGTAACAACACACTTTGTTGACCCCGTATGTTGCAATGCTGATACAGAACTGCACAGCAGCGCGGCTGGAGAGCAAAACGGTGAGAGTGTCGCCTTCCTTAGCCAAGCAGAGCAACTGAACAAGTTGCAAACAGGCAGCAAATACGAGTTTCCTTGTTACATTTGGGTTATTTTCATCAAGATAAACTGAGCAAAGAAAGCATAATTACTTATAAAGTTACAACTAAGTACCATAAGAAGGTAGTAAAAATATATTTTTATTAAGAAATTTGAAAATGAACTAAATAGGGGACATTTGGGGGTCCCTGAAAGGGACGTCTGGCAACCCTAAGTGTATATAACAAGTTTCCAGTAGGTGTGAAGCAGCTTTCATCAAAAAGGTGATGAAGTACAATATAAGAAATCACACTTTAACAGAAGAAATAAAATATTCCAGTTGGTGTTCTTGCAAATTGAAACTTCATCAGTTATATTATAATAAGGAAAGAGGCCAAGCCCCTCACATAATTCATCTTCCGCGCACTCTGACACAATACAAAGATTAAATGGGAGGCCACGTGAGCAGAGTGCTGCAGTTCTCGTTTTTCTATACGCACAGCTGTGCTCCACATGCTATATAACCCCATTAGAATAAAGGTGGCTTCACTAGCATAATTCAAGATGCTTGACTCTTTTTCCCAAAGAACCTCAGATCCTGCTGATTATTTATTTCCCTTCTGTTTTTTTAACCATTCTCAGAGTCACTTTTGGCACAGATGGAATTTGACTAAATGCAGTGCGATGGACGGCAGGGATGAACACCCTGTACCCTTATCTGGCAGGGAGGCTATTATAATGGATGGACAGCCGTCCAAGAGTGTATGTGCTAGGTGGAAGCATTCCAGGACTGCCGTACCCATACACGCACCCACAGGTTCACACTGGGAACTGTAGACCTGTAGGTGCTGCCAGGGGGCGCTGCAAAGAATGGCTTTCCTTACTTTGTGGGGCAACCTGACCTGGGGGAGCTTCCTCCATGCAGTGTCTTGACATTTAAAACACTCCTGGGTCTTGAATAAATACCGCCATCTCATTTCATTCAGGGAGTTGGAGTTAAGGAGGAAGTGAACAAGGCTTGCTGGTGTGGGTAGAAATCGTAACCTTAAACGAACATCTGTTAATAATCAACCCAAAGAACCAGGCAGGAGAAAGCTTGTCCACTGCATAAAGAGAGAGAGCTGCATTTATAGATAACTCAATTTACATAACAGTGCTGAATTAATGCTTACATATTCATCTGACATTTACTCTGATTGGTCCGTTGGCTTGCACCATCTGAATATTTACTCTGATTAATTAAGACACAAGGTGTTTCAGCAGGGAGCATCAACCAGCCCACACACCCCCAAATAAGTCTCATTTCACTATATTCTTGGTCCTTACAATACTTTTCAATACTTCTTGAGTTCCTGTATGTATGACATATGTCAAGTCTTACTGGGTACATGATAGTTAGCAAGCATCTTGAACCATCACCCAGGCCCTTCTAGGTTTTTGATGTTTACTGGACCTTTGTCTGCTGTTTGTGATATGCTTGTACAAGTTTACTTTTGTACTACTTCTGTGATAGATGATATATACTCAGCAAAAAAAGAAACGTCCCCTGACTTTCAACTGTTTTTACTTTCAGTAGACTTAATGTGTAAATATTTGTATGAACACTAAAAGAGTCAACACCATAAGACATAAACTAAAAATGTTTCACAATGTGTCCCTGAATGAAGGGAGGCTCAAAATCAAAAGTACCAGTCAGTATCTGGTGTGGCCACCAGCTGCTTGAAGTACTGCAGTGCATCTCCTCCTCATGGACTGGACCAGATTTGTCAGTTCTTGCTGTGAGATGTTACCCCAGTCTTCCACCAAGGCACCTGCAAGTTCCTGGACATTTCTGGGGGGAATGGCCCTAGCCCTCACCCTGCGATCCAACAGGTCCCAGACGTGCTCAATGGGATTGAGATCTGGGCTCTTCGCTGGCCATGGCAGAACACTGACATTGCTGTCATGCAGAAACTCACGCAAGAACGAGCAGTATGGCTGGTGGCATTATCCTGCTGGAGGATCATGTCCGGATGAGCATGCATAAAAGGTACCACATGAGGGAGGAGGATGTCTTCCCTGTACCGCAAGGCATTGAGATTGCCTGCAATGACAACAAGCTCAGTCCGATGGTGATGTGATATACCGCACCAGACCATGACGGACCCCCCACCTCCAAATCGATCCCACTGCAGGGTACAGGCCTCGGTGTAACGCTCATTCCTTCGACGATAAGCACGAATCTGTCCATCACCCCTGGTGAGACAAAACCGTGACTCATCAGTGAAGAGCACTTTTTGCCACTCCTGTCTGGTCCAGCGAAGGTGGGTTTGTGCCCATAGGCGGCGTTGTTGCTGGTGATGTCTGGTAAGGACCTGCCTTACAACAGGCCTACAAGCCCTTAGTCCAGCCTCTCTCAGCCTATTGCGGACAGTCTGAGCACTGATGGAGGGATTCTGTGTTCCTGGTGTGACTCGGGCAGTTGCAGGTGTTGTTACACGTGGTCTTCCACTGCGAGGATGATCAGCTGTCCTTCCTGTCTCCCTGTAGCGCTGTCTTAGGCGTCTCACAGTGTTGACATGGCAATTTATTGCCCTAGCCACATCAGCAGTCCTCATGCCTCCCTGCAGCATGCCTAATGCACGTTCACGCAGATGAGCAGGGACCCTGGGCATCTTTCTTTGGGTGTTTTTCACAGTCGGTAGACAAGTCTCTTTAGTGTCCTGCGTTTTTAGAACTGTGACCTTAAATGCCTACTTTCTGTAAGCTGTTAAGGTCTTAACGACCATTCCACAGGTGCATGTTAATTAATTGATTATGGTTAATTGAACATGCATGGAAAACATTGTTTAAACAATTTACAATGAAGATCTGTAAAGTTATTTGGATTTTTAAAACATTATTGTTGAAATACACAGTCCTGAAAAAGGGACGTTTCTTTTTTTTCTGAGTTTATTTTAGTGTGGAAAACATACCAAAACACTTTACGTGAAACAACTATTATTACCCCTAAATGACAATGTGACCCCCAAGTCTCATTTTTCTTTCACATCAGAGACGGACATAGCCAGGTCAGGTCAGGTCAGGTTGGAGAGCATGCACTGGTATAGTGCGTTGCTACACCCACTGCATGATAAAACAGCTTCTGATCCTGGTTGGGAACCCCCAAGGCAGACACATGGTCCAGTCCCACCCCCCTAGAACTTACCATCTTTCTGCCGCAGCCAGTTGTTTAGGATATAGAGAGAATTACATATTGTATTGTATTATGCTGGACTGTTTTAAAGAAGCCTATCTAAGTACTTAGGCAAATAAAATATCTTTAATTGAACCTGTGACTGTACTGTGTGACAGATAGGGGGTACTATCACTCCGTTGAACCCTTGTCCAAGATGCCAGACACCAGATAAAAGTCCAAAAGTACACTTTATTAATACAGCACAGTGCATAAAGCACCCTCCTCTCCAAAATACTCACACAAATACAATACTCAATAAACAATCCTCCACTCCCAGACACGTTGCCACCCTTCCAACCAGCTCAGCTCACCGTCTGGGAGCTCCCACAATCCTTTTATATTCCCTGACCCGGAAGTGTTTCAATCCCCAGTCCATGTGATCTCCTATCACTTCCAGGTCAGATAAAGAGTCCTTTTCTTCACCCCGAAAGCACGTCATTCCCCTTGTCCATGTGACTCGGGCGTACTTCCGGGGCGTAGGGTAAATAAGCATCATTCCTCCCTGCAGCGTCTACTAGTGGCCCCCATGGTATCCAGCAGGGCTGTGGATAAAGACTCCAATGTCCATGATGCCCTGCTGGTCTTCGGGGCACCTCCATGCTGCAGGGAGAGCTCCACCTGGCAGCTTGGGGGTATTGGCTGGGATAAACGGCCGGCCATACACCACAACTGCTTTTAGTTGTGTCTGAGGTGGGGGCTCAGATACACCCTCTAGTGGCCACAGCAGGTATCTACAAAACACCTCCTGAATTCATCCTGGCCTCACTGTACTGGACATACAAACATTTTCCCCTTGCCTATATTACCAATATTTCCTCTTCGCAGACTTGTATTAAGGCTCCAGCTACTTCAAAGTGTGTGCTAGAATTAGGCCATATATTGAATGCACCATTGCATACTTAAAAAATAAACCTGAGGAAACCCATTTTAGATACAGAGATAACATTCAAACTCCATGCAGGCTCCAGCTGATTAGAAAGTTCTAAATACGCCATTAGCACACCAGAACCCTTTGATAGCATCCTGACTAAAGAACTACCAGCTGTTTAATGAGTGGCTTGTGAGCCATGCTCTGACTATGGCATCTTTCTCAGTGGGCGAGATACCCTGTGGTAATAAGGAGGTCCCCTTAGTGATTCAGTATTGGCTGAACATTGAAATCTTACTTTAGTTCTATGGAATATTCAATAAATTAGCTTTGTAGAATGGTATCAGTTTAGATATGTATATTTTAAGTGGGCAATGGCATCATACAGAGGTATGGTGGTGGCTCTAAGGCTAAGGATCTGTGCTGGTATCTGGAAGGTTGCTGGCTTAAATCCCATTACTGCCAAAATGGATTCTACTCTGTTGGGTCCTTGAGCAAGGCCCTTAACCTGACAATTTGCTCCACGGGTGCTGCACAAAGGCTGTGCTCTGACCTCCAAAGGTCATGCGAAAAGACAAATTAATAACACGTATCAAATCAAATCATACATGGATCTGCAAACAAAAGCCATGCCACCTTTTACGTCTGACCAGCATCTCACAGAACTACCGCTTTTCCTGAGACACACACACACTTACATGCATGAGAGCCAAAGCTGCCAACTAAATCGGCATAGCAGTGCTGATGCTGGCTTGAACAGCAGCAAAACTGTCCACTGAAATATCTCCATTTCTGCTTGATTTTCTTTTTTTAAAGTAAATCCAAAATGTGCTAATGGAGTAGTTTATTTTCTATTCTTGTTTCAGAGCAGATTAAACAAAACAAAACCTTTTTACCTAAAAAGGCCATGTCATCCTGCAGATTAGGGTAATTGTGTGCTATGAACTGATATGCTGCAATGAAACCTCCACCCCGGCCACAGACCTCTGCCATCGAACTAGTTAGTTAAGGGCGCAGAAGGCAATGGCGCACCATTTTGTGAGTAAAACAAGCTAAAAATAAAAGGAAACTGCCCACGAGTGGCCTCCTTCTGTATCATATTTGAGCAGTAATGGGTACTGAGTGATTTATAACACCATAGTATGTTTTCAAAATTATATCCAGAGAAGTCCTTCCCCACATTTTCACTTTGAGGTTTTTGGTTATTTAGAAGGTCCTGGGCCACCATATTTCACATCTTGGACTTGCTCTACCTGTATATGGAGCGCTCCATGGACTGTTCTTATTGAAACTGCCTCAGGCCCTGAAGGGAATGCCAGTTCCTCAGAGTGACCAGTAGTTCAATGCTGGGTATAGCATGCTTGTTAAGTTTGATTCATTGTCTCAAAACCACAACAACAGCATGAGAAAATATTTTATATTTAGCTTGTACCACATGAAAGGTTTTTTTTTTTCAACATACAGACTTCGCCAGGAGAACTCAGTTTGAATAACGACAGGTTTAATGTCCTTGTAGTGGTCAGAATGCTTTCACTTTCTTTCTCCCACAGTCTGCTAATGGATTTTCTCTTAATGTGCGGATTGTTGTTTTGTGCGGACGCAGGTTGAGCATTCAGATACGTCTGGAGAGCAGAAGTCCAGGTGCTGCAGCATGTCCAGTGATGGTGAGGTTCTCAAAATGCAAGGGTGTGGTAGCTTTTTGTAACTTTATGGTAATATTGCTTTAGTATAATAAACCAATGAATAAAAAACTAAATGCTTAGCTAGCCCATTTCTGGAAAGTTTGGGAAAACAAGGAACCTTCTCGACTTCTCTACTGGTGAAGCCCAAGAAATGTTTTCCCATAGAAGCACAAGAATGGAAATAGAGGAAAGCAGTGAATATCAAAAATAATATAGAATAGATGAATAGAAAATGATACACCCTAACATTATAATTACCAGGGTAAACTAACAATAATAATTTATATGTGGAGTGGATTCAGGAGGTATTCAGACCTCTTTGCTTTTTTCACATTTTGTGGCCTTCTTGTAAAATGTTTCCGAAAAATCAAGCACTCAACATCCCAGAGTGACAAAGCAAAACCCGAGATTTAAAAAAAAAAAAAAAGCATACTTATCAAAAATAAAAAAATGGAAATATCGCATTGACAAAGACCCTTTTGCCATGACACTTGAAATCTGGCGCAGGTTCATCTCATTCTGTCGATCACACCTTGTTTGGAGTCTACCTGTGGTCAATTCAGTTCATGGGGCCTGATTAGGAAAGGCACACATCTGTCTTTAGAAGGTCCCACAGTTGAGCACCAAGCAAACCTTCAGGTTGAAGGAGTAGCCTGAAGAGCTTAGAGACAGAGTTGCATAAAGGCTCATATCTGGGGAAGGCTACCGAAAAATTTCCTGCAGCACTGAAGGTTCCCAAGAGCAGGGCTGGGACAAGGGTAAGGCAAACGAGGCCCTTGCCTCGGGTGAACAATAGGAAAGGGTGCTATTTAATGAAAAATGAAAATTAAAAAAATTGCAAAATTAAAAAAAAAGAAAAAAGCCAAATGTACTGTATATTAAAATGTTCGTCAAATACCTTAAGCAAACTGACGATTCAGATCGGACGCTTTCTCGCTCGATATACTCGTTTCCTCATATATCGCCCTAGTAAGTATTTTTATCTAATACTTATTAGTAATAAACAACTATATGCATAGGGGCACAAATTTATCCTCCTGCCTCAAGTGAAAATACCTCTAGGCACGGTTCTGCCCAAGAGCACAGTGGCCTTCATAATTCTTACATGCAAGAAGCCTGGAACAACCACAGCTCATGTTTGTGTTTCCTTTCCTCCCAAAGACGACAACAACAACAACATTTATTTATATTTTGTATTTTCCTACCAACAACGTGGTCCAAACTGCTTTACAAGATGAAATAAAAAGGAAATTAATATATAATTAATAAACACATGAGATTGGGCAATTATATTATACAGTATGTAACACAGTTAGGCTGGAGAAAAAAAAAACAAAATCTGCAGGAGTTCCAAGGCCAAAAGACCACCGAGCCCTTACTGGGCATTCCACCTAACAGAGATGATCTAAATCAATCCTTATGGTTTTCAGGCTTCACATGGAAGAATTTGATGATGATGGTCATGTGGACATCTGGGACCCCCACCATTCAATCCATAAACGCAGGGGCCAGCCTGGTATTTTTGATCAGGTGGTGGTGGCATATGCAGGTTATGCTGACTGGTTTGTGGGTGGGCCATATTATGGTGTGCCACCCTGATCAGGACTGTTTTCTACCTTGTGTCTGCCGCTGCCAGGATTTTCTCTGCCCCCAGTAAAACTGAAATTGATGTAAGTAAGTTAAAGAAAATCATATTATGAATATCCTGCAGTGGGCTGGCGCCCTGCCCAGGGTTTGTTTCCTTCCTTGCGCCCTGTGTTGGCTGGGATTGGCTTCAGCAGACCCCCGTGACCCTGTAGTTAGGATATATAGCAGGTTGGATAATGGACGGATATTATGAATATCTGTTCATGTGTTCCTGAAGATGGAGGGTAGTGGGACTGAAACTATTCGTGTTTATTTTTCACAATAATATTGTGAAGATTTGGAAATGTTAATAACGAAAGAAACAGCTATAGCTCAAGGGTTATCATTAATAATAATTCATTACATTCAGCAAAAATGAAAACTCACAATTTAAAAGTTACAAGGAACGAGATAGTCTGGAAAACTCTGACCCAGACTACAGGCTTATTTTCCCTGTTTGGACTTAATAAGCTTTCACCTACAGTACCCCTAAACCGCCTGAGTTTTCATTACTTAAGCATCTGAATTCATTATTTTCATTCTGTTTTAAAATATAAAAGTAAATGTAAGTAATTCTGAAAAGCATGACAGATGTGGCTTGTCAGAAACGTAATGATGCTTGTTTTTGGCGAGGCTGGGAATTTCTGCAGAACAGATACACCTGGCCCTGGCACATACAATTATCACAACTGACAATCGGAATACCAAAAGAGGTAATTTCTAATGATTATGAGGACAAGTTAAGCATATTTCCAAGTTATAAGATTTGTAAAACTGCTTCACTGAGAGTAGGCTTTATTAGGCATGAATACTGAGGTGGTCCCTCATACCCCATTAGAACAGTCAGAATTTAGCACGGCGTTGACTGAACAAGGAGTCGACAGTGCGATAAAATACAAGGGAATTGGCTCAGGTCAGCTTTCATTTGTCCTTTTATTTTTAGAATTCAGCTAGCAGTGGGTCTCAACTCAGAATATTGTGTTCCATCTCAACCTGCTATAGGATTGTCATCTGAACCAAAAACTGAGACTTACATATTTAAAATTATAAACACGAATTTGTTTAAAAATATTTAAAAATGGATTGAAAATGCACATCTACTATATAATAAAACCACTTTGTGTGTGTGTGTGTGCGTGTGTGTGTGTGCGTATCTGTGCATGTGTGTACGTGTGGGTGTCCGGTCCCACCAAGCAATCTGATTGGTCAGTTTGACTTTGGACTGATTTATCACTTTTGCTTCAGTGGTAAGATTGACAGAGGAATTGCAGAGCCAGAGACATTGAGACACACAAGGATGAGTAAAGGCTTAGGAGGCCTGCTGATAGTCATTTTCAAAGATGGGAATTATTTGCAAGAACACACATTATTTTTTCACAGGAGGAAGTGAGGGCCCTTCTACCATTGGTGTTAGTCAAAGCATGTAGTTGATGTAAGCAAGGCTCATTGAAATGACAGGGTCTGAGAAGTAGACTTTACAGGAACACACTTAAGAGAGGAAGAGCCAGCCAAGAGAGGTTTGGACACACTGGGATACCAAGGAAAGGGACATGAGAAATGCTGAAGGTACACGTAGGGCAAGCGATATCATATCTCTCTATTATAAAAAAAAATTCTTGGAAGGTTGGAAGGAGATGAGATGTGATTTTCTCACAGAGACACTTTCATGTCCCATGAGGCGAGTCTTTGTGCCAAGAGATTTAACCACACCCGGGGCTGGAAATAAAAGACAAAGAGTAGATGACAAAGTAGAACGTTATAAAGAATTCAAAAACGTTAGCATGATACACATGCAGAGCAGGTTAGAGATAATGGAAGTATGAAAATTCAAAGGTCTCAAAAAAGGATAGTAAAGATGACGTTAGTGCAAACAAAAAGAAATTATTACTCGGTGAAATAACGGAGCAGTGAAAAAATATTGTTCGAATTTAAACTTTAAGTCGGTGACTTCTAGATTGTCTAATTCATGTTGCCATCAGGGAATAAAAATTAGTGTTTCTTCCCAATGAAGAGGCGTATCTGCGAGAATTAAAAGCTTTGTTGTTTGGTGAAAGTGAAATCCCGCGAGAGAAATCATTTCTCATTTGTGTGAATGCTATTGTCAGACACATTTCTTGTAGAGAGAAAGAAACGATATTCACTCACGGGCGGTTATACGTTGCATTGGTACGATGTAATTCCAAACAGGGAATCAAAATTCAGTGCGATACTGATGAAAAGGTAAAAGCGAAAAGAGACTGAATATATGGACATAGGTGATATGACAGAAGTGTGCTGTGTGAGATGCAGCAAGCCAACAGCTGATCGAGCAAAGAGGAGACCACGTCTCCTTGGGGTGCATTCAGACCCCCTTTTCACAACGCGAGCGGAAGAGATGGGGGGGGGGGGGTGGTCAGCGAGTGAAGCAAGTCGGTTGGTGAGCGAAGCGAGCAGAGGGCACAGCCCCCTAGAATTTTTACATTTAATGCATTATTTGTCTTTGACAGGTAATGTAGTTAGTACGCTATATTACAATAAGTAAGAGATTAACAATTAGATGGGTTCATTATTTTGGTCTCACGCATTTGTCCAGTTGTGGTAATGGTGTTTAACATGTAAAATGTACTTAAAACAGTTTACTTCTCAATAATGATCAAAATTTCCATATTACACCCCTACCCCCATAAGTCCTCCTTTTCTCTTTTTAATAATAATTCTTTGCATTTATATAGCGCTTTTCTCACTACTCAAAGCACTCAGCAATTGCAGGTTAAGGGCCTTCCTTACAGTATTTGTCACCTGAAAATGCAAGATTAAAAAGAGCAGTTAACAGGAAAATTGGCCCCAGTCACTACCTGATCTGCACGCAGGTGTATGCCATTTACATTTTACAACAGTGTTGAATCTACTGTATAATGTAGAAGCGTGTTATTTTATGAAATGGTTTGTGTCATTTTGGGATGATATTGAAGTTTGTGCTTATCTTTAAAAATTATTTTGAATTTTATTCTGATTAACTTTTCATTTTCGTTAGGTTTAACAATAGCAATTTAACCCCAGCTTAGGTAACAGGGAGTGAAGCAGCCATAATCATTACAATTAAACTTGTGACACCTCCAGTATGTTAACATTTTTGATGCATGTGACCTACAGCTTCTTAATGAAAGAGCTGCACAAGAAGAATTGCATTTGCATCAGTAGAAAAAAAAAAGAAGAACCCAAAATCGTCTCTAAAATGTTTTGAAATTGACAAAAGTAATTAACACCTATTCTGTATTTAACACAATATTTTGTTGCACAACCTTTACAGGCAATCAGTGCCCACAAGTGATTCCTGGAGCTCTCCAAGCGACTTCTGCGTTTGTCTATAGGTCCTTTGGCCCACTCATCCTGATCAAACTGCTCCAGTGGTTTCAGGTTTCACATGGTTCTAAGTATTCAGACCCTTTGCTCAGTATTTAGTAGAAGCACCCTTTTGAGCTAATACAGCCATGAGTCTTCTTGGGAACATTAGAACATTAGAACATTCTAGACGAGAACAGGCCATTCAGCCCAACAAAGCTCGCCAGTCCTATCCACTTGTTTCCTCCAAGAAAACATCAAGTCGAGTTTTGAAAGTCCCTAACGTCTTACTGTCTACCACACTACCACACTGGTAGCTTATTCCAAGTGTCTATCGTTCTTTGTGTAAAGAAAAACTTCCTAATGTTTGTGCGAAATTTACCCTTAACAAAGTTTGAAGGGGTCTTCTCCAGACTGCATGTTTGAGGTCTTTCCATAGATGTTAGAATGGATTCAAAACAGGGCTCCTAGAAGGCCACTTCAGATTAGTCCGATGTTTTGTTCTTAGCTATTCCTGGATGCTTTTAGCTTTGTGTTTTGGCTCCTTATCCTGTTGGAGGGTCCATAACCTGCGACTGAGACAGAGCTTTCTGACACTGGGCAGTACATTTCACTCCAGAATGTCTTCATGGTCTTGAGACTTCATTGTTCCCTGCACAGACTCAAGGCACCCTGTGCCAGATGCAGCAAAGCAGCTCAAAACATAACTGAGTCTCCTCCATGTTTTACAACAGGTCTGGTGTTCTTTTCTTTGAAAGCTTCATTTTTTTGTCTGTGGACATAGAGCTGATGTGACATGTCAAAAAGCTCCAGTTTTGTCTTATCTATCCAAAGGACATTCTCCCAGAAGCGTTGTGGCTTGTCAATATGCATTTTAGCAAATATCAGTCTTTTTATATTTTCCGTTCAACAATGGAGTCCTCCAGGGTCTTCTTCCATTGAGCCTACTGTCACTCAAAAAGCAACGTATGGACCCTGATGGACCTTGATCTTGGAATTCAGCTTGTGTCTCTTTGGAAGTTGTCCTTGGCTTTTTAACAAAAATTTTTACTATCCTTCTGCCTATTCTGGGGTTGATTTTCCTCTTGCTGCTTCATCTAAGGAGGTTGGCTGCAGTCCCATGGACCTTAAACTTCTTCATAATATTTGCAACTGTTGCCACAGGAACATCAAGCTCCTTGGAGATGGCCTTCTAGCTTTTGTCTTTAACATTCTGTTCTAGAATTTCTTTTTGATCTCCTCAGACAACTCTCTTCTTTGCTTTCTCTGATCCAGGATCAGTGTGGGACACGTGATGACACCAAACAGCACAGTGAGAAATCCATATAATCCAAATATTTAGGATCTTTTCTAGGGGTTCTGAGAAATATGTCTAGGCCATTTTCGAATATCTTTGTAGAATAAGTAGTACTTGACCTCTTTTCACACTTTCTTTGCTGTACTCAACAACATATCAAAGGCATGCCTGGATACAGGAAACAATTGCCTTTCATTTGATCATTTTCAGGAGGCATACAGCACTGTTTCAATGAGATATAAACCCATTCAAATTTTAATTGGTTATCTGAATTCTTCCAAAAATGTCTGTGAACTGCTTTTGAATGCTACTGTTAACAACTCTTATATGCTCGCAAACCAATGGATGCCAACTGCAACTCAAAAGTGGCAGAGAAACACTACTTTAGGTGTCTGTATCTGTATCACTAGCTCTGTGTCAATAAAGTCCAAGGAGATGGCTGCTTTTTCTCACTTTATTGCATCCTGTCATTTCCATTGATTTCTTTGGTGACAATAAAAAAGAAAAAAAAAATAAAATAAAATAAACAAAAGGTTGCTCCAGGAAGTGTTATGTCAAAAAAGCTAGATGATCAACTGAAAAATCTTGCAACAATGTGTTACATGCTCTGGAGTAAAGTAGAATCTGAGCAAAAATATTTGATAGATTTAGTTCAATTTTGAACATCCCACCTTTAGTAGATTTTCAGATATATTTGATATCCATATATGAAGCACACGTGTGGTGGCTGGTGAGGCTGTTACATTACATGGAGTTAACAATCATGATTCTAGACAATTGCATGACTTTGAGGTATGGAGAATTATTCTGCCAAAAATCTGCTGCCATGAAGAGATGCAACCTGGTCAGAGACAAAACTCAGATGTTGTGCGGAATTCAAACACAGCTCTACATTTATTAGAAGACCAAAAGTATGCCACCATTCGGCCATCCCCACCAGTCTGTATTGTTGACAGTAAGTTATATGGATTCATGGAGTTTCTCCATATCTGTTTCTTTCCATTGTAAGAGACGGCTGGCAGCCCAACCCAACCGGGATGCCCAAAAGATGTAAGGATGGGGCACTGCCTCCCCCAAAACACTAGACGGCAGCCTCCTTGGTTTACAGCAGTGCCCCGGATTCCCACAGTGCACCATGGGACTTGGAGTTCGATATTTCAGCCCTGTTGGGTACCATGAGTGCCGTCAGGGTAGTGCTGTGGAAGAGATATATGATGTGATGTATCCGCCTGACCCGGAAGTTCTTGCAGAACACGTGGACAGAAGAGCAGAAGCACTTCCGGGTTGGAAAATACAAAAGAATGGGATCGGCCTCACAAATCGAGCCAGAGTCGGGAGGTGGAGGACAAAGCTTGTGAGGAGGAGTGGAGGTGACAGAAGTAGAAGAAGAGAAAGAGAGATGAATAAAACAACTGTGTGCTGTATTAGTTGGTGATTTTGTATTGTGCTGTGAGGTGGGGGGCAAAAGAAAAACTCTTCCCCACCTGAATAAGACGTGCTGTATTGATCTGGTGTCTCAGCCTATCTGTGACCAGGTTTGGGGAGCGGTACGCCTCCTGGTGGTCCACACCATTAACATGTTGATAGGACTGGCAAGCTTTGTTGGTCTGAATGGCCTGTTCTAATATTCTCACATAAATCAGCAAGAACTGTTTTTCGTGTAATTAGATGATATTCTTCCAACCCTCCAGTGTCTGTTGTCCTTGGCCTACTGCACCAAGCTTCTTGTATTTTTGCTGGTCTCAGTGTAGAAACCCTCCTTGACAAGCTGTAACAAACAGTTTATTCTGAAATGCCTCCTTCGGTAGCACAGTTGTGTTTAACCACTAGCTGACCGGGTGTAGTTTGCATGTGTGTCTTCATAAATCATTTCATCATCAATGGCGACCCACTTTAATGAACCCAACACCATCACTGTGTCTGACACAATCTGATACTGTGACATTTTCAAAGCACAATCTGCTGGTACCTACTTTCTAGAGCAGGGGTGTCCAGTCCTGGTGGGCTGCAGTGGCTGCAGGTTTTCATTCTAACCATCTTCTTAATGAGTGAGCCATTTTTGCTGCTAATTAACTTGTTTTGCCTTCGTTTTAATTGATGTGACTTACGCTTCTTAATGAGCAGTCAAACAATAATGAGACACAAAACAATCCACCACACGGCCGGCTAACCTGAAAATAAAGAAAGGTGAAGGTCTCAGTCATGTTGGTCTCCTCAGGTCACCAAAACATCTTGATGGTGGTCTTAGAAAAAGCAGAAAATCGACAGTCTGCTGTCGCAGAATGAGAGCAGCAACAAGTCGTGATATTCAATAATGGCTTTAATTAACAGCAAGAATTGGCTTCTCATTAAGGAACTGGTTGGAGTGAAATTGGCTGGAGTTTGACATTCCAGTGTTGGCTCGTTTCACATCTCATTTCTGTTTGGCTGCCATTTAATGAAGAATTAAATCAATTCAGAGGACTGAATCCTTAAAAACAGGGCTAGTAAAATGAAGGGAAAAGGAGTTAATTAGCAGTGAAAACTGGTCACTGATTAGGAAAAGAGTCAGAATGAAAATTTGCAGCCACTGCGGCCCACCAGGACTGGAGTTGGACACCCCTGTTCTAGAGTACTGTTTACAGATTTAATTATTATTGAAAAAGGCCTCCATTAACATTTGATATGAATAACGTACCTACTGTTGACCATTTTGATCTATTCCTGCCTGCTCTTCTTGTTATTAGTTTATTATGGGTTAGGCATCTTTTTTTGAGAGTTCTTCACCAAATATACAATTCAGATATAGCATTTCCTTGTTTCCCAGTTGAAATAATGATAATTCATATTCTATGTAACGATAGATTCAAATCAAGAGTGGATCCAAATGAAAAAAATAAAAAAATGATTGTATATTATATTCATCCTCACTCGTTCTCCTATAGGATTTATAAAACTTGCTTCTCTGAAATTTGCTTTGATGAGAACAGACGCGTGCTAACTAATGAGAAAACATCCATCGAAAAAGAAGAAGGAGAAGACGACTGTCCCAGCTGAGCTCGCCTACCCTCCTTGGTAAATGAAAATGTTGCTTTTGCAAAGAAAGAGCAAATGAACATTCCCTCAAATAAAATGTTTACTTGTCTTTCAAGAGTAATGGAGGGAACAAAGCTATCTACAGTAATCTAAATAGCAGTAACTTGTGTATTTGCAACGGTTACAATGAAAACAATTATTTATGAATAATTTATTACATTCAGACCATCCTATAAAACAGGATTAAAATTATGCAGGCAATGACCTAGCTTGGGACACACAGCCTCAAATGATGGGCACGCTGTTGCTCTTATTTTGAAACGACTTTAGTAATATCAGTGCTTGTGCAGTCCTGAGAGGCTTCCTGAAGAATCTGAGTTAATTATTTTCATTCTAATTTAAAATATAAAACTTAATTTTGCTAGTTTTGAAAAGCGTGACAGATGCGCACTGTCAAAAACCTAATGATGCTTGTTTTTGGCTAAGCTGGGAATGTATGCAGAACAGATGCATCTGGACCGGTCATATACAATTACTGTAACTGACAATGGTTACAGAAAAAAGCTAATTACTAATAATTAAGAAGACGTATAGAAATATTTACAAGTTATACGATACGAAAGTTGTAATTTTTCCACAACAACTGTTGTTCAAACAGTGACATATAAAAATTTTACATGCCGTCAGGGAAACTGGTGTACCTTACCACATCGAACCATGCATGAAAAGTTCATAAAATTGACTAAATTTCCTAAATCTTTAGCTTGCTCCGCTACTCTGTGTTGTTTCTTTATACTTTTTCTTATTCTGATGTGTTCCTCTTTTACTATTAAAAATGACTTTGCAAGCAAAATGAGGAGCAAGAACACACTTTTGGGTTAACTCTTCTTAATTGTATGACGATTAAGAAAATGTATAAATGTATCGTGGTGCTACAACACCCTTTGGATTGGGGTTTTTTCCCTACAGACTTTTGTGACAAAGGAGTTCTGTAATGAATGTGTTCAGTAGCTTTCATTGTGGCCAGTCTGTATAGGTCATTTAGGCAATTGTCTTGCCAACAAACTAGAAGAGGAAAGCAAATCTACATTAGAACAGTCTGGATGAGAACAGGCCATTCAGCCCAACAAAGCTTGCACGGTCTATCCATTCTTACAAACGAATTTTGAAAGCCCTACTGTTTACCACACTGCTTGGTCACTTATTCCATGAGTTTAAGGTTCTCTGTCTGAAGATAAAGTTCTTAATATCTGTGCAAATTTATTCTTAAAAAGTGTCCCCGTGTTCTTGCTGTACTCATTTAAAAATGACAGTCTCAATCGACTGGACTAATTCCCTTCATAATACTGAATACTTCAATCGTGTCTCCACTAAATCTCCTGTTTCTTAAACTGAAAAGGCTCAGCTTGTTGAACCTTTCCTTAAAATGTATCCCATGTAGTCATGAAATCAGCCTAGTTGCTCTTCTCTGGACTGTTTCTAGTGCTGTTATGTCCTTTTTGTAGTCAGGAGACCTAAACTGAACACAGTACTCCAGGTCTGGTTTAACCAGTGTGTTATAAAGCTTTAGCAGAACCTCCTTGGACTTGTACTCCACACATCGTGGCGCTATATAACCTAACATTCTGTTAGCCTTCTTAATGGCTTCTGAACACGGTCTGGCAGTTGATAGCATCAAGTCCACTGCGACTCCTAAATCCTTCAATTTTCAGACCTCCCATTGTGCATTCAAACCTAATATATTTGTTTCCAACGTGTAATACTTGACATTTACTGACATTAAATTTCATCTGCCACACATATATATACTAGCTGTCCTCCACGGCTCCGCCCACGTAGTAGTGAAACCGGACAAACTTTAAAAATCAATGCAAAATGTAAAAATCCAAGGTAGGTATGCTTCAACGTCAAACGTTGGCACTGTATCTGATCGTGTTTAGCTCTGACGGGAGAGCACCCCCCACGTGGGGAGAAAAGCACATGGCCGTGATATCTCTGGCAATCAGCAGCTACTCTCTAAAACACACAGAGCTCTGATCTCTCTCTCAAAAACATCAAACGTTACTCCTTAACAATTTATAGATGATATTGTCTGTTAAATAAACAGGTATCACTAGCTAAGCTAAGGAGGCCAGGTACACTCCAACACATGGCGAGAGGTAGAGTGACTTGGCATGTGAGTGAGGAGGACCCTACTTTCCCCCCTCAGCCCACAGTCTCTCTCTTAGATTCACACAAATAAATCGGTACCGCAAGTGAACTATATGCTTAGCACAACGAGAGAAGTCGCAAAATCTATACATATAAAGGAGAGTTGGGATCCGAGAGACTGTGTTTGTGTGTTTGTGGAGGGATGGAGAGTTAAGGCGGGTGGGGGAGTCACGTGATCATCTCCCCTCCCATTTACGTCATTTCATTCACTTCATTTCGCTCTGAGCTGAGCTCCGCAGCTGACGCGGCCTTGCCGTTCTTTTTCCTTAGTGTTTAGTCCTCTCTCCTTCACTGATTTACTGTTTACTAGACACAGTACTTTCTGAATAGTATTTTTTCCTTTAGTGTTTCTACTTAGTGTTTCTAAGTGTTTAGTAGACGCGGTGTGCCGGTGTTCGCGGCGGTGTTGCTGTTTACTGTTACTTTCTACTTCGTTTTTGTAGTTTAGTGTTTAGTAGACTTTTACTTTATCTCATTTACTGTTGTTTTTTACTGTTGTTCCCAGCGCTGTTGTCCTTTTTTACTTTATCTCATTTAGTGTTTGGTAGACTTTTACTTTATCTCATTTACTGTTTTTCCCGGCGGTGTTGCCGTTTTTCCCGTTTCTATTTTTTATGTAGCATGTTCACGAATTAGTCATAGAGAAAATTTATATATTTTGGCTCCAGGAGGACAAACCAAAAATGTTGTATATAAAGAAGGTCTATAAGTCGCATGTAGATACATAATTATTCCAAATAAAGCGACTGCAGCGAAGCGCACGTGGTCTGCTAGTCTATATATATATGCAGCTATAGATCCACAAAGGGAGAAAAATGAATCACGTATTATAAAGTAGTTTTTATTCCTGAACTTTCAACCCCTGCCAGGGGCACTTTATCAGAGGATAATGCTTAGACTTACAAGAATCAAAGGCAATATATAGCAAAAAATTACATATGTGGGGGAGGCGGGGAGGTGGCTAAGTCAGTGTGATTGGGGGGGGGGGGGTTATTGGGTGTAAAGTTTTGTTTATTACTAAATCCAGCATATGCAATCTCAGCATATACAAACTCACAAACTTAAGAAGAACATGTTCGTAATAAACAAAAGTTTACACCCAATACCCCCCCTCCCTAATCACACTGACTTAGCCACCTCCACCCCCCGCCCCATATAATTTTTTGCTATATATTGCCTTTGATTCTTGTAAGTCTAAGCATTATCTTCTGATGAAGGCCCCTGGTAGGGGTCGAAAGTTCAGGAATAAAAACTACTTTATGATACGTGATTCATTTTTTCTCCCTTTGTGGATCTCCAGCTGCAAATATGCTAACCGTATCACAGACCTTCTCTTCCATATATATATATATATATATATATATATATATATGTAGATAGATAGATAGATAGATAGATATTTATTACACATACAAATTAACAAATTAATTGTTGTAGTCCACATGTAGGCAAGGTAAATGAACTCAATTAATGCTATATCTGCTATTTCTCAATTAAATACCCTTTTAAAATATATTCAAATAATAATTTAATTATCCTTCTAATTCTGTAAAGTGGTTGCATGTATTATCAACCTTAAACCGAGTGAAAGATAGAAGTATATATTCAGATACCAGAAATATAGCAGAAATTTTAAAAAATATGAAAAACTATAGCTAGTCTTATGACATATTATATACCACTGAACTGAAAATCAAAATCCCTAAACATACTGTACCTGTTGCAGGAGAATCCAATTACCCTTCCAAGGTTCAAATTATGATCCAGGGATCAAAATAAAATCTGCTTCCTTATTTTTCAGATATATTTTTTGCATATCCGTTCCCCTGAATTTGATAAACTGGGTGTTACATTCTTTATAAGGTTTACTTGCCCCCGCTGCTTTGATGATCCGTGTGCATTTATTTGAAAACCCAAATGTTTTGTATACCTAACCCTAAGAGTTTTAATGCATTGAATTTTGAAAGTGTACATTGGAGTTTTCAGAAATAGAAGAGCCATTTGGAAAAAAAGCACTGAGATGCGTTTACAGTAAAGCGTGATGAAGGAGAGGACATGACACGTGTGTACTGATCGTGGGCATAACCGGTTGACATCTGCATGATTCACATGCCTAATTAACTCAGACAGCTATTTAAAGACTCTGAAGCAAGTCAGATTATTATCATCGTACTGTGAGATGTAATGTAGTCTTCATGACAATGACCTAGGAAATCTTAAAGGTTTTAGATCTCTTACCAAGGCAGTTAGTGATTTTTGATTTTTATTCCAATAAAGTCAGTCAGCTTGTTATAATATAATTTGTGCATTTTCTAAACTCACTTATTACATGACTGTATATTAAGAGCACCTGGATCTCATCCCAGCAGCATTGTGCAAAAGGCAGGGGGGGGGAACACTGGATGGATGGATGACAGTCCATTTACAAGGTACACTCATCCACACATCACACAGCAGCCTAATTTAAGGTCATCAATTCACTTTTCCAGCACATCTTTCACGTGAACATGAAAAGAACCCGTGGGCTCAGCACTACACAGGGCATTGTAGCTGTGAGCCAGCAGCACTAATCCTTGTAAAAATACCTGATTGTTTAATGAAGGTTCTTGTTAGCCGTGGGCAGCATTGCATTGTCAGTGTGATACGTAAAAGGCTGATGTTATTCATTCAACAGATAAAAATGTGTAATGAGGACATCTGTATATGTATGTAGTAAAAAGCAGACAGAAAAAGGTTTGGGGATGGCCACCCCGTATACTGCAAAAATAAAGAAAAACCAGTTCAAAATGGAACTGGCTAACAGGTTAATAACTGAGCTTAAATATGGTGGACAAAAGGAAGAGGTGGAGTCAGGATGGCTGGAACAGGAACTGATGTGGTGGTATGATGGATTCTGGGTATAAGAAATGATGTCATCAGTGTTGGCCGGAGGTGACATCACCAGTGGGTGGACCGGTAGTGATGTCATCAAGGGGTCGAGTCTTTGGGTGAACAAGAGGAGAGAGGATTAAGTGAGAGCACCAATCCCCTGTCTGGCTGATAAATATCAGTATTTGAAGCTGTAAACTGTCCCACATATGCACGTGTGTGACAACGTACAAAACAGAATTCTATTATTAGGCTGAATACGTATGGGGAGTCCTACGAAAAAGACGAGCCGCTTATAAAAATATACTGTTGACTGTTTACATGTTGGATGGCCAAGAAGTAAACAGTATAATGGAGAGCTTTCAAGATTCTCTGAAGTAAATGTTTTGCCAAGGACAAGCTTAATGTGAGACAGTAACAAGATGCGCTCTCATAGAATTGATCGATTATAATCTACATTAACCTTAACTAAGAAGGGAGAAAACAGATGGGGCCTCATTTACCAAAAGGACATGAACAAGCTTGTAAATTCAGACTTATACAAGAGAGAAAATCAATTTTTAAATTCTGTTTTTGAAATGAGCCTACTGAATATAGGACCAAATTATGGCATAATATGGTTTAATTCGTTGAGGACATGCCTTTAGACTGCACAGGCTGTATGAGGGACACATTTTTAAAAACTGAGTAAGACCAGCTTACTGCTTCAAGAAAAAGCTTTAGCTTGTTTTTCTCTCTTGGTGATTAAAATGTTTAACAAATCAAAGAAATACAGGAATTGAACAAATGCAACTAACAGTAAATCAAATAGACAGGACAGGGACTCACATATTCAAAGCCATTGGCAGAAATTAAGGCAAAGTGCATTTAGCACTGAAGCTAGAAAGCTCTTCTTCACACAAAGAGTTGTAGGAATCTGAAAATAAACTAGCGATTCACGTAGCTGAAGCAGAAAACTTGACAACTTTAGAAAAACTTTCTCAATGAGCTCTTGGGAGAGCTTAGCTATTGGCTGATTAAACAAGCGTGAAACAAAGAAGCACCTGTGATGGATGGCTAGGGATCGATCCCTGGAGGAGCAGGGGAGCAGGAAAAGGCCAATTTATACCCCGGGACATCAGAAGGCAAGCCCCCCTGGGCTGCATCGGGGCCACGGGCTTGGGGCTTAGACGCTTAAACCTGTTGGGGTCCGTGACCACCACCAGGGGTCACCTGGACAGTTTTGGAAACAAGGTCTGCAGCATTTCCACCACACCCGGAAGTGCTTACCAGAAGAGGAGCTGGGTTCACATGCAGCACTTCCGCCACACAGAAGTTAATCGGGAAGCACCTGGAGCACATCTGGGTGCATTATAAGAGGGGCCGCCTCACGGCATTAGGGTGTAAGAGGACGGAGCTTACGAGGAGAGGAGTAGAGGCGGCAGAAGACTTGAGAGAAGAGGAAAGTAAAGGACCGAGCAGCTATTGTGGGTTTGTGCACTGTGTACAGTGTGTGTGTGAAGAAAATAATAATAAATTCTACTTTTTATAATACCAGGATTCATTGGATTTCACCACTGGTTGCTCAGATTTTTGTTATCTTTGTAGGCACCTGCTACTCCACTATTTCACGTATACAGAATTCTCTTTTGGAATAAATGTCTAACAACTAATCCAACCATCCATTTATTGAGCTTCTTTAATCCAATTTCAGAGTAGCAAGGAGCCAAAGCAAGGCTGAAATCCAATCTGGAACTCTGGATTTTGACAAACAGATTGGTCACCAGTCTTTGTGGAGCGCTCTCACACATAGTAGGCAAATCAAATTAAAATGCAAATCTAAGGGGAACCTCAACGAAGCAAAACCCATGCAAACGCAAGAAAGTATGCAAACTCCACACGGGAAGTGACTGGCTCCAGGATTTAAACTCAGTGTTAACGTCTGCCCCCTCATGCCACTCCAAATGTCTAACAACTATTAAGATTGTAAAATCAGTTTTGTTGCAGGTTTCCAATATTCGCTCATTAGTAGCCCTCCTCGGGAAACCAATTGCTAGTCCATCATCATGTGATTCATTGGCAGGTCTGCCTGAATTATAACCCCAGCGTCCAGGAATATGAAGTTAATCACTAAGATTTGGCCCACGGTGCTCCGGAGCCAGGAACTCTAATGAGGAACCTTCTTGGCTGACGTGAGGTTTGTCATATGGAGAGACAAATAAATTGGGCCACTCCAGCAGAAAAAAAAAGTGGAGGGAGTCCACTTCTGCCAATCACTTCTTCCAATTATCTTCTTCCCTGCATGCCTGTGGAAGATCAGCAGAGCTACCGTCAGCAGATGACACCCTATCACCCACGGAGCCTATCGTGCCAGCATGCTTTAGCTTTGTAGTCTTTATTTAGAGCCAGGATTTCATCCACTGGGCAAAACCTGAAGAATCCATCTGTCAAGTCAAGATTCTATCTTTCTTCCACATATTGTTACAACAAAAATTGTTCTCAGATAAAGGTGTTTTCTTGGAATCAGAGTATAAAAAGAAATCTTACAGATTATAGCTTTTGTATTCTTAAAGCATGATGCAATCTTGCTTAAAAATATATAATTTATTGTTAAGTGTAGTTCCATTCTGAGTCAGTTCTTTTCCTGAACATTTTATTACCGAGTTAGACAAAAGTGAATAAGCAAATTAAATGCCACTGCGAGTTCACAATCCTTCTTTATTCACTTTATTTACAGAAATGGAATTTAAGGAAAGCTTCAACCACATAACACAATTCGGTAAGAAAAGAGTGTCTTTCCTCAGGGCCCTCATCAAATTATTGTGATCACTTCCTTAAAGGAGATATGTGGCTGGTCTACTCTGATGGCATTCGACTGACTCAATACTCTGATTACAGCAGAAAAGAAGCGACATTTTGCTCTGAGTGGGCTGTTGCAACATCTTATACTGTATGTAGTGAAGAATTAAGTTGGCTCAGGATTAAATTACAACCACCACTCACATCCAAAGTCAGAGATGGATGAAGACGTCCAGATTCTATTTATTAATTTCTTCCAAAGTTATACAAATGTGAAGGTATGGTTTAAATAAAATAATAAACATGAATTTAACTATCACAGTTTCTTAACTCTTAAATGTGTCAGTGTTAACATTAGTTATTAACAGGGTACTTTATTTATCCACTAGATGGCGTACAACATTTGAGATAACATCAAGATCAGGAAATTGCTGGAACGTTAAACCATAACCTGCTACATCTTAACAACAACAACATTTATTTCTATAGCACATTTTCATACAAATAATGTAGCTCAAAGTGCTTTACATGACGAAGAAAGAGAAAAAAGATAAAATAAATAAGAATTCAAATAAGGGAACACTAATTAACATAGAATAAAAGTAAGGTCTGATGGCCAGGGAAGACAGGGGTTTCAGGCCACGAGACCACCCAGCCCCCTCTAGGCATTCTACCTAACATAAATGACCTCAATCAGTCCTCATTGTATTCAGGGTTGACATGGGAGAACTTGATGATGACGGTCATGTGGACTTCTGGCCTTTAATCCATCAATGTAGGGACTGCACGGTGCTTTGATTAGGTGGTGGTGGCGCAGATCGCCACCACAGAAAACCGGAAAAAGAACAGAAGAGAAAGTAGGGGTTAGTATGGAATTTGAATATAAATACCATGAATCCATCCATTCTCCAACCCGCTGAATCCAAACACAGGGTCACCTGGAGCCAATCCCAGCCAACACAGGGCGCAAGGCAGGAAATAAACCCCAGGCAGGGCACCAGCCCACTGCAGGGCGCGCACACACACAGACTAGGGACAATTTAGACCCTTAACCTGCATGTCTTTGGACTGTGGGAGGAAACCTACGCAGACATGGGGAGAACATGCAAACTCCACGCAGGGAGAACCCGGGTCTCCTAACTGCGAAGCAGCAGCGCTACCCACTGCACCACCGTGCCACCCAATACCATGAATAATCATGATAATTAATTGACTATACAGAGCATCAGGATTAAACTAAGATGAAGCTGTGAGAAAGCCATGTTAAAGTACTGTGTTTTCAGCAGTTTTTTAAAATGCTCCACCGTATTAGCCTGGTGAATTTCTATTGGCAAGCTATTTCAGATTTTAAATAAGTAAATTATTCTTAACATCCATCCATTATCCAACCCGCTATATCCTAACTACAGGGTCACAGGAGCCAATCCCAGCCAACAAACCCCAGGCAGGGCACCGGCCCACATGCATACACAAAGCACATACCAGGGACAATTTAGGATCGCAATTGCACCTAACCTGCATGTCTTTGGACTGTGGGAGGAAATCGGAGCACCCGGAGGAAACCCACGCAGACAACATGCAAACTTCATGCAGGGAGACCCGGGAAGCAAACCCGGGTCTCCTAACTGCGAGGCAGCAGCGCTTCCCACTGCGCCACCATGCCGCCCCTATTCTTATCATATATACAAATTTTACATGAGAAAACCATAATACTGTAATTCTATAACAAACAATATGTGTGAAACTCCAAATAGTGTCTGTTCAGCATCCTCAAAACATGTAGATTTTAGAAACTGTACTAAAATATATATATCCAAATTACAAACTTAAACACATAAACAATATAAGAACAAACAATTAAATTCCACTTACTTTATATATAATTATGTAAACTTTCACATTTAACAAATGAAGCTCCTACTCTACTGTTAAGACTCCACCAAACTAATCTATAATGTTCAAAGTGAAGCCCTGTGATTGGCCAAGTTCCAACTCAGCACAGGCCAATCACAATAACTAATAATTCAAGGTGGACGACAACTAATTAAAGGGAAACAACACATAAATTACTATATTGCCTTTTCAACACTGTATGTGTGGAAAAACTAATGGACCTAACAGAGGAAGATTTTTAGTGCACTGTGGCACGGACACGAAACCCACCAACCTGATCGGGAGGCCAGTTCCACCTGCTGTCTATGACAAATTGTGATAGCCCAGGACGTGTAGAGCCGCCCTCACTTGACACAGACATGCAGAGACACAAGGGCAGCACACAGCACCCTTTTATTCAAATCTGGGAAAGTGTTTTTTCCTCACACCTCAGAGCACAGCACAGTATAGCATTAAAGTACATTATTCAAAGTCCATTACTTCTCTTCGTCTCTGTCTCTCAGTCCTTCCGCCTCCACTCCCTCTCTGGCAAGCTTCGTCTTCCTCCTCCCGACTCTGGCTCTCAGAGTAGTGGTGCCTTGCCCCTTTTATAGGGCACCTGGAAGTGCCCCAGGTGCTTGATGGCCTTCTTCCGGCAGCACTTCTGGGTGTGGTGGAGGTGCTGCACCAAAGAGCTTAGCAATCGTCCAGGTGCCCCCAGGGTTGAGCTTCCATGCACCAAACCTGTGACCAGGTGGGCTGCCCTCTAGTGTTCCTATGGGAGGTAATGCCCTGAATATGCTCTCTCCCACAGTCCTTCCATTATAGGAGTGTCTGGCGGGGCAAGAGCTCCGGCTGTCCGCCACAAAATATAAAAAGATGCGGTCAGTTTAAAAGTGGAGGGATGGTGGTGGCGTGACCTGGACGTCCCATGAAGAAGAAAACAAGTAGAGAATTGAGCTACAAATCAGAGAGAAAGTTCTGTACAGTAGTTCAGTAGCTAGAGCATCCCTCATAACAAAAACAGTACAGGCAGGTGTGAGCAGACCCCAGTTCAGCTCCTTTTAATATTGCCTTATTATTCTGCAACCACTTCCTTGTTCCGCTGTCCCTTCTTTCCAAACCATTTACTGAGTTACATATGGCACGCAATGACCGTCGGTTTTCTCAAAGACCCCCTTTAATGATTGTTTCGTATATATATGGTGTCTAAATATCATTTAGCCATATTATATTTGCTCCTGCCATGAAAACGCGTCTCCAGTGTTTGCTCGCGTTAATCAGTGCAGCACAACGCACTGCAGTACTAACCTGTAGTTAGAATAGGAATGGGCTGTTCGCAATTACCAAACAAGAAAAGTGGATAAAACAATAAAGGCGGCACACGATACTGCCATAAAGAAATGTAGCGTTTTAGCAGGATGCCAAAGACGTGACAAGCTCAGGACAACCTGCCTCTGTTACCACTTCACTAACTTTTTAAAGCTACACAGATGTCTGGGCTGGCCAGCCTACCACGGTTTACCTGTCTGCTATTTTCTTCTGACTTGACTGTTCTATATGACACATTCGCACACTAAAGATTAATTCTGAAATTAGGAGCTGTAGGCATCAGAGGTAACATAAAAAAACTGGACCTCTAGTTGGTTAACTGGCAGGAGGCGAGTTAACCACATTACGGAGATTCGGCCCTGTGACTGCACCACTCTCTAGAGCGACACTGTTTTGTTATCCCTCGCGCTATCACACGCCTGTTTTTCTGTTTTCTTTGTTGGTGACCCCCAGTGTTGGCACCCTAGCATTTCTTTCAAGTGTTGTCCTTCCCTCAAATGATGACAATATATATTGTGTGACAGATAGGGGGCGCTGTCGTCCCCTTGAACTCTCAGATCAGTCGCCAGACACCAGGTAAAAGTCCAATAATTGACTTTATTTGTACAATATAGCGCACAAAGCACCCTCTTCTCCACAATACTCATAAATCATAAATTTACAATAACAATAATACAATCCTCCACTCCCAGACGCGTTGCCACCCTGCCACCCAGCTCAGCTCAACTCTGGGATCTCCCACAGTCCTTTATATAGTCTATGACCCAGAAGTGCTTCTGAATCCCTGTCCATTTGACTTCTATTACTTCTGGGTCAGATCAAAAGTCCTCTTCTTCATCCTGGAAGTACATCATTTCCTCTGTCGCTGTGACTAAGACGTACTTTCGGGTTATAGGGCACGTAAGAGTCTCTGGGCCTCCCTGCAGCGTCCTCTGTTGGCACCCAAGGTATCCAGCAGGGCCGTGAAGGAAAACTCCAATGTCCATGATTCCCTGCTGGCATTCGGGGCACCTCCATGTTGCAGGGAGGGCTCCATCTGGCGTCCTGGGCGTATTGGTCGGGATGACTGGTCGGCCATAGTCCACAATTGTTAGCGGTGGACTGGATGGCTAGCATCTCGACTCAGGTTGCGGCTGGCTGGGATGCCATAATAGACAGAGCACAAGTAGAGAGGTGCAAACCCGCCAGGAAGGTCTTCGGTCATGATAATCAAGTAATAGATGTATAATTTGTCCCCCAGCACTAGAGGTGGCAGTGCTCCCCTGACGAAGCCCGTAAATTGCTTATGTATTATATTCTAAAATATAAAATATTCTTTAGATAATGAACATGCAGTATTTTCTCATACAAAGCATGAATAGGTTTGTTTTATGTAAGTATGTGGTTCTGTGCAAATGTTTCACTTCCAAAATAATTTTCTTAGTTGGCCCAAGATTTTTGAACAGCATTGTGCATATAGTAATTAATCAGATTATCTTGTCATATTTTTAAAAAATTATGAAAGCAATTTTAAGAAAATAAATTTGACAAATGAGAACACTCGTTCAGTCCATCAGGCTCATCTAATAGCTAAGCTGTTCCAATATTTCATCCAAATACCTTTTGTAAAAGTTGGCAAGATTTCTTCTTTAACTACATGACTCAGTAGTTTGTTTCAGGTTCTCCCAGCTCTTTGTGTGACAAAGTGCTTTCTGGTTTCACTCTTAAATGCAGGTCTCCTTAATTTTAATTGGTGTCCTTGAGTGTATAATTCACTATTTAATCTAAAAGGATTCTGCCGGATCAACTTAATTGATGCTTTGGACAATTCTGGAGACCTAAAATAGGCTCCCAGCATACATTTTTAACCCATTAATGCACATTTCATACTTTAATGCCTACTAGTGCAGACTGTGATGCGCAGCAATGGCCATTATCTGGCCGGGACACCAACGGATTGGAAGGACTGGGGAAGAGAGCATCTCCGAGGCAGTACCTCCCCTGGGATGGTAGAGGGCAGCCATCCTGGGCGACTGTGGCACCACGGGTTCCTGGTGGGCACGCAGGGAGTTGGAGTTTGGTACAGCCCTGATGGGTTCTGTGGGGAGCATCAGGCTGAGTTGCACAACCCTATAGTGGGTTTAGACCACACCTGGGGGTGATTCAAGGTAACCCTGGTGAGCCACCCGGAGCACACCCAGGAGAGGAATAAAAGAAGCCGCCTCACTCCATTCAAGGAGTCAGAGTCGGGAGGAAGTGGAGGAGGAACAAGGAAGAGAGAAGGAAGGAAGGAAAGAAAGGCTGCTGTATTGAGCTTGGGAACTGTGATACTGTGGGGAACAAGACAAAAGCGTGACTAAATATGTCTTCTGCACCAAACTTGGCCTCTATTGTGTCCGGGGTGTGGGGAGCGGTACGCCCCCTGGTGTCCACAAGGCACAAAATTTTCTTCAAAAGAGTTAATAAATGTTTTAAACATGAAAAATATATACAGTTATAAACAATCATTACAGACAGATAGAAATGCACATTATAATAAATCAGAAGATAGATAGATAGATAGATAGATAGATAGATAGATAGATAGATAGA
>JANRMT010062856.1:8535563-8552209 GCA_026402145.1 Polypterus bichir lapradei
TATATATATATATATATATATATATATACAGTATATATATATATATATACAGTATATATATATATATATACTATGCTTTCTACCAAATGTGTTGTTCCTCCTACAGCTCATTGAAAAACTGTTGTTAGCCTCCTGTAAAGTGATGAAATGAAAAGAAGTTGTTCCCTTTATACCTGCATGTCTTTCATATGTCATCGAGTAAAGCAAAGCCAAGTGTGAAAAGAGATCAAGTGCTGCTTATTCTACAAAGATATTCTAAAATGGCCCTGGACACATTTGATAGTATGGCTTGAAAAGATCATCAATAATTGGATTCAAGGGATTTTTCAAACTTGCTGTTTCCCTTGAATTCATATCGCATGTGTCTCCAATCATGCAATCAGTCACTGAGCCAAATTAAAACTGGAGCTGTCTGACAAGTCACATTAGCTCTATGTTCACAGACAAAAAAAATGAAGCTTTCAAAGAAAAGACCACCATACCTACTGTGAAACATGGAGGGGGCTCGCTCACTTATGATTTGGGGCTGCTTTGCTGTGTCTGGCACTGAGTGCTTTGAGTCTGTGCAGGGAACAATGAAAATGCACGTCTTTTGAGACATTCTGGATCTAAATGTCCTGCCCAGTGTCAGAAAGCTCAGTCTAAGTTGCAGGTCATGGACCCTCCAACAGGATAAGGAGCCAAAACACACAGCTAAAAGCACCCAAGAAAGGCTAAGAGCAAAACATTGGACTACTCTGAAGTGGGCCTTCCAGGAACCCTGACCTGAATCCGATTGAACGTCTATGGAAAGAACTGGAGTCTGCAAAAGACCCCTTCAAACCTGACCCAGCTGGAAGGACGAGAGGGCCAACCTACCTGTGGACAGGACCAGACATCTCATGGAGAGCTCCAGGAATTGCTTGTTTGCAGTGATTGCAAACTCTTAAGATATTTGGTGAAGGGTTCCATCATTTTTGTCTGCGCCATTGTCATTTGTGTTATTATTTGAAATGTTCTGTTGAATCAAAACTCTATTTTTATTAAATACGCTACAAACAATGATGGGTGACAATTACTTTTGACAGTTTCAAGTTATTTCAGAGGCAATTGACAGGTTCTTCTTTATTCATGTAAGGGTACTGACAAATTTTTACAAGTCTGTCGGAAATAAATTGATTGACGTGTTTCTGCAAGCCTTTAGCAGAACTGTGATTTTTTGAACATATTTACCACATGTAGGAATTATAAGCATAAAAATAAATCATTGTACTAAATGATCAGTACAATTTAACATAAGACAATACATTATAGAAATACAGTACGATATTACAATACAATAATTAGATGTAATTCAGTGCCACTGTGACTTTATCTTCGGCTGCAACTTTCCAAATATTCTTCCCTTTGGTGGGAGGATAAAACAAAAGAAATAAGGTTAGACATTTTAACTTCTATTTAAGAATCATAATCTACATTATCACAGATGGTATGGCTCCATTTGTATTCCCATAACACTTTTAAAGAAAATAGCGAGCAAAGTGTTAAGCAGATGGCACTTATTTGATAGAAATTCTAAGCAGATTGTTTGCAGATGTTTCTGTTCATATAAAAATGGGGAAAAAATAAAGTCAGCATTAACAACTAGATATGAAATATAGCTGTATTGTATGCCAACAAATATGAACAGAGAGGCAGAAATAAAAAAAGTCATTTTAGATTAAAAAAAAAAGTAAGAAGGGTCAAATTTATCAAATTTGTAATTTCCGACTTTTGTTAAAAAGTAATCATTTTGCAAAGAAATGGCACTTTAATAGAGTATTAAGCTGATATGTTGCCAAGTGTAACACAGAATCTCTTGTTTTACCTTAATTATTAATTACGAGCGATCCCCACAGGGCAATGGTGTTTGTCAAGGACTCACGTACGCTATGCACATTTTAAACAGCCATACAATCCACGCTTTCTCCTATTGTAAAGGGTAGTTTTTTTGAAGGATTCATAATATTATTCACCGTTTGCTTTCATGGTGTTCTGTATGAAAGAGTTTTATTCAGAGATTTCCTTTCATACAATGACTGCATTTCTCTGCATGTTCTCTCCGTACAAAAGCCCTATCAGAATTAAATATAGTTCATCTGTACAGATTTAAGCAACACATACATTTTCAGAGTGACTGTGGAAATATTTATATTTTCTAAAAATAGAGAGGAAGAAAACACAGTCAGATGACATCAAGCGTGTATAAGCGGGGCCCAAGGTAAGAGTGAATTCAAAAGACAACAGAAAAGGTGCAGTCATTCTTGTCAGTTTGCTATTCATCCCCTGTTTGTAAAATGCTACTCCGCAGAATTGTAAGAGACTTGTTGCTTTATTTTGTTTTACATAATGTGGTGTTACATATGGCGCTGGCAATGAATTGGTAGTAAATGGATTCAATAAAAAATACAACATGATTCGAAGGCCCTGTAGATTAAATGAGAACATTAGAACAGGCCATTCAGCCCAACAAAGCTCACCAGTCCAATCCACTTAATTCTTCTAAAATAACATCAAGTCAAGTTTTGAAAGCCCCAAATGCTACTGTCTCCCACACTACTTGGTCACTTATATGTCTCATAGGTCTGTGGTTCTCTATGTAAAGAAAAACTTCCTAACATTTGTGTGAAATTTCCCCTTAACAAGTTTCCAACTGTGTCCACATGCTCTTGTTGAATTCATTTTAAAGTCACAGTCTCGATCCACTGGACTAATTCCCTTCATAATTTTAAACACTTCAATCATGTCACCTCTTAATCTTCTTTTGTTTAAACTGTAAAGGCTCAGCTCTTTTAATCTTTCCTCATAATTCATCCCCTGTAGCCCTGGAATCAGCCTAGTCGCTCTTCTCTGGACCATTTCTTGTGCTGCTATGTCCTTTTTGTAGCCTGCAGACCAAAACTGCACACAGGACTCCAGTTGAGGCCTCACCAGTGCGTTATAAAGATTGAGCAGAACCTCCTGTGACTTGTACTCCACACATCAGGGCGCTATATAACCTGACATTACTGTTGGCCTTCTTAATGGCTTCTGAACACTGTCAGAAAGGTACTGCAAAACACCAATAAATGTCTGGAACTCACTGCATGATTTTTTGTTTTTTATAATAATCATAACATTGCCAGCCCACCAGCAGGTTAAAAACTTTGCATGAACATTGCTAGCAAAATGTCCTCATTTTCCATGGCAGTAGAATTTTGCACTGTATATGTTGCAAGATGAAACTGCCAATACGTAATTGCTTTATAGGATCTGCATTATCAGTTTCTCCTGCTCAAACTGTCATATTCCGCAGATCTGCATATTCCGTCACATTCTGTTTTATACTTATACATATGATAGATAGATAGATAGATAGATAGATAGATAGATAGATAGATAGATAGATAGATAGATAGATAGATATCAAGTCACACATGAGGAAGAGGGGGCACTGTTGCTAACATCACTTGCTTCATCACTTGGAAGAAGGCGTCTCACTTGAGTTTGAGCCAAACCAGAAAATTGTGCTCCTCAAAGCCAGACCCATTCAACCGAGTAGCATTTGCAAAGCGAGACATTGCTATATCCTGTATTTCTGTCTTTGAGGGCATCATGCATTTGTTTTGTTTTCAGTTTATTTCTTGAATTAAACTGGACAATGCAGCTCTTTTAGAGCCGATAATTACTCACATTAAGTAAGTCAGTCAGTCATTATCCAACCCGCTATATCCTAACACAGGGTCACGAGGGTCTGCTTGAGCCAATCCCAGCCAACACAGGGTAGGAACAAATTCCAGGCAGGGCGCCAACCCACCGCAGGACACACACACCAGGGACAATTTAGGACCGCCAATGCGTCTTTGGACTATGGGAGGAAACCCACGCAAATACGGGGAGAACATGCAAACTCCACGCAGTAACGACCTGGGAAGCGAACCCAGGTCTCCTCACTGCGAGGCAGCAGCGCTACCACTGCGCCACCGTGCCGCCCAAGATTAGAAATGCTGCCTGTCAATGGGTAGTTAGAAAAATCGATGTGGGATATGATAAAAGCATGGACAGGTTTCTCAGCATTAGTCAAGAACGGCATCTGGCCCTGAAATTCATGCTGTTGGTGAAGTCTAGGCAAAATGAATATAGTGACCCCATATAAAAATGGAAATGGCTATGGAAGAATAATGAAACAAATATTTTGTCCATTTGTGTCTGTGTTGTCATGTTATTAGATGGTCTATGACATGCATCTAACATGAAAGATACCAATATAACCTCTTAAGTTCTTTTCTTAATGGGGGGCAGGAAGAAGTTTCAAAACCACCACCGTGCTGCCGTTACTCCAGTTCAACCACTATATATATATATATATACAGTACATATACAGTATATACACAGACAGGAAGACACCGATAGTTGAAACACACACGTATTTATTTACACTATTTACAATCCCAATAAAGTCCTGCACAGCACACAGTGCCCCAGCACCAAGCACCCTTAAGTCCAGGCCTAGCAACAGTTCTTCCTTTCACCGCCTTTGCTCCTCTCTCCCAAGCTTTGTCCTCTTCCTCCCGACTCCAGCTAATGACTGGAGGAAGGTGGTCTCTTTTATACCCACCTGAATGTGCTCCAGGTGCCCTCTGATGATCTTCCACCCAGAAGCACTCAGGCGTCCCAGGTAATGCTTTTTGCAACACTTCCGGGTGTGGCGGAAGTGCTGACGTCCAAGACTCCTCAGTCCTCCGGGCGCCCCCTGGTGGTAGCCATGGGCCCTTACAGGGTTGAGATTCTATGCTCAGTTCCAGTGGCCCCCATACAAACCAGGGCAGCTGCCCTCCTGTGGTCCGGGGTTGGCATAGTCCCTCTCCCAGTCCTTCCAGGCATCCCGGGTGGGCACAGCCCCCAGATGACCACCACAAAAAAAAAAAACTATATATATATATAGTGGTCTATGGCCGGCTTGTCATCCCTGCCAGTACCCCAAGGCCGCCAGATGGAGACCTCCCTGCAGCAGGGAATCATGGACAATGGAGTTTTCATCCACAGCCCTGCTGGATACCACAGGGACCACTAGAGGGAGCTGCAGGGAGAGGCAAAGAGTCATATGTGCCCTAAAACCCGGAAGTGCGTCATAGGCAAAGCGACATCAGAAGTGACGTACTTCCGGGATGAAGAAAAGGACTTTTTATCTGACACGGAAGTGATAAAGATCACATGAACTGGGGATTGGAACACTTCCGGGTCAGGGACTATAAAAGGACTGTGACAGCTCCCAGACAGCGAGCTGAGCTGGGTGGTAGGAGGGCAACGCGTCTGGGAGTGGAGGATTGTTTATTGTGATTAGTACTGTGTATTGGATGAGTATAGTGGAGGAGAGGGTGCTTTGTGCACTGTTGATTAATAAAAAGTCAAATAGTTTATCTGGTGTCTGGCGTATTGGACAAGGGTTCAAGGGAGTGATAGTGCCCCCGGTCTGTCACTATATATATATATACTGTGTATTTTTATATATGTCTATATAAATATGTGTGTGTGTTTGTGGTTTTATATTCATTTATATATTCCAAATTGAAACAATATGTTCTCAGAAAGCTTATACTGTATAGGAATGGATTAATAAAGGTTGACTTTAGGTAATATGAGATTTCTGTGATACAATATTTGAAAACCAACTAATGCTGATGGAACAGTGTGGTGATACAAACCATTTTTTTTTGCTCTGTCCAAATTAGGCTTTGCTTTGTGCTCTTAAGGGGGAATATGAAAAACATTAAAGATAACATGATGAGAAAGCAACTTTGAATGAACCCTGATGCATCTGCTGAACTGACAGTCTTCCAGAGGTTTTTGCAAAAACAAGTCCATAACAACATGCATCAATGACTGACATAAGCAATTATCAGGAAAGCCATAGTTCAAAGCACAAACCTGCCTATCATTTGTCTTTGTCTATCTCTTTATTTATGTTATACATTACAGAATCGAGATATGCGGTGTATTAAATACTTGGTTATTATTATACAGTCCCTTGCAAATTTTGATTGATGTGGGTATGATTGATTCATTTTAAGATTTGCCTTTAACATTTTCTATATCATGTTCTTGTGGAGGTGGTGCAGTGGTAGTGCTGCTGCCTTGCAGTAAGGAGACCTGGGTTCGCTTCCCGGGTCCTCCCTGCGTGGAGTTTGCACGTTCTGTCTCTGTGGGTTTCCTCCCAAAGGCAGGCAGGCTGGGTTCATTGGCGATCCTAAAGTGTGTGTGCCCTGCCCAGGGTTTGTTTCCTGCCTTGCTCGCTGGGATTGGCTCCAGCAGACCCCTGTGACCCTGTAGTTAGGATATAGCGAGTTGGATACTGGATGGATGTTCTGGTGGGTTTTTTCTTTTCTTCAAGGCCCTATGATATGCTATCAGCTTTATTTGTAAAATTAAATGAAGTGTTTGTGTGTCCTGAGATGTACTGGCATACTACATATTGACAGACTCAACTTCTCGCTATTCTTTTTGGTTATTCCAATTCCCTCAATAACATGAAATGGCAGTGATGATCAATACTGTGCATACCATACAGTCAGTACTACACATAACACTTCTACACAGTTTATTAACTGGTCTGTTTTTGGAGATGTTATCTATGGTCATGTCCTGTAGTAATAATGCAGTAGCACCTTTTTTATCACTGAGAGGACATATGGGAAGTGAGCTTAGAAAGTGGACGAATGTCAGTTGTTAGCACAATGGTTATCAGTCCTAAGTGGTATCACAAGTCAATTCAAGGCCTTTGTCCACTTTTTTTCTTGGATGTGGTGCTTTCAACTATCCTCTTTTTTAATCTCAAAAATGGAGTTTTATTAGTGAAAGGAAAAAAAATTGAATAAATGCGATCCATCGTTGGCTCACTAACAGGAAGCAGGTTTACCCATCAATGTGTCACTTCCGAACTTTGTGAAACGGGTGAATTGCTTTCTCTTGGCACAAAGTCTTGTCTCGCAAGACATTAAAGTATCTCTCTGAAAAAGTCACGTCTCGTCCCAGGCTAAAAAGTCTCGTCTCGTCCCAGGATTTTTTTATTATAATAGGGGGATACATTTAACATTCCTAATATGTCCTGAAGCAGAAGCAAAGCAAATGTAGCAATCACACCATACAACCTGGATTTTTAGCAGCTGTCCCAGACGTTACTGACCAAATCATCCACTGTGTAATGGTGTAGCTCAGATATCTCAACACCATCGGTCTTCTGGTCTTCATTTCTTTCTCTTCCTCTTGCTACTTAAAGCTGATGATTTTTAAAAGGTTGTTAGGGTACAAGGTGAACACTTCTAAACCCTCTCAATCCTGCACAAGTTCAAGAGGTAAAGTTATCCAGAGTGGCTTCGATTTTTTTGATAAGCCTGGAGAGACAACAGAGGTGAGGAAAACAAAACTCCAGATGGCTGCATCTCTGGAGAAAATACAATTTCCAGGGGGTGAGGGGGTCCATTGTGAATTGTCAAAGGCAAAGTCCTGGAGACATGTTTTGGACAGTTTTGTGATGCGTGTTTAAAAAGACATATTAGTGTCAAAGTATCGTACTTATTCAGTAGAGATAATTGTTAGTCCAACTGAGTTGAAAAGTTTGTAGTCCGCATCATTCCCCCCAATATGTTTTCTGTATTCAGAGACAAGTGCTGCAGTTCTCATCCATTCAGTCCTTCACCTCACTGATGCAATTGATTTGCGACACCAGTACTAGGGTGTTGTACCGTGAGTTGCCTTGAAAGCTTGCATATTGTAATCTTTTTAGTTAGCCAATAAAAGGTGTCATTTTGCTTGGCTCTTCTCTACATTTGCGACACCATAAACCTTTGACAGCTGTCAGATTTGAGGTAAAATGCCCAGGCCTGAATGACTTGTCAAACTGATAAGGAGCGAAGTGTATTCTGGGAAAACTGACAGGCACTGTTGAACTTGAGAATGTTTTGTACAGATAGCCTATATGTAGCTTAGAGCAGCTTTTGATACGCATGGGAATTGACCTTGAGCTTGTGTGATAACTTTTCTGAGTTTTAAGAAATTGTAAAAGTGCTAGCGAGTGGTAAGCCTGCTGTGTGTGCTTCATCTGGGTGAGATGGTAGGGAGAGAGTGGCTGACTTGTATTAGATCTTTTTCCAAATGGAGTTCAGGTTTTAGTTGGAGTTTGGTTGGTACTGTGTTTCATTTCTGACCCTCTGAGGGCAGCCACAGACATTTAAATGGAGCTACTTAACTTCTGGACACGTTATAAGGGGCACTGTCTCTGGCATGAAGCATTTCTTTTCACTTTTTAATTTGATATATAATCTGTAATCTAAGAAAATGGACCATCTGGAATTGAGCGATGGCTGTGTGAGCCCACTCAGGTTGTATAATTCTTTGCATGTTTATATTTGCTGCTATTGGTTCTTATGCAAATACATATTTTTGAAGTAAAAGTATAAACTGAATGTCTTTGCCCAATTATTGATGAGAGGCATTGCCAGTTGCTGGACTGTTCATTACCTGCTTGGCTGGGGTCCCTTTAGGGCACTAGAGACATTTTGTAAAATCCTCGATTGGTGGTAAGTTGGGTTGAAGTTAAGACGGTCCCAATCAATGAGCAGCTTGCCATCAGAGGCCACTAGGTCTGAATATGCGAGGTACAATAACAGCAGTGAGACAGGTAAGATAACGGTTACAAAGGCGGTTTTGAAACTTCTTCCTGCCCCCCATTAAGAAAAGAACTTAAGAGGTTATATTGGTATCTTTCATGTTAGATGTTAGGTCTAATAACATGATAACACAGATAATAATATTTGCCATTCCCATTTCTACATGAGGTCACTATATTCTTTTCACCTAGACTTCACCAATAGAGGTTTCGGCATGACTTTTAGGGCCAGATGCCGTTCTTGACTTATGCTGAGAAACCTGTCCATACTTCGATGATTCTAACTACCTATTGATATGCGCCATTTCTAATCCTACATCACAGCTCCAGTTGATTGAAAACTGCAACTGCAAGAGTCCTTACATGAACCAACAACAGCGAACACATCACACCCATCCTGCTTCACCTTCACTGGCTCCCTGTGTCTTACAGGATCGAGTATACAATTCTATTAATAACCTTTAACGCTTTAAATGGCCTCACACTGGACATACATCAGTGAACTACACTCCTGCTTGCACACTAAGGTCCTCTGATTCTGGCAATGCTGCTGTGCCCCACACTAACCTGCACTCTATGGGTGACAAGGCAGTATAGCGCCCAGACTTTGGAATGGCCCCATGAAATTAATGAGATCAGCCGACTCCATTCAGTCTTTTAAAAAACAACTTAAAACTCATCTCTTCAGGAAGGCTTTTAATTAACCTGACATTATGCACCTTCTTTCAGTTTACCTCTTTGTTCGGATGCTCAGGATAATTTGTGTGTGTCTTATATCACAAATTACTGTATGTTAATTGTTCAGACTTTTCTTTTTGTATTGAATTTATGATTTTACTCTGGTTTATTTTCTTTAATTCTATTTAATGTCTGGTATATCCTGTATTTACCTGTTGTAGCGTTCTATGCAGAACATATTTGTATCCAATCTATACTAATAAAAGGCAAAGCCCTCACTGACTCACTCACTCACTCACTCACTGACTGACTGACTGACTGACTGACTCATCACTAATTCTCCAACTTCCCGTGTAGGTAGAAGGCTGAAATTTGGCAGGCTTATTCCTTACAGCTTCCTTACAAAATTTGGGCAGGTTTCATTTCGAAATTCTACGCGTAATGGTCATAACTGGAATGTATTTTTCTCCATTTACTGTAATGGAGTTGAGCTTGACCGCCATGGGGGCGGAGTTTCGTGTGACATCATCACGCCGCCCACGTAATCATGTGAACTGACTGTCAACGCACTATGTAGAAAACCAGGAAGAGCTCCAAAATACGCTGAACAAAACATGCATTATATAATTGAGAAGGCAGTGAAACAATAAGAAGCGAGCGAGTGACATATACTACCATATTCATCATTGCAGCTACTTCGGAAACAAAGAAAGGTATAAACCTAAACTTTAAATTAAGTTAATAGACAGGCTGCCGCTGGCGTTTTTAATGCCCACGGGTAATGTGGGATACAAGTTTAATGAGAAAACGCAGGATATAAACGAGAGTTTTGATCACTTTGTAACTAAGTTAAAATTGCAGGTGAAGGGGTGTGCTTATGCAAATTCCGAGAGACTGTGTTTGTGGGGGATTGACAGTTAAGGCGGGTGGAGGAGTCACGTCATCATATCCCCTCCCATTTACCTCATTTCGCTCTGAGCTGAGCTCCGCGGCTAACGCCGTCTTCCGAAGCAACTTCGTCACACTGCCACCTAAAGTCAAAACTTAAATATATAAAGTCAGCGTCGGAATATATAAACTCAGCGCTGGAATATATAAAGTCAACGTCGGAATATATTGTCACGCTTGGGTCACAGATTTGCACAGAGACACAGGAGGTCGTAGAAACAAGAAGGATTTTTATTCAAACACTGCAAACACATGAGCTTAAACGTGTTCCATGACAAGTCCGAGATGACAGTTCCGCTAGGAGCAGTGAGAGAGAGCGATAAAAGCAAGCAAACAATCAATTTTCAACTGACAGGCGCTGCACAAGGCTTTTAAGTTAGCGGGGCAGCGAAACAATAAGAAGCGAGCGAGTGACATACTACCATATTCATCAGTACAGCTACTTCGGAAACAAAGTAAGGTATAAACCTAAACTTTAAATTAACTTAATAGACAGGCTGCCACTGGTGCTTTTCATGCCCACAGGTAATGCGGGATACAAGTTTAATGAGAGGACGCAGGATATAAACGAGAGTTTTGATCACTTTGTAACTAAGTTAAAATTGCAGGTGAAGGGGTGTGCTTATGCAAATTCTGAGAGACTGTGTTTGTGGGGGATTGACAGTTAAGGCGGGTGGGGGAGTCACGTCATCCTCTCCCCTCCCATTTAGCTCATTTCGCTCTGAGCTGAGCTCCGTGGCTAACGCCGTCTTCCGAAGCAACTTCGTCACACTGCCACCAAATACAGAGAAATCCACAAGTTAAAACACACGCTGTCTCTAGACTTTCTCCACACTGAATCCTCCAGGCACTACTTACAAAAGGTTACATTGACAATCGTGTTACGTTATTTTTAAAATGTTTAATTTTCTTAGCACAAGCACAGCTGAGAAGCTTCGATGCATGTGCTCCATAACGCGTTAAAAAATAATGCATTTAATCACACTTTGCATTACAATCAAAGGGGAACTTTTGTCAATGCATGATTTCCTGGTACACCGATTACATTGATCAGCGCATCCCAATTCATTTTAGCCTCGCACCACCTTGGTTTGAGAAGAAGTATGAAAAAATATGAGGTTAACACACAAAAACAGATCACCAATTCAAGCTTTATGAATAATCGATTCGCCATCAATAATTGTTTTGGTAAAGCCATACTCAGTGTAATCCTCCTTCCATTTTATAATTTTTTCGCCACTAGCCATGATTAAATGAACGGTAAAAAAGTAAGAGCGAAGCGAGGGTGACTTATTTAGGCAGGCATGTATATGACAGCAACACTCATGACAATCATGTTACGTTATTATTAAAATGTTTCCTTTTCTTTTTCATTACTTCTTTAACCCACTACTTCTCCGCTGCGAGGCGCGGGTATTTTGTATATGAATGACCTCCAAAGAGCGCGGAGACTTTTGATCATGTGAATGTGTCTGCAAAAACTGGCGTCTCCTGCCCAGCAAAAGTCGAGCAGCCAGCGCGCGCGCATAGCTGTGCCGGCCTTTGAGACGCTGACTGCGCTTCTGCGGCAAAATAATATTAAGGCACTTCGCACTTTATTTTGCACGTATACGATTATGAGGTCGTCAGCTCGGATTATGAAGACACACACAGGAGTGAAGGACTGACAGTGCCATCACAGCCGATTAATAGCTGGGACGTCTCACCAGTCTGCACAAGACCCACCGCGACTGTCCCCAAAAGGCGCTCATATCGTCAGCGAACACATCTCTCTATACTATATAAAGGAAAAAGGCAACTTTCCTTTCTTTACACCTTTTTTCCTTTTATCCCAAACCAAAGCCTTTCTCTCTTAACACTGCAGAGGACACAAAACTAATTTTCTTTAATTGCTGGTAAGGCACATTACCAGAGGCAGAAATTTGGACTTTCACATAGAAAATGTAATTTCTATACCACAGCCGTCGTGTAGCGCCTTTCAAAAGGGATCTACTACCGAGAGATGATCCATATACATTTTAGTACTACTTACCTGTTCTGTTATACCGTCTTTAAAATGTAGTTTACCCGCAACCACTCCAGTAGTGCTCAATGTACCTTTACTTCTTAAAACGTTAATGTTTTACTGTTTAATAACTTATACACTACATTTTATTATTTTTCCCTTGCACTCAGTGATCAAAGCTATACACACACATATAGACACATACATATATATATACACATATATTTATATATACCTGTGTGTATGTTTGTATGTATGTGTATACACACACACACACACACACACACACATACATACACACACAAAAATTATATATATGTGTGTGTCTGTGTATGTATGTATGTATATGTGTGTGTATATATGATGTAGATAGGTATACATATATATATATATATATGTAGATATGTATATAGATATGTATTTTGATATATATATATATATATATATACACAACAATTACATTAACAATCATGTTATGTTATTTTTAAAATTTTTCCTTTTCTTTTTCATACCTTCTTTAACACACTACTTCTCCACTGCGAAGCGCGGGTATTCTGCTAGTATGTTTATATATGTGTGTGTGTGTGAGTGTATATATATATATATATATGCCAGCAACACTCATATCAATGACAAAACAATTACATTAACAATCATGTTACGTTATTTTTAAAATATTTCCTTTTCATAACTTCTTTAACCCACTACTTCTCCGCTGCGAAGCGTGGGTATTCTGCTAGTGTTACATACAAGGGGGGACCCAAAACTAATGAGAATTTTTTTCTGGACGCTAGAGGGGTGTTACTTCCAACGTTTGCCAGTTAGGTGCGTTTACTAGACTGCCCTCTGCATCATTTGGCCAAGCGGCGTCTGTAAGGTCAGTGTAATTTGTTTCTTGAGCCTCTGTTACCATCTTCGTCGATTTTGTGATGGCAGACTTGAAAGAATAACGTGTTTGCATCAAGTTCTGTTTCCTTTTGGGGAAAACAGCAGCAGAAGCTGTCACAATGCTTCGAGAGGCTTTCGAAGAAGAAGCTTTGAGCCAGCCAAGGGTCTTTACCTTAAAGTGCTCGAGCGATTGCGTAATGCAGTGCGGAGAAAACAAATTGCGGTGATCAGGCGAGTGGTTTCTGCATCACGACACTCCTGCCCTCACAGCAATGAGTGTGTGGCAGTTTCTCACGAAAAACGGGATGACAACAGTTTGCAATGCCCACAACAAACCCCCCCCCCGACCCTTGGAACACTGCCAAATTTTTTTTTTTCCAAGAATGAAGAGGGACCTTAAAGGAAAGTGTTTCCGGGATGTAGAGGAGGTCAAGAAGCATACAACAGAGGTACTGAAGGCTATCACTTTACAAGAGTTTCAGAACAGTTTTGAACAATAGAAAAAGCGGTGGGACAAGTGTATTGTGTCTCAGGGAGAGTATTTTGAAGGTGATTACATTTTGGCAATGTTCAGAATAATAAACGATTTAAAAAAAAAAAAGATTCTCGTTATTTTTGGGTCCCCCTCGAATACCCTGCTGTCCTTCCTGAGACTCAATGAATCGCCATGAGCATGGGAAAGGCACTATCTAAATAATAATAATTATTATTATTATGAACCTCTCCTTTTATCTGGGCTTGGGAACGGCTTCAAAATGGAGGCTGGGTTACCATTGGAGAAATATTTTTGTCTAAAAGAAAGGTAGAGCTGGCTATCGAGCTGAACTCAAGTGTAAGTGCTAAGCACTGGGCTACTACAATATAACTAATAATTACATAATATTTTTATAAGAGGCCAGAGTCCAGAGTCTGTCACATCAGCTACAAACAAAAGATAAATACCATCGCTGGATTGTCTGTCCGACCATCGCAGATCTTTCTCACACACACAGGGCCAATTTAGACTCACCAGTTCACCAAGCAGTCACGTTAATTACAAGTGTCGTGTCTTTAACTAATTTAAAATATGCTGCTGCTGATGACTGTGGGATTCTTTTTAAATGACAGCAAAAAAATGACAGAACAGTTTTAAGTACTTTAACGTAAAATATTATCTACTTAATAACAAAAAAAATCTTTCTATTAAAGAAATTACTGCAGTAAAACCTTTGATACAAAACAAAAGGTGTGTCATTCTGCTTTTGTCTGATGCTTCATTTGCTGGGCTCCGTTCTTTTGAAATCTGCTTGTGCAGCTGTCGCTCTTTGCTATTGGGAATAATGAATGCAGTCAGAGGAGCGTTTATTATATATATATTTCCTTATTAAATTGTTTTCTTCTTGGCCTCATTTTAAAAATATATTAATAAATGTGCTTCTGATTGTGATCTTCTTGTGCCTTCAACAAAACCAAAATTCCTTGCTCTAGATAATAGTTAAATGCTTCTATCCCTTTCAAATATGGGTTTATATATTTATATATAATGTATATATATATTGTAACAAAGGTGCTATATAGGTGCCGGATCTGACACAGATGAACACGGAGGCACGTATAAAATAAACAAAGACTTTTATTTTCTTCACCTGTGTGGCACGTCTTCCCCATGAACCCCACAGGCAATACTCCCAAAGCTCCACGAAAGACCCACCACACAGTTCCTTCTTTCTCCTACCACCACTCCTCCTCAAGCTTAGTCCTCCTCCTCCCAACTCTGGCCCTCAAGTGGTAGTGGTTGGCCCCACTTCCGGGTGGGGCCGAAGACTCGCCCAGCCGGGCTGTTGATTCCAGGCAGCACCCCCTAGCGGCCACCCCAGTTCCCAACCAGACTGTGGAAGACTCCATCTCCCATGGAGCCATGCTGGAGGTTGGGGGATCACCATTGGCCAGGGAGGCTGCCACCAAGCGTCCTGGGGGAGGTATTGAGCTGCCCATGGTTGCTCTCCAGGAACATATGCAGCAGGGGCGTTCCGGCCGGGCATGGGACCCGGCCACCCGTCACAATATATATATATGTATGTATATTTTTGTCTTACTTGTATTCAGTAAAGCAGATTCACAAAATAGACGAACAGACTGATTTTCAGTCAGTCAGTCAGTCAGTCATTGTCCAACCTGCTATATCCTAACCACAGGGTCACGGGGGTCTGCTGGAGCCATTCCCAGCCAGCACAGGGCGCAAGGCAGGAATAAACCCTGGGCATACACACACCCACACACCAAGCACACACTAGGAATAATTTAGAATCACCAATGCACCTAACCTGCATGTCTTTGGACTGTGGGAGGAAACCAGAGCACCCGGAGGAAACCCATGCAGACATGGGGAGAAGATGCAAACTCCACGCAGGGAGGACCCGGGAAGCGAACCCAGGTCACCTTACTGCGAGGCAGCAGCGCTACCACTGTGGCCACCATGCCACCCTAGACTGATTTTAAGCTTGAAAATTGTTTTGGGTTTATTTTTAACTTTAGCTTAATTATTCTGTGATAAGGGACCCACTTATCAAGTAGTCCTAAAAAGTGGTACAGGGTAGGGTCAGGGTCTAACAGAATGACAGAAAGAAAAAAACCAGGCCAGCGTCATAAGATTCTTGTTTGAATAGACCTGGGCCCATGTGTGGGTTGTGCAGAATGTTAGAAGTGGCAGTATTTCTTTGCTACTAGCGGATTCACGGTTCCCTAAGATGGGACCACATGAAGGCCTCTGTTGGCTAACTGAAGGATCAGTGATGATGATGATGATGCCACTAGAGGGACTTCTTGACTGGTGTCTCTGTCTCTCTTGATTGTCTCTCTCTCTCTCACTTTCTCACACATGCACACACACGATTGATCATATTGTCCATGTGTACAATGCTGTTTGACATGAACTGAAGGAGACAAGCTTCAGTGGATGATCACCTTGCTGCAAAAAAGATACTGTATAGCAACACTTGAAGCTGTGCACTGAAGAGCAACCAGGTGCATCCCCAAGATATAAGGAAATGTCCTGCTCTGAAAGACTCAGGGAAAGAGAGAGGTTGGGAGCTCGCGCTTAGTGTGTTGCCACACCAAGCACACGATAAACCACCTTGATTGGAACCCGACTGCAGCAGGTGACACCTCAGCACCACAGTAATTTTTGTTTTTTTATGGTGGCTGGTGTGGTAATTCTGCCAGCAACCCCCATGTTTTCTCTATAAGTTTGAGGACCTTATTGTAAGGCTGGATGCAGATTAACGTTAACAAAGTAATTGCAGTTTAAGGGCCTTTCTCAAGGACCCAACGGTGAAGAGTCACTTCTGCCATTTATGGGATTTGAACCGGAAACCTTCCGAGTGCTAGGACCCAACGGTGAAGAGTCACTTCAGACATTTAAGAGATTTGAACTGGCAACCTTCCGAGTGCTAGGACCCAACGGTGAAGAGTCACTTCAGACATTTA
>JANRMT010062856.1:8562337-8574103 GCA_026402145.1 Polypterus bichir lapradei
TAGATAGATACTTTATTAATCCCAAGGGGAAATTCACACCCAAGCAATCCCACCCCAAATTAATTCCCTTTGGTCTAAATTTGCTCAGCTGCAGAAGTTCTGATTATTAATTTTGAACTTCAACTGTTTTAATATTTAAATTAAATTTTAGTCTTAGATGTAAAGTTGCCAAGACAGGCTTTTGTTTTTGTTTGTCAACATTATGGCCATATTACAGTTTCTTTCCTCAGCATATGCTGTGACAGAGATGCCTGCGTTTGCTCTCTTACCTTTTAATTACTATGATATAAATTGCGTTGCTTTTCAAATTAATATTTCAAGTCATCTGGAGTAGATAAGCTATTAGCTGTGAGTGAGCAGTGCGCACTAAACATTTTATTTCACAATGACACCTTCGACATTCCATTGAACCCTCATTTCTTTCCTTAATTACCTCATTTCTCTGATCGATAATGCAATTTTATTTACGTCAAAGTTACGTCAATATTCACACACAGAATATCTTTATTGCTTTTATGATATTTTGGCTATTTTGTGTGCTCTATTGTCTTTGTAGCATTGATGTGATACATAAACTAGTTAAAAGATTGCATCACAAGTGGTCTATTATGTTATAGATTGATTGAAAGGACCTACAATTCAGACAGAAATTCTTCACTTTCTCTTCAGTTTTTCTGATGATGGTGGCAACATGCTGAGCTGGACAGACCAGGCCGCCCTTTTATCAGCCTGACTCTGGGACTCCTACCAATGGGCTCTGCATGGTACAAAATGGAGTCCCAGCTGAACTCCAAATTCATCTCCGTTCGTGAAGCAGTGGTGCAGTATTGCCACCTTATCACAGAAGGAGAACCTACTGACTTTGCATGGGAACCTCTTTTTGACCCCTGTACTCACAATCTCATTGTTTTGGTGACTACTCACAACATGAGACTATAGATGAGGACAAGCAGATTGAGGACTTACTATATCTCTTACCTTACCACTGCCACAGTTCTAAATAACTACAAACAGAGCATGCATGAAGGGAATACAATGGGAACCATTTTTGGGGCCTGACCTGGGTGTGTTGTTCGTTTTTTTTACTCATAATCTACTTCTTACCTGTAAAGTCTGTCAGGTTTTATAGTTTTGAAGTGTGTGTTGGTGCAGAGTTTTGTAATAATGAGGAGGTTGAAAATAATTCCACTAAACCTGACATAATTCATTTGTGTGTTTACTTTTGCTACTGCTGAATCTCACAGGATGCAGAATTGTTAATGTTAATCTACTGAAAAACTAGAAAGTGCCATTCATTTTTTAATTAAAGTAGTAAACACTCAGATTCCCAGTTCTTGAAGAAAAGAGTTTATTGTGCTTCTCATGAAACACAGCACTCCAGGTCTCCCTCCACTGAAGATGTTACCACCCTAACGATGCATAACGATTTGCCTTTCGCGCTCAGAGTGTAAAACTCTGAAATTCTCCTGTGTGAATGTGTGTGTGTGGGTGGGACACATGATAGGCTCGAGAAAGTCCAGGGCTGTTTCCTGCTGTGCACCCAGTGCCCACAGCATGACCTATCTCCTTGCCCACCTCCACAATATACTACATAGCCCTATATGTATTGCTACCGATGCACCTGCGTATGTGTTAGCACATCAGAAGACAGCCGTTGATACAGAAAGTCACTCATTTTCAAGTCATGGATGGGGTGTGACTCCTTGCTTAATGGGTTTCTTGTCCTAATGAACTTTATTGATTTTAAAGAATGCATTACAATGAGTCAATTACAATACTACATCTTCATACGGAACTAATCACATACCACCCTCCCACTATCCAGACAGCAGAAACAGAAAGAAACAAGAAGACTTAATTTGAAGTTATCACTCAAACAAATTGAAGTGTCCAAAGGGTCAACAAGGCTTCAGCATGCTCAATTAATTGAGGGTTGCATAAGTACATGAATTGTTGGAATGCTCCCTTTAAAAGTCACTGGTTTTTCAAATTTTAAGTAAAATAGGACATTTTCCCATTGTGTTATGGTAGGATTCTTCCATTTAGACATTGTGTTCATGGCATACTATATCTCATAGCAAAAGATTGCTCTTTACACAATTTGTCCAACAGGGTGGTTCTGTGAAAGGATTTGGAATTATGGTCTTTCCATGAGAGTCTAATAGAAGAAAAAGTGTTTTTATTCCAAAGAAGGCCTGAGTAGAGAACTTTACCAAAATATGACCCAGTGAAGCAGGAGCTCAATGACCTCACTCACAGACTGGATTTACTCCCCAATTTTGAGTTGGATAACACTGTTATTACACAAATTGACAATGACAACCACATTTAATGTATTTCTATAGCACGTTTTCAAACAAATGATGTCGCTCAAAGTGCTTTACAAGATGAAGAAAGAAGAAAAAAAAATATCAAAATAAGATTAGGCAATACTAAGTAACACATAATAAAGTAAGGTCTGATGGCCAGGAAGACAGAAAAAAAAAGAAACCCCAGGGGGCTGAAGAAAAAAAAACCTAAACAAAATCTGCAGGGGTTCCAAGGCCATGAGACTACTCAGCCCCCAATGGGCGTTCTAACATAAATGATTTAAATCAGTCCTCATGCTTTCCAGGCTTTACAAGAAGTAAATATAAAAAATCTAAAAAATAAATATATATAGGGTGGCACGGTGGCATAGTGGTAGTGCTGCTGCCTCGCAGTTAGAAGACCCAGGTTCACTTCCCGGGTCCTCCCTGCGTGGAGTTTGCATGTTCTCCCCGTGTCTGTGTGGGTTTCCTCCCACAGTCCAAATAAATGGAAGTTAGGTGCATTGGCAATTCTAAAATTGTGTGTGTGTGTGTGTGTGTGTGCATGCCCTGTGGTGGGCTGGCACCCTGCCCGGGGTTTGTTTCCTGCCTGTGTTGGCTGGGATTGGCTCTAGCAGACCCCCATGACCCTGTAATTAGGATATAGCATGATGGATGGATAAATATAATTAAAGAAAAAAAAATAAATATAAAAAATATAAAAACACAAGAAGTGTATTTTAACAAGAGGTAACTTCCACTTATTATCTAAAAATCACATTGCAAGATTCTTCTCTTGGTTGTGTTTCAGATAATCTAGCAGTACACTCTTTTTTTATAGCTTCAAAGTACTTACTAGAGCCTCATCACAGCTAGAATGCTGAATTTCTACATTGTGTCATAATGCACATTATTTTCATGTTTTTTTTTTTATTGTTGGTAACTCATTTTGGAGCAGTTTGAATTTATTTTAATTTTTCCCATTTATAATTTATGCAATGCGAATTACGACTCGCATGACTGCTATCGTCTCTCTTGTGATGCAACAGGAAGGTCCAGTGTAAACTTGGCTGCGGCACAAGACAAGATTATCCTTCGGCTGGATCAAACACAAACAGCAATCTGTAGTGCTAGCCACTTTCTATTCTAAGTATGCCAAAGTGAGAAGTTCATTTCAGTTTCATTCTTTTCTTGCCTTTGACGTCCGAGTTATGGTTTGTCCCAGTGCTTTGGTTGCTCAATATATATTTTTCCATCTCTTGGTTTTAACTTTGCTACGTTTCAGGTTCTTGTTATTATCTCATGGTCCTTTCCCTTCTCACAGTAAAATCTGTAATTCCGTCTCATTACATACTAGGTATTAGATTAGATTAGCAGGAGGTAGAAGGAGAATATTTGTTTGAATATACTATGTTGGACTGACTTATGCCTGTCAAGGTACTACTATAAATTAAATGCCTTTGTATTTTCACCAGGAATGGTGTCTGGATGAGATCAGTCTTGTCACTGGGGCTCAGTGCTGCCCTCTACTGGTTGTAAGACGCTAGAGGTTGCCTCTTTCAACCAAACAGACAGACACTCTGGACACAAGTTAAAAGCACCAAGAGGTTTTCTTTCAATTATTTCTTCTTTTCCAGTCTCTCGAAAGCACCACAGCCACAATAACACATAACTCAGCAATAACCACAATATTCTCTGTCCTCCACACCTCCCAGCTAGCGTTATCCACCACCTCCTGATTCAGGCTCTCATCAGTTCTTTAAATAGTCTTTGACCTGCAAATGCTTCTGTCCTTCCGACCATGTGACTGGCTGGCACTTCTGGGTCTAATAAAGAACAGGGTTTTTCTTCGGCCCAGAAGTACTTTCGGGGCTTCTGTTGTCATAGTCCATTAGTACTTCCGGGCTTGGAGAGAATTTGTTTTCCCACCAGCTTCCCACAGCGTCCCTTGGCAGCACCCACAGTACCCAGCAGAGCTGTGCTGCCGAACTCCAAGTCACATAGTGCCCTGAGGGCATCCGGGGCATCGCTGCAGTCCAGGGATGCTGCCATCTATCATCTTGGGGGAGGCAGTGTCCTTGATAAGCTGCCTTCCCCCATCCCTTCTATTACTGGGACATCCCGGCCGGAATAAACTGCCGTCTGTCCCTTACATGGTCGATATATAAATACACATATACATACAGGGGTGGCCAAAAGGAGGTTTACAGTTGTGAGTATGTAAGGCTGGAAATTTGAGCACTTACGAGATGTGCACTGTGCTATTGTGACATTCTTTAGAGGTAATAAAGTTATTAAGTTCATAAAGCTATTGTAATAATCATAAAATGCACGTTTGAAAATTAAACAAAATGATTCTGACTGTGGAAAGAGCTTCTTGCTGTCAGATCTTTTGTATACCTTCTCCTTCTTCTTCTTCTTATTATTAAAAGTGTGTAATAAAGGAATGGAGAGAGCTTTAGGTTGTTTTGGTGTGAAGGTGGAAGCACCATTTAGTAAACTGAAAAAAATAAGGTCCTTCCCGGGAATATACAACAAAGTAGATGGATCACTAGTCCTTGAATAAGCTTGGCTTCCTGCTGCCTGTAGGTAGGCTTGTCTTCTCTAGGATTAGGGTCTGAAATGAATGTTGACTTCCGGTGGCAACTTGTTTTATATTGGGGCTGGGGTAGAAGGGGTGGAGCTTCCATTGAGAGGCGGAAGTGACATCATTGTTTCTCTTCCACCACTCTACGGCAAATAAACATAAAAGTGACTGTGTCACCGTCCTCCGTCCCTAACTGTGTTACCTGCTCAAAGCCAAGAAGCTACTCCTGTGGCTTCCATGTGTGATAACCTAGTAATAGTAGCAGTAAGAGTAAAGAAGAAGAGATCAGTATTAGACATAAGACATAATATTAAGTTACTGGACAGAAATATTTTTGATCCCAACACTCAGGGTCCAATAAAGACCTTTAGAGGCCCTAAGGTTCTAAATTTTAATGCCCTCATATACACCTAATTCGAAATATAAACGATAATAAACCCTAAAATAAAATTTTATTTTTTGAAATAAAACGAAGCTTACAGTAGGAAGAAAAATAACGTTTATTTTTGTATACTTCCACTTTAGTTTTGAAAATTTTTCTCTTACATTTTCTAACTGGTGGGCTGGTGCCCTGCCCGGGGTTCATTCCTGCCTTGTGCCCTGTGCTGGCTGGGATTGGGTCCAGCAGACCACCATGACCCTGTAGTTAGGATATCGCGGGTTGGAGAATGACTGACTGACCGGCTGGTTTTCTAACAGCAGAGTGCTTGATTAGATCCTCAAAAGCAATCTTACATAACACATCTGCTTCTATACAGGGTGGTCAAGATCTAACTATGCAGATCCAGATCGTGTGGATGACTTTGATTTATGCGGGGACAATTTCAGCTCGGCACGAAGACGATTCTTCATGTCGTCAGTTCGCACACTTCTCGATAGTCTGGGATTTTTCGGATGATTTTCTATGTAATAAACTTAATAAGTTATAGCGTAATGAAAATTGCATAATTAGATCCGGACGACCCTATACTTAGTTGACATCAGACATCCAGCCTGCCTTGTCTGAATTGTTGTTCTGTTGGGATTTTGAATCTACATCAACTGAGAATATGAACACTCACCTGAGCAAGTTGTGACCATTAATGTTGAAAGTATACAAAAGCAAATGTCTACATAGGGAAATGCACACTCGATATTGCCTTCTGCAATCATTTTATAAAGTTCAGCATGACTGAATCTTGTTTTTACATTTTTTGCCGCACGGAACTTATAGGCGATAAACTGCAAACTAAATTACTGTTCAAGTTCTCTAGGTGAGAACCCTGAGAATACGTTTCAATTTCAGCAGATGATGAAGTGTGTAAATTCAACACACATGGCGTTAAAAATATTTATGTTGTTTCGACATAAAATTATCATTCAAAATTACATTTTTTTCAAATTATTATACAAAATGTGTATGACAGTGTTATGCTATGCATTATTGTATGTCTAACAATGCTGTGCTGCACTCACTCTCAGTGGATGACTGAACAGGACAGCCGTCAAGACCAAGACAAGAACGACTGTGTGAGCCTCGGTGGACCGTGCGCCATTTACCAGATTCGAATTTTGCTGTATTAACAAGATTAAAATATATGATTAACCTCTATTATTAATATTTTATTACTGTATATTTATGTATGTAATGTTTTTCATTTAATGTGGCAGCCCCGCTTTGTGGAACGTGGTTCAGCTGCATTTGTAGCTTGTGAAAATGTCTGTGGTTGCCCCCCTTCCCCTGATGCCCCAAGGACACGCTTATTTTGCTTAACGATTAATCCAGCCCTGCCAACACTTCTAAGAGGTGTCTTTTAATATATAAATTAATTAACTTTCTTTTGAGCAACGTCTTGGCCTTTGAATATTCAGAATTTCAATACTTGCCACCCAAGAGCATTGCAATTCAAATTAAATCAGAAGGCCAGCTGTTGTCGGGCTGTTAATTCTTAAAAAAGAAAAAAAAAAAGAAAAATGAACCATTATATCCCCCTAACAGACTTGAAAATTATTGATAACAAAATCTGTTTCAATGCTGATTCTCTTTTTGATTTTCTCATGTGCTATTGCACATTTTCTTCCACAGTAGCATCTACAGCAGGCATTTTCACAAAATCTTACCAAATAAATAATATTTTAATACAGCATTCAATAGCAAAGATAAAAACATACAGCTAAAGATGACTCAGTATTTACAAATTGTCAAAAAAAATGGAAACAGCGTGGATATAAAGTTACATATTGTTAGAAAGAGAATCAGCTGAGAAAAGTTTAGTGTTGGGGTTTCCATCTTACAAATGTACAGTCATTTAAAGTTTTATGCCCTCCAACAGTGCAGTTTTTCTCATTTCTTCCCCCAGAAAAGAAGTTATAAATCTAAATAAATCATTTCATTAGCTTTGAAAGTCCCCGGCTTCTTCACATGATAAGTTGGCTACAGACCAGGTAAACTGTACAGCAGGCTATGCATCATATGAAATGAAAAGCTGCAATTGCAAGAAAATAATTATAATGATAAAGATGAACAATCCTGTGCCATCCAGTTTCTTTTTAAAGCTTCTGGTAGCTTGGAGGCAGTTTTTACACTTACCTAGGATGACAAGAAACAGTGGCTTGTAATAAAAGGTTTAATCAAAAAATACATATTTTATGAAAGAGAAGAATTAGTCTAGCAGAAGTGACACCGAGGACAAAGGTTAGTGATAAATCTTGTTCTGTTCACCTTATCACAAAAACAATAAAAAGGAAGCTTTTAAAGAAATGGTGCCAACGTGGAAAGCAAATATAAGATGAGGAAAGAACGATAAATCCAAAGCAGGACCCAACCCAGGCTATGTTTCATTTTTTTTACTCACTTTTCTTTCTTTCTTTCTTTCTTTCTTTCTTTCTTTCTTTCTTTCTTTCTTGGTCAAAAAAATAAAATAAAAAGAATGAACAATTTGAATGAGACACAGCAGTTACTGATGTGCTTGGAAGTAGAATCCTTTATGCACATTGTTACTTGCAGTGAAGAAAAGTTTCTTGTGAAATCTGTGACTTGATGACTGCTTGGGGTGGTCTAGAGATGGGCATTTTGATTCACGTTACTGATTCGACTATTTTATTTGTTTGTTTCTTTTTGTTTGTTTCATTTAGAGTTTGTTGTATACGGAAAGTGTAGGGAAATTTGTCAGAAATATATAATGTAATAATTCATATAGCCCTGCGGTGGGCTGGCGCCCTGCCCGGGGGTTTGTTCCTATCTTGCAGCCAGTGTTGGCTGGAATTGCAGTGCAGTGAGTGTGTATGCCTGATGAGCCCAGAATTAGGGCGAAACACGTGTTGCATACAATTTGCATTATTTGACAGTAAAACTATATATATATATATATATATATATATATATATATATATATATATATGCTAGGGGGTTCCCCCCTGCTTGTTGCGCTCGCCAGCCACTTTGCATCTCTGCCGCTTGCATTGTGAAGTGGGAGGCTGAACACACCCTAAAAAGATGTGGTCGCTCCTCTGAAACCCCCTTTTAAATGGTGATACAATGGGAAACAAATCCAGTTTTTTTAACTCCTCTTTGCTCGATCAGCTGCTGTTGCCGTGCCATGTCGCGTGATCTCCATCTCGCACTGCATTTCGAAGATTTAAAAGCCTGTACAGCAGCTGTCCTACTCTTTGTCTTTTATTTCCGGCCCCAGGCGTGATTAAATCTTTTGGCACAAATTCCTGTCTCACGAGACGTGAGTTCTTGATATTTTTTAGTTAATAATTTAAAAATGGAATAAGAATATGAAAAACTAACAATATCACATTAAAGTTCGATAAATTCTGAAAAGCATGATACCAAACATATATATGTAGGTTTTAAAATAAGCCCGATTTAAAGTGTGACAAAAAAGTGACATTAAAAACATCACTGTTGCATATATATACACTGTATAGAGTGCACAGGGTGACTGATGAGGCACGGTAAAAGCCAAATGCTTGGGGTATCAAATAGGAGAATCCCCATTTAATTTCAACAAAAAAAAGATAACTGTAACAGAGTCACGCTCTCATAGACACTTGTCATAGGAACAATTCTCTTGAATCAGTGCTCCTTCTGGGATGGATTTTCTCTCTCTCTTTCTCTCTGTGTCTGTCTGTCTGTCTGTCTTAGGTGTTCACTACTGTGGTCAGATCTGAAATGAGATGCCACCTTCCAACAGCATCTCCCTTTTATACCAAGCAGACAGGAAGGGGCAGGGCTTCCTTGGTAGTTTTTCAAGGCTATGAAGGAAAAAGTAAAGAAGACTGTTACTGAGAGCACATCCTGTCATCCCAAGGTGGTCCGACATAACCTTGGGTAAGCCTGGAAGGCGACCCTCTGAAGAACATGTGTAACTATACACACATATACAGTACTGTATTAAAACAGTTTGAGGTATCGATGTAATGGGCTCCGGCTCCCTAAATTTGTGGATTCAGTATTAACACTAAACCTGGTCAAGGTTTCGACGAGCCTGCATGGAGCCATGACTTCATAAACTTTAGCCACTCCTCCAATGTCAAAATATGGCCAACGCTTCTAATGAAAAGTAAGAATCTGTATGAAAGACCACTTTTATTGTCTTCCTGCCTACAGAGTATGAATCATTCTATTCTTTCTTGAGGATTTATTCTTCAAAAGGCTAATGACAAGTTTCTAACCACAGTCATACATCACGTAGCACACTTGTAGGTTTTCCAGTGAAGCCTCAGCTTCTGGATCTTCATCAGATTGGCATGCAATTCTTGTTTTGTTGACATACGGTAGCAATGTGTGTGTGACATCAACATCCTATAAAAACTAATATTTTTTACCCCAGTGAGCACTGTTTATTTTTCCCATGCTTCACATTATTAACATTTTATCCCCTAACTGCTGTAACATGCAGATTTTTAAGCTCTAAAAACTAATGGGCTACAACTGCAGGATAACATTAAATGTGATCATTTAACTGATTGATCGGGTACAACAGCCTTAATGGATAAAATGAAACTTTTCTCCCTGAATCAGAAAATATGATTGATGATTCATAGGCTTTTTGTAAAGGAAAAAAAAAGAAAGAAAAGAAAACTCACTCGTCCATTTTTTTTTTTTACAAATTAAAATTAGAACTTAAATTTAATCTCTTCAAACACACTTGCCAACAACCCTCTACTAATTCTTTATCTCTCAATGCTGACATTTCCACAGTTAAAGCAGAGCTTAATTCTCTGATACGTCATTCGGGGGATTTTTTTTTTTTTTTAAATCCATCATGCTAAGTGCAAGCATTTACAAGGTAGCAGGACCAGCAATTTACAATTATGGAAGCTTAAAGTGTCTCTTCTATTTCATCAATAAAATCCCTGCCCAACACAGTAAAAAGCAGATCAGACTCACTTCTATGGAAAGATTTGCGTATACAGTATGTTTCTTTTCTATTTCCATTCAAATTTTGCTTGCAAGAGTAGTGACCTTCACATCCATTATTAAAAAGGTTGTTAGAATGGTAAAGTTGGGCATAGTGGAGGCAGAAATGGCAACTTGTTGGGCACATTCTTGCAAAGTTTACTCTTATTTATCTGGAATTCCACTGTGAAAAAGCAGAGCTCCTGAAATGTGAAGGTTGTGTGGATATTACTTGGCATCAGGGAGGTGTGTTGCCCTACGCATGGCTTTCTGCTTTACGTTATGACGCCTCAGGATTGCCTAACCCTTTACTTCTAATCTACCTGTACTACCCATCTAAGATCAACATAAATAATAATAACATTAAATAATCAATAATAATAATAATTAATTAACCAACATAGACATCAAGGTTAATTTTGCAGTGCACCATTTATTGGAATGTATTTTGTAATGCATGTAGTAGTAAAATCCATCCATCTATCCATTTTCCAACCTCCTGAATCCGAACACAGGGTCACGGGGGACTGCTGGAGCCAATCTCCGCCAACACAGGGCACAAGGCAGGAAACAATCCCGGGCAGGGCGCCAACCCACCACAGTAGTAGTAAAATGCATCACATTTTTCAATCCAACAGATGGCGCATCACAAAAAATTGTAGTAATAAAAGGCATCACTCCAAATTTGCTGGAATGACTCATGTTTCTGTTATTTTCAATTTGGTATGGGATTAATAAAAGCAATTTTAATGTTTGTATATACCATCTGTGTCACGACTCCACCAAGGTTCCTCGTCTGGCTGAGGTTCCAAATCTTTTGTTCATTTTTGATTATTTTAATAATTTTTTTTTATGTGCGTCATTCTTTAATTTTGCTTTTGTCTGTGTATATGAACTGCCTTTGTTATGTTCCATGTGTTTTGTTGGTGCTCCCCTAAGAGGCGAGGCCAAATCACCACCAGGAACTGCCCTTCGCTCTATAAATCCGGAAAGTCTTCCTCAGTTCCTGGCACTTCATTTCAAATTTGCTTGGGAGTTTGGTGAGTGTTTCTTAGTTTAGTTCTGTCCTTGTGTGATTCATTGGAGTTTGGACCACTTTGCTCTGTTTTTTTTATACTTTGCCATTGCATTGTGCTTTCTGATTTCTTCACCTTGGATTGCCTTTGCTGACAACTTGTTTTTGCCATGTGTGCTCTATGGAGCTTCATGTATTGACAAAGCATTTTGTGAAATCAACCTTTTTATTATATAAGGATCTGCTGATTGTCCTTATTACTAGCTGGTGTTTGATGGTGATGCCTCTCTCTAGTGGGCATTAGTGGAAGTACTTTTGGAACTTATTGGGACTTAATGTGCTTTGTGGCTGCAGGTGTACAACAATCTGTTGGAATAACAAATGCAATACATTTTATTACTACACATGTTTGCAATGCGCCATCTGTAGGAGTGACTGAGACATACTGTAGCAACCGGACAGACACTTAGATACACAGCCACTTATC
>JANRMT010062856.1:8574503-8609734 GCA_026402145.1 Polypterus bichir lapradei
CTAAACTATCCTATGTTTTTCTAACACATTCATTTATCACTATTGTATTATGTGTTGTGGTCAAAAAAGGCATTGTAGCTTCCCACAAGAAAATGTCAACATACAACGTTTCGAGTTTACAGCGCTCACTCCCATAAAAATTAAAAAAAATTGAGATGAGAGTGTTCTGGCTTACGTCGTTAGCGTTGTACTTACAGACTATGTGGGCGAACTAGTTTGGTTGCGCACAGCGGAAGAATACACAGTAATGTGTCGTATGAGTGAGGGAGTTGGCGAACTAGTTTGGTTGCGCGTGGAGGAAGTGCTCTGTTTGTGTTGCTTTGTTTGCCAACTTTTTGGCCCTTATCATGGCTCCTAAACGAAAGTCAGAGTCTTCAGAGGGTAGTGTTTCAAAGAAGAGGAAAGCCATCACGGTGGAAGTGAAATTAGATATTGTAAAGAGATCAGAAGGAATAAAGGTAAGGAATTTTTTCACACTCATTTTTATCATTTTTTCTGTTACTACAGTACAGTGTACAGTACAATTTATGTCCATTTCCTTTTTCTGTGGCTTAGTTGTGTTTTTATGTTCTAGATTATGATTTTGCAAATGTGTTAGGATAGGTAAGTGACTTAGGCTAGGGTGTGTTTCGACTCACACTAAAATTCGGGTTACATCATTGTTGTAAGAACGAAACTGTGTCATAACCCGAGGACCCCCTGTATTTAGTACACCAAGCTCTGAAAGTTTCAAAATATTTATGTAGAGAAATAAACGTTCGCTGTGATACTCTACATTTGTGATTTTTAGAGGTTGTAATGACGTAAGATGGAAATACGGTGGCTTTCCAGAGGGGGTTGAATACTTTTTCAACCTACTGTATATGCAGACAGTCAGACAGTGTGGGGCAGTGGTTAAGGCTCTGGACTTCAAATCCTGCCACTGCCCACCTGGAAAAAGAAAAGAAATGTCAACAATTCTATCTCGAATGTTGTAAGTCAGTCAGTCAGTCAGTCATTATCCAACCCATTATATCCTAACACAGGGGTCTGCTGGAACAATCCCAGACAGCAACAAACCCCGGGCAAGGCACCAGCCCACCGCAGGGCACACACACACACACCAAGCATACACTAGGGGCAATTACAGATTGCCAATGCACCTAACCTTTGGACTGTGGGAGGAAACCAGAGCATGTTGTAAGTCACTTTGGATAAAGGTGTCAGCGAAACAAATACATGTCAATGCATAAGATACAGGAAATGCACAGCACAGAATTGTCCATAGTGTGTCATTGCCCAGACCCCAAAGATACACAGAGCAAGTGTAACTTCAGACACAGCTTACATTTTGGCCGGTTCCCAACCCCTGTACTTGACTAAGCCATGACTTCATTTCTAAATTGACATTTTCATTCTGATTCTGAAATGACAACATATTTAATGGACCAGCTGTAATCTTCTTTCTTTCTGCGATAAGAGACGCTAAACATTTAAGTCATTGCCATTTATTTTCAGGAAGTTCTGATGCTGTTTAAAACCCCCCTCAACTAATACACTCCCATCTTTAGCACTACTGATCGACCTTTTACTAATTTGCAGGCAATGGAAGTTCACCTTGTCTCGGACAAGAAAAAGTACAAAATGATTCATTAATATGAAGGCCTCCCATAAAAAAAAAACAAAAAAACGGAAGAAGTTTAAAATGTCACTTACAGCATATCTATCTGTAATTAAAGTGGCCATTCTTCATGTTTTATTTTTTCTTTTGTAATGTTTTAATGACTTTGTTTCCAGTCCTTTTAAACCTTACAGACAGATGAAAGGCCGGCCTTTCCAAATTTACAAAGAACAAGATGAAATAATAAGGTACAGTACGTGTCACTGCTACGTTTGAGAGAGTGACTGCTCCAGGCTTTCACTTTTCAGAGTTTAATAACACATTTAGTTCTACTGTATCTTTTCTTCACTGATCCACGACTTTTCATTTTCCCCTCACACAGCACCTAAGCAGGTGTACTTTTTTTAAACTTGAATTTAATACCTTCTTTCCATTATGGGGTTGTTGCAAATGGACACTTTCTGGGCAGCATCAGGTGCAAGGCATCCAGAATGTGAAGGCCAGACCCCTGTGGTCTTGAAAGAAGAGACTAACCACTTGCCTGCCGAGTAGCCAATGGGTCAGCACTTGCAGTCATATGAAAAAGTTTGGGAACCCCTCATAACCTGCATAATAATTGACTCTCCTTTCAACAAAAAAAGATAACAGTTGTATGTCTTTCATTTCCTAGGAACATCTGAGTGCTGGGGTGTTTTCTGAATAAAGATTTTTAGTGAAGCAGTATTTAGTTGTATGAAATTAAATCCAATGTGAAAAACTGGCTGTGCAAAAATGTGGGTCCCCTTGTAATTTGGCTGATCTGAATGCCTGTCACTGCTCAATGCTGATTACTTGCAACACCAAATTGGTTGGATGAGCTCGTTAAGCCTTGAACTTCATAGACAGGTGTGTCCAATCATGAGTGGTAAAAGGTATTTAAGGTGGTCAATTGCAAGTTGTGCTTCCTGTCCTTTGACTCTCCTGTGAAGAGCGACAGACAGCATGGGATCCTCAAAGCAACTCTCAAAAGATCTCAAGACAAAGATTGTCGAGTCTCATGGTTTAGGGGAAGACTACAAAAAGCTATCGCAGAGGTTTAAACTGTCAGCTTCAACTGTAAGGAATGGAATCAGGAAATGGAAGGCCACAGGCACAGTTGCTGTTAAACCCAGCAGGTCTGGCAGGCCAAGAAAAATACAGGAGAGGCATATGAGCAGGATTGTGAGAATGGTTACAGACAACCCACAGATCACCTCCAAAGACCTGCAAGAACATCTCGCTGCAGATGGTGTATCTGTACATCGTTCTACAATTCAGCGCAATTTGCACAAAGAACATCTGTATGGCAGGGTGAGGAGAAAGAAGCCCTTTCTGCACTCGCGCCACAAACAGAGTCGCTTGTTGTATGCAAATGCTCATTTAGACAAGCCAGATTCATTTTGGAACAAAGTGCTTTGGACTGATGAGACAAAAATTGAGTTATTTGGTCATAACAAAAAGCGCTTTGCATGGCGGAAGAAGAACACCGCCGCATTCCAAGAACACCACCTGCTACCTCCTGTCAAGTCTGGTGGAGGTTCCATCATGCTGTGAGGCTGTGTGGCTAGTTCCGGGACTGGGGCCTTTGTTAAAGTCGAGGGTCGGATGAATTCAACCCAATATCAACAAATTCTTCAGGATAATGTTCAAGCATCAGTCATAAAGTTGAAGTTACGCAGGGGTTGGATATTCCAACAAGACGATGACCCAAAACACAGTTCAAAATCTACAAAGGCATTCATGCAGAGGGAGAAGTACAATGTTCTGGAATGGCCGTCACAGTCCCCTGACTTGAATATCATCGAATATCTATCAGATGATTTGAAGCAGGCTGTCCATGCTTGACAGCCATCAGATTTAACTGAACTGGAGAGATATTGTATGGAAAAATGGTCAAAAATACCTCCATCCAGAATCCAGACACTCATCAAAGGCTACAGGAGGTATCTAGAGGCTGTTATATTTGCAAAAGGAGGCTCAACTAAGTATTGATGTCATATCTCTGTTGGTGCCCAAATTTATGCACCTGTCTAATTTTGTTATGATGCATATTGCATATTTTCTGTTAATCCAATAAACTTAATGTCACTGCTGAAATACTTCTGTTTCCATAAGGCATGTCAGATATTAAAAGGAAGTTGCTACTTTGAAAGCTCAGCCAATGAGAAACAAAAATCCAAAGAATTAAGAGGAGTTCACAAACTTTTTCATATGACTGTATATACACTCTATTGCTAAAAGTATTGGGACGCCTGCCTTTACACACATATGAACTTTAATGACGTCCCATTCTTAATACATAGGCTTTAATATGGAGTTGGCCCACCCTTTGCAGCTCTAACAGCTTCATTTCTTCTAGGCAGACTTTCCACAAGGTTTAGCAGTGTGTTGATGGGAATTTCTGACCAGGAGGCACTGATGTTGGACGAGAAGGCCTGGATCGCTCACAGTCTCCGCTCTATTTAATTCCAAAGGTGTTCTGTTGGGTTGAGGTCAGGCTCTGTGCAGGCCAGTCAAGTTCCTCCACACCAAACTCGCTCATCCATTTCTTTATAGACCTTGCTTTGTGCACTGGTGTGTGCGCACTCATGTTGACATCCTCAAACTGTCCCCACAAAGTTGGGAGCATGAAATTGTCCAAAATGGCTTTGTATGCTGAAGCATTAAGAGTTCCTTTCACTGGAACTAAGGGGCCAAGCCCAACCCCTGAAAAACAACCCAAGACCATAATCCCCACTCCACTAAACCTTACACTTGGCACAGTGCAGTCAGGAAGGTACCGTTCTCCTGGCAAATGCCAAACCCAGACTTGTCCATCAGATTGCGTGACTCGCCACTCCAGAGGACACGTCTGCACTGCTCTAGATTCCAGTGGCAGTGGGCTTTACACCACTGCATCCAACGCTTTGCATTGCACTTGGTGATGTCAGGCTTGGATGCAGCTGCTCGGTCATGGAGACCCATTCATTCCATGAAGCTCTCTCTCTACGCTGCACTGTTCTTGAGCTTTTGGAGGTCCTTAGCTATTGACTCTGCAGAAACTTGGCGTCTTCTGCACACCTCAGCATGTGCTGTCCCCGTTCTGTGATTTGACGTTGCCTACCACTTCATGCCTGAGTTGTTGTTGTTCCCAATTACTTCCACTTTGTTATAACACCACTGACAGTTGACTGTGGTATATTTTGTAGCGAGTAAATTTCACGAATGGACTTATTGCAAAGGTGGCATCCTATCACGGTACCAGGCTTGAATTCATTGAGCTCCTGAGAGTGACCCGTTCTGTCACAAATGTTTGTAGAAGCTGTCTACAGACCTAGTGGCTTGAGTTTATACACCTGTAGCCATGGAAGTGATTGGAGAATCTGAATTCAATGGTTTGGAGGGGTGTCCTGTGTGGCGGGTGGCTGGGGGTGGTACCCAGCCGGGATGCCCAGGAGGACCAGAGGAGGGCTTTCGCCTCCTCCAGACCATGAGGGGGTGACCACCCTGTTTGTGTTGGGGGCCACGGGTAGAGGGCTTGGAAGTCCAACCCTGTAGGGGCCCGTGGCCACCGCCAGGGGGCGCCCTGGTGCCTGAAGAACCCTGGACCTCAGCACTTCCGCCACACCAGGAAGTGCTGGGGGGAAGAAGACTGGGGACACCCAGAGGGCTTCCGGGTGCACAGCTGGAGCCTATCCGGGCTCGTATATAAGGGGCCGCCTCCCTTCATTCGAGAGCAAGAGTCGGGTTGAAAAGGATGGAGCTGAGAGAGAGAGGAGTGGAGGTGGCCAGAAGGAAGGCACTGGAGACTGTGAAGCCTGGACTTTAGGGGATCTGTGCTGGAGGCACTGGGTTGTGCACTGAGTACTGTTTGTAAATACTGTAAATAAATGAGTGTGTTGGGTGCTAAAATGATGTCGTCTGTCTGTGTCCAGGTCCCGTTCCACACCTGATACTTTTGGTGATATAGTGTGTATGAAGTTACTCATGAAGTTGTATGCTCCTTCTCAACCACACTGGTGTGTCAATGAATGGAGTCTGGTGATGCTTGGCATCAAATTTCAATCCAGACTCTTTTCACGTGTAGCTCCTAGCTGGTGGAACGAAGACTCCACTGAAGACTCTGTTGCTCGGTGAATTCCTGTCAAACTGTAACTTTCTTGCCATGAGTTCTGAGCTCTGCACTTGTGGTGATTGATTTGTCACATGGTTCTAAAGCAGATCCCACCAAACTGAAGATTACAATCAAATCAAATCAATCAAATCAAAATCTTTATTGTCATTGTAGCAATAATTTTTTTTTTGCAATTTTCCAGTGCAGAAAAAATAAAAATAAAAACAAAATCAAAACACAATTACTCAAGTTACAACTAAAATAAGGGAATAAAATAAGTATCCAAAATTGTCCATAACAGCAGAACAATGTTTTCCACTCATACTTACATACATACATAATATTGCACTTGTCCCTTATCTAATATTGACTTAGAATGAAGGTGCACTCGTCAGAATGACCACTTAGCAGCATTCAGCATGGTGATGGCTGAAGGACAGAAACTGTTTCTCAGTCTATTTGTCTTAGTCTTTATGGATCTTAAACGTCTGCCTGAAGGCAGGCATTCAAACAATGCATGTCCTGGGTGTGATGGGTCCTGAAGAATTTTCTTGACGTTCTTGAGACAACAGGAACTATGTAGTTCTTCTAGTGAGGGGAGAGGACAGCCGACTATCCGCTGGGTGACCTTAATGATCCTATGGAGCTTTTTCTTCTGTGCTACTGTGCAGCGCACAGAGACAGTAGACCAGGATGCTCTCTACTGTGCAGCGGTAAAAGGACACCAGCAGTTTCTCAGGGATGTTGTTCTTTCTGAGCACCCTCAGGAAGTATAGTCTCTTTTGGGCCTTCTTTACTACCTCAGCAGTGTGTGTTCCCCAGGTCAAGTCCTCCCTAATGGTGACTCCCAAGAAGCGAAAGTCTGAGACCCTCTCCACACAGTCCCCATTGATGATGAGTGGCTGGAATTTGTCTGCCTTCTTCCTGAAGTCTACGATGAGCTCCTTGGTTCGGCTGTATTTAGGAGCAAGTTGTTATTTCTACAGCACGTTGTCAGCCGCTCCACTTCATCCCTGTAGGCAGACTTATCCCCGCCAGAGATGAGCCCTACTACCGTGGTATCATCAGCGAACTTAACAATGGTGTTACTGTAGTGGGCAGGAATGCAATCATTTTGAATAAAAGCGTCTGCTAAGCGAGTAAATGTCATCGTGGATCATTAAGTAAACCATTTTCTGAACAAAAATATTTATTGAACTAACAAAGGCAAGAACAAACTTACTTTTTTGGACAACATAACCAATGTTCTAAATGTGATATAACACAATATAAGAAGACATGACCTAACAGAAGCGAACACACACAACATTCTTGGTAATTCAATCCCAGAAATGCAATTTACAACTCAGTCACATTGGAGCAGCAAGCATCTGCGCCCAAGAAAGTTGAGTATGAAGTGTCATGTCATATTGCAATCAAACTATTTGACTTCACAACTTTCCCAACCTCTGAACTGTGTCAGATTTCATCTCTTAGCAAATTGCTTCCACGTGAAGATTAAAGAGATGGCTTTAATGCTTTGCTTTGTGACTTCGCTTCACTCGCGGGCGAACTTGGATTCCCTACCATGTCGAGTTTGCGTGATCTTGCCCACGTTTGTTGGACTGGCAACCATAACGTGGCCCAGGTGTCGAGTTGTGTGCACCTTACGGTGGACTGTCATCCCCTTTAGGTTGGGATTTCTGCCTTTGAGTTGTTTGCTACTGGAAAAGATGAGCTTATGAAATGGCATGAATGGGATCCCTAACAAGAAAAAAGATATAGTTCCATTTTCAGGGCTCTGAAGCCTATCATCAAGAGAATTATTGCTTTTCTGCTATTTTGTATTATTATGTATGAAGCTATTACAACGATAAACAAAGAGCCTGGAGGTATTGAAGCAGGAAATCGATGTGCATTGGGCATTGTTACAAGACTCTGTCAAAAAGTGACAATCTGCCTATGAAAGCTGCATGCCTTTGTTCACATGAATTGGTCAATTTTTTTTTTTTTTAATACGTTCAAATCATGTACAATGTCACTGGAAGTCCATTTCTCTGCCTATTGTTTATATCTGCGGACACATCCAGGGCCAGACAAAAATGGTATTTTGATTGTATTGAAGGAATGAAGCCCAGCAGGGAGCATTAGCAAGAGACTTTCAAGTTTATCACTGAAAAAAAATTGATAAGGACATCAAGCTAATGGTGGAGTCTTCTAAATTGCCCTTTTTATGGCTAATTTGACTGACACCTTTGTCCCAGGCAACTTACAAGATTGGGGGTATATTACAGGTATTTTATTATGACAGTTGGAGCACAGATAGGTTAAGTGACTCACTCAGGGTCCTACAGTGAAACGGAAGTGGAAAATGAAGTGGCGACTTTGTGTTTCAGGGTCTTAGCCACTACAATACACTGCCTGCTGGATCAAAACTAAAAGTTGGCGGTTCAATTCCCACCTTCCCATATTGTGTGACCCTAAGCAAATCATGTAACCTTCTGTGTCCACAACTGCAAAAATGTCTAGAAAGGCCATGTAGGAAATGTAATAGAAGTCAAGCAGCTTGAGGGAATCGTAGTCTGGTCGTTTTTAAAGAAGACCCTAATGATTGTGCTTGTCACAATGGCTTCAAGAATAACCTGTAGAATGGAATATAAATGGCCACTCACAGACAGACTTCATTAAACTTTGAGTCGGGGAGAGAGGTAGATGATGGCTTACTGGCTTCAAGGAAAGTCAGTCTTACAGAACAGGAAAAATGGGTAGAGTGCCCTCTGTAATGTTTAGGACAAAGGCACATTTTTCATTGATTTACACTCCTGCACCACAGTTTAAAATTTCATATCAAATAATTCAGATGTTGTGGTTAAAGTGCACATGGCAGACTTTCACTTAAGGGAATTTGCACACATTTCGGTCACATCATGTAGAAATGGCAATACTTTTTCTAAAAGGTCCCCCCATTTTAGGGCACCATAATGTTTGGGACGCAACAATGGAAGGTCTATTAAAGTCATTGTCATATTTAGTTCTTTGTTGCATATCCCTTGTATGCAATGAGAGAATTTACAGACATCAGCAGATGCTGAGGGTCTTCTCCGGTGATGCTCTGCCAAGCCTCTAATGCAGCCATCTTCTGCTCCTGTTTGATTCAGGGGCTCATCCCCTTAAGTTTTCTCTTCAGCATATGGAAGGCCTGTTCAATTAGACTGAAATCAGGTGTCTGGCTTGGTCATTCTAGAATTTTCCATTTTTTAGCTTTGGAAAACTCCAGTATTGCCTCAGCAGTGTGTCTGGCTCATTATCTTGTTGTAGGATGAGGCACCGTCCAATGTGTTTGGAGGCCTTTACTGTAACTTGAGCAGATGAGATGTTTTTCTACCCCTCACAATTCATTGAACCACTGCCGTCAGTAGTTCCACCATCAATGAAGAGAAATGTGCCAGGACCTGTGGTAGACATACATACCCAAGCCATAACACCCTCAGCACCATATTTAACAGATGAGGTGGTCTGCTTTGGATCTCGGGCAGTTCCTTGTTGTCTCCACACTTTGCTCTTGTCATCACTTTGATGAGGTTCATCTTTGTCTTGTCTGTCCACAAGACTTTTTCCCAGAATTCTGCAGGCTTCTTGAAGTCCTTTTTCACCAACTGTAGTCTGACCATCCTGTTTGGGTGATTAACTAGGGGTCTGCATCCTGCAGTGTGTCCTCTGTGTTTCTGTTCATGAAGTCTTCTGCTGATAGTCGTCTCTGACACACACACATCAGCCCCCTGAAGACTGTCTCTGGTCTGTTGGACAGGCGTTTGGGCCTTTTTCTTTACCATAGTGAGGAGTCTTCTGTCATCAGCAGTGGAGGTCTTCCTTGGCCTACCAGTCCCTTTGTGATTACTGAGCCCACCAGTGCGTTCTTTCTTCTTCATGATATTCCAGACTGTTAATTTTGGGCATAATAAGATCTTACTGATACCTTTAATGGTTTTATTCTTGTGTTTCAGCCTCATAATGGCTTCTTTAACTTTCATTGGCACAGCCCTTGTCCTCATGCGGAACAAAGGCAACTACAGACTCTAAAGGTTTGGAGCAAGCTGAGGTATCTCAGGTATCTCGAGATAAGTAGCCAAAAAAGACTCAAGACCCTAGAATTCTACTACATCTTTACCAGACACAAAAATCACAATCCAAAATCCGTGCACAAAACCAAACTAGAAGAAACCGAGGTTTGAAAAGTCCCTTCTTCATACAAGATGTAAACATATATATATATATTTACGACAGATACGAAAGTAAGATTATAACAATAATACTGACAAAGAATACCAGAATATTTAAAATCACCTACATACTCACACATGTCCTTGATGTAAAGATCATTTTTATATATCTGTAAGGTGGCAGCGTTAGGGTTCTGAATAAACATTATTGATAAGACGAGAATACTCCACATGGAGTGACATCTTCAGTGGGGTCCCTTGGGGCTGTCCTCGGTCCATTACTTTTTCTAATGTATTATTGATGACACAGATTTCATGAGTAGTTAGTGAACACATTTTTGTCATCTAATCAATGTGTTGAAGCTGTTGAAAAGGCACATAAAATGTAAAGTTATATTGTAAAACAAATTATTGAATGTAAGTTAAGGGACGTTAGGCTTAGGCTATATGACGCACTATTGAGACCGCATCTAGAGTGCGGTGTGCAGTTCTGGTCACTACGATATAAGAAAGACATAACAGCACTTGAAGTTGTGTGGAGGAGAGGAACTAGGTGCATCATGGGACTTAAGGACATGTCCTACTGTGAAAGAGCCAGAGAATTAAACCTGCTTATTCTTGAGCAGAGGAGACTGTATGGGGACCTCATCCAGGTCTTCAAAACTCTCCATTTGAATTCTTTCAACTTAGTGGTGAATCACCCTATTCAAGGACATCAGTGGAAATTAATGGGAAGTGCATTAAAAACTGAAGCTAGGAAGCACTTCTTTATGTAAAGGGTTGTGGGAGTCTGGACCAAACTAGTAAGCCAAATAGTTGAAGGCAGGCGTTCAAACAATGCATGTCCTGGGTGTGATGGGTCCTGAAGAATTTTCTTGACGTTCTTGAGACAACAGGAACTATGTAGTTCTTTTAGTGAGGGGAGAGGACAGCCGACTATGCGCTGGGCAACCTTAATGATCCTAAGGAGCTCTTTGACAGCCTTTACAAAGTGTCTGGATGAGACAGCTTAGCTATTAGCTGAACAACAAGCTTGATAGAGTCAATGGTCTCCTTTTGTTTTTTTAATTTCCTATGTTCTTATAAATAGAGCACTTATTATTATTATTATTATTTTTTTTTTTTTTCTACAAAATGATCACTCATAATAAATATTCTGTGAGAATCATCCTACGAGTACAAGCTAACATTCAGCAGTATCAGCCATTTCTGTATCCGACAAACAAATGTTAGTGTACCATTCTGCTTCAATAAACCTGAGTGAAGAAAGAGGGAAAGAAACCCCTGAAGGTGAATAAACAATGAGGGAGAAAAACAATAAAAAGCAGGAAATGTCCGTCAGCCAGTACGACACAAGAAGAACGGACCGGCTACAATTTGTAGCTGCCTATTTTTTATGAAATTCACTAACTTTAGAAAAGAACATTCAAAACTTCACTTTTTTCAGTCACCGCGGGAAGCTTACTATTAAAAAAGAAAAAAATCACTATTCTTGACATTGTTTAATCACGTTGATTATTACTAATGAATTAACGCTGTATAAAAATGAATGTTGTAGAACAATTTGGAGTCTAACTGAAGCAAACCTGAAATCATAATGAATCCACGTCCTGCAGTCCTCCCTCACTGTGTGTGATTATAACTGATGTTAATGAAGCAATGAATGCCGGTAACAAAATCTACATAAATTATCATAGATAAATTAAAAATGATTTCCTTAAAGGAAACAAGAAAAGTACATGTGATTATGCAGATACTACTCTTCTTTTGTGCTCTGCCTCATGCTGGGCATGCTGTAGACACAGGTACTTAAAGCAGCATGGCAGGTGCCCTTTTCTTTCACTTGGCTGTATGTTTCTTGTTCTTGTAGGTGGTACAGCATTGTCATTATTTTATTGAATCCTAATTCATTATAAATGAATCCCATTTATTTCCACTTTATCTTCTCACTTTACTGAAATGGTTTGATTAGCTATCGTCTTGGCATAATTGCCTTTCCAACCAATGCTATTAAAAACAGAATGCAAGGGCTGAAAAGTGTAGTTATAGGAGTAATGATTAGAAATTTGTGAAAGCACACTGTAAGTTAATTTTCTGTGCCATTGTAGGCAGGATTGGGGGGGGGGGGGGGGGGGGAAGGATTACTTACATGAAAACAAAAAAGAGCATCCTGTTTCCACATTAAAGATGGAGTTAAATGAGATTCAATGCTGGAAGATACAGGCAGACAATGACAGGGAAACACAACTTACCCCTAGAGCAGCTGTCCCCGACCATTTTCCTGCCGCACACCCTTAGGAAATGTTTGATTTATTGTTAGCACCCCCTACAAAAGTTATACCATATTTGAAGATGAAAAAGTCAAATTTTTTAATTTTTGAACCTCATATTGAACCACCTACAGTATGGCGGGTGAACAAATTGAAATCACAAAAATAAACCGCCCTTGGATCTCTTCCTGCGATAATGAAAAATTGAACAAGACGATTAGATTAATATAAAGAAAGGGACCCAGCAAAACAGACAAAGCAAAGAACAAATGTAATAAATCAATTATATACAAATCACAAAAAAAGTAGATGGCAATAATCGAATCCATAACCACACACCCCACTACCCCTGCACATACAGTATACAACAAAGACGTAAGGAAAACACACAACGTCCACACAGTTTTGTCTCTTCTTAAATGAAATTGTAGTCTCCACACGTGATATTCCAAAACAAAAAATTCTTTACAGCTCACCCAACCACAATCCCTTAACTAGCCTCTCTATTTCTTTCTTTAGTACGTCAAACTCAAGAACAACTGTGCCAGGAAACTTTTTGAGATGGCCACCTCCAAACTCAAAAAGGCTGAAGCAAACTCCTGTCTGTGCCTGGATAGTCCACGCCTGTGTCCTCCACCGTAACACTTGTGTTCTGTATTGTTCTACTTTTCGAACTGTAGATTAGCATCCATTACCATGGAAACCTCCCAGAAATCATTGCAACTGACCGTACCTCACAAAGGTCATCCCTATTGGCGTCTGTTTAACATGTCTGTTTTATTCCTTATTCCTGTTTGGGGGAGAGACAGGGTTTACATTGCGGACAACCTAGAGAGACAGAAGACAAAGCAGAAAATGCATTACGTGGCAGTGCTACATAATTCCTCCTGCCCCGTCTCTGTCAGAGATGGTCCGATGTAAACCTTAAGGTTGACCACATTTACAGTATCTACTCTATTTTAATATCTGGTTCTCTACCCTTTTGTATGTGGTAGTTGTTTGGTCCTAGTCGTTTTAGAATTTAAGCAGGTCCTGTCCATTTAGGTGCAAGCTTTGAGGAATATCTTTCAGTTGAATTAGCGAAATAGTGAGTTCTAACCCAAAGCAGGTCGCCTACAGAGTACTGAACTTTACTACAGCGGGAATTGTGATATCTAAAATGTCTGGTTTGTCACACTTACCTATCCTTTCTGAACACTCCTCCTAAATTGTTCCAGGGTCGTGAGTGTATGGTATTGGGGTGTCTGGTAAGGGAACTGCCATTATCAGACAGTAACCCTAGTGCTACCAAGGCAGGAATGTATTTGTTGTTTTCGGTTGTGTGTGGTTACAGATCCAATTGTTGCCATTTATTTGTGTTATTTACATATAATTTATTTATCATATTTATTCTCTGTTTAGCTGGGTCATTTTCTTTACCTTAACTTAATCCATCCATCCATCCATTATCCAACCCGCTATATCCTAACTACAGGGTCACGGGGGTCTGCTGGAGCCAATCCCATCATCTTATTTAATCTGTCATTATCACAGGAAGGGGGTCCAAGGGTATTTTAGGGTTGGCCTGTTATCTGAATCAAATACATCTTCAAAAAATGTCGTGTCTTATAGCAGTATCGTCCGGGAATGGGGTGAAGTGTTATAGTAAGGCTAAGGCATCTAAGGCTTGTACCGCCGTTGTTACCGATACCACGGAGTTAGTCCTTGGCTCCACACGATCCTGAAATGGAAAAAGAAGTTTCAGAATATTGTTGGATATACACATAAAGTTTAGTTGTAATGAATCATGACGGTATTTTCAACTGAAGCCTTGCTGATTTCCAGGTAGATTAGTTTATGTCCTTTAAAACACTATAATCATATTTCCTTTAATGCTGCACCAGGGACGAAGATGCATGGTGAAAATGCATCTCATGATTATAGTTTCTAATCTTGTTACAATGGAGGCCAGGAAACCTTTTGTAAAACTCAGCACTAAATGTTTGTTTCTGCAGTTTTCTCAGTAGGGCATGCACTTCCACACATTGCCAACTTTTCCTGGGAGGAATTAATGTCTTCAGTTTGTACCTGCTGCTGTGTAGATGAAAAATTAGATAGAAGCGTCATGCAGTACAGCGTTGCATTGTAAGATACCCCACTGTATGCACATCACATATACAGTGCAGAATATTTGAGACAATATCTTGCAGTAGAAAGCAAATATTTTTGTTGTGAATATAATATTTTAAAAAATATCCTGTATTAGAGGATTTAATGTTTAAAAAATCGGAAGTATAAAATCTTGTATACCCAGTTATGGGGATGGATATTTAAGGAGTAAACCACAAAACAATGGTTATATTTCTGTATTATGTACATTAAAGAACCATCAACAACAAATAAAATTAATAATATATTGAACAATTATTGTTAAAGTAAAGTTGAATAAATCAGACTCTGCAGCTGCATGAATAAAAGGTAAAGTATCACTTCTGTTTAACAGAAATAGCCCAAAAGTAAATAGAAATCTACATTTTGTTCCTAATACTTGCTTGCAAAATTTGGTTGACCTAAGTGAAAGCGTACTCAAGTTATCGTGTTTACACACACACACACACACACAGATAGACACACAGACATAATTCCAAAAAATGGTATTTTCGGACTCAGGGAGGTCTAAAACATCGAGATTCATCAAAATCTCAAGATAGAATTTTTGGACGATTACAGTACTTTCCCAATACTTTGTATGCGAGAAAGTCAGGGAGGTCTAAAACGTTGAGATTCATCTAAATCTTGATATCAAATCTTCGGACGATTACAATACTTTCCCCATACTTAGTGTACAAGAAAGTAAAAAAGGAAAGACATGAATGGTATTATTCAGTACAGTACAGTAAAATAAAGTGAATAAAGACAAAATGAAGGAACTGCACACGTTTAATTCTTCATGCGTGTAAGAATTTACACACAGCTTATCATGTTGTTTCAAACTTCTCCCTTTATCTATTGGTGAAGCACCACAAGAAATCTGAAAATCCTAATAATCCTTCTCATCACTCCTCCATCTCCTCCAACTAAAATACAGTTAACCAGCCACAGCTACTGTAGAAAGAGTTGTTGTCTTCTCAAGTTAGACGAGTTAGAAGATCTACGCGTTGTGCAACATTCTGGTGTGCTTGGGCATTTAGTTACCTTTTTGAAAAGCTGGAACACTTTACTTTTTTATTTATTTATTTGTCTATTAAACATTTCTGTATGAATGAGTCATATTCATCTGTGATAATCAGATGCATTATTAGAGTAAATAAAACAAATGCTATTTAATAGCATTTTACAATTATGAGCCCGTTTAAAAGCTTGTGATGGCGTTTCGAAGGCGCCAAGTCCTGACTCAAGCAATGCAAGAATTTAATTGACTGTTCTATTGTTAGTTTTTGGTTGTGAAGGCTCTATAAATTAATTGCAATTTATATTTATTTAATTTTGTATATTTATATTTTTATTTAGAATTCTCAGTCTAACATTGTTGGCTGGAATGGTGTTAACATTGACAGATACAGTAGCAGGGCATGGTGGCACTTGTGGTAATGGTAGTATCAGTGAAACAATGATTAATTTTATTGAACAGGTAATACAGTTGTGTAGTTGTGATTAGCGTATCATAAATGCTGAGTACAAGTTTATTCACTACTAGCTCTGCTACCCTTCTAAGACGAGTTGGAATTTAAGTAATCAACGTAGATCCCAGCATTAACGTTTGCAGTGTGTGGTCGCTGAAGTCGATAACAACGGGAAAACAAACACCAATTTAAGAATATAGCAGGTTGGATAATGGATGGATAGATGGATACTTATAATCATTACAGTTAATAATGTTTTTTCTGCTTACTCAAGTGCACTATGTCCATGTCTCTGTTATATAGAACTTGGTGTGTGATTCATAAAAGTGTTACTGTTTATGAGGAACCATCTATTGGAATAAGAAACACAATGCATTTTGTAAAATTGTTGGTGGTACGCCATTTTTAGGAATGACAGAGGCATAGCAGCCTTAAGGACACACAGCCAATTAGACTTTAACCAGCTGTGCTACCCATCTAAACTAGGTTGAAATCTAAGTAATCGATATAGGCCTCGGTATTAACAATTGCAGTACTCCATGAAATGCATATGTCTTTGTTATATAGTACAGGATTTGTAAAAGCAGTGTTAATGCTTATGATGTGCTATCTTTTGGAATGACAAATGCAATGCATTTTATTACTAAAAATGTTCGTGATGCTCCATCTTTTTGAAGACAGGGACATAGCAACCAGACAAACACACAGACACATGCTGTTTTATTAAAGTGGATATGCATAATGACTTACAGAGCCACTCTTGGGGAGCTCATCTTTGTTATGTTGTCGTAATACAAAATACAGAAGTCTTCACTGGTCAGCCAAGTCTTTTTGAATGACTCTTTTCAGTGAATCATATTTACTGATTATGAGCCCAAACAAATTGGTTCAGTAGAGCTCAAAGGAGTGCTAAAGCGCATACATGTCCTTCCTGTGTGATGCCATCAGTATCTTTTGTTTCGGAGATAGAATTTTCAACGTGCATTCCCAACAACTGCCTGACTCTTGAGTCTCCACTCACGAGCCACTACCTGAATATCATTTTAGCGATTAGCATTGTCACACACGTGCGCATGGGAGGCAGCTAAAGGGCCTGAATGAGAGAAATTCCATTCCAGACCAGGGGGTGGCGGAGTGCACTAACTCTTTCACTTCTCTGCAGACCAGTTACAGGAAATCCTGCCTGGTCCCTGATGACGTCACGTCCGGTTCCGGGTTTAGTGACGCCTGTTCTGGTTCCAGCCCCACTGATGATGTCACTTCCACTACTCTCCTTTAAAGCCGCCACCTTTGTGCTATCAAGTCAGTTCTGTTGTGGACTCCAGTCTGTACACATCTGTACATTATTAATATCCATTTTGCTGCCAGGAACAATATATGAGCCTTTTTGTGGCTCTTTTTGTCTTGTTTATGACAGCATTAATTTGATTTGTGAACAAATAATCACTACCTGAGAATCAGTCTAACATTTGTTGCTCATTTCATTCACGTTCTCAGTCCAGTCATTCTTGTTCATTTGAGTCACGAATGAGTCACTATCTGGGATCCTGTCTAATGACTCTCGTTCATTTGATTCACAAACAAATCATCATGAGTTATACAATTCTCATTCACTTGTAATTCAGGACTGAAACGTCTTACTTTAATTATGCATCCTAAATGTGTTATCATGCTTTGTGTATGGAAAAAGGACAATGGCATATGAATTATCATGGTAAGTAGATAATTAGTTGTATATAAATAATTATAAATTGATCCACCCATTATCCAACCCGCTATATCCTAACTACAGGGTCACGGGGGTCTGCTGGAGCTAATCCCAGCCAACACAGGGCACAAGGCAGGAAACAAACCCTGGGCAGGGTGCCAGCCCACCACAGGGCACAAACACACACCCACAAGCATATACTAGGGACAATTTAGGATCGCCAATGCACCTAACCTGCATGTCTTTGGACTGTGGAAGGAAACTCACGCAGACACGGGGAGAACATGCAAACTCCACGCAGTGAGGACCCGGGCAGCGAACGCGGGTCTCCTAACTGTGAGGCAGCAGCGCTACCCACCGCGCCACCGTACCGATTATAAATTGATGTACAATTAATTAAATTCAACCAATCATCTGTAAATTAATAAACAATGATATTATTTGTATACACACAAACATATACTGTATATCAAAATAATAAAACAAATTATGAAATGATATATTTGTGATGCCATCAGAGATGACCAAACCCCAAGCTTCCCGCATATACCTGGCTGTAAATGAATCAAACAAATCAAAATAATCGATTCACTTAAACAGGTAGTTGAAAAGAAATAAATCAGTAAAGTGAATCAAGATGTGCATCATTAATGAAGATTTCATACCTTGGGAACATTTTATCATGAAGTATGAATCACAGTATGAGCTGTACTGTGGGATAAGTGTGTCGTCTCCTGCCTAATCTTTACGTGACTGTTTTTAGTTTCTGTGTCCGTCACATGATTTAGAAGTCACGTGATGAAGCATCTATTTAAAAAGGGAGTGCAAAGCTTCTAACATTTAGGTTTCTGGATTTGCAGTAAAACAAATGGCCACAATTAGTGTCAGTTAGAGGCAATTAATGCAAGTTAGTGTGACGACCATTTTCTGACTTTGACTCTTTCTAACTCTTTGTGCATTCTGAACTCTGCTTCCTTAAGGAACAAAGGCTGTTGTTTGGAATGTTCCTATTAGCTGTTTACATCTCATGCTCTTTTTTCTCCATTTCTATGGACATTAATTCTTTGAAAGGTGGCCATAAGATTTATGTTTTAGGAGTATTACTTTTGATACAACACAATACAGTACAATATACAATACAATACAATTTATTGTATATAGCCCAAAATCAAACAAGTGTCACAACGGGCTTTAACATTCCCTGCCTTTTAACAGCCCCCCAGTCCTGACTCTCTAAGAAGTCAAGAAAAAACTCCCCCAAAAAAAAAAAAAACTCTTGCAGGGAAAAAAAAATGGAAGAAACCTTGGGAAAGACAGTTCATTAGAACATTATAATGCTCTAGACAAGAACAGGCCATTCAGCCCAACAAAGCTAATTCCTACTTACTTATTTCCTCCAAGAAAACATCAAGTCGAGTTTTGAAAGTCCCTAACGTCTTACTGTCTACCACACTACTTGGTAGTTTAAAGAGAGAGTCCCCTTTCCAGGTAGGTTGGGCATGCAGTGGGCATCAAAAAAAGGGAGGTAAATACAACACAATTCACAGAACAGAACACAAGTAATCCTCAGTACAATAGAAATATTACAAGTGTAGTGCAGAATTTAAAAGTAGATGATATCATATAATATGACTTGGAATTGTTCAGAGTCCTGGAGACCTCGGCAATCAAGCTGCCTCCCTCTATTGGCCATTCCACAGCTGAGTCAGTGCTGGGCCAGCCAATCCGATGAAAGGACCCCTCTACCCGACGATTCCTGCGATCCTACATCAGGGATGACTTCACCTTAGTCAGGCAAAACAACTTGGCAGGCGGGCAGTGGCACCAAGTGCTACATTTGAGTACCAAAAAGAGAAACAGAATAAGTAAGGGTTAGTAACAAATTATAATTATCATGTTACTTATGTTTTAGTGCTAATGACTAACAACAGAGATGCAGTCTGTACAGTTAATCAGCAGCTCTAGTCAGGGTGTGCTAAACACATGTAGTGAGTCTTCAGGCCAGGATTTAAAAGCTGAGACCAAAGGAGCATCACTTATAGTAGGAGGTAGACCGTTCCACAGTTCTGATAGACTCGATGATGTATTGGCACCCATCCGTAGCGGGCTCCTGACTTGTTCCCCCATTCAATAATGCTTCAGAAGGCTGTTGCCCCAGCATTGTACTGACTGTGACAAAGGTGTATCTGTTTATATAAAATGCTAAGAGTTTTCTGTTAGGGCACCCCTGGGCTTTAAAGCTTTATCTTGGTCTCAATGGGGAGCTTATGATGTGATACGTGTAACATCACCTTAATCAACACAATAGCCACAGAATTTGGATTCACATCCTCCTCATGGTACGCAGAGACTCAAACACGTGCTGTGGCACGGCCACAAAAAGCTCTGTGAATCACATTGCACAGGCAATGACTGAAGCTGATTGAAAAAGTGACATGGCTAAAAGAACAGTTGCGATGAACATCTTAGTAATAGCAATGTGAAGTGATCAACAGTGACATGGCAGAAAGAAAATCAGAGGTCTGCATGTTTCCTAGTTACAAATAATCTCCCTGTCACAAAATGTCTTTCTTGGCTTACTTTCTTTTCTAAGCTTCATAGTCAATGCTCAAAATAACACAAAAGATATTATGTTTTAAGGACTGTGTGTCAGAGGGTCACTTTCCGGACTCATTAGATGTAAGCTCTACCACCCCGGGGCACAAGGGGGTGCTGTAACTGACAGTATTAACTGCTTTTCCAGCCACAGCCCAGAGAAACTGCCTTGTGAGGGCAACTGATTCTGGCCCAGCGACTAAAAAACCAAGATGCTCCAAGCATTGTGGGCGAACCACCAGATGGTGCTCCAACCTTACCTGTGTGATCTAAGCTTTGAGTTGCTGAAGCTGCACCTTCCAGGTGATATCGCCTTACCCTCTCAGTTGTAGCGCCAGTAAAGTTATTAGTTATTAAAAGGGACAACCAGGTTGGTGCCCCATTTCTGTGGTGGATGTGTGTGTTCCCTCGGTCAAAGCTAGGATATCATTGCATGCTCTAATTTACCAATTAATGGTTGTAATTTTCTGTAATTTTGAAAAAGTCCAGGGTCTCATTTTGGGTTGGATTACACCATCCACACATGACAGGCCGGTGGAATGACTTCTAGCTCTCTGCAACGCTGTATTGGATTATTAGAGAGGCTCCACTTGGCATTCCACCTAATATAATAACATTGCGCCTGCAGAAATATCATCTTCGCTTTCTTCCCAGCTTACCTACACATTTGTAATTTTTGAGCCCAGCATTCTTTTTTTCGTTTTGTGGCAGGCCCATGTGGGGGTTGTTGCCTGCAGAAATAACTGACTTGTCAGTTGACGCTGACTGCTTTCTCATTGAGATTTGTGTGGCTGTGCCTGTGCCCGCTATACTCATCCAGTAATCACTTGATTAGCTTCACCCTGAACTCCAAATTTGTCATTCTGCTGCTGCTATTCTGAAAGAGTAAGTATCTTCTTAGTTGTGCGGCATGCCAATTTGTTTCTGTGACAAGCAAGTTAATTAATTTATCCGGGGGAGAAAAAATGCAGGAAAAGGAAAAAAATAAATAAATAAGTGCTATATCCATCAGATTTGTAATACTATCATTGCAACAAATGTTCATATTTTGGAAATACAGTATTTATGTATACATTATTTTAGCTTGAGCTTTGAGCGTTACAGCTATGCAATCAGCGTGAAAAAGTAGAACAAGGGCCATGGATTGCGATTCCACTAATAAATCTTAATTACAATTAATGGCAAATCCAGTAATTCATAGGGGTAGGGGTAGGGGTAGGGCTGTGCCTGGAGGATTTTTCTCAAAGCACTCCTCCCGACTCCATTCTTCAGTCCTGTTCATTCCCACCTACATCACTAAATCTTTTGTTCTGCTGCTGCTTGCTTACCAGAAGTATCGTCCTCCTCCTCATTCCGTGTGCTTCTGAATATGTATTTTAAGATTGTGCACGACTGTTTTTTATTGGTGCTGGAGAATCACTGCACTTGTATTGTTATGAATGTGGTTTTGTCTTCAGGTCGTAGTGATGTTCCCCAATTCAATCCCCAGTTCTTCATAACAAGCACATTAACTCAAGCTTCCTCTTAGAAGTTAACATTTTGGGTATCCGCCAGTTTTGTAAAGGCTCCTTCCACTACCAGAGGGTTTTGTTTTGCCCCCATCTGCATTCTACATGTATCGTCTCATACCTGGATTCATCCCCTCTTGTACGGTATCTAAAGTTAGAGACTTCATTGGACTGTAGTTTATAAAAGCTCTCTCTCCCTCTTTGTAAAGGTGTCATGCCATTCTCACTCAGAACTACCCTTCGATCCCCCCCGTTCCCACCTAAATTCTTTACAGTTGGGTAAACACAGCTTTTTTTAACACCAAAAACTAAGAAGAACCAAGCAATGCAATGTTGTCTTTATGCAATGTAACCTACTTTTTAAGGAACATCCACACCTTCTCTACATATAGAAAAGTTTGGGGCATTCAACCCAAGAAGCTCTTCCATAATATACATTTATATTGTCCATAATTGCATCAAGTCAAGATTTGAAGAACCCTGACGTCCTACTTTCACCTACACAACTTGGCAATTTATGATTTAGGTTCATGGTTCTTTGAGTGAAGGAAAAACTTCTTAGCATTAGTGTGAAATATGCCCTTGACAAGTTTTGAACTGTGTCCTTGTGTTCTTGTTGCAGAATTTATTTTAAAAGTAATAACCGGGATCTACTCTACTAATTCCTTTCATAGTTTTGAATACTGTTCCTCTTTTAATCTCCGTTCACTAACTATTAACATCTTTTTGTGGATTCGCAGGATTTCCATCCCCTCAGCATGACCTAACCACCAAAGACTTCTAACAATGTCACGGCCCTCTGTGAATTCATCCAACTCCGTATTCTGGCTAACTCTCCAGCTCTGTCCTTCTCTCACAGTCCTGTACATTTTTTTCACAAATCTTTTCTCAAATAACCCTGATGGTATCTCGTCTGGCACTGTTCTGGATCAGGTTTCTGACCCATACATTGCAACAGGTTGCACCAGTGACTAAATACATTTTGCATAAATCCTAGTCTAAATCTAAAATCCAACAAGATTGTTGAGTGAGGGGCTAACAACTCCTCCCTGTAAAAAAAAGTTAAAACTGTTATGGAAACCCTAACTGTACACTTGAGGAAAATAAAGACGTGGAAATGCCGCCATAAAATACTAAGCTTTTATTTCATCCCTCGACTCCAATGAATCGATCACGCCAGCTGGTTCATCAGCCATTTTTTGAATCTGGCTATTCTCCTTTAAGCTTTTGTCATACAAAAATAATTATATGGGTCTTATAAGAAGATACTGGATGACAAGAAACATTTTTGAACACTAATTAATCCTAGGGGGATTTTTTTTTTTTTTTGTATTCATTCAAATGGTAATCAAAAAAGCCCGAGTGTGAAAAGGGCATTCAATGGTGCTGACTTTTTAAGTAGCCAAAGATTAGTTCCTGTGTATTAAAATGTATGAATTAAAAGTTTGTAAGATTTGGCATTTATAGTGTTGTCAAAATCCGTAAATCACATAATGTGTTATTCTGTAATTTAGACTGCTAGAGAACAACATGTCTTCAGAGATTCCGTCAAGTCCACTTCATATGCCACAGTCCATAGATGGGCTGCAGGATTCCGTTGTGACAGCATGGCTCTTAAACATAAGCAAAGGTCTGGCCAGGCTTTATATTTCCAATTTGTCACCAGGAATGCGTGGTGTGTGACGTCATCGATGTAACCATATAAATGTCTGTGCACACGTTCCTGGATAACTATACTTTTCACTGAGCTTTGCTTTTGATCTCTTGATCCTGTTTCCAAGTTCTTGCTTTTCCATTTTAGCTTCTGTATGAGACTTTGATATAAGATATGACTTTTTGGTTTTGAACTTCACTCAGGTTCTTACTCATGTTTTATTTCCTGATCCTTTGAAAATAATAAATATCTTCTCAGAAGGCAGTTTTTAAAAGGACGTTTTCGATGCTGACGTGGATGATATCATGTGACACACACTTCTGGTTGACCTCACCTAGCAACAGCATAGCAAACATCAACAAAATTGTTATAAAAATTTGAAGCCCATAAAACTACAAGTTGGTCCTATGGGAGAATGCAAAAAAAATTATTGACGTAAAACAAAAGTAAACATGTTCATCGGATTCCGGGGTCTCAAAACGGCAATAAAATAATGTATAAAGAAACACTGAGAAAAAATAAAAGCAGGAGTCAAATTATGATATATAGATAGTCAGACGACAAGAGGTTTTCCAAATTTTAATTGTGTGTTAAGTTTGGAAATTCAATTCGATTTGCAAAATCATTAGGACAAAAAACATAAATCACATTCTAGTGTTCCATCTTTAACAAAGTGCCAAAAAATATGTAACTATGTAACAACTTTATACGTGTAGTAGTAATATTTTACTGCAAGCATTATGGCGTATTTACATAGTAAGCACCTAGTAATTATCTGCATAACTATTTTAACAAGAATAACCATTAGACATTGTAAACGTTTGAGGCAGTCACCCGTATAATTTTTCCAGGCTGCAAAACAGTTGCAAAAGCATTGCCAAGTGTATACAATCGAGTCCAAAACAGACTTATCATCCACAAGATTGCAGCTTTAAAGGCCATCAGGATCGGAACCGGAAGTGACGTTGTTGGCTGCCCCAGAGCCGGGCGGGATTTCCCTAGAATGGTCTGCAAAAGATTGAGAGGGAGAATTAGTGTACTTTGCCACCCCCTGGTCCGGCATGGAATTACATGTACTCAAGCCCTTTAGTTGTCTCCTAAGCACGCGTGTGTGACACTATATTAATTATGTTTGCATGAGCTTTAATAACCTAGCTATTCATAGACATCTGGTTTTAAAAATGTCAATGTCAATTTATTTATATAGCACATTTAAAGTAACATAGGAATGCTGTGGCCAAAGTGCTTTACAATAAAAGAAGACAAAACTTACAATTATCATAAATAACATACATAGAAATAAAATAAATGAACATAAATAAAATACTCTAAATAATAAATAGAAGTAAGATTAGATAATCACAATGAGGTAACCAGCAGTATTACAGAAGGTCACGGAATGCAAGTGAATTGAAATGAGTCTTTAATCTCGTTTTGAACAGTTCAATCGTAGACGACACCTTTATGTGATGAGGTAAAGAGTTAAACAGGCGAGGAGCAGCAGCTGTAAATGCTCTGTCTGCCCCCCTTAGTTTTACACTTGGTACGAGGGACAACAAGAGACAACTGACCAGAAGATCTAAGCACTCTGGATGGCTGGTGTAAATCACACAATTCAGATAAATAGACAGGAGCAAGCCCATGTAAAGATTTAAAAACTAGCTATAAGATTTTTAAATCAGTTCGAAAACTGAAAGGCGGCCAGTGTAAAGAAGCTAATATTGGAGAAACAGAATCAGACTTTCTTGCCCCAACCAGAAAGCGAGCGTCAGCATTCTGGACCAACTGTAACCTGCGTATCAGGGATTTGCTAATCCCAGAACACAGCGAGTTGCAGTAATCAAGGCGAGAAAAGATAAAAGCATGAGTAGCTTTCTCAGGATCCCTACAAGATAAAAAAAGGCTTGATCTTACCTAAAAAACGAAGCTGGAAAAAACAACTCTTAACTACAGAATTAATCTGTTTCTCAAAAGAGAGGTTACTGTCAAAAATAACACCAAGATTGCGGACTTGAGGTTTGCAAAAGACAGAAAAAGAGCCGAGAAGTCCAAGACCAATTTGGGTTTTAGCTGAAGTTATTTATGCCATTATTCCGATTAGCTAAACTGAGTCAGATTTCTCTGTGGATTTCTCAGTTATGTGGCCACGTAAACCCTTAACTGGGTTAAACTTAAGGATTTTGTAGTCTGTTCCTGTCTTTGCGTCACATATGCTTCCAACAGCCACGAGTAGAAAACAGTGGAAATGTTCCATAAAGACAAATTTCATGTGGCAAATGGTCAAGCAATCACATTATTCCTTGTCCTAGCTGAAATAATTTGTCAGAAAATTTCAGAAATCACTAAACTTATGTTGATGAGCTGAACATACAGTGCTGAGCTCAATGGTATAATCTCGAGAGAAACTGGCACCAACAACAACAACATGTAATTCTGTAGCACATGTTCATACAAAGGATTGAGCTCAATGGGCATAACAAGATGTTAAAGAAGTAGTTACATGCTGTGGAAGAACAACAGACATCCCGGCCCGGGAGGACCGTGGGTTATTATCTGGACGGGAGGCCCAAGAGGAACAACGGAGGGATTGGCCAGGTGGACAAAAAGATAACTTTGTACCCAGCTGGTATAAAATAATGAATGGAGCAGCAGAAGCCAAAACTTGGAAGTGACTTCATCCCCCATGCACTAGGTGGCAGTGGTCCTCGTATGAGAATCCAGTCAGGACACCTGCAGGGGTGCTAGGGAGATGGAGTCTGGAAGTGCACCCCCACTTTGGATCGGTACAGGATGCTTTACAGGGAGGACTATCCTTTGTCTATGGTCCGGAATTGTTTCCTAGTAAAGACAGAATGGCATCAGAAGCATTCCCAGGTCTGCAATAAAAGGAAGCCTTCTGCTACACATGAGGGAGTCAGAGTCGGGGGGGCATTCTACCTAACACAATTGTTCTTAAGTAGTTCTTTATTGGTTATTTTTGAAGGATTTAATGCAGTGGGTTGCATAGCAGTATCTGCTTTTGTTGAAACATTACAGGACTTTGATCATGGGGTGGAAAACACCAACCTGAAATAAAATAAAGAAATAGAGAAAAGTAAAGATTAATAATGATTACATATTCACTGAAAAGAGTGATAATTATATATACAACTCTGTTATTAAGAAAAGAACTAAACTGAAGCTACGATAAAGTAAAATTAAAAAGTTGGATTTTAGGACTTTTTGTAAAATATTTTACAGTAATTAACCTGGCATATTTCAATTAGTAAAGTATTCCAGATTTTTCGTCCATTACAGTATTAAAAGATCTAAGATTATGACTTGGAGTGTTAGGGGGACAGGCACTTCAAGAGAGAGGAAGGTTTGTAAAAGCTTCACATACCATTAGTACGGTAGAACTTTAACGTCAGTTCTAAACGACACGGGTAACCAATGCAACGATGCTAAGATTGGTCAGATGTGCTCAGATTTTCTTTTTTATGGTTATGATTCTTGCTTCTTCTGCATTCTGGACTAACTGCAACCGACTGATGTCTTTCTTAGGTAGTCCTTTTGGGAGTGCCTTACAATAATCTAGCTGACTGCAAACAAAAGCGTCAATTTTTAAGTTTTCAGCATCTCGCATCTAACTGGTGAAATATTCCTTAAATGGAAAAATGTAGTCCTAGTAATCTAGTTAATATGTGATTTAAAGTTTAGGTTATAGTCCGAGATTACGCCTAAATTCTTTACTTCCGCCTTGATTTTTAATGCTGAGGGATCAAGTTTATTTCTAAAACCCTGACTATTTCCATTTTTATTAACGACTGTTTACCGAGGCTTGGCGGCCGTTGACGATGTTTAATCTCTTTTTTCGTGCGTGTTTATGAGAACTCCATTAGTGGACTTGCACACGCAAGTGAAGGTTTTTAAGAAAGCAGGTTTCTGCCTTGACCAGGTTACCCACCTAATCCCGGCTTTGTATGTGCACATAAACACACTCAACTGTGGATTCAAAAATTGACAGATGGATGACTGGAGGGTGGATTGTTCCTGCTTGCTTGTGTACTCAGGGTAAGCCTATATAGCTAAGTACTCAATCAACATGCGGAGGTAGGATGACAAATGTGTCCTCACCCATGTGGCTGCTCCAGTTACGGATTTGCTACAGTTATATTGTAATGCACAGGTTGTCACAGATTAATTACTATGCAAGTACACTGTAATTATGGATAGAGAAACTAAAGTATGACCTCAATATTAATTCATGGGGCAGGTACTGTGTATAACAGAAAAATGCACTTCATTAAGCTCTACTCTGCAACAAATAGACAGCTTGAGCGTTCTGCAGCATATTATTTACAATTTCAGAATGACGTGGACTGTTATAATGGAATTTTGGGCACCTACCGTTTATGTAGGGGCTGGCAGGCAGCAGTGCTCTGTGCTAGGATGCAAATCATGATGGCTGAGTCTTAATCACCATCTGTCATCCAGCACAGCTCAGGGATGCAAACTGCAATATTCCCCTGAGTCCTGTCCAGGCCTCTAGTGAAGAGTGCAGTGCAAAGTGATTGTCGCATGCTGGCTGAGGAGATGAGGCTGATTTGGTCGAGCTTGAGTTTGGCCCTTGGGGGTCTGCAGTTGTGTGTGTGTGCGTGTGTGTGTGTGTGTGTGTTGGAGAAAAGAGGGAAAGATCAGCACCTTTCCTTTAATTTTATGCAAAAGTGAAGTGAAGAAGCATGCATGCTGAATTGTGTCCATTTATTTTCTGATAGGAAATATCATTCTTACTGTGTGCACTTTTCAGCCAAACTTCAGTTTATTAATTAAAAAAAAAAACATTTGAAATTGGAAGCATGCTGAATATTATCAGTCCCTGGTCCAGATCTCCTTTTGCAGCGTCTCAAATCTCTTCAAGGGCTCTTGAGAAATCAGAATGTAAAGCTTCTTTCCTCATTTTAACTTGCCACGTATATGTAAAGGAGTCAGTGACTACAGAAGAAGAGGAGCTTTTTGCTCCACAGTACCATTCACACCGTCGTTGCCACCATTTTTCTCATATGGGGTTAGAACAGCACAAGTGAATATTTAAAGGTTAAGCAGAGCAGACCCCGTCTCCGCAATAAAGGCAAAATCTCTGTTTGCGTTTTATACATTACATTCATACGCTGCTGAAGGCTATGGAATCAGCTCCACGGCAAAGGTTTATTTTAATGAACCAAAAGACGGAAAGCGAGGCGCCACAGATTACAGAGGGGAATGAGATGAGACAGAAGGTCTCCTGCTTCCAGCCAGCATGCACATGGTACTTCACACCGGCAGAGCTGCAAGCGACTTTCACAGGATCCAAGCAGCCCACTGCCATGCCAGGCAGCCCACTTCTGTCCACCAGCAGTCTTGTTTTTAACAAAGTGATGTAAGCTCCTGTCATGTCGAAAATATTGCTATTTATATGCATATGTGTCATGAGTTAATAGAGCTGTGTTATTTAATGGCAATTTAAAAAAAAATCAGGCTGAACAATAGAAGGCCTGCCTGAATTTTATAACTATTAAAAAAAAAAATCAAATTATGAGTTAATTAGTCCACATATAAGAATCCACAGATTGGTCCAATTCACTGGCCTGGCAATACACATAAATGTGGATAATAAAGAGACCACATAATGATACATTCTTGGTGTTCTGCACCAACAGCATGAACATCCCAACATCACGATTATCCAATCTATGTTGGGTTGTCAAATTTTTTAATACTTTGCATATCTGTAAATGGGATCGATGCTTTTGTTTGAAATTTACTTTATATTGCAAAGTGCACATAGGCATTGTCATAAACACAACAAAAGAGCGACAAAAAGGTTTGGGGAAGCCACCCGTATATTATTCCTGGCTGCAAAATGGATATTAATAATGTACAGATGTGTACAGACTGGAGTCCACAACACAACTGATTCGATAGCGCAAAGTTGGCGGCTTTAAGGGAGAGTGGAGGAAGTGACATCATCAGTGGGGCTGGAACCGGAAGTGAGATCGTTGGGCCCAGGACCTGGAAGTGACGTCAACAGTGGGCCCGGAAACCGGGAGTGGCATCGTTGAACCCGGAACCAGAAGTAACGTAGTTGGGCCCTCGGACCGGAAGTGATGTCATCAATTTTGGGGCAGAACTGGAAGTGAGGTCATTTAGCCCAGGGACCAGAAAGAAACATCATCATTGGGGCCTGAACCAGAAGTGTCACACACACACACACACACACAACAAATCCACCACCAAACCCCCAACCCCCATACCTGGTATGCAGAGAAGTGAGAGAAAGAGTTAGTGCACTCCGCCACCCGGTGGTCGGGCATGGAATTACTCTCTCTTCAGGCCCTTTTTTAGCCTCGTGTGTGACAACATACACAAACAAAAATAAATATTAATTTTATACTTAAACAGGACACTTCTTATTTAATGCAATAAACTGCAGGAAATAGCTAAAGGACCTGTGCAATATCCTAAATGAAAGTTTAATAAATATTAAATCAAAATTCAAAATAAATAAACCAAGGAAGTAATTCAATGTTTAAATAGATGCAAAATAGGTTCTCCTGCACCACTGTGACTTCCTATAATAAAGTGCCTTTCATATTGATCTATCTATTGCCTTTTTATTCCGTACCTATAAAAAGTATTCACCCTCTCTTGGAAGTTTTTGTGTTTTCTTGTTATTCAACATTGAATCACAGAGGATTTACTTTGACTTTGTTGAAAGTGATGAAAAAAAAAAAAGGAAAAACAAATCTCTCTAAATTGGACTAAATTAATGACAAATATAAAAGACAAAATAATTAATTGTATATGTATTCACCCCTTTAAGTGAGTTGTTTAGTACATGGCAGCCATGAAAGTCTTGAGTCTTTCTGCTCAGATCTTCTTCTATCAGCTGTCCACATTTCGACACTGCGATCTATAACAAGCCGTCTGCAGAAAAGCATCACCACAGCATGGTGCTGCCGCTACTGTGCTTCACTGAGGAGATGGTGTGCTTTTCATAATGTGCTGTGTTCAAAAATGGCATTTGGTCTTCTTCCTCTTCCTCTTCATTTTTTCCCACTTCAGTGTGTGGTCAATGTGTTTGATTAACCTTCTCTAAACAGCTCAGTCCTGCAGCTCGTCGCCAGTCAAGCCCCTTTTCCTTCAGATCCTCTTTTACTTTATCCATCCACCTCCACTTTGGCCTCCCTCACTCTCTCTTCCCATGGACTTCCAAGCCCATCACTCTTTTGCTCACATCTTCATTGTCTCTCCTTATCACATGTCCATAGCACTCCATCCTACTGTCCTGTACTTTCTTAGATATTTCTCACATTTTTCTTATACCTGTGATTGTCTCATTTCTTATTCTATCCTTTTTGTAACTCCACTCAACATTCTCATTTTTGCCACATCTAACATCTCTTGTGCTCCCTTTACTGCCCATGTCTCAGCTCCATACATCATTGCTGGTCTTACTAGTGTCTTAAAAACCTCACCTTTAACATTCACCTTAATTCTTTGATCATACAACACTCCTGATACCTTCTTCCAAATGTTCCTTCCACACTGCACTCCACGGATCTAGATATTAAAAGGCATCCATGTTTTTCAATAGCTAATTTCAATCCTGATCGTCATTACACCTCAGATATTCTTCTTCCTATTTATCTTCAATCCTCTATCTTCCAAAGCCCTTCTCTATTCTTCCAACATCCTCTTCACTTCCTCTTTTCTGGTGCTACAAAACACAATGACATCATTTGAAAACATGGACCAAGGGGATTGATCTGATATCCCATGAGTCAACACATTCAGAGTCAGATTAAAGAAGTTAAGGTCCTAAAGAAGGTCCTTGGTGAAGACCTACTCGAACTGGGATCTTGTCAGTTACCCCAACAAGAAAGGCATTTTGTCTGATGGCCAAAAAAGCTAAACATAGGTCTCATCAGACCACAGAACCTTCTTACAGCTTATTTCAGTGTCTCTGTTGTGTTATAATTTGTGTATTATGAGAATTTTGTTAGACCAATATGTGGGTATTTTGGCTCCTTTTTCTCTGCCGCTGTTCTGTGTAGTTATACATTTCCTGAATGTGGTGATCAATTATTCACAGTCCCTCAAAATTATTTTGTTTTTTGATTGAGTGTTGCCATGTTAATATTCCCGTTACCAGCACATGGCTCTCGGTTGTGTGACTCTAAGCCTTGCATTATCAACGTGACCCTTTAAAGAGTCTTTTGGTACCTGTGATTCGATAATAAAAAAATCTTAATATATGAACGCATATTCTTTCTAGACTTTCTGATTCTATAGTTTCTCTCTCTGGCCTTCATATTTGGTTTATGATAAGGCTTTGCTATTGTCCACATATTGATCTTGTGTGACAGTGGTGTGGACTGTGGTAAAATTGATGGATGCATTCATCGTGGAGGTGGGATTACATCAGAGATCGGCTCTGAGCCCTTTCTTATTTGCAATGGTGGTGGACAGGTTGACAAATGAGGTTAGACAAGAGTCCCAGTGGACTATGATGTTTGCAGATGATATTGAGATCTGTAACAAGAGTAGGAAGCAGGTCAAGGAGACACTAGAGAGGTGGAGGTATTCTCTGGAGAGGAGAGGAATGAAGGTGAGTAGGAACAAGACAGTATACATGTCTGTGAATGAGAAGGAGGTCAGTGGAATGGTGAGGATGGAGGGAGTAGAGTTAGTGAAGGTGGGTGACTTTAAATACTTAGGTTCAACCGTACAGAGTAACAGGGATTGTGGAAGAGAGGTGAAGAAGAGAGTGCAGGCAGGGTGGAATGAATGGAGAAGAGTATCAGGAGTAATTTGTGGCAGACGGTTATCAGCAAGAGTGAAAGGGAAGGTCTACAGGACGGTAATGAGACCAGCTCTGTTATATGGGTGGGAGATGGTGGCTCTGACCAAAAAACAGGAGACAGAGCTGGAGGTGGCAGAGTTAAAGATGTTAAGACTTGCATTGGGTGTGACAAGGATGAACAGCATTAGAAACGAGTACATTACAGGGTCGGCTCAGATTGGACAGTTTGGAGACAAAGTCAGAGAGGCGAGATTGCGTTGGTTTGGACATGTGCACATGCTGAGTATATTGGGAGAAGGATGCTAAGGATAGAGCTGCCAGACAAAAGGAGAAGAGGAAGGCCAAAGAGGAGGTTTATGGATGTGGTGGGAGAGGACATGCAGGTGATGGGGGTAACAGAGCAAGATGTAGAGGACAGGAAGAGATGGAAAATGATGATCCACTGTGGCAACTCCTAACGGGAGCAGCCGAAAGCAAAAGAAGATAAGGCTTTGCTGCATTAGGTTTAGTTTTACAGTTTCATTCATTTGTGGTTGATATACATTTCGTCTCCCGTTTCTCTTCATGTTTGCTCCTTCTGTGTGTATTTTTTCATTGTGGTTTTCTCTTTGCCACTCTCATAATTAGCTTTGACTGGTGAAGCACCTGCCCAACGATGTTGTCTGTTGGTGGCCTCCTTCACTTGTCTTCTTCACCCAGTGTTTGGCAGCTTTACAGTTGCGTCGTAATCATTTCATTTGTTTATGATTGATTTAATTGGACTCTAAGGAATATTTAGTAACTTGGATATTTTCTTGTCTCCAGCCCCTGGCTTGTGCTTTTCAATCACCTTGTCACGGAATTGTTTGACGTGTTGTTTTGTCTTGATTGTGTAGGTCAGCCCATCATACTGACTCGAAAACTTCCAAGGGGTGAATACTTTCATATCGAATTGTATCTGTCTACCTGTGTGACTAGAAGATGTGTTGATTTCATTGGCAAACAAAGAAAAATCCAACTGGCACACATAGAAAAACCTGGCTCATTGCCAGAAGCCACTGTCTGTGTTAACAGGAGAATCTAAATTGTCAGGTTTCCATTGTTTTGGGAACAGCATTGAAGTTGTTGCTCTGGGGAAATCAATCACCTTCAGCCAACCAGCTTTAAACTCAACTTCTGACATCATAAGCCAGAAGATGCATCCAAGTAGAAGAAAAGGACCTTTCCTTTTTTGTTCATGAAAACTTGCAAAATCATCTGTGCTTGAACAAAAAGATTCTCTAATAATTCAAATTCCTAGTGAATCTACTTTTTTATTCAATTTTTTTTAAATATGAAATTGTTTTCTTTCTTTATGTTGTCAGAGGACGACTTTAAAGATGAATGTCTACAAGTTATTGAACAGTCCTGGAACAACAACTTCAATATTCTACAATAAAACATAAACTCAAGAATATGAAATAGACCCTGTTAATATGTGTCTGGTTAAGTAATACATTTTGGTCACACCAGGTAGAAATGACAACACTTTTTGTGCACCGTCCCTCCATTTCAGGGCACCATAGTGTTTGGGACAATTGCCGTCAGAGGTATTTGTGATTCCTCAGGTGGGTTTCGTTGCTTCATAGAATACCTCGGCTTGCTTCTACTCTTTGGAGTCTGCAATTGACATTATTGAACATGAGGACAAGATCTGTGCTGATGAAAATCAGCAAAACCATTATGATGCTGAGAAATGGAATGAAATCATTAGAGACATCAGTAAAACCTTAGGACAACTTAAATCAACTGTCTGGAATATCATTAAGAAAAAAGAACACACTGGTGAGCTCAGGAATCACAAAAGGGACTGGTAGGCCAAGGAAGACCTCCACTGCTGATGACTGACAAATCCTCACTGTGGTAAAGAAAAATCCCCAAACACCTGTCCGACAGATCAGAGACGGTCTTCAGGGTGAAGATGTGGATATGTAAGAGAGGACTATCAGCAGAAGACTTCATGAACAGAAATAAAGAGGCCACACTGCAAGATGCAGACCACTAGTTAGCCACACAGACAGAATGGCCAGATTGCAATTTGTGAAAAAGGACTTAAAAGAGCCTGCAGACAGATAAGACAATGATGAACCTCATCAGAGTGATGGAGAGAAGAAAGTGTGGAGACCTAAAGGAACTGCCCAAGATCCAAAGCAGACCACCTCTCTGTTAAACATGGTGCTAGGCGTGTTATGGCTCGGACAAGTATGGCTGCCATTGATCCTGGCACACTTCTCTTCATTGATGAATTGATGATGGAACTGCTGAAGAATTCTAAATGCCTCCAAACTCTTTGGACGGTGCTTCATCTGAAAACGAGATAATGACCCCAAACATACTACAAATACACCAAAGGAGTTTTTCAAAGCTAAAAAATGGAAAGTTCTTGAATGGCCCATCTAGTCACCTGATTTAAATATAATTGATCAGGACTTGCTGAAAAGGAAACTTAATGGGACAAGCCCCCGAAAGAAACAGGAGCTGAAGATGGCTGCATTAGAGGCTTAGTAGAGCATCACCAGAGAAGACCCTCAGCACCTGGTGATGTCTATGAATTGCAGACTTCAAGCAGTCATTGCATGTGAGGGATATGCGACAAAGTGCTAAATATGACAACGACTTTAATACACCTGCCATTGCTGTGTCCAAACGTTATGGTGTCCTGAAATGGGAGGGCATCTAGAAGAAGTGTTGTCATTTCTATATGATGTGACCGAAATGTCTGCAAATCCACTTAAGTGAAAGTTTGAAATGTGCAGTTTAATCACGATGTCTGAATTGTTTGATTTGAAATTGTGGAGCAGAGGGGGATAATTCAAGGAAGATTTTGTCCCAGACATTATGGAGGGCACTATATATATATGTGTATGTGTGTGTGTATATATATATATATATATATAGTGACAGCAGGGGGAGCTGTCACACCTCCAAACCCTCACACAATATGCCAAAACACCAGATAAAAAGTCCCTGTAACTGCAACTGTAACAATCCCCAGATTTTGGATGAGCACCCCCTGGCGGTACCCAACAGGGGTGAAGACATGGGCTCCATTTTCCATGATGCCCTGCAGGAATCCGGGGCACCTCAAGGCTACAGGAAGGATGCCATCTAGTGCCCTGGATGAGCTGCTGGCCGTCCATCA
>JANRMT010062856.1:8614734-8700037 GCA_026402145.1 Polypterus bichir lapradei
ACTTCCCCAACTGGACACCCTCACATCCTCTATCGCATCCTGATATCCTGTCCATGGTGACAAAACCCTACGGTATCTCTATCTCCGCCTTTCTTGTTTCGTAATTCTCATGGATTTATAAATAGATCTTCAGTTGTAATTAATGTCAAGGTTTCTCCAGGGTCAATTAACACTTAAGTGTAAATTCGTTTTTATCGTGTGTATTTGATCAGATTTAATGTGGTGATTGTTTATGTTTGAAATTTAGGGCTTGGAGCATATTACCAAGAAGGTAATTATAGCAACTAATTATAAAAGCTGAATTTACATTGTTTGCCTTAGCTGGGAGTGCTGAAATGTGTGAACATTGTCTGGCATTGTTTTTTTTCACCTGAAGTGATCTTTCCTAATATGCGTACACAGCTAACGCAAGCCATCTAGCTAGCGTGCATATTAATATACAGTAGACATAAGGTTTGCAGACATGGGTCATCTTATTGAAATGATATTCTCTGCGTCAAACAGAACTGAGTGAACAATTGATGAAGTGTGATGTTACTGCATTGAGACATTCCCTAAATATTGAACAAATATAAATACTTGCTGAACAGATTCTTTGGAAAATGATACTGATACTGGTTAGGACCTCCTTTTGCTGTCAAAACAACCTCAGTTCTTCATGGCATGGACTCCGCTAGGTGCTGGAGACAATTGTTTTTTGGAGATACTGGTCCATGTTGACATGACGGCATCATGCGATTTCTGCAGATTTGACAGCTGCAGATTCATACTGGGAATCTCCCACTCTACCACATTCTAAAGGTGGTCTAATGAATTCAGATTCAGTGACTGGGAAGACCACCGAGGAACACTCAGAATGAGAATGAAAATTCATTGTCACATTCATGAAACTAATTGGAGATGACTTCTGCCTTGTGACATGGTGCATTATCATCTGGAAGTAGCCATGAGAAGAAGGGTTAATTGTGGCCATGAATGGATGCAGATGGTCAACAACAACACCCAAATAGGCCGTGACATTCAAGCGATGACTGACTGGTATTAATTACATCTTGCCTGAAGAAGGGGCCTAAGTTGCCTTGAAAGCTTGCATATTATAATCTTTTTAGTTACCCAATAAAAGGTATCATTTTGCTTGACTTCTCACTATATTCATAATGGGTAACGTGGTACAACACCCTAGTACTAGGATTAAAACATTCCCCACACCACTACACCAACACCACCAGTCTGGACTGTTGACACAAGGCAGATTGGGTTCATGGATTCATGCTATTTGTACCAAATTCTGACCCTACCATCTGTGTGTCTCAGAAGAAAATGAGATTCATCACCAGCAGGCGTTGCTTTCCAGTCTTCAGCTGTCCAGTTTTGATGAGCCTGTGCCCACTGCAACCGCCAATTTCTATTCTTAAGCTGACACGAGAGGAACCTGATGTAGTCGTCTGTTGTAGCCCATCCACTTCAGTGTGTGACATATTATTCATTCTGAGACGCTTTTCTGCTCACCACGGTTGTACAGTTGTGTGAATCTAAGTTACCGCAGCCTTTCTATCAGATTGAACTAGTCTAGCCATTCTCCTCTGACCTCTCTCATTAACAAACCATTTCTGCTTGCTGAACTCCTTCACACTTTTTTTGTTTCTCAATATTCTGAGTAAACTCTAGAGACTGTCGTAAGTGAAAATACAAGGAGATCAGCAGTTACAGAAATACTCAGACCAGCCTGTGTGGTGCTAACAACCATGCTGCCATCGAAATCACTCAGATCCCATTTTTCCGTAATCTGGTATTTGATGTGAACATCCACTGAAGCTCTTGACCTGCATCTGCACGATTTGATGTATTGTGTTCCTGACACATAAAAGGCTGATTATATAATTAGCAGGTGAACGGTTGTTCCTAATAATTTGCTCAGTGATTTTGTATGTCTTCTGTTTAGTCTGGTGCAGACATCTGTATTGAGGCTGATACAGGGGATTTTCCCAGGAAATGCTGAACTGTTAGTCATTTTAGCTGCTTTTCAACTAAAACGCATGTTTCTGTCAGAACATTTCTTATGTTTTTCTTGGTGAGCACCACTGGAAAAACGTAACCAGCGACAAGACGTCAGCTCTAATAGTTCTTTATTATTTTGTATCTTCATTAAAGCTAATTGCTTTTTGAGTTTATAATAGGGTAGTAGCTCTGCTCTTCACACAGTGGTCAGGAATATCCAGTTATGGGCAGAAGTCTAAATTTCAGAAAATACATGGCACATTAAATAAATATGGTTTTGTTTTTTAAATATTTATTTTAAAACAGTTATTGATTTGTAATAACATAATGATCAAAGTAAAGTAGAAAGGGCTTCACAGAGATTTACTTCGCTATAACCACCCACAACTTACCATCGCTTATAAGACAAGTAAACGTTACTTGAACTTATGCAAGCTGACCTTCAGTTGAAATAAGATGTGTGGCATATATTTTAAGATAAAAAATAAAGAGTAAGAAGTGTATCTGTTTATGGCTTACGTCTGTGTATGAATTTGTATATACAGCGTATATGAAGTAGCCCAAAGTCGTTTGAAACGCACACAAGATGTTTACTGTGGATAGCCTCTACTCTGCTAGGCATGACAAGAGTTAAAAAAGAAGATCAATCAGAGCCATCACAGAAACTAGCAGAAAGAGCCTCAAGATGGCTCTGGAAAAAGAGGAGCGATCCGTGGACTGTAGCTACTGGGATGCAAGTCAGGGGCTGATCATCCCTGGCTGGGTCACCTAGGTGTGAATGTCCAATGTTGCAACACCCGAAACACCCAATGACCCCAGGATACATCACTGAAGATGTGCCCCAGTGCATCTGTAGGATGTATTTCGACACACACAAATTCTACAATGGAAAATCATTAATAATTTCAATTATTGGCTTTTTCAAATATTTCAGAATACAATTTTCTGGTGACTGCGAGACACTTTGAAAAGGCCAAACGTTGAGTAGAGGCAAACATGGATAAGAAAGGGAAGCTTTCAGACTTTACTTTAGTAGAAATTAGTAGAAAAGAAATTATTGGAAAAACTACTGTTGTAAGTAAACCTCCCTATTACTTCTTTGGTAGGACAGCAACATTCATTCACACATCAATCTGTTTATCGATCCACCTTCATCCGTGTCATTGGGTGAACAGACCACAAAAAGCCAGGAAGAATATTATAGGAACCCACCTGGCAAACCCCACTTAATTGGTAAGAAGAAAGAAATAACAGAAAGAGTACACATGGACACAAAATAAGGTTAGCTTGGATTTTTCTTAGAAAAAGGATTCCATTGATGAAAATGAACCACCTCCTTCCTAGGACCGCTCGATTTTATGGCGTCCCGAACAGGAGTGGCAGAGTCTGCTCCTTGGTGCCGTGGGTCAGGCAAGCCATCCTCTGTGAGCGTCTCCTCGAAACTGTGGGTGAAAGTGAAGATACACTTAGCTACAGAACCTCTTTTCATCCTCGATTGGTGTCACTTACCTTAGCAAAGCCAGGAAGGTGATCCCTAGATGAACATGTGTGACACCCATTATGTACTTTATAGGTTTGTGAGGACCCAGAACCTATTTAACCAGCATGGTACACAAGAAAGAACCTACATTTGGACAAAATAACCTCCAACACAAGGTACATTCATATGCACACTCAACACTAATTCATTTTAGAGTTGTCCAACACTCAAATTGATTTTGAACAATGCTCTAAAGTAATAATCAATGCAGATTGATGAGTTAACAAACTCATTTGTGCAATGTCAAAAACATTTTACATGGTAATAAACTACAAGTGACTGCACATTAAATTACCGATGGCACAAATGTGAAAAGAAATATGCACTTTGGAAAAATATATGAGTCGGGCCACAACAGTGGTTCTATTTTGAATGGCACCGTCTCGGATGAGGTGTTGGGCTTTAACTGCTCAGGCGTCTGTAAAATCTGTAAAAGAATGGACAAAACAAAGTCAAAGTTTTGGGGATCCACTCCATTTAGTCAAAAAAAAATTGATGAGTAACAGGTTTTAACAGGCAGAAGTTCAAAATAGAAACAGAACTGAAGGAAACAGAAAATGGCTGCCATATATAGTCGGTAAATGGCAAATGATATAATTGGGGAATGGTATTCTGGGAACTGGAAGTGACATCAGAAGGATGTGGGATCTTGATAACCAGAAGAAGAAGTGATGGTGCTTGTCTTCTGAGGACTGGAAGTGGTGGTAGGTTGATGGTTTATCTGTTGGTCTGGAAATAGAGAGGTGAAAGGGTTAGAGGTCAGCGCCAACTCCTGGTCCAGTGGGAACATACACATATTCAAACCTTAAACTGTCTCCAAAGCTCACATGTGTGACAGACAGGTCGTAGACACTAAGCTGGGGGCAGCTTTAAATGTAAACTCAACAGTTTTTTGTACAGGTCTTTATTTTCTTCACCAAGGATGGAATAGGAAAGTTTATATGATACAGTGTAAATCTCCTTCTGTTGTGTCAGTGTTCCATGCTCCTCATAAGAGGTGCACCAGACTCACACATTGACAGCACCCATAATACACAATGGCATAATACGCCCCCCAAATCCTCTGCTCTTGCTGTGTACCTTTTGAGAATAATTTCCAGATTTCATTGCTATCCATGTAAAGATTTTGGTGGCCATCGGACCCAAGGGAAAAACAAAGTCATCACTTACAAATACAAAAGAAAGGGAAGGATGAACTGAGCAAAAATAAGTATTCAAAAGGTTAAAAGGAGAATTTAAGTCAAGAAGAAAAAAAGATGGAAAGTGCAAAATGTCTACAAATATTAAACTGAACCATATTTTATGCTTGCCAAATATTTAACAAAAAATAGAATGTATGAGAAGGATTTTAAAATTGTAATTAATTGTTCCGGGCAGGTGGAATGAGAGTATATTGGCATAGCAGATACATTCAACAGCTGTTAACCACAGATGTGTTCTTAAGAAAATACTGCTGACCTACAATAGCTGAAAAAAGTGTGAGAATAATTAGTATTACACTATATATTAGATTTAGTGTATTGTGTATTTTTCATAAGACCCTGGAAGACTTTCTAACACACTAGAAAACAACTTATCGCATTTCATTTTCAAAGTCAATCTTGCAAAGGAGTCTTTATGATAATTTTAAAATACATTAATTAGTAAATGTGTACTTTGTGTATGAACGTGCTTAATGATGGCACCCCGTCTAAGGTTAGTGCCCACTTTGAATGTGTTATTTTTGTGCACACCTCATGAGCATATCATAGAATAAGTGAGTTCATAAATTAAAGTAATACTCTACCCAAAAACGATATGTATCGATATATCTGTTACCCTTTGTAGTTTACTGTGATGGGCGAGAAAATTGTTAATGTCATGTTTTCATCCAGAGTGTCATAATAGGCGGTGCCAGTCAAAGCCCGTTTGGATTGCTAGGTAGTGTTGATGGTTGTTGTCCCTTATTGTTCCTAACATATACCGTAGTCTGTATTACTAGAATGGGGGGAGTCCCCCTTTGGTGTCCGGAATGCACGTCTGGTTCTTCATATACCCTGGACTTTAAAGAGCACTCACACATTTGTGTACAAAGTGTGCACACTTTTACTTTCATAAATGGCAGCCATCTTATCTCTTTTTTCTATTTTTGAGCTATTTATCTATGTTAATGCAGACACAACAAATCCAGACCATAGATGTAATTAAAGTAACACCACAATTATGTTCATAATTTTGTTTCTGTAGACCCCAATAAAAAATCCACTGGATATGAAAAAAATAAATATTGAAGTGGTGTTATATAAAAATCCTAGTTTCTTCTTCTTTTGGCTGCTCCCGTTAGGGGTCGCCACAGCGGATCATATTCTTCCATATCTTTCTGTCCTCTGCATCTTGCTCTGTTACACTCATCACCTGCATGTCCTCTCTTATCACATCCATAAACCTTCTCTTAGGTCTTACTCTTTATTTTCAGCTCTATCCTTAGCATCCTTTTCCCAATATACCCAGCATCTCTCCTCTACACATGTCCAAACTAATGCAATTTCGCCTCTCTGACTTTGTCTCCAAACCATCCAACCTGATCCTATTCATTCCTAATCCTATCTATCCTCGTCACACCCAGTGCAAATCTTAACATCCTTAATTTCACCACCTCCAGCTGTCTCCTGTTTTTTGGTCAGTGCCACTGTCTCTAACCAATTTAAAAAAAAAAAACTCCTTCTTTGGCCCACAATAGCTCAATTTCCACCAGTACCCTGTTGGCTAACAGTACTGGTGTCAGCCATTTTTAGCCCGGACCGCGACTGATTCTGTATGGAAATCTGTATTGTTTTCCGCATATTGACCTGTGTGGACGCTAGGGGTCGCTGTTGCCCCGTTGAACCCGTTAGACAGACACATGTGTAAAAACACAGACGAATAGTCTTTAATAATTCTTGAAATAAAGTTCCCAAAGCACTCTCCACATTTCTCAATAATAAACACAATAATAATTTAATACAACAATAATCCAATTCTCTACTCCCAGCAGCTCCGTCCTCTACCACCCAACTCCGGCTCCTTGCTGGGGTTTCCCATAGTCCCATAGTCCATAGTATTTCTTCCCCGGATCACCATCACATCTTCCTTTATCAAGCGTCCTGGAAGTACTACGGTCTTCCATCCTCGTGACCCCGAAGCACTTCCGGGTTGATGTCCTTGTAATATCCCCCTGGTTCTTGGTGAGCTCCCCATAGCGGGACCCACTGCACCCAACAGGGCTGAGGATACGGACTCTATGTCCCATGCTGCCCTGCGGGAATCCGAAGAGCCATTTTCATTCAGGAGAGCTGCCTTCTAGCGTTCCGGGGGATGTAGTATCCCGAAAAGGCTGTTTTCTTCCATGGAGGGACGTCCCGACCGGACTGAAATGCCGGCCCTTCACCACACCTGGTACAATTTTAAACTGGATGCCCTTCCTGATGTAATCCTCCCCATTTACCGAGGCTTGAGACCAGCATGAAGAAACACACTGGTTTGTGCATCCCTTGTGGCTATATAAAAATCCTAGTTTAAACATAGCTAAAGTTATTACCTTTAGGTCATTTTTTTGTTTTTGCAAAAGAACTTTGCATTTCTTGTCACTCATGATAAAAAATAATAGTAATTAAAAAAGCACAAAAACAAACAATGTGTTGACTATTGTTTTAATTAATAAATTATTCAATAGATATTTGTACCACATGGAGTGTATACATCAAGTACAGGGCCACGGCAACTTTTGTCTTTTCTTTAAAATATTCATTTTTGCTGCACAAAGAATATTTGCAAACATGCATATGTCTTATCTTGATTTCACCATAATTCATCAGACTGGAAGGCCAGAAAAGGAAAAGCTTTTATTGTAGGAAATAAAAATAATAAATATGTGTCAGAACCATGCCCCTGATATAATTATGGCTTATAGATGAAGTGCTTAAATGAGTTTGGATAAAAGGATTAGTGCCTGCTTTACTTAATGATTGCCATATTGTAATTAACAGTAACATTTAATCATCTTCACCTCGTTGAAGGTGCTTTTCAACTCACCAACGATTTTTTGTTTCCCTACATAATTACAAAACTTTATTTGATGGGGTCATTTGACAATCATCAAAGGCCATAAAAATACAAAAATGTGAATATATGAAATTTAAGCAGATTAACCTGCTTAAACAACAAATAAATTGTACTCTCTTATTTAGCAGTCCACCATAACATACTGATAAACTTTTTATTGTCATGCCTAAATAACTGTACCTTGCACAGTAGGCATGGAAAGATGGTGGGCTTGAAGCAAACCATGTGTTTCTTGGGTATGAATGATACTCTACTAATGGGAAACCATGATTATTATGTGACCATTAACAAAATGCCAAAGTACTAAATAAGGACCCAAAAAAAGTCCTGAAACTACCATTTTGTGTGTCTGCTTGATGTGATGCTACCTGCTTGCTCAGCAAATTATACATATGCCGTCCATATCATACAAAATGATCTGCGCATTTAAGTTGTGTCTAAATGTCAGAAAAATGAAAGGAAAAACATGTTGATGTTCTTTGAACAAAATAGAGTAAGTAAGGACTTGATAAAAAGTCTATACAGTGGGTAAAGAAGAAGATGGAAAAGAAGCTGCAAAAGAAAAAACAGATGAATAAGCCGTATAAGAGTAATAACTCCAATGCTATTGAACAACAGTTAAAAAAGATATTAGGGAAGCTAAAAGGCTGTTAGAGAGAAATATTGCAGAAAAGGGGAAAGATGCCCAAAGAGATTCTTTCAGTATTTTAGTAGTAAAGGACAGTCAAGAAGGTGATTAAGTGCATCAGGAACAATAAAAGTGATTTTAAATATACAGACAATGAAATAGCAGATACCCTGAATGTTTTGCCCTAAACTGGATAACCTCCCAGGAGTAACAGGGACTACTAAGGTGGTACTGAGGGATTTGGAAATTGTAGAGGGAGAAGTGTTGCTTAGATTAAATAGTTTGAAATCTAACAGATCACCAGGACTAGAAGTGCTTAAATAGGTTAGTGAGTGCACATATAAACCCTTGAAACATATTTTTTCGAAAGTCAATGCACACTGGGAAACTTCCTAAGGACTAGGAAATAAAAAATATTATTCCATTGAATGTAAAGGGAGAGCAGGCAGATCCAAGTAACTATAGGTCAGTGGGCTTAATATGCCTCACAGGTAAATTATTGGAAGTAATTATTAAGGAGAAGATCGAGCAACACATGGCAAACACAGGACTTTTAGGGAAAAGTCAGCATGGGTTCAGACGAGGGAGGTCGTGTTTTACTAATATGCTGGAATTCTATAAGGAAGTAAAAAAAGGATACAATCAGTGTGGAGCAAAGGATATTATTTATCTTGATTTCAGAAAGCTTTTGATAAGGTGCCACATGAGAGGATAGGCATCCAACTAAAAGACGTGTTCAAAGTTTGGTGCATAGATGGGTGCAGGATTGGCTGAAACATAGTAATAAGAGGGTGATGGTGTGAGGAACCGGATCAGAATTGGATGATGTTAAGAGTGGTGCACCACCGGGGGAGTGCAGGGGCCACTGCTATTTTTAATATACATTAATTATTTGGATACAAGCATAAATAACAAGCTGGTCATGATTGCAGATGATACCAAGCTCGGTGGATTGGCAGATAATCTGAAACCTGATGAACTGTTGAATGAATCGTTGAACAGTATACAGGCTTAGTTAGAGGAAATTTAATGTAAGTAAATGTAAGGTTACATATTGGAAACAGTGGCGTAGCTCATGTTTGTGCTGCTCGGGGCGAGGTGGTGCTTCAATTTGACACCCTGAATATGTTAACCTGTTTGAATAGAAAATTAAAATGATGTATAGAGAAAAATTAATATACATTTTGCATAGATTTATTCACATATCGAGAAACAACAGTAATTTTTCACATATTATTATTTATAAGCATCAACTAGACAAGAATATCATATAGACGCAGTGATAAGATGTGTTCTGATTATTAGTTTAATATAATTACTCTGGAAAAACCAGAACTAGTATAGTGTACAAGTGATAGGTGGGGATGTTTTCTGCGCAGAGCAAGAACGCATTTGGATTGATAACGAAACAAAATTATAAATTGTAAATTAGTTGTTTATCTTCCTAGAAATTATTATCGGTGTACTGTTTTTTTTGTTATTTTTGTTATCGCCTCATAAATATCAACTGCTTTGTCTGGTGCCGTCACAGAAGGACAATCTGAAAATTACTTGTGAAGCATTTGTGGATAAAAATCAAAGAATTTTACTTTTTTCATTCATGAGTGATATTTTTCTGAACCCTGCTGCTTACACACAAATTGTACTGAGCCTTTTGGCCAATAATGCCACCTCCAAAAATGGGCCGGCCGCCCGCCCGCCCCTAACGATGCCACTGATTAGAAATGAAAATGTTAGATTTGAATACACAATGGGAGGTTTGGAACTTAAATGTACCCCTCAATGCGGACTTAGCTGTCGTAGTGGACTTACATTGATGGACTGAAGGTCTACATGACCATCGTCATCTAATTATTCCATGTGAAACCTGAAAACCATGAGGACTGATTGAGATCATTTATGTTCGGTAGAATGTCTAGTGTGGTCTGGGTGGTCTCGTGGCCTTGGAACCCCTGCAGATTTTTTTTATTTTTTTTTACCCCAGCCCTCTGGATTTTTTTTGTTTGTTTTTTTCTGTCCTCCCATCCATCAGACTTTACTTTATTCTTTGTTACTTAGTATTGCCTAATCTTATTTTTATATTTTTGTTTTTTCTTTCTTCATCTTGCAAAGCACTTTGAGCTACGTCATTTGAATGAAAACGTGCTATAGAAATAAATGTTGTTGTTGTTTTGGATAAATTATATGTGTGGGTTTGGTGAGCTTTGCTGGGCTGAATAGCTTATTCTCCTCAAAATATATCTGTTGTTCAAAAGTGTGTGACATGTGTTGCTATGTGACACAAATAAAGTCCTGTTATTCTACATAGTGCTGACTAATAAATGCACTATAGGCAGCCCTACTCTAATGTGTGGTCATTCATGCTTTGTGATTATTCTAAACATAACATGACATGATAAATAGCATAACTGACTAATAGATGTTTCCTGGTAACCACTTTTCTGTAGTGTTTGTTATTTTTCCTTTAAATTGTATAAAATCTCAAAATGGTTTGTCCTCACTTCTTCTAATCAGTGTCATGATTGCAGTGATTGCAGTGTTGTGTCTGTGTAAAAAAAACTGTCCCTCTCCTCCAAGAAGCACGACGCTGCTGGCAAATAATTTTGAAACCACACCGCAAATGAAAAGAATAATTGGAAAAAAAAAACTCTTTATGACTGTATTTATGTATTTCTCTTCTGCTAGTCTTATTTATTAACTGTATTTATCTTTACATCAACGCAACCGTGGCACAAGAATTTCACTCTCCTGTTGCAGTGTATGTGATCTCTAATCTAAAACAGAAAATGTAGACTGCTATGAGTAGGAGACTGAGGATGTCTGTCTATCCATTTTCTGAGCCTGATTCTTTCTGTTACTGGTTGCCATTGAGTCAGAGCCTATTGTTTTAGGTTGACCCGCTCTAGGCAGGATGCCCAGAACATTGCAATGCACACTCACACCTTTAATAAAACTGGGCCGAAATAAAATTGCTAATGAACCTAGCAGGCACATCTTTAGGATATGGGCAGAAACTAAAGTACCCAAAGACAATCTTCACAGACACTGGAAAGAAATGAAACCTCAACATCTACGGCATACTGCCCATTTATTTGGGGGTGGAAGGTAGCAGCAGGAATCATTAAAGGATCTGTGGTGCCCTAAGAAAGAGAAAGGTCTATTTTCTAACTGGTCGTTTTACGCAGGCCTTAGATAGAAAGCTTCTGTTGAGATGTTAACAGCCTTACCCTAGCTTGAGACTGAAAGCTGTTTAACATTTTAATAGAAGGGTGCAGCCAAGAATCTGAAAGATAATTTGAACGAAAATTGTTTATGACATGGATGTCAAATTTGTCTTCTAGCTAAGTTATGTACAACATGGAATTAGCTCCATGAGACTGAAAAGGCCGTGTATACTGTGAATAGCTACTGTGTCTTTAGGAAGCATAACAAGAGGTCTGTGGTGAATTTCCTCATTTGGCCCGTAATCAGTGACTACCTCTGGTCCCGTTCAGGGGTCATTGACTCCGATACCCCTGCTATACTGTGTGCTTCTGGGAAAAAAAATAAAAAGTGTGTCATTAAAGCAATGCAGTCAAAGTAAAATGATGTACAGCATTGCCAGTGGCTCTGAAGGGGTCAGGGAAGAGGATATGGAGCAGTGCCCGGCACCTGATATTTGGCCATAAATCACTTCAGTTTTTGGTGCCTAATAACTGGAATGATTTATGACTACAACTGCAGTTAATGAGACATGGATGAGCTGAAGTTTCTGATCATGGGACAAATGTTTATGGATACACACCGGTTCTACTAAGTAAGGCTTTGAGGTTCTATACATAAAAAGATTTATTAATTATACTATAAAAAGATAAGTATGGTAGTTTACTTTGATGATCTTCAGCAATATGTCACATACTGTCAGTGGTTCTCAAGTTCAGTTTGGGGGGCAGTAACGCCTGTGGCTGTTGGTTTTTCGTCCAACCAATTTTACAATGAACAAGTCATTTTTACCTTTAATTGATCTCGTTGTTTAATTAGCTGTCACTTTATGTATCTTATTTAAATTCAGGAAGTAAATTAGTGTTAGATTTGCATTTACATAAAATGAAAAAATTCTTCTTATTTGGGGTGGCACGGTGGTGCAGTGGTAGTGCTGCTGCCTCGCAGTTAGGAGACCCAGGTTTGCTTCTCGGGTCCTCCCCGTGTCTGCATGGGTTACCTCCCTCAGTCCAAAGACATGCATGTCAGGTATATTGGCGATTCTAAATTGTCCCTACTGTGTGCCCTGTGGTGGGGTGGTACCCTTCCTGGGGTTTGTTTCCTGCCTTGCGCCCTGTACTGGCTGGGATTGGCTCCAGCAGACCCCCGTGACCCTGTGTTAGGATATAGCGGGTTGGAAAATGACTGACTGACTCTTCTTTTCTGCCATATCTTACCAAGCTTAACTACTGTCATTTTTTTTTTTTGTCAATGAACTATTACTGTGCAGTTTAATTATTTCTGAATGCTAACAATTCATGACAAGCACAGTAGCCACCAGGGCAAATAACACTTCCTGCTAAAGGGAAGCTATTTTAGTGTTACCCATTTCTGTGCTTATTACTAAATAATGGTCATAAATAACCAGAAAATATTAAATGAACAAAACACCAACAATCTAAGCCAATGTGTTTGTATCTAAATTCCTGAGTCATTCAGTAGAAAAAATGACCAATTTGTATTTTCTGAACTGAAGAAAAAAAAAAAAACCACAAAGTGGGAAGTATGACGTAATGTATTTATATATAACGTAATGCTTGTTTGACTTGGGAGTTCAATGAAAAGAAGGAGTAAGTAGGTTGGAATGAAAACCTGCAGCAGTGTGGGGCATCCGGGACTGAACTAGAGAACTGCTGGACAAGATCATCAGTTCCAAATGGTCAGAACAGATTGATCAAAACTAAAAACACTAGGAAGTGGTAAACCCGACTCCTTCATATCTGACCAGTGCAACACACTGCCTTCTAAAAACGCAACATTCTGTTAGTGTCAATTGTTTGAAGTGATGATTCCATTGGGAATTTCATAAACATTATTTCCCAACTCCAGACCCTACTGTATAATTATATTTAATATCTTCCTTTCCAGAAATAAGAATTACATTTTTTTTACAATGAATGTCATTTACAGAACTTGAAAATTCTATATTTTACCGAGATTAATCTATAGGGAGTTTCCTGAGTCCAAAGATAGACAGATAGATAAGAAAGGCACTATATGATATATAAGGCACTCTATGATAGACAGATAGATAGATCGGAAAGACACTATATAATAGATAGATAAGAAAGGCACTATATAATATATAAGGCACTCTAAGATAGATAGATAGACAAATAGATAAGAAAGGCACTATATAATATATAAGGCACTCTATGATAGATAGATAGATAGATAGATAAGAAAGGCACTATATAATATATAAGGCACTCTATGATAGATAGATAGATAGATAGATAGGAAAGGCACTATATAATATATAAGGCACTCTAAGATAGATAGATAGACAAATAGATAAGAAAGGCACTATATAATATATAAGGCAATCTAAGATAGATAGATAGACAAATAGATAAGAAAGGCACTATATAATATATAAGGCACTCTATGATAGATAGATAAGAAAGGCAGTATATAATATATAAGGCACTCTAAGATAGATAGATAGATAGATAAGAAAGGCAGTATATAATATATAAGGCACTCTAAGATAGATAGACAAATAGATAAGAAAGGCACTATATAATATATAAGGCACTCTATAATAGATAGATAGATAGATAGATGTGAAAGGTACTATGGGGAAATTCAAATGCACACAGCAGCAGAAAGAAGAATACAGACTCACAGGACAGATAATACATCCAATCCATTAATCAATTGATAATGAATTAATAAATAAATAAACTTAACAAGTCCATCGGGTAGAAGCACTGAATTGTCTGAGAGCAGTAGGCAGAAAAGCCCCACAGAGGCACTTCTTAACACACTGTGGTGGAGTGAGCCAGTGGTTTAAAGTTCTCCAAGAGAGCGCCTCCTGGAGGGGATGGAAAGGATTGTTCAGTTTTGCATCGAATTTTGCCACTGTCCTCTTTTCCACAACAGCTTCCAGTGTGTCAGGGTTCACCCGGTGCTGGAGCAGGCTTTCCTGATAAGTTTGTTCAGGTATTCTGCTTCTTTTGACCTCAAGTTGCTTCCGTAGAAGATCACAGCATGGAACATCACTTGCAACCACAGACTGGTAGAACATTTCCAGCAGTTTGCTGCACACATTAAAAGACCTGAGTCTCCTTATGAAGTCCAGTCTCTCCCTGGTCCTTCTTGTCCAGCGTGACTGTGTTGTCAGACCAGTCCAGTTATTTTTGTTAATGTGAACCCCCAGGTACTTGTAGCTCTGCACCACTTCCACATCCTCCCCCTGAATGATGACTTGTCTCAGAGGCTTCTTGCCACACTGGAAGTCCATCACCAGCTCTTTTGTCTTGCTGATGTTGAGTTGCAGGTGGTTCTCTCTGCACCACAAGACAAAGTCCTCCTTTTCTGTACTTTGACTCATCTTCTTATTAATGTAGCCTATTATGGGCAAGTCATCTGAAACCTTCTGTAGATGGCAAGTTCTGGTATTGCACTGAAAGTCTGTCGTGTAGAAGGTGAGCAGGAAGGGAGACAGGGCAGTTCCCTGAGGTGTTCCAGTATTACACATCAGCATTTCAGACCCACATCCCCTCCACCACACAAACTGCTGTCAGGTAGTCCATGATCAAGGAGATTGTGGGAGCATTGATGAGGCAGAATGGTGTTAAAAGCACTAGAAAAGTGAGATGAGAGCATCCATCACACCTATATGTACCTGATAGGCCAGCTGCAAAGGGTCCATATGTTCTGAGACCAGGGGTTGTAGCTGTTTTAGGACTAGCCTCTCAAAGGTCTTCATGATGTATTAAGTAAGTGCAACTGGTCTAAAGTCCTTGGGATCACTGGAATATCATTCTTTGGTGATGGGACCACACAGGATGTTTTCCACAGCTTGGGAACCGTCTTCAAATTCAGGGAAAGGGAGAGCAGATGCTGAAGGACCCCACAGAGCTGGCTGGCACATGTTTTCAGCACCCTGGAGCTGATTCTATTCGGCTCTGAAGCCTTGTTTATTCAGAGTTTTCCCAGTTCTCTCCTCACTTGATCAGCAGAGAAACACAGTCCAGGCAGTGGATGGGAGCTAAAGAGCACAGGTGTGATGTAATTGTAGGGGAAGGTTGTGCAGGGTGCAGATGTTCTCAAGTTTGTTTCTAGATAGATAGAAAAGACACTATATAATAGATAGATAGATAGTATGATAGTATAGTATGTCCTGACCAGGATGAAAGCTGATTCCTTGCCAGGAACTCAGGCCGTAGAGGAAGGACAGAGATGAATGGGCATTCCACCTGGGATGGGTACGAGTGCCTTTCCCAGAAGGGATGTCTGTTTAGAAGGACAGAAGGTGTCTGTTTCCCAGGGTCATGTTTTACTACTGGTGGGACACTCATATGGATAAACTGGGAATTGCTAGTGATTGTTTGTGTCCAGTACTGTCATTTTTGCTTCCTCAGATCTTAATAAAATGCCCATGCAGTGACTCTTAATTTAGCCAGATATGAGTGAGTGAGTGAGGGTGATATGCCCTCTGATGGACTGGCAAGCCCTTTAGACTTGGTGTCTGTTTTGCACTTGATACACTCTTGTGCTCCATGACACTGTAATAGTTTTGACATTTTCTGAGACACTGCCTGACTTGTAAATAAAGTAGTGAGCTTATCTAAAAGTGATGTTAGAAAGAAAGCAAACTGAAAGCAAATCAGGAAAAATGTGAAGCAACAGTGAAGACCTGCTGAGCGTAATTAGATGGCAGTTGTCTTCTGTGCCTTTAGATATAGTCGAGTACATGAAACGGGAGATGAAGTGCCTCATTGTTGGCTGTGCGATTTATCAACTGTATGGAACCAGCCTGCCAACTAATATTAAAAATGCAATTCGCTTAATCTGCCTGTGCACCATTAGTAAAAAAAAATACGTCTCTTAAAACTTGAAAAATGAGAAAGAAAAAGAGGACTGTTTTATACATATAAAACACTGTCAATGGTGTTCACAGAGAAAAATGTTTCTTGTATATTTTCTGTAGAAATTCTAATCTACTGCTTATACAGAGAACTTTGCGAAGGTGTGCACTGTGTCAGCCAGCAAAGTACATTATGAGAAAATAATAAAACATTAATTAGCACAAATGAACATGTTTAAACTGTATTATTTAAAGATAGGGAAATAGGCAATATTCAAAAGCAAAAGAAAATATAATGGCGCAATGCTTTCTATAAAAAAATAATACATATAAAAATGATATATAATTATGTTGTATTTGCTTAAATAGGTAGGTAGATGTGGGGCATCCTCCATAACATTTGGAACAAAGTCCCATTTTTCCTTGATTGACCCCTCATTTTACAATTTAAAATTACAAATCAAACAATTCAGATGTGATTTAAGTGCACATTGCAGACTTTCATTTAAGGGGATTTGCATTCATTTTGGTCACACCGTGTAGAAATGACAACACTATTTTTACATGGTCCCCCCATTTCTGGGCAGCATATGTTTGGGACATAGTAATGGCAGGTCATATATAGATTCATGTACATTCTTTTTAACACACCATAAATATATTCTTTTTGATGGGCTAATATAACAATTTCTTGAACGTGACAGTATCTGCATGGCCTCATGTTTATTTTGGTTAAGGACCAATATTTGGTTGGTTTGCTTGCTGAATTTTGCTTGGCTCTTTTTCACAGGATTGTCTCTTACTTGAAAAAAGTGGGTTTGCTGATTAATTGGCCTTTTTTGGTCCATTACCTCCATCCATTACTAACATCGAGATCTGCCAAGCACTTTAAAGCCTTGTGTCTTCTCCTGATCTTTTGCTCTTCTTTCCAAACAATTTCAATTTCGTCTACTCCTATCACCAACGATATCATATCTAAACTTGGCTCACTTTCTCTGTGTCAGGCTCAGGGTGAACTGGGCAAGGGACATCCATCCAGGACAGAATGATAGTTCAGAAGCTAAAAATATGACCACATGAACACTCAGTTCAAGGACATCCCTGCTGGGATTGGGCAATATTCCTTACCTGGATGGGAGGAACAAGAAGAAAGGCAGGGTGTTCCTTGTCTTAGCCAAGAAGATGCCAGTCTGAAAGTGGGTATGGTGGCATCCTGCAAGGGTTGGACTGAGGAGCAGTACCCATCCAGGAGGCCAGTGTGAAGGAAAGACTGGGGGAGACAACCAGCCATGGCTATATACTCCCGCAACACATTAGGTGGCAACATCCTTGGGTGGCATTACCACTATGGACACCCATAAGGTATGCTGGGAACTGTAGTCTTATGGACCAGCCTTCCATTCCCATCTCTCATAGGGTGATGTGAGGATCTGTGGACCTGGTTTTCAAGGACTTCTGCTTGACTGTGAGTTGCTTCCCATGGGCTATGTCCCAGCACTGGAAGCGCTCCTAGGTCTAAGATAAAAGAAGTGGCTCAAGCTCATAGAAGAGATTCACAATTGGAAGAAGAGCTGGTCCACACTGGCCTGGAAGAAGTGGAGAAATGAACAAGAGAGAGAAGAGAGAATTGTGCTTGTGGAGAACCTGTGAAGGTATTTTATTAAAATAAACATTTTTTGAATCCGTGACTCGTGTATTTGTGGTTGTTTTAGGGTGCTGCAATTCCACCTACTGGTCACACATTTTAGATCTACAAACTGTTAAAAGCGTGTGTTTGGACCAGGGGAGCACAGGTGGAAACCTATAGGAATGTGGTCAAGAACCAATCCAGGTTTCTGTAGATGACAAGTGCTGGTATTGCACTGGAAGTCTATTGAAACTGGACAGTTCCCAGAGGTGCTCCAGTATCGCACTCCACCATTTCTGACACACATCCCCTCTGCCTCAAAAACTGCTCTCTGTTGGTCAGGTACTCCATAATCCAGACTGTGGAAGCATCAATGTGGCAGAATGGTGTTAAAGGCACTGGAAAAGTCCAAAAATATCCTCAGATGAGAGAATCCAACACACCTGTAAGTGCCTGATAGACCAGCTGCAGAGGATCCATATGTTACGAGACAAGAGGTTGTAGCTGTTTTAGGACCAACCTCTCAAAGGTCTTCATGATGTATGAAGTAAGAGAAACTTGTCTGAAGTCCTTGGGGTCACTAGAATGCCCTTTCTTTGGCATTGGGACCACACAGGATGTTTTCAAACAGCTGGGGAGCCTTCTGCAAATTCGGAGAAAGGGAGAACTGGTGCTGAAGCTGGTTGGTACATGTTTTCAGCACCCTGGGGCTGATTATATAAAGCCCTGAAGCCTTGTTTATGCAGAGTTTTCTCAGCTTTCTCCTCAATTGATCTGCAAAGACACACAGTCCAGGGAGTGGAGGGGGGCTGGAGACCACAGGTGTGATGTAATTGTAGGGGAAGCACTGGTGGAAACCTATAGGAATATGGTGAAGAATAGATCCAGGTTCAAGCAGTAGTGTGGTTCCCAGCCCCTAAAAAGTAGAACTACTGCAGTGCCTTGAAACAAATCACATAGCACCCCTAAATACAGGATCATCCATCCATCCATCCATTTTCCAACCCACTGAATCCGAACACAGGGTCACAGGGGTCTGCTGGAGCCAATCCCAGCCAACACAGGGCAGGAACCAATCCCAGGCAGGGTGCCAACCCACCGCAGGACACACACAAACACACCCACACACCAAGGCCAATTTAGAATCGCCAATCCACCTGCATGTTTTTGGACTGTGGGAGGAAAATGGAGCGCCCGGAGGAAACCCACGCAGACACGGGGAGAACATGCAAATTCCACGTAGGGAGGACCCGGGTCTCCTAACTGCGAGGCAGCAGTGCTACCACTGCGCCACCGTGCCGCGACAGGATCATTTGATTCTCATATTTATAACTCCTATATTTTTTTACAGCTAATGACTCATTGTTTCTATATTACGCCCATTCAGCTTTGAATGCTAATAGCCAATGTTGATCACAAAAAGCATGAATAAATACAACTGTGTGATGTTATTGCAGGAGAAACACAACTGCTTCTGTTTCTAGCAGGTTCCAAATTAAAGCACTCCCACAGGCTCATGTGATTAGTCAGAGAACGTTACTTTACAGTATAAAACACAAAAAGGGACAATACTTTTGCAGAAATAAGCGTCATTTTTTTTTCTGCTTTGTCAGGGCAGTGTGATGTGAACTTCTTGTCAGTCATTTTCTATGCTCTTACAGTACCTTGAGGGGTTTGTAATTGCCTCTTGTGCTCGTTGTAGCAATGAGATAGCTGCTTTCAATTGCCGTACCGTACAGCTATTAGACGCGGCGTAGATTTTTCAGCTACAATAATTGTCCTTCTATCCTTGGACACTTCAGTTAGTTGTTTCCCAAAGCTACAGTTTGAAATACTTCTCTTCAGGGTGCAAAGAATGAAATACCAGCTATTGTATGTTGTTGGGATGTCTAAAGCACCCTGAGGCACGGGAGGAAGCAACTTTTATACAAATAAGGCCAAACAGACATTGCCAGAGCTAATGCATAATTTCTCTTTTATGGCAGTCGGGGACTTGTAGTGCTGTGTAGGCAAGTTGCGTCCAGCCCTGCTGAGTTTCCAATGAAGTCAGATAATATTAGATCAAGCATCTTTCACAGTTTGAACATTTAACAAAGCAAATGATGTAATAATTTAAAGCATTTCGAGAACATTGAAAAATTGAAAGGTGACAGTGTAGGTGGCAACCATATTGCTTATTCATCTGTTGTGTTTTATCTTGTTATTAGTTTACCTGTGACATGCAACTAACAGAAAAGATACCGATACAACCTCATAGCTTCAGAAAGAAGAAGAAGAAATGTCAAAACCAGATCTGTAATTGTTACGTGTAACCTCTTACCTGTCTCACTGTCTGTCTCGTGTCCCACATATTCAACCCTAGGGACATCTAATGGCTGGCTGCTCGCAGCCTGGGATTGTCTTTTAATCTCACTTCTTTATTTCGACCCGGTTTAACAGCAATAGATGACATCACTGCCCTTTGGACCCTTAAGGGACTACAGCTAGACAAGGAACAAACAATTATGCTCTATGCAATACTGGAAATTTTTAATCAGACTGAGACACTGAGTTTACTTAAAATGATATTTATTTGAATGATAACCAAGAGCAGCAAATAATATAAGCAGTACAAAAAAATTCTACAACCTGGGTGGGTTCATGCAGTCGTTATGTACTCTTCATTCTATCCCAGATGACATTTTTTGAGATGGCAGTTGCTTAGTTATTGAGTCTTCTTCTTCCTCTTCATCTTTTCTCACTTCTGTGTGGTTTCAATGTGCTTGGTCAACCTCCTCCTTACAATTTGGTCCTGCAACTCCACACCAGTCAAGCTCTTTTGGTTTCTCTTCCCCTGTACTACCATTCCCTCTCTTGCCCACATATTAAATGTCTTCCCATGTACTCATTTCAGTGTTTAGTTTGGTTCAATTGGTGCTGTGTTGCAAGAATAGAGTGGTTCATTTTTTACCTTTCTAACACTTTGAGAGGAACCACAGACATTTAAATAGAGTTTGATTGCTATTTGTTTAGCTGCTGGACACTTTCCAAGGAGCTCTGTCTCTGGTGAGAAGCCTTTCTTTTCAACTTTCAATCAAGGATATGTAATCAATAACTAAGGACTGTTGTTTGACTGAAGAATTAAGACAAAGTTTAATGGTAAGGTTTTTAAGACAGTGGTAGGACCACCAATGACATGTGGAGACACGGGCATTGAAGGGAGTGCAGGAGAAGAAATTAGATGTGACAGAAATGAAAATGTAGAGATGGATATGTGGAGTTACAAAAAGGACAGAATAAGAAATGAGACAATCAGAGGTGCAACAAAAGTGGGAGAGATAGCTAAGAAAGATACAGGAAAGAAGGCTGAAGTGGTATGGACATGTGATGAGGAGAGATAAGAGAGTGATGGGAATGGAAGTCCAGGGGAAGAGAAACTGAGGGAGGCCAAAGAGGAGGTGGATGGATAAAGTTAACGAAGGTCTGAAGGAAAGAGGATTGACTGGGGAGGAGGTTCAGGTATAAAAAAATAATGTGGGCTTTATTTGTATTGTAATCGAACCCCCAGTGCTAAACCTGTCCTGGCACAGATCCTCGAGTTATTGACATATTGTGATTTTCACAGCCACTGATAAATGGAGCACTGATGTCAAAATGTCAAATATTCTCTGTTTGTAGCTTTATTTTATATTATGAATTAGCTTAATAATATTAATGCAATTCAAATGTGATTCTTTTCTACACAATTTCAGGTTTAAAAAAACATAGTATATTGAACTCTGATTGATTTTAAGTGGGCAAATTCACCATTGAAATAACACTTCTAGGTAGAGTTTATAGATAATCATAAGAGAGAAGAGGTTGTTAAACATATTATTGTCCTGCCTACACCCACCTGCTGATCTGAGTGCCCCTATAGTTGGACAAAAAGAATCCTCATCTATCCATTTGTTCATTTTCTGAACTTACGCTGTCCATTAGAGATCCAAGAGAGTGATGCCTTACAGTATTCTGTCAAAATTGGCCCAAAGCAGAGTGTCAATCCAGCTCCCACCGTGATTAACTCACTGTAATGCTGTTATAAAACTGTGTATGTACAGTATGGTAAGAACGACTTGTAGTACTTAATTTGTATGTTTTCATTTTAGAATTATTTAGTCAAAGTCAAAGCGAACTTTATTGTCATCTCAACCATATCCAAGTATACAGATAGACGAAATTACGAAGCTCAAGGTCCACAGTGTAACAACATGAAGTGCAAATAATAAACTAAAAATAAATTAAAAATAGAATTAAAATTTTAATTTAAAATTAAAGCACAAACAAGACAAGACATTGTGCAAAGACAAGACAAAGAAGTAGCAGCAATATTGATATGCAGTTAGCAATATAAACATTGATGCAATGTATGATATTTGCAATCTAGATACATAATATAATATAATATAATATAATATAATATAATATAATATAATATAATATAATATAATATAATATAATATAATAATTCTTAACTTGCGGGCTCAGAACTTATGTGGGAAATGTTCTGCAACTGAAACAGCAGGCAGGCACAAATGACCTCATTAATTTTCATGAGGCAGTTTACCAAGGGTGTCGAATTTTGGACTAGATAAAATTTTGGGGTGTATGCAAAATAGGCATAGACAGGAATTTTAGGAAGATAAGCATAAAACTGTTAAAAGAGTGGCATTGTGTATTAGAAATAATATGTTTAAATAAAATGACCAGTGTGTATATGCTTGGAAGAATATTTGAAAAGGAGTTTTGGGACCTTAAAATGAACATGTTAAAAAAAAACTGAGTTAACACTCAACCAGTTCATGGGAACATATCAGATGTTCCAGTTTTTTGACTGATACAGAATCTTGCATAAGGAAGTCAGCATGGCACTATAAATTCAAAGGATTTTAAAAGAAACAATATGAGAAGAGTGTATGACCACAAGGGGGTGCCAGAGAGCCCAAACTACTGCCACAGCAATCCAGCACTCACTGATGTGATAAAATAAAGAATATTTATTCACCAAAAGTACTTTTTTAATAATCCTCTCTCCAATAATAAGCCACAATAACAAATAAATCAAAACATTTCTTTCTCTTTCTCCGTTTTGAGTGTTGCGTCCTGACTCTGACTTGAATAAAGTGAGGCAGCGGACTCCTTTTTAGTCAGACCCAGGAATGCTTCCGGTGCCATGTGTTGTTGTCTGGGAAGCACTTCTGGGCCAAAAATAAAGTAGGGAGGTCCTCTCCCGTCAGCACCCTCTGTCGGCACATAAGGACCCCAACGGGGCTGCATTTCCAGACTCCATCTCCCAAGCACCCCTGTAGTTGTCCTGGCTGGATTGCCTCATGAGGACTACAGCCACCTGACATATAGGGGATGGAACAGTTCCTGACTGTCATCTTCCACTAGTCTATCTGTTATGTCATGCCAGCCGGGCACAAAGTTATTCTTTGTCCCACTGGCCAATTTGCCTGTGTCATTGTATTGGCGTCCCATCCACATAACGTAACATTCTCTGTTTTGGCCATGATGCCCGTTCTCCTCTTATGAGAGAAAGAGACTTTTTGTTCTGTTGGGAGACCACAGCTCCACTCCCAAGCATCATAACAAAGACTGCAAATCCACCTGATATGAAACTTGCTGTGTGACCCTGATTGGAATCATTCAAATTTAAAATTTACACCTCAGGTGTTTTTTTCTTCAAATAAACATAAGTAATGATAGAAATAGTTTGAGTACCGCTTTGCTGAAGTTGTCCTGTTGTTTACTGACATTTAGCAATGACCGATGATTGTTAAACTGTGCCAATGTAAGTCACATACTGTAAGGTGCAGTGATTAGCCCTTGGCTTCTGTTGATTGTGTAGTGGCTTCAAAGGTGGCCATCAGAATACAAAAATCGAACACGAGTAACGGTTTTTGGCTTTTGCTAGTGTATTCTGAAGGGTAGCCCTTTCAGGAAAGCAATCTGAAGATGGGGTCGACACATCCGCGAATCTTGGCAGAGAAGTCTTGTGAGCGGATCGGCTTCTAGCCCCTTATAAGATATCAAAGTCGAGGTAGTCCGCCCCTGCCAGTGTTGAGATAATCTTGCTTTGTATTTGAGCCTATTTGTGCTGAGTAAATGTTGAATAGGTAACGTTTAGTAGGACGTATGTATAATTAAGGGTCACAGTTTAAGCATATCCAGTATTAACTTGTACATCATTGGAGAAGGCACTGGGGAAATTCCAAAGACCAGGAAAATGGCAAATATTATCCTGTTATATAAAAAAGGTGACTGGGCAGATCCAAGCAACTACAGGCTAGCAAACTTAACGTCCATCACAGGTAAAACAATGGAAGGAATTATTAAGGAAACGACTGAGCAGCCCATGGCAAGAACAGGAGTTTTACTGAACAGTTAGCATGGGTTCAGACGACGGAGGGCATGTTTTACTAACATGCTGGAATTCTATGAGGAAGCAACAATAGGATACGATCAAAGTGGAGCTTATGATATTATTTATTTTGACTTTCAGAAAGCACTTGATAAAATGCCACATGAGAGGTTGGGCCTCAAACTAAAAGATGTGGAAGTTCAGGGTGATGTTTGTAGATGGGTGCAGAATTGGCTCAGACACAGGAAGCAGAGGGTGATGGTGTGAGGAATCTCATCAGAATTGGCCGATGTTGAGAGTGGCATCCGGCAGGGTTCAGCGCTGGGGCTGCTGCTATTTTTAATTATACAAATGACTCTGCCCGCCTAGTAGTGAAATAGGACAAAGTTTAAAAATCAATAAACAAACAGGTATCGCTAGCTAAGCAGAGGCAAGGAACGGTCCAAAAATGTATCCAAAGGTAGACCAATTCGAACGGAGGCTGGCGAGTGATTGATGAGGGCCCTGCCTGACTCTCCACTCCTGACGTCACACTTCCCTTGGCCTGGAGCCTCTGTCTCGAAATAGTGCGAATAAATCGCTCCTGTAAGTGATCTATGATACTAAATGCAATCACAGAAGTCGTCAAAATCAACCAGAATGTTCAAGCAAATTATAGAACAAAAACCTGATCTAAATCGGTTAAGTAGTTCTCTCGTGAAAAGTGGACAGACATACAAACAGACAGACGTTGGATTTTATAAATAGAGAGATTTGGTTAGGAATATAAGTAACAGGCTGGTTAAGTTTGCAGATGTTGCCAAACTAGGGGGATTGGCTGATCTTCTTGAAACCATTGAATCATTACAGTGGGAATTGGACAGCCTACAGGCTTGGGCCGATTTGTGGCAGATGAAATTTAGTGTCAGTAAATACAATACTATACAATACAATTTATTTCTGTATAGCCCAAAATCACATAAGAAGTGTTGCAATGGGCTTTAACAGGCCCTGCCTCAAGACAGCCCCCCAGCCTCGACTCTCTAAGAAGACAAGGAAAAACTCCCAAAAAAAAACCCATGTAGGGAAAAAATGGAAGAAACCTTGGGAAAGGCAGTTCAAAAAGAGAGACCCCTTTTCCAGGTAGGTTGGGCATGCAGTGAGTGTCAAAAAGAAGGGGGTCAATACAATACAAATGTAAAGGAAGTAAAATGTTAGGTTTGAATACAGAATGGGAGGTCTGAAACTCAAAAGTCCACCTTATGAGAAGGATTTAGGAGTCCCAGTGGACTCGACACTATCAACTGCCAGAATGTGTTCAGAAGCCATTAAGAAGGTGTGGAAGTTGACCCGGACACAGACAGGCAGACACGTTCATGTCACCCACAAACACGTTTATTTACAATATTTACAAATTATTAAAGTCACTCAGACTCAGTAATGGTCACTAAGACCCAGTTGTGCACAAACCCCAAAACACTCAGTCCTGGCCTCACAATGCCTTTTCTTCGGGCCGCCTCCACAGCTCTCCAGAGCTTCGTCCTTCCACCTCCCGACTCTAGCCTCGAATGAATGGAGACGGCCCCTTTTATTCAGTACCCGGATGAGCACCAGGCGTTCCCGGCATTCCTCCCTTGGCCACACCCCAGCGTGGCGGAAGTGCCGGCTGTCCTCTCGGCAGCTCTCCGGGTAACGTCCAAAGTCTTCCCCCCAGCACCTCCTGGTGTGGCGGAAGCGCTGGGGTAACAGGTCCCCAAGGCATTGGGGCGCCTCCTGGCGGTGACCACGGGCCCCCACAGGGTGGAGCTTCCATGCCCTGTACCCGTGGCCCCCAGAGCAACCCGGAAGGCAACCCCCACATGATCCAGGGTGGGCACAGACCCACATCCGGTCCCTCATGACGTCCCGGCTGGGTCATGGCCCCTGGCATCCCTGACAAAGGCTAACAGTAATGTCAGGTTTTATAGCGCCTTGATGTGTGGAGTACAAGTCCCAGGAGGTTATGCTGAAGCTTTATAACACATTGGTGAGGCCTCATCTGGAGTCCTGTGTGCAGTTTTGGTCTCCAGGCTACAAAAAGGACATAGCAGCACAAGAAAAGGTCCAGAGAAGAGCGACTAGGCTGATTCCAGGGCTACAGGGGATGAATTATGAGGAAAGATTAAAGGAGCTGAGCCTTTACAGTTTAAACAAAAGAAGATTAAGAGGTGACATGATTGAAGTGTTTGTTTAAAATTATAAAGGGAATTAGTCCAGTGGATCGAGACTGTTATTTTAAAATGATTTCATCAAGAACACGGGGACACAGTTAGAAACTTGTTAAGGGGAAATTTCACACAAACATTAGGAAGTTTTACTTTACACAGAAAACCACAGATACATGGAATAAGTGGCCAAGGAGTGTGTGTGTGGTCAAAACTTTCAAAATGTTATTTTAGAAGCGTTGATTGGATGGGACTGGAGAGCTTTGTTGGGTTGAAGGGTCTGTTCTCATCTAGATTGTTCTAATGTTCTAAATGTAATTAATAAAAAAAGTACCTCAGAGATTAAAGTGCCTTTCGTTGATGCCACAAAATGCTCACTTTAACTCGGCTAATTTAGACACACACTTGGGGGGAAAAAAACAATGTCATCATGGGAGAATGTGCAAACTCCATACACAAAGTGAAACAGATGGGAGTTGAACCTTGTTCTCCGGAGCTGGGAAGTACATATACTTTATTTTGATATTATTTCTCTCATTATTTAATTACCAATATGGAGTATAATTACTTATTTAAATATTTGCTCTGTATGTAGGTGGAAGGAGCATTGCAAGGAACCAGAATAACTTCCAGAAATATTTTAATGATGTTATTTTGATTTTTCTTCAGCGCTTCTACCACCTACAGTGCATATACTGTTCATATTTTAAAGACCATTTTATTCCTATGCAGCTCATTGGGAATAAGGCCGTTCCGGATGCTTGCAGTCACTGTAGGTCAAATGAGCCATTAATTAATTACATTTGAGCTCTTCAGTAGAAATGGATGATGACGGCTTACTCATAATCACTGAAAATATTCAAGTAAAATGTCAGAGCTAAAAACACGCATGAGATTATCAGAGGGGCCCTTAAGCAACAGCATATGGGGTCTGTGTGATACTCTATCAGTATTTTAATTAAGCCAGTTTTTATTAATTAGGCGGTCATTATTATATAGTGACTTTCATATTCAAATTCACGCAATACAAACATCTTGTGCTCATTTCTGAGCTTGTCGTACGGCCGTTTCATTTCATTATTCACTTGCAAACTCAAAGCATTATTGTAGTCTCAGGGTACAGGATACAATTGGGAAACGAGACGAGAGACCCTTTTGGCACCGCTGTCCCCTTTGACTGTGTACCAGGTGGCTTCAGAGAGTATCTCCTGATTAGTCTGCTATGAAATTTAAGATCGGCTAATACAAACACTTGTGTTTTCACTTGAGGGATGAAGTATATCTGTGACCAATAATCCAAATAAATCAATGAACTTTGAATTCATAATAAATATGCACACTTTTTTTATCACTGCAATGGCTCTACAAAACACAAAAAAATATGATTACTGAAACCTTAGTCTCTAAACTGTAGCATTTATCAAGCTCCTTTGTTCTGTAAATTGCCTCCCTAGCGGCTGATACACCGATGACTCATGTGCTAGCCAGCTTTTCCATAGTGGCGGCAAAAGAAATTCCAAGCAAGAAAGTAAGTAGCAATGAATAGAACCATATTATAATTTACCCCGCAGAGATCAGGCACGGTACATGACTTATTCCTTTTACATTTCACGAAAATGTTGCTACACAAATTAGATCATTTAAGAAATATCCATAAGGCTACGACACATGACATATGCACAGTGCAGCAGCATCGCATCTTGAAACCTACCTGATAAGAAATACAAAGCAATGCCAGATGACAGTCGAATCTCAGAACATAAGATTAGAAATTAAAAATTTCTATCCATCCATTCAATTTCTGAATTGCAGTTAGACGGAGTGTGTAACGCACCTGGTAGGAATCAAGCCTGAATGGGATGCTGGTCTGAGACTGCAGCACTTGAACCCGAAACCATCGATAACATGTCCGAGGAGGGAAGACACAGTAAGCAAGAGGTAGTGCTTTGTGCTTTTATAACGTAATGTTTTGTGATATAAATCATGCAGTGCCGTCAAAAAAATAGATAAACTCATAGACCAGCGTTTCTCAACCTTTAAGTATTTGCGACCCGAGTTTTCATAACAGTTATAATCGCGCCCCCCCTAATGTTTTTTTGAAACGTAGATGCATATTTTATTATACCTACTTAACTTTTATCGATATTTATCTAACTCTATATTTATTTTTCTAGTATCAGAATGTAGTTTAAGTTAATTTGTTTTGGTTTCAACACATGTTTTTTTCATAACGCCCCACAGGTTGAGAACCACCGTCACAAACGCTTCCGTGAGTTAAAAAGTCAATCGATAAGTAATCCAAATGATACAAAAACAGAATTAAGCCTTGCAGTCATTGGGTTTTTTCTCTCTATCTCGGTCTCAAGCCCAGTGCATCTTCTCAACTTCGTCTCTCCAGCTCAGCCAGTGGAAACTCCAGCAACAGCGTTTCCCACTTCTGGATTCTGTTCCTGGCTGCCTTCCTTGGAGTCTGCCGGACCACTCTAAACCGGCTGTCCTTCAGGTCTTCCACCATGCCCACTTCTACAGCTTTTATGGGTTCCCTGGGAGGAACATCTCGATCGTACCCCATTCCTCCACTTTACTTTCCACCCCTGGAACGCTGATCTCTTGTTCAGTTGATGGGGCTTCCAACTGCTCTGCCTCCTTCCCATCAAACTGGCTTGAATTTCATGCTGATGGCTTTCTCTGTCCCTTTTCTTGATACCTTCGTGTTTCCCGCTGAGGTTTCTTCTTCTACCCTTTTCAAGGGATGTAGGTCTGCTGGCACAGATTACACTCTCTGGAGCACTGATGAGGTACGCTGAGCCGAACACCCTAATTCGCAGCTTAGAATCGCTCTGCCACGCTACCACACACACCTACACCCTGCACAGGCCTGAGCGCATATTTATTTATTTAAAATGGTACAATTGCCATGGACCTCGCAATACCACACCATATATCAAAGGGCACACTCACTTATGCTGGTTAATTTAGAGATGTCAATGTAAGTAACATGAACAACATTAGGACATGTTAGAAAATCGTAACAGTATGACTATGTAGTGAGTGTATATCACCAAGTTCTTTATGTATTGGTCAACTCTCACACGCTAAGCTTAACAGAAACACGAAGACATAGAAACACATACACATCCCATCACTCCTAAGTACTCTGCATGGTGACTTACTAACTTTGCCACCTCTGGATATAACCTATACACTAAATGCTAATATACTGTACCTTGGTCCCCATTGTCAAAGAACAGACAAAGAGCAACAAAAAGGTATGGGGCAGCCTCCCGTATACTTGAACCCGGCTGCAAAATGGTAAATAGGTTGCACAATTGTGTACAGATTGGAGTCTAAAACAGAACTGATTTGGCTGAGGCAAAGATGGAAGTTTTAAACGGAGGCTGAGGTGGTAACGTCAGAAGTGACGTCATCGGGGCAAGGTGGAATTTCCCGTAACTGCGCTCTAGTGGAAAGAGAGAAAGGATCAACACACTATAGCACCCCCTGGTCTGGCGTGGAATTCCCTCCATTCAAGCCCTTTAGCTGCCTCCCATGCACACGTATGTGACCCGTGGTGGCTGACACGTCTACACAGTGTCCCCAGGCCCTTCTCAAAACTGTCATCTCTCTCAAGCAGGTCTGGGTCAGGGAGCTCCATCATGTCAGACGGCATTCCTCAGACTGAGACCCCCATCTTCTGGGAGCGCTCGTATTTATGTTGAACTGACTGAAGAGACGTGGTTTATTTAAATGGGGATGTGGCTTAGGTGCCCTCATTGGACGGCTTCTCGGAGCTACGGTGGAGAAAAGAGACGTCAATGTTAGCATTGCCAGGGTGGGGTATTGCAACTTGTCTGAGCCGGGAAGTTGATCCTCAGACACCCGTGCCTGACAAAAGACATGCGCTAGGGTTAATGTCAGATTAGTTAAATAGCATATTAGACCAGGTCTTTGAACTTTGGTTCTTAATGGGAGAAACTTTGATCAGTTTGTGTGCAAGATATATATTTGTTTTATTAACAAAATGGGCCTGATCAGTTTTAAAGTCAGCCCATGACACCACCAAGCAAGAACAGCAGATAAAGGCATGCATAATCTCCAGGTTTAAGAAAAAAAAAATTCAAAAGCAACATTTCCTGTTCAAAACTGCATAAAAAAATTCTCCAAGATTGGATCAAAAATATTTGCCCTCATGTAAATCTGTAAGGTACGGAGAATTTTTTCAAAAGATACTGTTAAAGGATGTGGATTCTCCTGCACACAGCCCCGGCTTTATGATGTCAGAGGCTAACTTTGAAGCTGATTGGTCGAAAGTGGATGACTATCCTGGAATAAAACGTTGAATGCTGCTCCAAGAACAACAGAAATCCAAAGCTATCAGATCGCGGATGGATTAAGCAGATTTGGGAAACAGATGGATGTAATACACATTGTGGTGGAAAGTTGTCAAAGTGGGCATTGAGTCCTATCAATTTTACTATGTGTGAAAACAAAAAATGGTAAATATTCATAAATGTGTCAGTCAAAATGTTTCCTATTTTAAATAAAGACTTTTCCAGTGTAAGTGAGCCAATCGAAAAGCATATGTAAAAGCTGTTCTGCAAAAGCTGGTAAATGCCTTTAATTCTAACGAGTGCCCCCTTTCTACTTTTCAGATGCTACCTTGCAGATGTAACTTCAAAAGGAGCCTGGCTGAACAGATCCAGTATCATTTTTGCCGGCGAGGACAAGTGGTCGGTGGACCCTCGTGTGTCAATTGTTTCGAGTATTGGAAGTAAACGGGAGTACAGCTTACAAATACAGAATGTGGACATCACTGATGATGGTCAGTACACGTGTTCTGTCCAAACTCAGCACAACCCGAGGACTGTGCAAATCTACTTAACAGTGCAAGGTACGTAACTCTCCAATATATGCATTCTCCACTTGTACGAGGATCCAAACATTAAGTAAACAAAGACAACAAACAAACCACAAAACAAAGCTGATAAGAGGTTAATGCCGCAGTGCAAAATTAGAAGTATGACGAAAGCATGAGGTAAAATACACGGCAAACAAAAACACGATCTTAACAAGTTCTTAACATAGTCAAGATTTAGATTTAACTCTGTGTACGTTTTTGTATTTTTTTTTCCTTAATGATATTTTTTAAAATGAATTTCCTACCCAAAGCTTGATTGTCAGATGTTTAATGGCTCAGTTCTAGTGTTGGATACCTGATTTAAGACGCCATCCCTGGTGTAATTGTCATTAGTTGTTGATGCAAAGTGCAATCAAATGCAATCAAGTCTACAGTCAAATTCATCATTGGCTGTAGATTTCAGTTTTTAAAGGCTGACATTTTTATATAATGTCTACCCGATCCCAAATGAATCAGGTTATATCTGTTACAAGGTGTGGTGGACGGCTGTGGCACTTACCCGGCTGGGATGCCTGTGAACTGGAAGGACCTGAGGGAGAGAATATATATATTACAGTACCTCCTTTGGGCCACTAGGTGGGAGTCTCCCTGGTTTGTGGCAACATCATGGTTTCCTACAGTGCTTCATGGGAAATGGAATTCTGTGACACAGCCCTGTTGGGTGCCATGGGTGCTGCCAGGGGGTACTGTAGTGACTGGGGAACCCTGCTTAGTGCGGCTCCAGCCTTATCCAGGCCAAGCCTTTGGTACATCAGAAGTACTTCTGGGGATCACTGCCTTCATTCCGGGAACCAGAGTCAGGAGGGAGAGGATGATGCTTGCCAGATGAAGAGTAGAGGCGGAAGGACTGAGAGGCACAGAGAGGAAAAGAAGAGAAAGCCATTGCGGTGGGCTGTTCATTTTGTACTGTGCCTTGCTAGTGGAAAACACTTTGGGAAGAGTGAACAAGCTTCCTTCTGTCAGATTTCTTACTTAAAGAGTTTCCACTTGGGGACATTAAATGCTTGTGGGGCAACTGCAACAGAAGGCAAGAGAGGATGTGTGAATTGCAGCACAAGAACCCCAATTGAGTGGATAAAATGTAACGTTTCACTCTGTCTAGTGGTAAACAGAAATGGTATCATGGACTGGCAGTAAAGATTTCGATAAGAACATATCTATACGTTGTCATTAGGGAATACGTTGTCTGGTAATCGGGAGCCCGGGATTCCCGGACATTTTTCATTCCCACATTCCGGGGAATGAAACTGCTGTAATTCCCGGGTGAACAGGAATGACCAAGCTCGCATATATAGCGTGTAAAAGTGTAAAATCAATCAAGAAATAACAGAGTTATTGTTGAAAATAATTAAGTGGCATGGTTTTTTGGCCCACAGTGTAGTGTGTTGCCAATTAATTCAGTCAACAACAGACCAGCAGCAGTCGTCAGTCTCCTGGCTCCTGGCTAAGACTGAGCACAGTGGACTGGGAGGAGTCTGCACTCTGCAGCTCACAAATGCCGAGATGGGGCAGACTTCATGGTCGTCTGTGGCACATGCTGTTGACAGTACAGGCTGGTGTCAAGTTTCTAACTGGAGAAGAGCTCGGGTCCAGTCGGCAGTCGGAACATCACTTGTTCATGTTGAAAGCCTCGTATGAATGGCCGAGTTTGTCGAGTTTAAAAACTACGGAGTTTGGCATCATTTTTTGTGCGACTGTGCCGCCTACTTCAGTGGAGGCAGAGCATGCTTTGTCAGCGGCTGGCATACTCTGCACGAAGGTCCGCTCTTGCCTGGACGACCGCATGCTGGACACGTTGTGCTTTCTACGCTCTTATTACCGCAACTAACTAGATACATGTACTTATATGACAGCATGAACTGCTTGTAGTTAAGGTTAGTCTTTTATTGGTCTCAACATATTGCAGTAGTTTTATTAAAAATAAGTGTTGCTCATTCTAAAACCGTTCAAATGTGAGATGCCCATGCACTGTGTCATTTCCGGGAGCCCGGGATTCCCGGGAATGACATGCAGGGCTCCTGAATTCCCGGGAATGGATAAACCTGTCCGGGAATGGATTCCCTAGTTGTCACGCATATATGTCAGAAGGTCACCCTCCAGGTTCCTTCCAGGTATGTAATTCCACTGTGGGGCGAGAGGGGGCACTGCTGCTAACTGTGTTGTTTTCCTTTGCCTACATGGTGCCAAGAAACTGCGGTTGACTCCACCCCTTCAGGTTCCAGGACCATAACAGCCCAACCGCCCAGAAGGAGATGTCACTTATAGACTGGAAGCTTGAAGAGATGGAGCTCCTTCAATTCCCAACTGAAGTGACAGGAAAAGCCTTGAGAGGCACTTATCTTGTTGTACAGAATGCCAGAGGGTGACTCATTCTGTTTGTTGTTGCACCTTGGCACACTATTTTTTGTTAAACTGTTTAAATGGGGATGGTCAGGTTGGCACCCCCAACATTTATCTTATTTTTTGACCCATCATTTCCTTGGATGACCACAACGTACATTGCGTGTGTGTGTTTTATTTAATATAACTGCAACTGCAATATTTTTTGTGAGAGATTAAGTACAAGAGATTGAATGTTGACAAAAGGGGGGACCCCTAGTGCCAAACAGTATAACTTTGCAAGGCTATAGGATATGACAGCTAAGCCTGGTGCGATGACAGTTGACAGACTTGGGTGCAAAAGAAATAGGATTCAAAGGTTGTGCATCATAAAATGTCTTGGTTATGTACTGTAAAATCAGTCATTCTCCAACCCGCTATATTCTAACTACAGGGTCACGAGGGTCTGCTGGAGCCAATTCCAGCCAGCACAGGGTGCAAGGCAGGAACAAACCCCGGGCAGGGTGCCAGCCCACCGCAGGGCACACACACACACATTAGGGACAATTTAGGATTGCCAATGCACCAAACCTGCATGTCTTTGCACTGTGGGAGGAAACCCACACAGACACGGGGAGAACATGCAAACTCCACGCAGGGCGGACCCATGAAGTGAACCCAGGTCTCCTTACTTCTAGGCAGCAGCGCTACCACTGTGCCACCGTGCCGCCCAACTGTAAAATCATCTTTTTGAAAAGAAATCCCATAAGCGCAATTTTTTTTGTTTTGTTTTATATAGTTGGTAATGGTTTTTAATCTGTGGCCTGGTTCCAAAATAACAGTCTGAACAGCCAAAAAATGTTGGGATATCCATTAGTCGCCCCTTTTATTTGTCTTAGGATGAGAAAAAAAATACAGTAAGCAAGAAAAGAACATAAATGGTGTGCAGAGATGCTTGTCTCTTCAGCAGGGATTTGAAATATGTTTGGAGTGGTTTGGCTTTAGTGGAGCTCCGTTCTGTGGCTTGCTTGATGTTGCCTTCCGGGACACCCGGATTTTATGTCAGCAGGATCAGAAGTGGCAGAGCTAATTGTATTCACCAGGCAGCTTCTTGGCACTGTAGGGAAGAAAGAGAAGACAGCGTTAGCGGCAGCACCCCCTTTCACCCCAGTTGGTTATTACATACCTGGACAGAACTAATGAGGGAGTCCTCCGATGTATATGGGTGACAAATCTAATATATTCTTTCGTTCAACTCTTTCAGGGCGGATGTCGACTTTTGTCAAAAGGTAGGGGTTGACGATAGTAGTCAGCTTTAAATAGTGACGAAAACCCTCCGTTATGTTTTAGTTGGACTCTCTTTGCTTGAAGGAAAGTTAACATCATTGGTTTGACCGAGATTCCCTGCACTCGTGTGAGTAGCAAGGACCAAACAGCGGGAAAAATGGCATTGATATCTGGCGAGAGATCGAAGCGAATGTGTAAAGCTAAATACTCTATAGATGACATTTTCTGTAGTGTCGCTGAAATGCACTCTGGCTTTGTCGATTTTCCGATTTTAATACGAGTGATCGAAAACGAATGTGAGGTACCAACATCAGCTGACCGGTCCCCAGCTAATCGTGGTGTTGAACAGGTTTGTGTAGGTGACGCCGCTACGGAAATGTTTGCCTGGGAGCACAGCCACTTAGACTGAAACTGCAACCGCCACTGCCGCCCTCGCCACGTGAAGACAGCCTGGCAGCCGGCCTGTTGTGCATTCCTGGTGAACTGACAAGCCCGGCACGCAGCGACAGATGTTTATGTTGATTTCTGTATGAAACCCTTGCTTTGTATGCGTTTTTTTGCGGAAAAAATATTCAGTCCTCAACGAGTTAAAACTTTGGAGTGTCATACTCACTACTCTTCAGCCATTTGCATCTCCTTTATTATATAAGCAGAATAATAGCTGTTTATTTTTGGGAGCATGATTTAGGTGCAACGATGCCAAAACCCCCTAGCACATAAGGGGTTAAAGTGGTGCCTAACGATTTTCTCTTTGTTTTTATGATGTTCATCAATAATGGCTAAAATGAACAGATCACAAGCTGTCAATGGAAGGTAAAGAGAACTGACAGCCCCGCATCAGAGCTGTGTTTGCTGCCAGCAGTTACTCAAGTCCTACTGATAAAGTAAAGCAGCTCTTGAATTCACCATATCTTGAATTTCCAGTTCCCGTTATTCCTTCATGTACTTTAAAGAGATGCATATTTAGTCTGCACTGTTCAGCTATTAAGAAAACAACCGAAGCGTTAAAATCTGATTTCTGATGTTTTCTCACAAGTTAAATGAAAGCCATCTCTGACTAACAAAAGTAGACATTGCCTGCCCGAGTCTGTAAAGTGACTTTTTTGACACAATGAAAAATGGAAAGCAGAGATGCTGCGATTTTATGGAGCTACTTTCAATAAAAATGCTCTCACTAAATATTAAAAGAAATCTTGCTTTTCTGCTGTGGTTTTGGAATCTGGATGAGAGTGAAGTTAACCTTTTTGACATTTTAAAAGTACTGGTTCTTTAATGGGTTGTGTGTTTTTTGTGTAGAACTATTGGTTGACAAAGCACCATTTCATTGTCATTAAGAGTTCCTTACATGTGAAGACGGTTGTTTCTGCTTTGAAAAACTCTTCAATATGTAGAAAAAATGTATGGTAAGATACCTAGCAGGACACCAACAGATTAAGAAAACCTGTGTTATTGTCTGCCGTAGAGTCCTTTTAAAATCAGGAGCCATTGCTATTTCACAGATCTGTTGCCGTCTATTCGTGGTTATTTACTGTAGGGAGCCCGTTACAGATCTAAATAAGTAAACGGATCTATCTGGAACGTTCATGTGGATGGGTCTTTTTGGGAACCCAAAATGGTTCACCTATGGCATTGCTCTGAAGAACCACCCTGGCACCTTTATTTTTAAGAGCGGAGAACATGCAGGGGGGACCTGGAACACAAACCATGGTCTCCTCAGCCCGAGGCAGCAGTGCCATCCTGTCCCACACAAAATGTTACCATCTGAAATTTATAAACAAGATAATATTTGGGAAGAAGAAAAGAATAACCTGCTCACTAATAATAAAACATATATTGAATGAAAATAGACAAGGGGCGGCACAGTGGTGCAGTGGTAGCACTGCTGTTAGGAGTTAGAAGACCTGGGTTCGGTTCCCGGGTCCTCACTGTGTAGAGTTTGCATGTTCTCCCCGTGTCTGCGCGGGTTTCCTCCCACAGTCCAAAGACATGCAGGTTAGGTGCATTGGCGATTCTAAATTGTCTCTAGTGTGTGCCCTGTGGTGGGCTGGCGCCCTGCCCGGGGTTTGTTTCCTGCCTTGCACCCTGTGTTGGCTGGGATTGGCTCCAGCAGACCCCCGTGACCCTGTAGTTAGGATATGGCGGGTTGGGTAATGGATGGATGGATGGGAAATAGACAATTCTGCTTTTGTTAAAATCCCAGAATCACAACATTTGCTGGCATTTCGGGGGGAAGCATGAAATGGGACAACTGGCTGGAGGGAGCCTAAGAGTGTGAAGGTTAGGAGTCCTCTAATCAGGGAGTGGGTTGCTAAAAAACAAAGTTGCGACTGCTTTCCATCGATTAGGAGCTATTCGAGTAGATGGCGGTGCTCCAGGAGTGTCACAGACACCCGTATTGTTGCTTTCTTTTTTGAGTAAAGCCTAAAGCTTTTAATGAAATCTAGAGTTCTTCGACTCTCCTCATACCCCAGAGCCTATTTATGTCTGGAGAATCTCTGTGTTTTCACAATAGTTCAGCAAAAGCAGTAGCTGAAGAAACACTGGGCTCAACAAAGGGATTCCAGCTGCACAGTAATGATGAAAATAACTGATTTAAGTTTAACAAAGGGACTCATGGGATTAGTGTCTATCCAGGTCTCTATTAACTAGAATGAAATCAAACCAAAAGGGGAAAACAAGTGCTGGAATAACTGCCGTGCACATTGTCATTGGAGGATTCTTTTTCACATTCGTAGAGTTAAAATAAAGTATTGCCTTTAATATACCAAAGCTTTAGTAAGCGTAACTTGGGAAATTCTCATATACTGTTAAACCCATATCTGGCTTAACTACCATAAATATAAAAATGGCGTTTTTCATGAGAACATATCATGGCTTAAGGCAGCATTTCTCATCCTTTACGTATTTGCGACCCGAGTTTTCATAACAGTTTTAATTGCGCCCCCTTAATGTTTTTTTTAAAGGAGCCCACTAATACCAATTTGTTCTTTTTTAATTAATGATATATCATAGATGCATATTTTATTATACCTACTTAACTTTTATCGACATTTATCTAACTCTCTATTTATTTTTCTAGTATCAGAATGTAGTTTAAGTTAATTTGTTTTGGTTTCAATAGATGTATTTTTCATATTTTCGATTCTTGTTTTCTTTTTTTCACATCTTCGCGCCCCCCTTTTTGTTACTTCATGCACACAGTTTGAGAACCACTGGGTTAAGGTGAGGAATTCTTCTTATCCTTGCCCCATTTCTGATCATCTTCAGATATAAAGGGCGAATGAAGTGTGCGTTCATAGCTTTGAACAAAACAAAATTTTAACTGTGATGTTTTTATTTGTGCATAGAGTAATTCTTGAGGCACCGCCAGTAAAATATATATTCATCCATTTTTAAAACCAACCACTCTACAGCTTGACCTCCATAGCTTATCCATTTAATTATCCAAAGTATAGAGGCGAGTGATCGAGAAGCAATGGTGACCTTAGGACCTTTAAGGAAGCGGCACTGGAGCTTTAACAGATTTAGTTATCTGTTTTCTGCGGTGGGCTTGCGCCCTGCCTGGGGATTGCTCTTGCCTTGTGCCCTGTGCTGGCTGGGATTGGCTTCAGCAGATCCCTGTGACCCTATGTTAGGATATAGTGGGATGGAAAATGACTGAATGACTGAGTTACAGTTGTGCTTGAAAGTTTGTGAACCCTTTAGAATTTTCTATATTTCTGCATAAATATGACCTAAAACATCATCAGATTTTCACTGAAGTTCTAAAAGTAGATAAAGAGAAACCAGTTAAAAAAATGAGACAAAAATATTATACTTGGTCATTTATTTATTGAGGAAAATGATCGAATATTACATATTTGTGAGTGGCAAAAGTATGTGAGCCTTTGCTTTCAGTATCTGGTGTGACTCCCCTTTGCAGCAATAACTACAACTAAACGTTTCCGGTAACTTTTGATCATTCCTGTACACCGGCTTGGAGGAATTTTAGCCCATTCCTCCGTACAGAAGAGCTTCAGCTCTGGGATGTTGGTGGGTTTCCTCACATGAACTGCTCGCTTCAGGTCCTTCCACAACATTTCGATTGGATTAAGGTCAAAACTTTGACTTGGCCATTCCTAAACATTAACTTTATTCTTCTTTAGCCATTCTTTGGTAGAATGACTTGTGTGCTTAGGGTCGTTGTCTTGCTGCATGACCCACCGTCTCTTGAGATTCAGTTCATGGACAGATGTCCTGACATTTTCCTTTAGAATTCTCTGATATAATTCAGAATTCATTGTTCCATCAATGAAGGCAAGCCGTCCTGGCCCAGATGCAGCAAAACAGGCCCAAACTGTGATACTACCACCACCATGTTTCACAGATGGGATAAAGTTCTTATGCTGGAATGCAGTGTTTTCCTTTCTCCAAGCATAACGCTTTTCATTTAAACTAAAAAGTTCTATTTTGGTCTCATCCGTCCACAAAGCATTCTTCCAATAGCCTTCTGGTTTGTCCACGTGATCTTTAGCAAACTGCAGATGAGCAGCAATGTTTTTTTTTGGAGAGCAGTGGCTTTCTCCTTGCAACACTGCCATGCACACCATTGTTGTTCAGTGTTCTCCTGATGGTGGACTCATGAACATGAACATTAGCCAATGTGAGAGAGGCCTTCAGTTGCTTAGAAGTTACCCTGGGGTCTTTTGTGACTTCGCCGACTATTATACACCTTGCTTTTGGAGTGATCTTTGTTGGTTGACCACTCCTGGAGAGGGTAACAATGGTCTTGAATTTCCTCCATTTGTACACAATCTGTCTGACTGTGGATTGGTGGAGTCCAAACTCTTTAGAGATGGTTTTGTAACCTTTTCCAGCTTGATGAGCATCAACAACTCTTTTTGTGAGGTCCTCAGAAATCTCCTTTGTTCGTGCCATGACACACTTCCACAAACATGTGTTGTGAAGAGCAGACTTTGATAGATCCTGTTCTTTAAATAACACAGGGTGGTCACTTACACCTGATTGGCATCCCTTCGATTGAAAACACCGGACTCGAATTTCACCTTCAAACTAACTAATCATCCTAGAGGTTCACATACTTTTGCCACTCAAAAAATGTATAATATTTGATCATATTCCTCAATAAATAAATGACCAAGTATAATATTTTTGTCTCATTTGTTTAACTGGTTTCTCTTTATCTACTTTTAGGACTTGAGTGAAAATCTGATGATGTTTTAGGTCATATTTATGAAGAAATATAGAAAATTCTAAAGGGTTCTCAAACTTTCAAGCACAACTGTATCTGTTGTACACCTACAGTTTCTGTTGTACTGTCATCAGTTCTGTCCCTAGCCTTGCGCATCAACCAGGGGGCACACCAGCTCCCCAAACCCAACACAGACAGATGCTAAGCACATGTCCAACAACACTCACAACTTTATTTTAATGTGGGAAACGCTTCCTCTTCATTTCCCACCAAGGCATGGAACAATAAAGCACCAAGCACAAATAAAGCAGCACACGGCACTTTGCCTTCTTTTCTTTTTCTTCTTCCTCCCAGCTCTGGCTTCTCGTTTTTAATCTTAGTTTTGGTTTATAATTTGCGGAATGTGTCACACTTACTGTTTATTTGCTTTGAGAAGCCTCTCTGTTATTATAGTAAATTGTATTAATTAAAAAATTTGTTGCGTAACAGAGAAACAGAGAAGGCCAGCGGCTCATTATACATCTGAAGTAGGCAGTAAGCGTATGTACACTTTTAAGAACTGATATCCTTATGGTTTTAACAATTTCGTCAAGGCCAGCTGTCAGAAATTCATCAATGATCTGACTCAGCAGAGCTTGCTTGATTTCTAAAAAAAGTCACATACTTTATTCTGTTGGGCCTCGAGTATTAACTGCCAATTTTAGGCCTGAATTGGCTCTTGGGCCAAGCCTTTACTAATGAGACCATCTTATCTGCTTGAACTCTTTACTCCAAACAAGCCTATCAGCTCAATTTAAAGTTGAATTTTAATCAAACACGCACACATACATCTTTTGGAGACCCCCCGATAAAATGCATGAGAACCTGTAGATCAGGCATGTCAAACTCACTACCATTGGTGGGCCGCTTTGACTGCCATACGTGCGTCAGCGGGCCGCACTGTAACATATACTATTATAATATTATACAAAGTTACTGTAGCTTTCTTTCCAATACTGAAAACTTTAAAAAATATAACACTTAAAGTTTAAAGTTTAAAGAAAAGCAATTTATTTCCATACAATCTCCGTACAACAGCGTACAATTAGAGTCTTAGCCTCTTAGCTAGGTCCTTATGTTATTATATTATATTCATTATATTATATTCATTGCTTATATAGGAGTCTTACAGTGTGAGATTTATTTCTTTTGTCCCGACACTTGGCAGCTCTTGTTAGTAACCAGTTTGTCAATATCAGGCTTGAAATCTTGTGCAGCTGCAACTTTTATGAGGGATGAAAGGTGCTCGACAGTAAGTCTTGAGCGATGTGGGGTTTTGGTAGCTTTCATTAATGAAAACAATTGCTCATAAAGGTAAGTGTTTCCAAACATAGACAGTACTCTTGATGCCAACTTATGGATCTGCACATATGAGGTTGGCAGGTAAGCATACAAGCCTGGCACACCAACTTCGTTGTATTTTGCCATCAGAATAGAATCTGACTGCAGTTCAATCAATTCCATTTGGATATTCTCAGGCGCATTCTCAACATTGTAAGAGTATTGTGACGTAAACAGCACAAAGTCCTATTCGTGTGAACTGAAATCGTGAAAACGCTCACTGAATTCATTGCTCAGTAATACAAGTTGGAAAACAAAACCTCCAAAAATCAAATTTAACTTTACTAAGTCTACTTCAAAGTTTATATTGTAAAATAAGCCAATATGCAAAAAGCCCCCTGACCTACACTAATTATACAAACTCAAAATCACAAAAGTCTGTTAATAAACAACTCACCAACTTCTCACGTCCACTTCAGATCTTCAGCTGTAGTCTGCACTAACTGTTCGTTACAATACTAGCACAAAATTACATAAAACTAGAGCAAAAAAAACGTGAAAATATGCGAGCTGTTACTACTCGTGATGGTCAGTTCTGCCCAGTGGCCAGTCTCAGCAGCCCAGCCAGTAGTGTAGCCCAGTGGTCCGCAACTTGTTTGACACCAAGGACCGCTTTACTAGAAGCAAATTTTTCCAGGGACCGGTGGGTTGTTGGAGGTTGGAGTTTATGGGGTGATTACGGGCGGGTTCGTAGGGCAGCTTTATACACAATTTACATTACATTTCTATTATTATTAAGTTATAATTTAGTAATAGAAATTATGCAGCTTACCATAATGCAGAATCAGTGTGAGCCCTGAGCTTGTTTTCCTGCAACCAGACAATCCCATCTGGGGAGGATGGAAGACATGTGACACGCGATTGTGTGTTGCATATGTACAGTATGCTCCGTAATCTCGTTTTGGTTGCTGTCACTGCAGAAAACGTGCATCACAAAGATAGGATGTTGGAAATGGAAGCAGCTTCAATAGCTTCTTTCGCTTTATTTTAATCTTCTCCTGTCTACAAGTTATGCTGACGAGAATTTTTCTCAGCATTTCCTTGCGATGATACACTTTCAGAGTGCGAATGATGCCCAAATCCAATGGCTGAAGCACTGCCGTGCAATTAGGTGGGAGGAATTCAACGTGAACATTATCGAAGTGCGGAAGCATGTTGTGGTCAGCAATCAGAAGCCAAATTATCCTTTTCTTCTTCTTCATATTGTGAGGTTTCTGAACTCTTTTGGGATCTGGGATCCCCCCCACCCAACGGGAACGACACACTGAATTGCGTCCTGCAGCGGTATTGCCACATGTGAGATTATTTGTCCGGGTCCCAAGAGAGTTTAAAAACCTCATATATTCTTGAATGAGTGCCGCATTAATATGAATGTTTCTTGAAAAAGCTTTACTGCAACCACATAAAAACGGCTTTTTCGCCATCTTCAAATGCAGCAGTTCGCATACGTTTGCAACCCAAAATTTTTCTTCTTTTTTGCAAATAACAAGTATGCCGTTTCTATAGAAGGGTGATAATGAGTTAAATTCTAATGGATGTTTTTCAAATGTTGATGAGCAATAAGGAAAAGGTATCACTTAAAACCACACAAAACAAAAACAGCAAAAAAACAGTACGAGGAAAGTTCGAAGAAAGAATATTTTTTTACAGTGTTTCTGTTTGGGGATCATTGTGCAAATGTGCACAACTGAGCTGTGACCACAGAACTAACTGCTCTGTGGATGATTCACTCAAGCATTTCAAGGTCACTTTGTTGTAATGAAAGTATCTGCCGCTGAATGTACTTCGTAGTAACGAGATTTCTGTGGACTCGTGTCATATGGGGAAACTGTCAAAAACATAAAAATACTTTGTTGTAATACTCTCTCACCGCGGTCTCTCTCCTCTTTCTGTGCCGCTGCAAAGCCCCGCCCACCTAGCGTTCTGAAAAGTGTCCTCAGTGAAGGGGGCAGCCTTTTTGCTGTAGCCCTTCATTGAGTGAGTCTCCGTTGCTGGCAGTTCCCGGTAGTGGGCTGCGGACCGCAGCCTAGCACTTCAGTTGCGACTTCGCGGCTGCAACTATACTAGCAGATGATGTGTCCGGTACCATAATGCCATGCGAAAACGTGCTTTTGTCAGAAGGCAGAAGTAAGAAAAGTCAATAAGTAACGCCGAAGATGCAGAATGATTCAATCACAAACGATAGTAATCATTTTGTACAAGTTTAGTGCTAACTAGGATCTGTTATGCGGGCCACATGCGGCCCGGGGGCCGCGTGTTTGACATGCCTGCTGTAGAGAACATGCAACCAGTATTAACTTAAGCAAGTGAAAATCTGATCAAGAATAGGCCTTAACTTTCCTTCTCACTCTCTGTACAGTAGTGCTAATTGTCTGGCTTTTTCCATGCAAAGAAGACAGAAGTTTCAAGGTAAGGTAATCATACTCATTAATCATGGTGACAGAGAATGGTGACATGTTTCTGTTGTGATGTGGCAACACAAACATAACAAAAGGGTGTGAACCCTCCAAAAATAACTCAAAAAAAGCAAGCCTGGAAATATACTAGCCTGCCCAGAAAAGGCTCGCCACAAAGCAAACAAACTCCAAATGCTACCCTCAGGCTGCGGCCTACACACGACTAAAAATGGACAACTGGCTGTAAAAGTTCAAAATGCACAAAAAGTATGTTGTGAGAGTGAGGAACAGTTAAAACCTTTGGTTTGATGTGACAAGTCTACATGGAAACCTTTGCGAACACAATGAAAAGTAAACAGTACAATAGCGTAAAGCCAACAAGAATGCGCCTAAAAAGGCAATCCAAGGTAAACACGTTCCAATACACAATCCAAGGGCAGACGTTCAATAAACAGAACAAAACAATTCAGAAAATAAATCAAGGACCTTTGTTACACATGCGTGTCCAAGGATCTCCTCGCTGGCTCACTCAAGATGTGTGACAATCCGCCAAGGCAAGTGGGGTTGCTGTTGCTAATTGTGTCTTCTCTCTTTCTTCCTGCAGCTCCGAGAAACTGCCCAATGAGGGCTCCTAGCCCCACTCCTTCCGATCCTCACGAGTTTAAAAGCTTGAGTGCCTGGAACGAGCTGTATTTTGAGACCGAGACCTGAGCAGTCTAGTGCTCCTCATTAGACCTATTCTTAGTTAAGTTTGGCTGAAGCGAGCCTCTTATTTATGTTACTTGTGCTGCCCTTGGAGCCATATTACTTTGCCACCAGAAGAAATTGACTTTGAGTTAGAGAAAAACAAAAGAAAAGACATTAGAAAGGATAACCCGGTTGGCATCCCAACTATTCCTTTGTTGTCACGGTCTGTACTTCCTACGCTCGACCCCACCAGTAATACTCACAAAACTACACAAACTTAATGATCCACTGCTGGGTCCTTCTTTCTGACTTCTGTAGCCGTCAGGGGCTGCTAAGATTCACACCGTCAAAAATGACGGTGATTTATTTATTTTAGTGGAGGAGAACCCAGAGACACCCCAGCCTTGGATCGACCCACACACACTCACAACAGAGACCAAATAAAGCACACTGGGAACATTAAACAATTAAGAATATAATGAAATTAAATTATCTAAATGCAAACAATAATACCACCCCTGACCCTTTTGGCGATATTACATTTAGCTTATAAACACAAACAACACACAGCAAAGTCCATAAATAAAAAACCAAACCGGATGAAATGAGAAGTGACGAGATTGAGTCCAGCGATCTGTATGTAGAAAGGGGATGGAAAACACAGTCCTACCGGTAGTTGCTGAAAGGATGACGATGGATGGATGGTTCAAGAGCGCTCCACTCTTCCGGGAAAGCCAATGAATCCAAACACAGTCCTCAGTATACAGTATACAGGTAGACAGACGATCCAGACCCCAACAAACAAATACAATCCAGGACACAATGATGATATCTGGCAGAGTTAATGGCAGGCAGTCAAACAGATAAATGCAGCACACAACGTACAACAACAAAAACAACCTTTTTTTTTTTTCTTCCTGACACCTGCCCTTCTTTTAAACCCCTCTGGCCACCTTTGACCCCAACAGCCCATGCAAGGATTGCTGGGAGATGCAGTTCTAACTAATAGTAGCATTGCTACACTTCAATATATTGGCAGATGGAGGACCCAACAGCAGTGATATCAGGGTGACCCCTCCCCATAAAATACAGGGAATGGAGTCACATTTAAATACAATACAATACAATTTATTTTTTTGTGTTGCCCAATATCACACAAGAAGTGCCGCAATGGGCTTTAACAGACCCTGCCTCTTGACAGCCCCCCAGCCTTGACTCTCTAAGAAGACAAGAAAAAACTCCCAAAAAAACCAAAAAACTTTGTAGGGAAAAAATGGAAGAAACCTTGGGAAAGGCAGTTCAAAGAGAGACCCCTTTTCAGGTAGGTCGGTGTCAAAAAGAAGGGGGTCAATACAATACAATACAATACAATACACAGAACAGAACAAATCCTCAATACAGCATAAAAATCCATCCATCCATCCATTTTCCAACCCGCTGAATCTGAACACAGGGTCACGGGGGTCTGCTGGAGCCAATCCCAGCCAACACAGGGCACAAGGCAGGAACCAATCCAGGGCAGGGTGCCAGCCCACCTCAGCAGCATAAAAATAAAAATTAAAAATAAAAACACACATGTCCTCATGAGTACCTGGAGAAAACCCAAGCAAACCAACCCAGAAAGAATGTATAAACTCCACACATGTAGCAGCTAATCCAGGTTTCAAACCCAAGACTTGGGAGCAGAACTAAGTGCTGTGCCATCCTTGAAGCCTTAACTCACCATAGCTAAAGAATTGTTAATAATAATAATAATTATTTGCATTTATATAGCGCTTTCCTCACTACTCAATTGCAGGTTAAGGGTGTTGCTCAAGCTGGCTGTAACATTCAAATGTTATGAATAGTCTGGTTTCTTATGTGACATTTAGCTGCAAGATAAGTAAACTTTTAAGAAATCATGACTGACCTGCAAGCTCAGGAAATGCAGACAGACATAAGAAGCGGTGACAGACACAACATACTTGAGAATAAACCTCTGGGGTTTATTTTACTATGGAAACAATAATTTAGTTCCTAGTATTTTGATAGGCAGGCAGGTTTCTGCACTATCTAAAGCAATATAAGCCTTCCTTTAAACAGTTTACTTATACAAATTATTCCCTATTTGCTTCATCGGAGCACACAATTCATTAATTTGCACAGGCCAGAGGAAAAGCTTACTGGTCAATAATTGAACATATCCATTTAATCTTCTTTCTGGAACAGAGATACCGAGCTCTGCTCTTAGCAGGTATCTCTGCCATCTTCAGGGACCAGAAGAGTTTTGTTAATTAACAAGTTTGATATCATTTTCTTCTGAACTACTAGTAAAATCCCTTCAGGCCCAAGGGTTTTGTTTGTCTTTAAGGCACCTTTGGTAATGGTGTAATACATCTGACACTTGAGTTTTAAAATCCTTTAATACAGATCTTATTCTTAATTCAGCCTGGGGCCTTACATTAATTTCTTCTTTAGCATAAACTTGAGTTAAGACTTTATTTAGTCCATTAATTAATTTCTGGACATTTTTAAATATCACCCCTGACAAACATTATTTCAGTCTCTTACTGGATTTTTTTAGCTTTTTTTGACAAATATTATAAGCATCTTATAATCAAAAGATAAATACTTCCTAAGGGATGCCCAATTTAAAGTCCAAGAAAATAGAGGTTTCATTATAACTGATGTTACTAGCCAGGGTGAGGTTGTGCTGCTATAAGGTCTAACCTCCTTGGTATCTGGACCAAGAATGAATGCCAGCATCCAGTTGGCAGGTTGTATATATATGGCAGGAACTGGAGGAAGCTTGTGATGGTCGGGCAGCAATGATGTCAGATGTCTTCTGCAGAATTCCTCGATTCTAATGAGGAAACGGAGAAGAGTTTAGTAACTGTGTTGTACCCCTATTCTTCCCAGTTGTTTACCCTCAGCAGACCCTATGAAACACTCCACCATTCTCATTTGTTTAACAATACATATTGTCATGCATGTGTACCAGAGGGTCAACTTCTGGGGTCACCTAAAGTAAGTAGTACCACCTGTGAAAGACGCTATATAGCGCCTGACCCGGCACAGACTAACGCAGAGGCACGTGTAAAAAATCACACAAGCTTTATTAGTTCTTCAGCCGTGGGGCATGTCTTCCCCGTGTCCCACAGGCCCAACACAGTCCCAAAAGCACTTTACAACACAAAGCAACAACTCTCCACCTTGTACCACCACTCCTCTCAGGCAACCTCGTCCTCTTCCTCCCGATTCTGGCCCTTTAGTGGTGGAGGCTGGCTCATTTCATAGCCCACCCGGAAGTGTTCCAGGTGCTTGACCACCTGGTCCTAATTGCACCTCCGGCGGGGGCTGATGACTCATCCAGCCGGGTTGTTGAGTCTCGGCAGCACCCCCTAGCGGCCACCCCATCTCCCAACCAGGCTGTGGAGGACTCCTTCTCCTATGGAGACACGCGGGAGACTGGGAAACGAACATCGGCCAGGGAGGCTGCCACCAAGCGTCCCGGGGGAGGTATTGAGCTGTCCATGGTGGCTCCCCCGGAACATATGCAGCAAGGCATGGGACCCGGCTGTCCATCACACACCCCAGGACGAGAGGGGACGCTGCCGCTAATAGACTTGTCTCCTTTGTCCCTCACACCCTGGAGAAGCTGCCCCTTGAGGGCACTGAACAGAAAGAAGCCCTATCCCTTCCAGTCTGAACCATATGAAAGCAGAGCTACCACAAAAGATGGTGGCTCATTTTGATGTGGAATTGGGTTTCATGTTGACTTAGCCAAACCTGTTGTTGATTGTCCAGATTAGAAAACTACTCACTATTTAAAGAGTCTGCACAGTGAAGTGTTTAATTCTGTTGTCTCCTTTTGCTTTGAATTAAATGGGCTTTTTGTTGCTCACTTGGCAACCCAAACTTAGATTCAACATTCCTCACAATTTGGCTTCATATTGATATGACAGCCTCACGCAGCTGCTGCAGATTTGACATCTGCACACCCATGATGTAAATCTCCTGTTCCACCACATCTCAGAGGTGCTCTATTGGATTGAGATCTGGTGACTATGGAGGTCATTTGAGTACAGTGAACTCATTGTTGTGTTCAGGAAACCAGCTTGAAATGATCTGAGCTTTGTGAACGTGGGACGTTATCCAGCTGAAAGTAGCCATCAGAAAATGAGTACACTGTAGTTATAAAGAGATCAACATGGTCAGCAACAACACTCAGGTAGGTTCTGGAATTTAAATGATGCCTAATTGGTACTAAGAGGCCCAAAGTGTGCCAAGAAAATATCCCCTATACCATTACACCACCACCACCAGCCTGAACCATTGATACAAGACAGGATGGATCCACACTTTTTTGTTGCTGACTCCAAATTCTGACCCTACCATCCAAATCTTGCAGCAGAAATCGAGACTGATCAGACCAGGAAATGTTTTTTCAATCTTCTACTGTCCAGTTTTGGTGAGCCCATGTGAATTGTAGCCTCAGTTGCCTATTCTTAGTTAACAGGAGTGGCACCCGCTGTGGTCTCCTGCTGCTGTAGCCCATCTACTTCAAGGTTCGATGTGTTGTGTGTTCAGAGATGCTCTTCTGCATACCTTGGTTGTAACGAGTGCTTATTTGAGTTACTGTTGCCTTTCTATCAGCTCAAACCAGTCTGGCCATTCTCCTCTGACCTTTGGCATTTTCGTCCAGAGAAATGCCGCTCACTGGGAATTTTCTGTTTTGTGAACCATTCTCAGTAAATCCTAGTAATGGTTATGCATAAAAATCCTGGTAGAGCAGAAGCTTTTGAAATCATTAGACCAACCCGTCTGGCATCAACAACCATGCCACGTTCAAAGTCACTGAAATTCCCTTTCTTATGCTCGGTTTAAATTTCAGCAGGTTGTCTTGACAATGTCTGCAGGCCAAAATGCATTGAGTTGCTGCCATGGGATTGGCTGATTATATATTTGCATTAGATAGATAGATAGATAGATAGATAGATAGATAGATAGATAGATAGATAGATAGATAGATAGATAGATAGATAGATACTTTATTAATCCCAAGGGGAAATTTAACATTAACAAGCAGTTGAACAGGTATACCTAATAAAGTGGCTGGTGAGTGTATTGTTATTTTGGTAATGTACAGTATATGCACACATGCCATATTTAAACAGTAGTATACTGTAATTTTTTCTTTTTCTCTCAAAGCTGGAGCATTATAAAAAATAGCAGCAGTCAGTAATATTAAAATTTGTTCCAATCAGTTTTTACTAAAATTGCCTTTTTAACAAAATTATAGCCATTTATTTATTTATTTTTGCTTAAACATGATATTGTTTCATTTATCCTGTTAATAGTCTAATGGTGCCTCAGGTCAAAAACAAGGTTTGGTTAAATGAGTGGATGATGATCCAGCGGATTGTCACATTTATATTTCATTCATAATGGAAACTGTCAGAGTACAATTTAGATTATCATTTAAATTTTTCCAAAATGTGTTTGATTGGATAGATCTCTTTTCTATAAAATTGTACTGTGAACTTTTGCTTGGTAGTCTCGGTAATTGTGATTCAAGAGGCTCTGTTTTATTGAGTGCCCTGTTACGTGACAAGAAGTTTTTATTGCTTATTTGTACTTTATCTTTCACAAGCATACAGGGGTCGGACAAAATAATGGAAACACCACATGACTTTGATGTAAATAAATCCCCATTACAAATTCAGCTGCAAAGGTGAGTCAAATGAGTTTGATGGTCAATTAGCAGTATGTGTCAGCTGTAAAGAGATTTGACAATTAACACACTGATGTGTGACTTTTTAAAGCAGTATGCCGTACCTGAGAGTGCCGAAGTGGCTAAATAGTCAGAGCCCAAATAGCAATTGCATTAATCATAAAAACAAAATAACTTAATGCATGAAAATGAGCAATCTCAAAAATAATGACAGCATATGCCATTCATGGACAAATTCCATCGACAAAGTGAAACGTTTACAAGTCACAACTCACCAATGCGGATAGATGGATACTTTATTGCGTAGCTCCTAAACGATATAAAGTACTTCCTCAAAAATGGCTGCAGAACTGAATGGGCATCTCTGTGAGCCAGTCTTAACAAAAAAACTGTAGGCTGTGAGGTTCACAAAGCTGGAGTTCATGTCAGAGCTGCTGTTCAGATAAAATGTAACATTTAAAGATGTGAGGCCGGTATGTTGTCCTGATCCCTCTGAAATGATTCAGCTGATCCTACATTATCTGTCTTTTCTCCAAGTTTGCCATCATCTGAAAACTTAGCCAGATTGCCATTTGTACTCTTGCTCAGATCATTTATATATATTAAAGCTCCGTCCGCGTAGTAATGAAATGGGACAAACTTTAAAAATCAATAAACAAACAGGTATAGCTAGCTAAGCGGAGGCAATGTACGCTCTAAAATGTGGTCAGAGGTAGAGCGACTCGAACGGAGGCTGCCGAGTGAGTTCCCTACTCCTGACGTCAAGCTTTCCCCTCCCCTCAGCCCACAGCCTCTGTCTCGGATTAGCGGGAATATATCGCTCCTGCAAGTGAACTATGATTCTTAACGCGATGACAGAAGTCATAAAATCAACTGGAATGTTAAAGCAAATTATAGAAAAAAACCTGATTTACAGTGGGTACGGAAAGTATTCAGACCCCCTTCAATTTTTCACTCTTTGTTATTTTGCAGCCATTTGCTAAAATCATTTAAATCCCTCATTAATGTACACACAGCACCCCATATTGACAGACAAAAAAAATAATTTTTGAAATTGTTGCAGATTTATTGAAAAAGAAAAACTGAAATATCACATGGTCCTAAGTATTCAGACCGTTTCCTCAGTATTTAGTAGAATCACCCTTTTGAGCTAATACAGCCATGAGTCTTCTTGGGAAAGATGCAACAAGTTTTTCACACCTGGATTTGGGGATCCTCTGCCATTCCTCCTTGCAGATCCTCTCCAGTTCTGTCAGGTTGGATGGTAAACGTTGGTGGACAGCCATTTTTAGGTCTCTCCAGAGATGCTCAATTGGGTTTAAGTCAGGGCTCTGGCTGGGCCATTCAAGAACAGTCACAGAGTTGTTGTGAAGACACTCCTTCGTTATTTTAACTGTGTGCTTAGGGTCATTGTCTTGTTGGAAGGTAAACCTTCAGCCCAGTCTGAGGTCCTTAGCACTCTGGAGAAGGTTTTTGTCCAGGATATCCCTGTACTTGGCCGCATTCATCTTTCCCTCGATTGCAACCAGTCGTCCTGTCCCTGCAGCTGAGAAACACCCCCACAATTTTGCCTAAGAACACAACCATGAATAAAGAATGGGACCAAAACATCCACTTCTCCCAACCATCCAAGAGCAGTTTGGTGACCAACAATGCCTTTTCCAACATGATGGAGCACCGGGCCATAAGGCAAAAGTCAGAACTAAGTGGCTCAGGGAACAAAACATTGAAACTTTGGGTCCATGGCTAGGAAACTCCCCAGACCTTAATCTCACCGAGAACTTGTGGTTAATCCTTAAGAGGTGGGTGGGCAAGCAGAAACCCACCAATTCTGACAAACTCCAAGCATTGATTATGCAAGAATGGGCTTCCATCAGTCAGGATTTGGCCCAGAAGTCGACTGACAGCATGCCAGGGCGAATTGCAGAGGTCTTGAAAAAGAAGGACCAACACTGAAAATATTGACTTTTAATGTAATTGTCAATAGAAGCCTTTGGAACTTATGTAATGCTTATAATTCTACTTCAGTATACCATAGAAACATCTGACAAAAAGATCTAAAAACACTGAAGCAGCAAACTTTGTGAAAACCAATATTAGTGTCATTCTCAAAACTTCTATGTCTAAGAAGTGACTACACTAGACTTCAAGTTCTTCTATTCTCTGGTCTTGACTTGTTCTATGGTCACCTGGCCAAATATAACATAGCAGATAGACCTTTTTATAACATTCTGACTTTTTATAAAACACTCATCCTTACTACAGAGATGTATGCCCAACTTTTATACAGTTTATTCAGAAAGCATTCAGACCCCTTCAGTTTTTCACATTTTGTTATGATGCAGCCTTGTGCTAAAATTATTTGTTACATTTTTTTCCCACATCAAGCAACACTCAATACCCTAGAATGACAAAGTGAAAATAGGCTTTTACAATTTTATTGTGAATTTTTTAAACATAACAAACTGAACTATCACATTGACAAAAGTATTCTGACCCTTTGCTACTTTAAATTTGGCTCAAGTGCATCCCGGTCTACTGATCATCTTTGAGAAGTTTCTACACCTTGTTTGGAGTCCACCTGTGGTCAGTTCAATTGATTGGACCGATTTGGAAAGACACACACTTTCCTATAGACGGTCCTACAGGAGACAATGTGTATCAGAGCAAAAATTAACCCAAAAGGTCAAAGGAAATGCCTGCCAAGCTTAGAGACAGGATTGAGGCAAGTCAAACATCTTGGTAAGGCTACAAAGAAATTCATGCAGCACTGAAGGATCTCCAAAAGCATAGTGACCTCCATAATTCTTACCTTGCACCGTATTCTCGCTATAGATCACAATGTCTTCTGCAAACAACATAGTCCATGGGGACTCCTGCCTCATCTCGTCTGTTATCCTGTCCATCACCATTGCAAATAATCAATGGCTCAGAGCCGATCCCTGATATAATCCCACCAATACTTTACATCAGGCATGTCAAACACGCGGCCCCCAGGCCGCATGTGGCCCGCAACAGAAATCTGTGCACCCCGCATGACAGATCCTAGTTAGCACTGAACTTGTACAAAATGAGTACTATCGTTTGTGATTGAATCATTCTGCATTGTGTTACTTATTGACTTTTCTTACTTCTGCCTTCTGACAAAAGCGCGTTTTCCCATGGCATTACGGTACTGGAAACGCCATCTGCTAGTATAGCCACGAGCCTTGACCAAAGTTAATGAGCCACAACGTCACAACTGAAGTGCTAGGCTGCAGCAGTGGGCAGCAGGGGCGGCCTTAGGCATGTGCAAACTGTGCGCCTGCACAGGGCCGCCAAATCCCAGGGGCCTCAACGTCCATATATTTGAATATAAAAAGAAAATAACGACACAGCTGACGGCAATGTGGCCGAAAAACATTGTGTTTCTTGTTAATTAGTACGCGGTATTTACTAATGTCATAGAGTCGGAGCAGTAAGCTATATGTAGTATTGTAACGTTCTGCTGTAATGAGAATATCATGGGTCGCCACTTGGTTTTCAAGTTACGGACACACGCATATAGAAGCGTGTCATGAGCACGAGGCGGCTATGCAGTGTCCACAATGGAGGTGGCCATCCACCATGCATAAGATACCATATTGACATTGGCGGGCAAAGGGGCCACCGATTCTTTCTCTGCCCAGGGCCGCCACGAGCCTAGAGTCGCCCCTGCTAGGTTACACTATTGGCTGGGCTGCTGAGACTGGCCACTGGGCAGAACTGACCATCACGAGTAGTAACAGCTCGCATATTTTCATGTTTTTTTTGCTCTATTTTTATGTAATTTTGTGCTAGTATTGTAACGAACAGTTAGTAAAGACTACAGCTGAAGATCTGAAGTGGACGTGAGAAGTTGATGAGTTGTTTATTAACAGATTTTTGTGATTTTGAGTTTGTAAAATTAGTGTAGGTCAGGTGGCTTTTTGCATATCAGCTTATTTTACAACATAAACTTTGAAGTAAACTTAGTAAAGTAAAATTTGATTTTTGGAGGATTTGTTTTCCAACTTGAATTACTGAGCAATGAATTCAGAGAGCGTTTCCGTGATTTCAGTTCACACGAACAGGACTTTGCGCTGTTCTCTTACAACGTTGAGAATACGCCTGAGAATATCGAAATGGAATTGATTGAATTGCAGTCAGATTTTATTCTGAAGGCAAAATACAACGAAGTTGGTGTGCCAGGCTTGTATGCTTACCTGCCACCCTCATATGTGCAGATCCATAAGTTGGCATCGAGAGTACTGTCTATGTTCGGAAGCACCTACCTTTGTGAGCAATTGTTTTCATTAATGAAAGCTACCAAAATCCCACATTGCTCAAGACTTACTGTCGAGCACCTTTCATCCCTCATAAAAGTTGCAGCTGCACAAGATTTCAAGCCTGATATTGACGAGCTGGTCACTAACAAGAGCTGCCAAGTGTCGGGACAAAAGAAATAGATCTCACACTGTAAGACTCCTATATAAGCAATGAATATAATATAATAACATAAGGACCTAGCTAAGAGGCTAAGACTCTAATTGTACGCTGTTGTACGGAGAGTGTATGGAAATAAATTGCTTTTCTTTAAACTTTAAACTTTAAGTGTTACATTTTTTAAAGTTTTCAGTATTGGAATGAAAGCTACAGTAACTTTGTATAATAGTATATTAGTATTTGTTACAGTGCGGCCCACTGACGCACGTATGGCAGTCGAAGCGGCCCACCAATGGTAGTGAGTTTGACATGCCTGCTTTACATACGTCTGTCACTCCTACCACTTCCCTCGTACATATCCTGTACCACTTTTACGTACTTCTTTGCCATTCCCGACTTCCTCATACAATACCACAACTCCTCTCGAGGCACCCTCTCATAAGCTTTCTCCAAGTCCACAAAGATGCAGTGCAACTCCTTCTGGCCTTCTCAATACTTCTCCATCATCATCATCATCATCATCTGAGCTAACATCACATCAGTGGTGCTCTATCCCAGCATGAAGCCAAACTGCTGCTCTCTAATCATCACCTCCCTTCTTACGCTGGTTTCCACTACAGGGGGTCCTCGGGTTAAGACACAGTTCCTTCCTACAACAGTGATGTAACCCGAATTTTGGTGTAAGTCGAAACACACTCTAGCCTAAATCACTTACCTATCTTAACACATTTGCAAAATCATAATCTAAAACATAAAAACACAAAATCTAACCCTGAGAAAAAAGAATAGGACATAAATATGCTGTACTGTACACTGTACTGTAGTAACAGAAAAAATGAGTGTAAAAAAAATCCTTACCTTTATTCCTTCTCATGTCTCAATGTTTTTAAGTTTTTATGGGAGCGAGCGTTGTAAACTCGAAACGTTGTATGTCGAAACGTTGTAACCCGAGGACCCCCTGTACTCTTTCCTGTAACTTCATGCTGTGGCTCTTCAATTTTATTCCCCTATAGTTACTACAGTTCTGAATGTCACCCTTATTCTTAAATATCGGCACCAGTACAGTTCTTCTCCACTCCTCAGGCATCCTCTCACTTTCCAAGATTGCATTAAACAATCTGGTAAAAAAACTACACTACCATCTCTCCTAAACACTTCCATGCTTCCACAGGTATGTCATTTGGACCAACAGCCTTCCACGTCATAGCTGTCCTTAATTTCTCCCTGCTAATCCGTTATGCTTCTTGGTTCACTGTCTCCACATCATCTTGTCATCATTCATCTAAAATGTATAAAATAAACTTGCTCTCTAACAATACCTATCATAATACAGTACAAGTAAGGAATGCATTCATCCATCTGTTATCGATCCATTTCAGGGTTGCAAGGACCAGATCCCACCACAGCAGCACCCGCCTCTGTTAAGGGTCATAGGGTTGAGAGCTTATTGGGAAAAATTTATAACACAAAAGCAGCGTACGGTATGAATGATGAAAGGCTGACAGTTTCATTGGAGGATTCAAAGTCTGATTTCAGATAAAGCCTGACTTCTACCCAGCAGGCACAGATTTTTCTTTCAGACCTAATTTCACATTTCCCCCAACAGATTTTTGCAAAGAGAGAGGACGGTAAATAATTGGGCGAAACAGAAAACAGGAAAAGATGATTAAAGGCTGGATGCTGTCGTTTTCCTAGCTTTGCTTTGAGCAACCTTCAGTGGCGTTTGAAACTTGATTCATTAATATTTCCTGTCTTTCAAAACCAATTTTTTTTTTTTTTCGTTCGTAGACATTTTTGAGGTAGATTGTTTCTGAGTTTTCCTCATTTCTTTCCTGCCATTTCACAAACACTGCATATTTTCCGACCCTTGGATAAGCACAGAGAAACTAGAGGCTGTCTTCCCAAATTTCCACCCACCTGTTTATTTTTGTCACCCTCTGCAAAGCGGGTCCTCCAATTTACAGGGAAAACTTGGGGGTTGGTGGCAGGATTGGCATTCCAGCCACCGTAAAAAAAAAATCTCACACTGCTCCAGTGTGGTGCTGAGAGGTCACCTGCTGCACTTGGGTCCCAATCCAGGTGGTTTGTCGTGTGGCACATGCTCCCAACCTCTCCTCCTCTCTCTGTATTAGATTAGATTAGACAAACTTTATAAATCCCAATGATAAATTCAGATGCAAACAGTAGTGGAAACGAAAAAAAAAACAAGAATACCGACTAACAGGACAGATAATACAGCCAATCCATCAATCAATCAATCATTAATTAATTAATTAAGGTATATTGTGCAGATATTTCATGAGTACATTAAGTGAATAGGATTGGCGAGCTTTGATGGGCTGAACGGCCTGTTCTTGTCTATATTGTTCAAATCAAGAGGAAGTATTAATTGCTTGATAGCAGTGGGCGAGAAAAGACCCCTAGAGGTGCTACTTAGCACACTATGGTGTAAAGAGCCGGTGGCTAAAAGTGTTCCAAGAGAGCACCTCCTGGACTGGATGGGGGGAGATTTCTTCATGATGGTGTAGTGTTATGGGTCCACAGCTCGCTGAGCAAAGGCAGTTTTTAAATAAATAATCACCGCACTTGCGGCGGCTTCGTGAGGGGGCGTAGTGGTTGTAGCAAGCCGCGGGGCGATCTGCGGTGTGGGCGTTTCTCACCGAGTGCACAGGTGGCGAACTGCCCGCATCCGTGATTGCTCCCGTGGTTAATGTGCTGCAGCTGCTATGGCCCCTTGCTGTTTAAAAGAAGCGCGAGTCGGTTGGGAGAGAAAAAAGAAAAAGAAAGATCAGAGGAAGAAAAAGACGAAAAAAAAAGAACAAAACGGAAGGAGTGAGAGAAAGAGACGGAGGTTGCTAAAGAAAGCAGGAAGTAAGAGAGAGAGCGCCGGTACGGAAGAGCGAGCGAGGGAGAAAGCAGGCAGCTGGGAGGCGAGCCCACGAGGGGAGTGTTTGGTTGACACTCAGTGGGGCTGAGAAAGCGGTTGCTCCAGCTGAGCGACTAAGTAGCTGGAGTGACCAGTGGAGGAATTGACTTGACCAAAGAAGGAGCGGGAGTCGAGAAGGCTTTGGGCTGGTGTAGTCCCAGCGTGAGCGCCTTGGCCACTGGGAAATAACCCAAGTCTTGGTCCGGTTGGGAGCCTGACGAAGTCAAGGGTCGAAGGGCTACCGGACCTGATTAAAGCTGACCAGCTGATCCTGCAGGTAGGCGACTCTCCTGTAGAGCAGACCAGATGGGCGTAGCAGGGGAGTTGCCATGGAAGCAGAAGACACCGGGCTTTTGGTTTTAACATATTACTTCCTGTACTATTTTACCTCGTTGTTTTTAGAGGATTTTTCTATTTATTGGTTTTTACCTTCAAGTTTTTCTTTTTATGGATTATTTATTTAATGAAGAATTTTGAATGAACTGCACTATTTATTGAACCCTGTTTTTGTTGACTGTTTTAATAAAAGCACTATGCACTTTTTTTGAACCATCCCCTTGCTCAAAAGTTGTCTCACTGTTTAGCTCACTCGGTAACATTATCAACGGTGTTGGGTTCAAGAGCTTCCAAATATCAGATGGGAGCGTGGAGCTGAACCCGCATCGTCACAGATGGCATCCAATTTTGCCACCATTGTCTTTTTCACAACAGCTTCCTGTGTGTCCAGGGTTTGCTCTGGGATGAAACAGCTTTCCTGATACGTTTGTTCAGGCATTGTGCATCTTTTGAGCTGAAGTTGCTTCCTGCAGCGTAGAACTCTACACAGGCTACTATGGACTGGTAGAACATTTCCAGGAGCTTGCTGCCTACATCAAAAAACCTGAGTCTCCTTAGCAAGTCCGGTCTGCTGTGGTCCTTCTTGTCCAGTGCCACTGTGTTGTCAGACCACTCCAGTTTAGTGTTAATGTGAACCTCAAAGTACTTGTAGCTCTTCCACACCCTCCTCCTGGATGTTGACTATTCTCAAAAACTCCTTGGCACGTCAGAAGTCCACCACCAGTTCTTTTGTCTTGCTGATGTTGAATTGCAGATTGTTGTCCCTGCACCACAAGACAAAGTCCTCCACAACTTTCTGACTCATCTCCATTATTAAAATAGCCTATGATGGAGGAGTCTTCTGAAGATTTCTGTAGGTAGCAACTGCTGGTAATGTACTGTTACTGCAGGGAAAGGTTTGTTCAGGGTGCAGATGGCAGTTGGGATTCCAGATCCTCCTCAGCTTGCACAAAGGGGCTAGCTGTGCTGGGGGAAAGCTGGAACGCCAAAAAATGAGTCAAACCTGTTGAAGAGCTGCTTCATTTCCCATCCTCTGCATGTTTTACAGCCTGCTTGTAGCCGGTGATAGTCCTCATCCCATTCCACACTTCCTTCATATTGTTTTGTTGTAACTTCTGCTCAGGTTTGTCATTCTGTAGTGGGCTTTCCCCTCATGGAGCTGCTTCTTCATTTCTGAAATTTTATTCTGCTTTGGGAAATTGGAGCCAAACCTTGCATTTTGCACACGGCACAAACCAACCCCTAAGCAAATGAAGATGAAGCGGTGATATGTTTGAAGTTTTTAAAATTAAGAAAGCAATTACAGTGGTGTGAAAAACTATTTGCCCCCTTCCTGATTTCTTATCCTTTTGCATGTTTGTCACACAAAATGTTTCTGATCATCAAACACATGTAACCATTAGTCAAATATAACACAAGTAAACACAAAATGCAGTTTTTAAATGATGGTTTTTATTATTTAGGGAGAAAAAAAAATCCAAACCTACATGGCCCTGTGTGAAAAAGTAATTGCCCCCTGAACCTAATAACTGGTTGGGCAACCCTTAGCAGCAATAACTGCAATCAAGCGTTTGCGATAACTTGCAATGAGTGTTTTACAGTGCTCTGGAGGAATTTTGGCCCACTCATCTTTGCAGAATTGTTGTAATTCAGCTTTATTTGAGGGGTTTCTAGCATGAACCGCCTTTTTAAGGTCATGCCATAGCATCTCAATTGGATTCAGGTCAGGACTTTGACTAGGCCACTCCAAAGTCTTCATTTTGTTTTTCTTCAGCCATTCAGAGGTGGATTTGCTGGTGTGTTTTGGGTCATTGTCCTGTTGCAGCACCCAAGATCGCTTCAGCTTGAGTTGACGAACAGATGGCCGGACATTCTCCTTCAGGATTTTTTGGTAGACAGTAGAATTCATGGTTCCATCTATCACAGCAAGCCTTCCAGGTCCTGAAGCAGCAAAACAACCCCAGACCATCACACTACCACCACCATATTTTACTGTTGGTATGATGTTCTTTTTCTGAAATGCTGTGTTCCTTTTACGCCAGATGTAACGGGACATTTGCCTTCCAAAAAGTTCAACTTTTGTCTCATCAGTCCACAAGGTATTTTCCCAAAAGTCTTGGCAATCATTGAGATGTTTCTTAGCAAAATTGAGACGAGCCCTAATGTTCTTTTTGCTTAACAGTGGTTTGCGTCTTGGAAATCTGCCATGCAGGCTGTTTTTTGCCCAGTCTCTTTCTTATGGTGGAGTCGTGAACACTGACCTTAATTGAGGCAAGTGAGGCCTGCAGTTCTTTAGACATTGTCCTGGGGTCTTTTGTGACCTCTCGGATGAGTCGTCTCTGCGCTCTTGGGGTAATTTTGGTCGGCCGGCCACTCCTAGGAAGGTTCACCACTGTTCCATGTTTTTGCCATTTGTGGATAATGGCTCTCACTGTGGTTCGCTGGAGTCCCAAAGCTTTAGAAATGGCTTTATAACCTTTACCAGACTGATAGATCTCAATTACTTCTGTTCTCATTTGTACCTGAATTTCTTTGGATCTTGGCATGATGTCTAGCTTTTGAGGTGCTTTTGGTCTACTTCTCTGTGTCAGGCAGCTCCTATTTAAGTGATTTCTTGATTGAAACAGGTGTGGCAGTAATCAGGCCTGGGGGTGGCTACGGAAATTGAACTCAGGTGTGATACACCACAGTTAGGTTATTTTTTAACAAGGGGGCAATTACTTTTTCACACAGGGCCATGTAGGTTTGGATTTTTTTTTCTCCCTAAATAATAAAAACCATCATTTAAAAACTGCATTTTGTGTTTACTTGTGTTATATTTGACTAATGGTTACATGTGTTTGATGATCAGAAACATTTTGTGTGACAAACATGCAAAAGAATAAGAAATCAGGAAGGGGGCAAATAGTTTTTCACACCACTGTAGTTCAGCAGATCCAGACTGTTACTTTAAGATTAGTTTGACAAGAACACAGGAACATAGTTCGAAATTTATTAAGGGTAAATTTTACATAAATGTTAATGTTTTTCTTCACACACAGAACCATAGACACATGGAATAAGTGACCTAAGTAGTGTGTTCTCGTCTAGACTGTTCTAATGCTGTACAGTATAACATTTTTTATTTTTATATGGCAGACAACATTATTAAAAGAGCAATGTAAAAAGAATAAGTACAAAAGTTTTTTTTTTAATGTTAAGCAAGAGCAAGGAAAGTTGAAAAGCAACTTGCCTCTAGGTGAGCTTATATTATGGTACTTATTTAGAGTTGAAACTTGATGACAGCTTGGCAACATAAACAACAGCACAATAAACTGAGAGCTGATAGAGTTAAAATGGTGTCAAAATTCCAAGTAGATTTTTTATTAATTTCCAGATATATGTATTACAGTCGAGGAGTTATAATTAGCAATCAAACACACATTGCTTTAACTGAAAATGAAAAATCAGTCCAATCAAAAATGCAATTAACCCACAGAAAGGGTTAACATTTATTAATCTTAAACATTAAACACTAAAAAGCCCACCTTTACCCAGTGTGGAGAACTAATTAATAATGAAAAGCCCATTATGTTATGCTTCATCATATTGACTGAAAAAACAGAGGAGTTAAGTAGAAACATTGGCAGGAGCCCAGCCGACATATTTTAGAGTATCATTAATGTACTTTCTAGATTCTAAAGAAGCTCTGCATAGTTTGGCACAATGAAAATTACATTTTTTTGGTTTTCTAACATAATATGTTGTTTCCAAATATGTTAGGGAGAGTGCATTAGGATTCGTCCCGTAGAACAAAACTAGCCAAAACAATAACAATGTAAAGTAGGAAATCGCAGATAGTTGTATCTCATCCTAACACTACTTACTGTAAGAGGGACTGGGATGACTGTAAGTCTGACGCTATTATTCCAAAATAACATCAATTATGGCTTTAACGATTCCTAAAGTCCTGTTGTCTACACACTACTTGGTCATTTATTATCTGTGTGAGGAAAAATTTCCTAAGGTTTGGGGAAAATTTACCCTTAACAAGTTTCCAACTGTGTCCCTGTGTTCTTGGACTTATTTTAAAAGTAACCATCTCGATCCGCTGTACTAATTCCCTTCATAATTTTAAACACTTCAAAATTATATATATATATATATATAGTGGGGAACAGCCCAGATACTGACAGGTAGACATCTTTGATTGCACCAAAACACGTTTATTTACACTATATACACAATGGTCACACACACACAACCCAGTGCCGCAGCACCAATCACCCTCAAAAGTCCAGGCCCTCAACAATGCCTTCTCACTCTTCAGGCCACCTCCTTGCCTCCTCCAGAGACCTCGTTCATCTTCAACCCGACTCTAGCCATTGTATGAAGGGAGGCAGCCCCGTTTATAATCACCCAGACGTGCTCCAGGTGCTTCCCGGCAATCTTCCACCGACACGCCCCAGTGTGGCAGAAGTGCAGGCTGCATCCCTGGAAGCATTCCGGGTGTCCCTGCTCCTCTTCCCCCAAGCACTTCCGGGTGTGGCAGAAGTGCTGAGGTCCAGGGCTCTCCAGGCATTGGGGCGGCCCCTGGTGGTGACCATGGGCCCCTACAGGGCAGAGCTTCAATGCTCTCAACCCGTGGTCCCCAAAGCAGCCATGGCGGTCGCCCCCTCGTGATCTGGAGGAGGCGCAAGCCCTCCTCCGGTCCTCCTGGGTGTTCCGGCTGGGTACCACTCCCAGCCGCGTGCCACTATATATATAAGGAAAGCCCTCTCTGACCCATGATTAATTCTCCCACTTTCCATATAGGTGGGAAGCTGACATTTCGTGTGCTCATTCCTTGCAGTGTACTTACAAAAGTTAGGTATGTTTCATGTCCTTTTGCTACACCCAAGGGGGGAAACGGGTGTACCCCCTAAACTGTATATTTAGATAGGGAAAACCCCACCTCACTATTTCTGTGACTTCCAATATACAAATATACTGTACGTAGGAAGTCCAAATTTCCCATGTCCATCCTTTACACTGTACTTACAAACATTAAGTATCTTTCATTTCGCGCCGTGCCCCTTAATGAACTTTAGAAAATAACATTTTCTTTTTGGCGGTTCTCACCATTATGCCGTAAGGAACTGACCTCACCTTTAGGCAGTTTCATTCCTTATTTCCATTAATAGATGATTTATTTCATGGCAGAGACGCACAAGGGCCTCCTCCGGTCCCCCTTCCTTTTTCCGCACGGCTGCTGTCCGCTCACCTAACACATGGTTGGCTCCCTGCCTAAAAGTGTGCATTTCTCATACACCACATTTACAATCATAAATTAAACTCTTTACAATCATCAAATTCACTCTCAATGCTAAAATAAGCCTACAACAATTACATTGACATTTTTCATAACTTCTTTAAACACTACTTCTCCACTGCGAAGCGCAAGAATTTTGCTAGTATATATATATAGATATACCGATATATATATATATATATATATATATATATATATATTGTGATAAAGGCGCTATATAGCGCCCGACCCGGCACAGACTACGCAGAGGCACGTGTTCACACTCACAGGCTTTTATTTTTTTCTTCAGCCGTGGGCACACGCCTTCCCCGTGTCCCACAAGCCCAACACAGTCCAAAGCACAAAATACACAAACCAAACGCTTCCTGGCACCACCACTCCTCCCAGGCAACCTCGTCCTCTTCGTCCCGATTCTGGCCCTGATTGCTGGGAGGCACGCCCTTTTATACCCCACCCGGAGGTGTTCCAGGTGCCTGACCAGCTGGTCTTAATTGCACCTCCGGGTGGGGCTGATAAACCATCCAGCGTGGTGGCTGGTCGTCCGCAGCACCCCCTAGCGGCCACCCCATCTCCCAACTGGGCTGCTGTAGTGGACTCCATGTCCCATGGAGCCACGGGGGAGATTGAGGAGGGATCCACGGCCAGGGAGGCTGCCCCCAAGCGCCCCGGGGAAGGTACTGCAATGTCCATGATGGCTTCCCCGGGACGTATGCAGCAGAGGCGTCCCGGCCGGGCATGGGACCCGGCTGTCCGTCACAATATATATATATATATATATATATATATATATATATATATATATATATATATAGATATATATCAAGTCAAGTCAAGTCAAGTTGGGGAGCATACACTGGTACAGTGCGTTGCCGCACCCACTACATGATGAAACAACTCAGAATCCTGGTTGGCAACCCCCCAGGCAGACACGCGGCACAATCCCACCCTCCAGAAATGACCCTCTATCTGCCGCAGCCAGGTGTTACATGGGTGACCCCTTGGCCTGTTCCAGCGACTCAGGTCCCCAACAATGAGGATCTCATGAGCAGGATCACCCTCAGGGAAATGCGCCACATGGCCATAGTGCCGTAACTGGCGCTCCCTCACAACGCAGGTAATGTGCCTCATTCGTGAATCCATGGCAAACTGCTCATTCAACACAAAGTCAACGGTACCGAAAGATTTTTCGGAGAGACACAATACCAAAGGAGTGACAAGAATGACACTTAGATATCAAAAAGATTTGGGGCAGCTACCCGTATAATGTGCTTTGGCTGCAAAAAGGTGTTTTAAAGGTTATAAGTTGTTCACTCGACTGAGTCCAAAACAGAACTGCAATATTGATTCAAAATGGAGGCTTTAAAGGCCAGTGTAGGAAGTGACGTCATTGGAGCTGGAACTGGAAGTGACTCCATCAGAGGCAAAGTACTGAATTAAGGATCTGAATAGTTATAAACAAAATGAAAGATTTCAGTTTTTGATTTTTAATCAATTTGAAAACCTTTATGACAACACGTTTTCAGTTTGTCATTATGGGTTACTTAGTGGAGATTGATGTGCAACAATGTCACATTTATCCATTAAAAATGAAATCTACAGCACAAGAAAGTGTGTAGATAGTGAATGGGGTCTGAATACTTTCTGAATCCACATCAGATGTTGGACTCTAAAAAAGGACAATGCCAAGCAACAAAGAGCCACTGCTGTCACTACTGTCCTGATGGATGAATGCTGGTGTGCAGGGGTTGCATTAGCCTTCCTTCTCCCCAGCCCAACTCCATATAGTGCCTTTAGGATGATGTCGGTCACAACATCTGGAGACGCAAGCCTCTGTCTGGCCATGGCCAGCAAATTCATTACGCACTTCTGCAGCGATGGGATGACATTCCACAAGTGTGATTCTTTGGCTGTGAATGCCAGAGACGTCAAACAGTTGGGTCGACAAGAGGTCACCACGCAAGAAAATTAAGATCTATATATAAGACAAGTCTTGTTTCCGTTCACAGCTGGCATTGTTTTGCCATTATAATGTTTTATTTCTTATTCTTGTTTTGCTTAAGTTTATTTCAGCAATGAAGCTTAAAATTTGTATCCAACAATGGGTATTGTGTTTTTTCTAATCGGTATATGTTCTGCAAACTTTAAAATTATATATTTGACCAGCTGTGAATAAGAATTCCCCTGTCTGCAACATGTGAAAAATAAAACAGCTGAACTAAACTAAATCTAAATGTCTTGATTCTGCATATACAGTGCTGCATCTGGAATTACTGTATATTTAATGTGCTGAAAAGCTGTTTCATTCAGTTTCGCATTTGGTGATACTCAGCTTAATGTTTATGGATTCATACATCTTCTGTTTTAAATCTCTGTATAGCTGAAAAACCATGGCTTTATTTCAACACATCGAAATGGCTTATTGGTGTCACTGTAAAATGTTATTACCACCACCAGCGCATCCAACATGTATTATTGATCTTTCCTTATATTGAAAATGTGTGTGTTATTCAGTGCTTTTTATCTGCACTGCATTCAGATGGAAGTGATCACAAAGGACCCGTCCATATTGAGACTCTTTAGGCCGACGTGGTGTCCCCCCTGATAATGTATTCACCTGCTCTGGTTATTCATTCAGCTGAATCTCCCATCCAAGGAAGATGGTTCGCAATTAGTACACCTTTCTCACCATTCTGGTTTGTGGAACGTTGGAATTTAGTCAAGCAGTCCATCAGCATATAAGGTTTATCGCTTAACAATGGCCAAGTCCTCGTGCCAGTGGTAATGCAGTGCATCTCCCTGGTTGCTCCAGTTCAAAACATCTTTGCTTCAGCTTCTATGATTTACTTAAAAACACCGAATTTCAGAAAATCTGAGTGACATCAGTAAATAGTGATGAAGGCTGTCGTTGTTAAGTTTGGTGTCTATTTTAGAATATCGTCAGTTTTCACTTCTCTAGTCATCAAACGTTAGTATTACTCCATATCACTACTCAGTTGCAGCTCATCACTCATCGCTACTCAGTAGTGGTGCATCACGACTAGCTACTCATTCATCATTCTTCACTACTCACTTGTTTATTCGTCATGTACACTTTTGTTCCCTAATATCCATATTTCAAGAGTAACAAAGAGAAAGTATTTGACTGATGCTTTCGAACATTAGAATATTAGAACAATCTGTATGAGAACAGGCCATTCAGCCTAACGAAGCTCACCAGTTATATGCAGTTAATTCTACCAAAATAAAATCAAGTCGAGTTTTGAAGGTTCCAAAAGTTCTACTGTTGACCACACTACTTGGTCACTTATTCCATATATGCGTGGTTCTCTGTGTAAAGAAAAACATACTAATGTTTGTGTGAAATTTAGCCTCAATAAGTTTCCAACTGTGTTCCAGTGTTCTTAATAAACTCATTTTAAAATAACAGTCTATGTCCACAGGACTAATTCCCTCATAATCTTAAACAATTCAGTCATGTCTCCTCTTAATCTTGTTTTGATTAAACTGAAAAGGCTCAGATCTTTTAATCTTTCTTCATAATTCATCTCCTGTATCCCTGGAATCAGCCTGGTTGCTCTTCTCTGCTATGTCCTTTTTGTAGACCAAAACTGCATACAGAACTCCAGATGACGCCTCACCAGTTTGTTATAAAGCTTGAGCAGATCCTCCTTCGACTTGTACTACACACATCATTTCTCCAGATGAGGCTTCACCAGTGCGTTATGAACCAAAAAGCTTCATTTATATTTATATTGTATTAATCTACACTCCCATGCCCCTGCTGTCAGTCACACAAGCCCACATCAACATGGTGATTGCCTTCATCAGAGAAGACCAACGGACTACATTGTCCGCTGTTTCTGCACATTTGCATGTCAGTTCAGACCTGCATGTGCCATAATACATGACGACTTGGGGTTACCATAAAGTTTCTGCAAGATGGGTACCCAAACATCTTACTGATCAGCACAAGCCAACATCCTTTGGTGAATAAATTTTAGCAGGTTTTACTGCCCATAGAAATCTCTGACCTTAGAGCACCAATGTTCATTTGGCCTAGGCTTCATCTAGACTAACTGCATTGTGCATGTTCAAACTACCCATAAGCCACTGAGAAAGTGTTGTTTTGCAACAGCTACTATCCTTTACAGTTACAGCATAATTTTAAAATTGCCTTTACTTTTTGATTTACCCTTGATTTAAGAGTTTGACAGATTCAAATATTAGCTACCAACATGCACGTTCTTCACATACTCACATCTCTTCAAAAATCTGTGTTTTCTGTTTCAAGGGGCAAAATAATAAAGGCATAACTAGGGGCTTTGCCCCCTTTTCCAAGAAATCTTTGGGAAGAATATTCTCAGTGTTTCTTCTGACAGATCATGAGAAAAACATTCCTTTTACACTAATAAAAGCAAAATACAAGATATGTATGTGTATAATTCAAAGGAGAGTCATCTAATGTAACATAATAATAATAATATGTTCTACATGAAAGAATAATACTTTTTAATTAGGTTATACATGTTAGTGTAAAGCTTATTTAATACGCAGACCCCACCAATACATTGGATACTGATTGAACTTCACTGCGGCCTACAGAACGTTTGTTTCCTACTGCTGTTGGGAGGACAACACTACACGGTCTTTAATGCGGTCTTTAAAGAGACAGTAAGGATTTTAGAGAAAGGACCAGGAGAGGAGACATAAACTGAAACCATGGCAAGTTCATTAATTGGAACTCAAGCTTATTTTTCATCAATCCAAAGTGCTGACCATAAATCAAAGTGTTATGATTGTGAAAGATTTAGGACAGGTTTTCACAGTCTGGAGTTTTCTTATCCAAGTAATCTAATTCTGATGTTACTTTCTATCTAACACTCGTCCTGAGCAAACTGTTACAGCAGTGTCAGTTCTGAAGAGGGTCTTCTCCAGACTGTATGTTTCTGTTCTTTCCATAGATGGTCCATAGGATTCAAATCAGGGGTCCTAGAAGACCACTTCAGAATGTCCAATGTTGTGTTCTTAGCCATTCTTGGGTGCTTTTAGCTGTGTGTTTTGGCTCATTTCCCTGTTGGAGGGTCCATGATCTGTGACTGAGGAAGAGCTTTCTGACACTGGGCAGTACATTACACTCCAGAATGCCTAGATTTCCTTGAGATTTCATTATTTCCTAAACAGACTCAATGCAACCTGTGCCAGATGCAAAGCAACCCCAAAACTAAGCAAATCTCCTCCATATTTCACAGTAGGTTTGATGTTCTTTTCTTTAAAAGCTTAATTTCTTCAGCTGTGGACACAGAACTGATGTGACTTGCCAAAAAGCTCCAGTTTTGTCTCATCTTTCCAGAGGATATTCTCCCAGAAACATTGGGGGTGGTCAATATGCATCCATCCATCCATCCATTATCCAACCCGCTATGACCTAACTACAGGGTCACGGGGGTCTGCTGGAGCCAATCCCAGCCAACACAGGGCACAAGGCAGGAAACAAACCCCAGGCAGGGCGCCAGCCCACCGCAGGGCACACACACACACCAAGCACACACTAGGGACAATTTAGAATCGCCAATGCACCTAACCTGCATGTCTTTGGATTGTGGGAGGAAACCAGAACACCCGGAGGAAACCCACGCAGACACGGGGAGAACATGCAAACTCCACACAGGGAGGACCCGGGAAGTGAATCGAGGTCTCCATACTGCTAGGCAGCAGTGCTACCCACTACTCCACCATGCCCCCCCATTCAATATGCATTTTTGCAAATTCCAGTCTGGATTTTGTATGTTTTTCTTTCAACAGTGGAGTCTTCCTGGGTTTTCTTTCATTGAGCCCACTGTCACTCAAAAAGAAACAGATGGTGCAATCAGTCACTGATGGACCCTGACTTTGGACATCAGCTTGTATCTATTTGGAAGTTGTCCTTGACTTTTTGTCTGACATTCTCACTCTCCTTCTATCTGTTGTGGGGTTGATTTTCCTCTTGTGGCCGCGTCCAAGGAGGTTGTGCTGCAGTCCAGTAATAAAATTTTCAACTGTAGTCACAGGAACATCAAGTTGTTTGGAGATGATGGTCTTCTAGCCTTTGCCTTTAATATGCTTACTTTCTTTCTGATCTCCTCAGACGACTCTCTCCTTTTCTTTCTCTGCTCCATGTTCAGTGTGGGACACACGATGACACCAAACAGCAAAGTGACGACATTTAAATCGGCTGAATGACTGATCGGAGACCCGTATGATATGAATTCAAGGAAGCAGCTAATTTTAAAAATTGCTTTTCATTTCATCTCTTTTGGGGAGGCATACAGCACTTTTTCAATGGGCTGTAATGGGACCAACAAATTTGTCTACATCTGTAGTTCAGAGCATATACTGTTGCCATATTCCATTACATGTATTGGCTGATTTTTGCAGTCTTAACTGAATGAATATTTTTTTCCCATGCTGCAAAAGTTCATTGTCAAATTGCTATCTGATATGTAGTATTAGCACAGCAATGACAGCTGAATTTGATGCATTGCCGACATCAGACTGCATACTTTAATGCTGAACACTTGTATAATACCCGTCAGCCAAAAATGCTCAATAGGAGTCCTTTTTAATGCAAAAAGGAGTAAATGATGTGAGGATTAGGAACTGCCTCCACTGTAGCCCACCTGTAGTTGTGTACAAGGTTCTTTTAAATTATTCACATACTGTTTTGTTCAGCAGGTCAGGGAGTGGCAGCGCTGAATGGTTTTCAGACCCCGAAGAACCAAACTACTTATTACATAAAAGAATCGCAGGTCTTATGTGCAAATGTCGGTTTCTTGTTGCTCTCATAGCTAAAAGGAAAGTAATCTTATTTGATTCAGAATGTACAATGAGATCGCTTGAGGGTTATACAATATTGCTTGCTAGCCGGAGACTCGTACAACTGTCATCTAGGGATCAAGGGATTTGTCTTGACAGAATGTTACAACAACACGTCATCTCATTCAGAAAATCAGGATTCTGGAGTGGCTTTGCCCGTCCCATCTTTTTAAGCAGTCACCTGGTAATTAACTGGAATTAGAAGGAAAAGAGAGTGCAGTCACGTTTATGCTTTATTTTTCCTATCGTCAGGTAATATGTATCCATAAACCGCGAAGGATTTCACTAGTGAGATTATTGCAAAAAGCAATTTTTTTGCCATATTTCATTCTGCCGATCTTCATTTGATCATCTTCAGGATATCACGTATAACAGACGCAAAAGAATTTTGAGCCCCCACCTGTTCGTCATACTCTCCACTTTCACAAGTGAGAATGTCTCATAACATGATGTTTTACAAATGATAAGCCAACGACGGCCTCTGTTACCATCATAACCAATGTGTGATTTTCACAGATATTGCTCTGGTATAAACACTTACCCCATTCTCAAGTTATCAGTTTTCTAAACTCCTGTGGGGGCTGGGTGGTCTCGTGGCCTCGGAACCTCTACAAATTTTGATTTCTTCTGTCCTTCTGGCCAGTGACATTCATGTCTCTGCTGACTCTTCCTGTGAAGTCAGTAGATGGATTAGGAGAGCATGGGAGGTCACGAGGTCGCTGGAAAAGGGTGTGTGGCGCTGCTGATATCTATGCAAAAGGACGATGGTTCAAGTCTTTAGAGTCCTTGTGCTTCCTGTCTTGCTATATGTTTGCGAGACATGGACGATATCCAGTGACCTGAAACGAAGACTGGACTCCTTTGGTACTGTGTCTCTCCGGAAAATCCTTGGGTACCGTTGGTTTGACTTTGTGTTGAATGAGCGGTTGCTCATGGAGTCCCTAATGAGGCACATTACCTGGATTGTGAGGGAGCATCAGTTATGGCATTACGGCCATGTGGCGCGTTTTCCTGAGGGTGATCCGGCTCGTAAGATCCTCATTGCTGGGGACCAAGAGGTTGCCCACGTAACACCTGGCTGCGACAGATAGATGTAATTTCCGGAGGGTTGGACTGGACCACGTGTCTGCCTGTGGAGTTGCAAACCGGGATCCCGAGTTTTTCGTCGTGTAGTGGGTGCGGCAACGCACTGTACCAGTGCATGCTCCCCGACTTGACTCTTCTGGCCATTAGACCATACTTTTTTCTTTGTTAATTAGTATTTCCTAATCTTATTTGTATATTTTTATTTTTTCATCTTGTAAAGCTACATCATTTGTATGAAAATGTGCATTGAACCTGACTAGGAGCCACAGCCCATCCCAGTATGACTAGGTGCATGATGAGTCTCCTGTGATTTGCAAGTGTCAAAGATAAATTCAAGAAGCCATTCTTAGGTTGAAAAAAGAGCCATTATTTCATGCATGGAGTCATCCAGTACAGAGGAAGCAATGATTGACTTTGCTTCATTAATACACAGTTAATTACAAATGTATGTGATTAATTTTCACCATTCCTTATGAGTTACTGATAAATGAGACCATGAAGCAAAAATGTTTCTTTTACTATTGTACCAATAATTTATTAGGGGTGCCAGAGAGCCCCAAATCACAGACACAATACATCAGCACATGTTATTAGGATCAAATAAAGGCTTTTTATTCTCTCCAGTGTAAGACAATACACAAAACACGTGAAAGAGTTGGGGATCCACCCCAAATACTTGGAATGAAGTTATGAAAATACGTCTCTACAGACAGGAGTCCGAAACAGAACTGAAGAAATAAACAAAATGGCTGTCATATGTAATCAGAAAAAAGGGAGTGATGTAATAGCAGGAATGACATCAGGAGTAGGTGGGCTCCTGGGACCGGAACAGGAAGTAGTGTTAGATTGTCTTCTGGGGATCGGAAGTGGTGTTAGGTTAACGGTTCATTGGATGTTCTGCAGGAAAAGAGGAGACATAGTTAGAGGACAGTGCTAACTCCTGGCCTGGCCAGAACATGCACTTATTTGAGCCCATAAACTGCCACTAATCGCACATGTGTGACATGAGGCACTTCTTCCCAACCCTCTCTCTAATAATCAACCGCAATTATACAATAAATGAATAATAAAGTACAATTCTTCCTCCTTCTCTCCTCCAGTTGAGTATTGCCTGCTGCCTCTTGAATCTGACTCCACCATGTTTGGCAACGGGCTCCCTTTTATATCGCACCCGGGGGTGTTGCCAATGCCACATCCTATATTCTGGTAAACACTTTCCGGTCATAAGAAAAGTCTGGAGGCCTCCCGCCAGATACATAGGGACCCTGACAGGGCTGCACTTCTGCACTCCAATTCCCAAGCATCCTTGCGAGTCTCCAGCTGGGCTCCCATATGAGGACCACTGCCACCTAGCACATGGAGGATGGAACAACTCCCAAATCTGTCCATTATTTCCTGCTGGCTGGACACAAAGTTATTTCTCTGGTCTGCGAGCCAATATGCTTTCGACGTTGCTCTGGCCTGCTGTGAGGGGTGATGTATATTTCACCGTCTCACCTGGGACGCCCGTTCTCCTACAACATGCTTAGCTGAGCTGAGAGTTTGGTAAAACTAGGTGAAAGATCAAAGCTTATAAGTTTACAGTTCCCCCTTTTTTGTTCTTTAGAACAACAACAGTTATTACATCAAGCAACAAATTTGAGTAAGTCTACATTAGCATAAGGAAGTTCTAGTTCAGGTGGCAGATAGGAGGTAGTCACCATTACATGAGTCACCGAGGGCATAAAACTTGAGTAGCACATTTTAGAATAAAATAGCACAACAAGATAATAATGACAATGACTCTTAGAACAACAAATAGTCCTTTTAACCATGCTGGACAAATAGAAAGGAGAACAGTAAACCCATCGGTGTTTGGTCCAGATATCCAGTTTGGGGTTTTATAAGTCAGGTCAGAGATGTTATGAGAAGGATCTAGACTGTAAGGGTAAAATGTTTGTACTATCACCTTGCAAGTGCCTCGCTGGGCTTAGTAGAGCACATCCAGGTTCCGACAATTTGGTTGGCAAAAGCTTCAGTCAAGAGTTCTTGGAGGGCCTTAAAGGCAATATTAGCTCTAAGTTGCAGTGCATCAGCCAGTTCATTTTATACATCCTCCTGCCATAAACCCAACCACAGGGGGTAAAAAGACTGATCCACATTGCAGGACATCTCCGATAGGAGACACATGAAGAACTGAGATGATTGCACGCCTAACTCGAGAAGAAGGTGGCACAGAACGTGAATGAAAAATAACATCAGGGAGCATATAGGACAAGTAACAGATTCACACCAGCCCATCGGCCAGTGTTTCTCAAACTGTGGGGTGGGCCCCCCTAGAGGGGCACAAAGTAACAAAAAGGGGGGCACGAAGATGTGAAAAAAAGAAAACAAAAATCAAAGATATGAAAAATACATCTATTGAAACCAAAACAAATTAACTTAAACTACATTCTGATACTAGAAAAATAAATATAGAGTTAGATAAATGTCGATAAAAGTTAAGTAGGTATAATAAAATATGCATCTATGATATATCATTAATTAAAAAAGAACAAATTGGTGTTAGTGGGCTCCTTTCAAAAAAACGTTAAGGGGTGCGATTTAAATCATTATGAAAACTCATGTCGCAAATACTTAAAGGTTGAGAAACGCTGCCATGGGCAGCCACATATAAGCATGATGACCACAAATGAAATAAGAGTTGTTAGGCGTGTCAGGTTTGTTGGTGAGAACTGCTTAAATCTGAACATCGGACAAGTTAAACAGGTGTCCAAAACCCCCATACAAAAGCGAGAATGTATTTTGGCAGTTTTCTCTTCAGTAATGGCAGTGGAAGAACGGTTCATCATAAAACAGGCCGTGTTGAAGCTGAAAATTTAGAGTTGAAAATACAGTGGCTTGGTAAAGTAAAGAAATATTTCAATCGAGTAAATCACTACCCTCCACTCTATAAATCCGGAGCGTCTTCCCCAATTCCTGGCGGTTTATTTGAATGCGCTAGAGAGTTGATGAATGTCACTTTCTATTTGCTATTTTGTTTCATTGACTTGTCAAATGACCTTCTTTCCATAGGTGGGTTGTCTTCTCAATAAGCCACCACCTTCCTCTTTTTACAGCTTTTGGTTTCGAAGGGGTGGGGTTGGTTTCCCTCACTGGCCGGTGAAAGAAGACAAGGTGGTTAGCGATCGTGTACCCCCTGCTATCCCAGGGTGACAAACCGGCAAAGTTACCATCTGATGCGTATGAATGGCAATAGTAAATAAAGCTTAATAAATTCCCTTTCAACTAATTACATTTATGGCACAAGAACAAGGTTTTAAAATACCCGTGGAATGGAGCACAATCCCCTCAAACATGCCCTAAAAAACAAGACATTGTTAGATTTACCTTGCATTAAAATGTCTCGGTGCTTACCATATCAAATAAATGATTAAACAATTTAGCCAAAGATGCTTACACAGCACGCCATAGCGGGACCCTGTAGTTGGACTTAAAGAGCTGTTAATAATACCTGCTGTTTGCAGTCAGGAAAAGTCAATTAACTCTCCAACTTTAATATGATTTGTCAGTTCATACAGGTTATGTATGGTGTGATAAGTCAGCAGAAAGGAATATAAAATACTCCAAATGACTTACTAATTACAATTTACATTCATGATCACATTATTAGCCATTCATTCCATACTTACATTGGGTGATTATCACCTTTGATGGTACATTTTACTATCAAGATATCGTTTATTACTGTGAGCGAACAAAATATTTTTTTTTCTAAGCATGCTTTGGTAAGTTGATAAAATTAAACACCTCATACCTGTATACAGTATACACCATCCAAGGCTGCCTTTTGAGTATGCAGTGGAGCTTCGTCTTCCTCTTCTTTCGGCTGCTCCTGTTAGGGGTCGCCACAGCGGATCATCTTGTTCCATCTATTCCTGTCCTCTCCATCTTGTTCTGTTACACCCATCACCTGCATGTCCTTTCTCACCACATCCATAAACCTTCTCTTAGGCCTTTCCCTTTTCCTCTTGCATGGGAGCTCTATCTTTAACATCCATCTCCCAATACACTAGCATCTCTCTACTGCACATGTCCAAACGAATGCTGGAACCCTTATTTAATTATATGCAAGTGAACGACAATTTCTGTTGCCTTTATGTAACAGAACAACTGGGAGGGGCAGAGTTTCCAGGAGTTCAATGGAAATGGTGACAGGGGTCCTCTGGGATGTTCTCCTCTATTCTATAGACAAGGATGCAAAGGAAATTGCAGACTGTGTCTCTCACACAACTTTAAGTTTCCCCCCCACATTCTCACCTGAAACGCTCCCTCCAACTACCACTATAAATTGTTCTACTCTACCAGTCAAAAGTTTTAGAATACCTCAGTTTTTATGGAAATGTATCCAGTTTAATGTCTATTTTTGAGGTATTGCTGTAGGATGAACCCCTGACCTACCAAACGCAGACCAGTAGGTATTAGAACATTAGAACACTCCAGACGAGAACAGGCCATTCAGCCCAACAAAGCTCGCCAGTCCTATCCACTTATTTCTTCCAAGAAAACATCAAGTCGAGTTTTGAAAGTCCCTAACGTTTTATTGTCTACCACACTACATGGTCGCTTATTCCAATTGTCTATCGTTTTTTGTGTAAAGAAAAACTTCCTAATGTTTGTGCGAAATTTCCCCTTAACAAGTTTCCAACTGTGTCCCCGTGTTCTTGATGAACTCATTTTAAAATAACAGTCGCGATCCACTGGACTAATTCCCTTCATCATTTTAAACACTTCAATCACGTCACCTCTTAATCTTTCTGGACGCTAGAGGCGCTGTTGCCCCATTGAACCCACCAGACAGACGTCCAGGACACACGTATAAAAGCACCAAGAAGACTCTTTAATAATATTTTTCAAAATAAGTACACAAAGCACCATACACTCCACAATTCTCCTTAATAAATCAATAATCAATAATACAATAACCAATAACACAATCCTCCACTCCCAGCAGCTCTGTCATACTCCCTCCCAACTCCGGCTCGGCTTGCTGGTATTCCCAGAGTCCTTTTATAGTTCATGACCTGGTAGTATTTCTTCTCCGGGTCAAATGCCACATCCTCCTTCATCAAGTATCCTGGAAGTACTGCAGGCTTCCGTCCTCGTGACTCCGAAGTACTTCCAGGTTAGTGTAACAGGAATAGTCCCCAGGTTCTTGGTGAGCTCCCCCTGGCGGCACCCACAGCATCCAACAGGGCTGAAGAAACGGACTCCGTGTCCCATATTGCCCTGATGGAATCCGGGGAACCATTTCCGTCCAGGGGAATGTAGTGCCCTGAAAAGGCTGCTTTTCTTCCTTTTCTCTGTTGAGGGATGTCTGGCCAGACTGAAACGCCTGCCGTCCATCATATCTTCTTTTGTTTAAACTGTATAGGCTCAGCTCTTTAAATTTCTCCTCATAACTCATCCCCTGTAGGCCTGGAATCAGCCTCGTCACTCTTCTCTGGACCTTTCCTAGCCCAGCTATGTTCTTTTTGTACCCTGGAGACCAAAACTGCACACAGTACTCAAGATGAGGCCTCACCAGTGTGTTATAAAGGTTGAGCACAACCTCCTTGGACTTGTACTTATGTATTGCACGGTGCTACAAAATGCTGTAGTAACCCTTTTGATTCACAATGCCAGTCGCTCTGTTTAAGTCACCAGTCCACCTTCAACAAAAGAAGACCATCACACTTCCTCCTCCATGTTTGATAGTTGGTGTCACACACTGAGGAACCAGACTCACACCAACTCGATTGCGTACACACACTGTGCCCGATGAACCAAAGATTTTAAATGTGGATTTATCGGTCTGTTAGACTTTCTTCCAGTTTGTGGTAGTCCACGTCCGGTATTTCATGGCCCTATTTCGTTCTTTAAGGAGCAGCTTTCTTACTGCTACTCGCCTTGTTAAACCTGCAGCACAAAGGTTCCTCATCACAGTAAAAACTGAGACTTGCTTTTTTGGACTTTTAAGCTGTGCCTGAAGCTGTTGTGCCGTGAGGCCCCTGTGATCACACAAGCTAGTGGCCCTCAGAAACTTGTCTTCTGATTGGCTTGTGACTTTGGGTCTGACAGATCTCACCCTATCAGAGTTTCTTCCAGTTTCGAATTCCCTTTGCATTGTGTAGGACACCACTGACGTACTCACTGACACTTTGATTATATTCCATTCCATTATACCATTATAGAGTGTAATATTGTCCAAGTAGTACTTCTGAGGGTGTACTAACACAGCCTGTTCCAACTCAGCCTTAAGACAGACAGGGGAGTTTTAAGTAATCAACAGAAGTTGGGACACCTGTGCTAATTGTCTGCTTCAACTTGAAAGGCTTAATTTACTGTAGTTACTGCAGAACATCTGTAGGCTGTAATCTACTAGTTGTTCCCTGAAGAAGGCCCATTTGTAATATTCTGATATTTCCTTTTCTCAGGTTTTTGCTAACCTAAACTTTTAATTTAAATATCTGTCAGTTTATTACTTGCTGTAGGATGAACCCCTGACCTACCAGGACCAGATGGCGACAATTCCAGTAAAATATAGGTCTGGCAGGAAGAGGTGGGTCCAGGTGGAACGGAAACTGGAAGTGATGGCAGAGGTGTTAAGGTTGTCAATCATCAGGTTTGCAGAAGGAGGAAGAGAAGAGTCATTAGTTTACAGTGCCACCTTGTGGATTGGCAAGGAATTACCACCACCAGAGCCAGTACACATGTATGGCAGTATATATATAGACAGGCACTGCGGCCTAGTGGTTAAGGCTGTGGACTTCATATCCCACCAATGACCCTGTATGACCAGGAGCAAGTCGCTTGACCTGCCTGTGCTCCAATTGAAAAACCCAAAAAACAAATGTAGCCACTTGTATCATAAATTTTGTAAGTCACTTTGGATAAAAAGCTAAATAAGTAAATGTATTGATAGGAGGCGGGCTTCATGTTGGCCGTCCAACCCAAAATGGTTCTAAGGAAAGTGAGAAAGAACATAAAAACTGGGAGAAAGCAATTTATTTATTTTTTTTGGATACAACAAGAAAGAACAGATTACAATTGGACACAACTGCTGTCACCCTGTTACCTCATTTCCTACCTGGTGGGGTAGCTGGCTTGCCCATCTAAATGTGTGATTAAAGCCATTGCGTCTAACACCACCTGTCCCCCGGCTGCTTCCTGCCACCCGTCCGACTTTACCCAGGTGTGTTCCACAATGTGCTGGTGTCTCATCTCGGACCGACTTCCTTGTTGCTTCTGAGACCACTAAGACAGACTTTCATTCAAACCTGTACTGAAGTAAGTGCAGCACACATACAAATGCATCAATCAGTTATCACTGCTATTGTCTAAAAGCACACCTACTTCCCAGATTTTTTTGGAACATTAAAACATGTTGAAAAGGGATTACCCCAGAACACCAACCCCTTCCCACCGTGCCACAGAGACGTTAGACGTCTCTCAGAGGTTAACTCATTTACACAGGTCAGAAGGTATTCCTTTCATAGCAGCAGCTGTAAGGAGGCCCATGGGCCTGTCTCCACAACAGCACTTTTAGCAGGAACATTGACACACTACAGTTGCTCTGTTGTTCTTCCCGTGAGGGACTTCAGAATTGATGGGCTTTTACATTGACTCCCAAGTCCCTGGCCCGATTGGCTAGAGACAGCATTCTACAAATCATGGATCACTGAGTTGTTTTGGATAGGCGCCCCAGCTGCTGTTTCACATCGTCTGTGAGCCCACGGAGACATGAAATCATGAGGCACACAAAATGCATCATGACTGTCAGTAAAGATTTAACACTCCCTGTTAAATCTGAAGAAAGCAGAAGCATAAAGTAAATTAATAAATAATATAACAAAAAAAAAAAAGTTCAACAGACCAAAGTAGATGATACCTGGAAAGCGTAATTTTTTCAATTTTAATAAGCAGCTGCCCTAGACAACTGATTATCACAGAAATAAGATTTTAAACAAAATTGAACAGCTTTACTAGAAAATTCCTTGCTGACATGTCAGTGATATCGATACAGGGATATTCAAAATGAAAGAGCAGATTTCAAAAATGTATTTCAAACAAACTGTATAAGACAGTGTGACAGATTTAGGGTTTTTCTCGCACCCTTGTACCCTCGGACCACACGTCAGACACCAGATAAAAAGTCCAATTATTATTTATTATAATAATAAGGTGCACAAAGCACGCTCCTCTCCACAATTCTCAATAAACAATCACAAATAAACCAACAATAATACAATCCTCCAGCTCCCAGACGCGTTGCCACCCTTCCACCCAGCTCAGCTCGCCATCTGGGAGCTCCCACAGTCCTTTTATACTCCCCGACCCGGAAGTGTTCCCAATCCAACAGTCCACAAATCCTTATACTTCCGGGTCAGGGTAAACAATGCTTTTTCTCACCCCGGAAGCCCGTCGCTCTTCCTATGACGAGCTTCCGGGTCATAGGGCACGAAGAACTCTTCAGTCCTCCCTGCAGCTCCCTCTTGTGTCCCCCATGGCATCCAGCAGGTTGGTGCATAAAAACTCCATTGTCCATGATGCCCTGCTGGTCTTCTGGGGACCTCCATGCTGCAAGGAGGGCTCCACCTGGCGGCTTGGGGGTATTGGCCGGGATAAACAGCCGGCCATCCTCCACAACAGAAACACATTCCGCACATCACTGGATAGAAGAAAGCTCAAAGTTTGGTCCTGTGGTCCTTGAGGTTGCATGCACTCAACATGAGCACCACGTGTAGCGTGATAAACATCAAAACGGTAGACCATTTCTTGCCACACACAAGTCAGCTGGTCCCTAGTTACTGAATTCACAGCTTCCTCAATTCGATGTCGCAGATCTTGAAGATTAGCGGGCATAGGCGGAACAAACACTCTTTCTTTAATGTACCCCCATAGATAAAAATCACAAGGGGGTAAGGTCTGGAGACCTGGGAGGGCAATAGATGATGAGCAAGATCTTGTTCTCCACCTCTTTTAATCCATCATCCTGGAATGGTGTCATATAGGTAATGCCGGACCTCCAAGTGGAAATGGGGGGGCACCATGTTGAATGAAAATGAAGTCAGCGCTCGGTGGCATCCACTGGTACTTTTAGGTGGGCTTTTAAACTTTGAACTTTCCTCTATCCAGTCATGTCCAGAATGTGTTGCTGTCTTATACAGTTTGTTTGAAATACATTTTTGAAATCTGCTCTTTCATTTTGAATAGCCCTGTATTGTGTGGAAGTCAACCCCGACACAGTCACACACAGTGACACAAGTCCAAAAATCACGTTTTATATTCCTTCTTTTCCATGATGCTCAGCACAATGCACAAATCATCCAATCAATATTGCTCAGTCCCTTCTTCCTTTCTCCTACTTTTCTTCTCTCTTTCTTTATTTCTCTCACTTCTTCTGCCGCCTACACTCCTCTCCGCAAGCTTTGTCCTCCTCCTCCCGACTCTGGCTCCTCGAACGGAGTGAGTGCACCCTGAAGTGCTCCAGGTACACTCTGACCCTCTTCTGGCAGCACTTTCCAAGTGTGGCGGATGTCCTGCATAGCCATCCAGAAAAAGCTCCAGGCAGCACTTCTGGGTGTGGTGGAAGTGCTGCAGTCCAGGGCTCTGGGACTGTCCAGGTGCCCCCTGATGGTAGCCACAGGCCCCAACAGGGTTAAGCTTCCAACCTCCAAGCCTGTGGCCCAGATGCAATTCAGGGGGTTTGCCCTCTCGCGTTCCTGGAGGTGTTGCCCTAAATATGTCCTTTCCCCCGGTCCTTCCATCACAGGGGCATCCTGGCTGGGCAAGGGTCCCAGCCATCTGCTTAATGTGAATTTTAATTTAAATAAACAGATTAACTCTTAAAGCTCCTTGTAGAGCTCAGCTGTGCCCAACTTTTATAACTGAGAGTTCCAAACCACTAGAGTTTCAAAAGCACTTCCAAAAAAAAAACCTCACTAGAGGGGGAAATCCTGTCAAAACCCTGGCTAGATACAAAAAGGGCCAAGTAGAATCTTTATTAAATAAAAGATTTACCATCACAAAAATGCTCTGTAAGTACATGAGCACACAAGGAAAATCAAGGGCAATCCAAGGCAAACAATCCAATGGTGAAATCAAAAACCAGAACAAAATGGTCAAAAAAATTAGATGAATCAAAATAGCGAAACACAGCAAAAACATAAGCAACACTCCCCAACTTCCTCACGCCAGGAAAAGCTCCAGATTTGCAGGGTGGAGGGCAGTTCCTGGCAGCAATCAGTGGTTCCTCTTGAGTGAACCACCCACAAAACACATGGAACACAGCACAGGCATAGAAAATAAAACAGACAAAATAATAATTCTTTGCATTTATATAAACGCTTTTCTCAGTACTCAAAGCACTCAGCAATTGCAGGTTAAGGGCCTTGCTCAAGGGCCCAACAGAGCAGAGTCCGTATTGGCATTTATGGGATTTGAACTGGCAACCTTCTGATCGCCAATGCAGATCCCTGGCCTCAGAGCCACCACTCCACCTCAAAAGACACGAATAACCTTAACATACCTCAGCGACTGAGAATTGAGGAAAAAAGACATAAGACTTTGAACCCCAGTCAGGTGAGGAACCCTGGCTGAGATATAGCACAACCAATGTTAGAGATAAAGCCATCAAGTATTCTCACATGTGAGAGTGAGTGGGTATGTTTTTACTTATATGTCTTATTTTTTTTATTTTACACTTTTGGAATGGTCTCTGAGTAAGATCTTTAAATTCTGCTTCTGCATTGCACTCCATTTTTTTGTGAGTGGGTTAAATTATGGTGATGAAGGTACCTGCTGTAGCGATGGTGTTCTTCATCTGCTCTAGTATCTACTTTATGTGATTGAAGCCAATTGAGTCCTTCTTCGTGATATCTTTAGGCTGGCTGTACATACAAGTGTTGACTTTTCTGGATGAGGTAGCGTTCACCCTTTGAGGCCACCACATTTCCAGCCTACTACTGCAGCAAACCTCCCAGGCCTACAAATCATCAATGTGACAATATGAGGAGGGTGGTCCTTCATGTGTGCATATTCATTGACAGGGTAATGGACCAAGAAGAAAACAGACATTCGGCTCATTGCATTGGCTTATATTTTCTGAAAAACCTTAGAAGTGTATTTTAAAAAATGTTCAGATCAAAACTTAATTTTTTTTTGTCAATATCTAGTGCAAAAAGAATTATTAAAATTGGATCATTGTTTCTGGAGGTAATACCCTAATTAATAATGAAAAACACTTTTTGGTAAATTTAGAAAAATAGTAAACACTAAGAACGAGATGCTCAGATGGTGCATTTATTTAGGATTCTACATTTTGAGACTAATTTCTCATTTGTCTGCTTTTGTCTACTCTCATGAATTGTTAAAAAGAATGATGGAACAAGAGCTATTTCTGAGCGTATTTTGACATGGTGCCATCTTGTTCTGTCAAGCACTTGCATACTATATTGAATCCCAATTAAATGCCTCTAGATTATATTTTACTGGAAAAAAAGAAAAAAATATATATATTTCTATATATTTAAAATCCAACATCTGTCTGTCTGTCTGTGCGCATTTCACGGATTTTTTAAGAACTATTTAATGGATTTAGATCGGGTTTTTTTCTATAATTTGCTTGAACATTCTGGTTGATTTTGGGACTTCTCTCGTCGTGCTAAGTATTATAGTTCGGTTGAGACAGGCTGGAGGCTGATAGAAAGGGGGAAGCAGGACCTCAGGAGTAGGGAGTCGGGCGCCAGCCTCCGTTCAAGTCGCTATACCTCTCGTCAAGTGTTGGAGCGTACCTTGCCTCTGCTTAGCTACCAATAATTGTTTGTTTAACAGACATTATCATGTACAGATTGTTAAGTAGTAACGTTAAGGAGCGGGCCAAGGCACTTCTCACTCACGTGCCAGCCTCAGGGCGTATCTTACATCCTCTACGTGGGATCGATGCGCTTGATCGGCCTTCTCTATACAGCTCAGCCCTTCACCTCTTCCTCAGTCATGCCCTTTTCCTTCAGATATTTTTTTTACTCTATCTACCACCTCCACTTCAGCCTCCATCACTTTATCTTCCTCTGTACTTCCATTCCCATCACTCTTTTGCCCTCATATTCATGGTCACTCTTCATCACATGTCCATACTCCTGTACTTTCTTAGATTTCTCTCCCACTTTTGTTGTACCTCTGATTGTCTCATTTCTTATTCTGTCTTTTTTTGTGTAACTCCACACATCCATCTCAACATTCTCATTTCTGCCATATCTAACTTCTTCTCCTGCTGTGCTCCTTTCACTGCCCATGTCTCAGCTCCACACATCACTGCTGGTCTTACCACTGTCTTAAACCTCACCTTTAACCTTCACCTTAATTCTTTGATCACACGTTACTCTTGATACCTTCTTCCAATTGTTCTATCCACACTGCACTTTGTGGGTTATCTCTGCATCTAAATTATCCACCTTGGGCCATCACTGATCCTAGATACTTAAACGTATCCAGTATTTTCAATAGCTAATTTGAATCCTGATCATCATTAAAACCTCAGATATTCTGTCTTGTTCCTATTTATAGTCAGTCCTCTATCTTATACTGTACAGTAAAGCCTTTCTCCATTTTTCCAACTTCCTCTCCTCTGCCTCTATTCTGGTGCTTCACAACAAATGTCATCAGCAAAAAGCCCGTACCAGGGGGATTTATCTTTTACCCCATGACTCGAACTAGGATCTTGTCTGTTACCCCAGCACTGCTTTTAACCCAAGTCCTCACTCTCTCATTCACATCCTGGACAATCCTCACACACTTCTCTGGTCCTCCACCTTTCTCTCTCATGCATGTCCAGTGCTCCTGACGTGGTCGTCTATCATAGGCCTTCTACAAAACAATAATCACCATATGCAAAGCTTCTTTCTGATCTGAACTATAAGTCAGTCTGAATTTTTAGGACTTCTCTTGTCTCTGTCCTCTGTCATGCTGGAGGTGCTCCAAGCCTCCCACTATCCCATCAAAAACCTCTCTTTCTCCTTCAACAGATCAGACATATCTGACACTTGCTGGTCCACTTGTCCTCTAGTCCTCTTAGAATGTACATCTTATTTTTTTTCATATGGCCTTCCTGGTTCCAGTCCTTTTCTAATGGCACCCCTTTCTGCTAAGTAAGCACGTTTACACAGATCGATATTTTATGAAGTTGAATTGAATTATATCAGTTAGCTCCATAAAATACTGTAAAGGTGCAGTCATCACATTGTGCAGTTGCTTAGTATGTTGAGAGCTGGTAAAAAAATGAAAAGCTGCCACGCGGGTGTGTCGATATGCACCTGCTGTGCTGGGCCCTCCACACATTTATACAATCGAATGCATGGAGTTACTAAGATGTCAAAAACACAGGAAGTGCTAGGAAGGCCTTTATTAAATGATTTGGACATTGTCAGATATGAAAGGCCATCTTTCACTCCTCTGATTTTGTCTGGCAAATCCCACAATCAATCTGAGATATCCATTGTTGGATATCAAGCACATGCCGGCTTGGTTTCCATAAATATAATGTAAGAATTAGTTAATGCATGTAGGATATCATTATTGTGATGATGCTAATCAATTTCGAGATGCCGGCTCTCATCTGACTTCAGAGCAGATCAGAAGATCGAATTAGTGGCTGAATGACAATCTCTAATTATACCCTACATGAGATTTTTGAATGATCTACGGCTAATGTGCGATATTACCTCTGAATTGTGGCAGCTGCTGAACAGGATGAGGTTTGCCTAAGATGCAAAATGAAATAGAGGTCAACAGTCCAGCATTTCTTTGTGATTGCAATAAATTGTTTTTATGCTGCCGGCGAATTCATCCAAATGCTGGATGGGAGCTGGAAGGTCCACAGCTGTGTAGAATCATGTTTTAATCAAAGGCACTTGAGCTTTTCCTGGAACTGTGCACATCTCGATTAACCACTGCTTACAAAAACACCA
>JANRMT010062856.1:8705037-8722060 GCA_026402145.1 Polypterus bichir lapradei
ATAAAAAAATTGAGAAATCACATGTACATAAGTATTCACAGCCTTTGCCATGAAGCTCAAAATTGAGCTCAGGTGCATCCTGTTTCCCCTGATCACCCTTGAGATGTTTCTGCAGCTTAATTGGAGGAAGAAAAAAGAGGCAAGCCTGTTAGCAGCCAGTGTGGGGTATTTTCATACCTGGGATGAGTCCTTGAGGTGTTTCTCGCACACGCATTTGTGACATTAACACTTTGAGGGCTGAATATCTTTTCCAGTTTTCAGAAAAGCACACAAAGCAATGGTTTCACACATAAATCAATATAAAACATCTTTTGCTGCATGCCATGGCTGCTGTCGGCGCCCGTTCGGTGACTCTGGCAGCAGCGGCTGCACGATGGCAGCTCAATGACCTGCAGGAATACACGATGGGCCGGCTGCCTGGCTGTCTTCACGCAGCAGTAGCAGTCGCAGTGTGACGCAATCTGGTTTGTACCTCTTGTCATTGTAAAAGGCAGCCCTTTCAGGTGAACATTGGCTTAGGTGCATTAGCTACACAGACATGTTCAGCACCACGATCAGCTGACGCTGGCCCCTCACTTTCGTCTTCGATCTCCAGTTCACTTACATCAAAGTCCGACAACTCAGAGTCAGACTCAGCGATATGATATGCAAAACGCCATTCACGGAGTATTTTGTTTTCCTTATTTGCTTTGGTTTTTTGCCAGATGGCGATTCCATTTGAGGGGTTGTTGTTTGCTCTTCACTACTCATTCACGCACAGCAAATCAATGAAGCTAACTTTAAAGAGAATCAAACTAAAACATAACTGCGAGTTTTCTCACAGTTTACAGCTGATTACTGTCTTCTACCCCTGAATTTCGACAAAAGTCGACATCAGCCGGGAAAGAGTTAAATAATGGAGTCTCAGGTAAGGATCATTTCATAAAGTTCATGACATGCTGATGTTGCTTCCAGAGGCAGTTTTCAACTCTGTTTTGAGTAATAAAACAGAAGATAGGTGAGTTTTACACACTTCAGCACACTGCTCTGTGAGTTTGGGTGGTCTACCACTTCAGGGATGAGCCATTGTTGCTTCTCAGTGCACTTCACACTTTCAGTTGACCAGTGACGATCTAGCAGAGCAAAACTTTCACGTACCGACTTGTGGAAAAGGTGACACCCTGTGAAAGTGCCAGATTTAAAGTCACCGAGCTCTTGAGTGTGACCCATTCTATCATCAGTGTTTGTCGGTGCAGATTGCATGGCTATGTGCCGATTTGATGAATATGTTAACAAATAAACCCCTGAACTCAATCATTCCGTGGGGTCTCCACATACTTTTGGCCATTTCGATTAAGTACTTGTTATAGTGTATACTTCAACCAGCAGAAGACTTTGCAAACTTACTTTTAGATATTCTTTAATTTTGCTGTTTATAATTCCAAGAGAGACCCTTCTGAATTTAATGTGCTGAGTGAATGAAGTATACAAAAATAGTAAGACTGCACCAAGTCTGATAAGTTATCTAAAATTACACATGTGGCATTTTGTCAAAACTGAAAGCCTAATTGCATATCAGTAATTATTAAAACCAATTTTACAGTTAATTGATTTGTGCATTTGAAGGAGTTTTAATGTGCAAGGAAAAAAAATTAAAAAGAAGTAATTAGTAAACATTTTTAACACTTTGCAAATATAACCTTCAAAGCATGTTTTTAGTTATTACAGACAAATTCTGTTCACATCTGAGCAACATTTACGGTGCTGCTTAGGCCTTGTCAGCGTGTCCACTTTGAGATGTGGTGCCTTTTGTCTTAAAAAATTACCAGAAAATGCCAAAATGTCACCTTTTTTCACCGACACACTTTTTAGGCATCCCTGTTTTAGCCACCAGCACAGGAAAGAGAAGCTGAAAGAACCTGAAATTACCATTAAGTCCCACGCATTTCCGATGACAGTTCTTGATGGGTACCACCTCCAAATTAGTGATGGGTCGTTCTTGAACGATTCATTCATTTTGAACGAATCTTTAATGTGACTCGGGAAGAACGAGTCGTCTCGTGGGAGTGATTCGTTCAGTCGTGCATGCGCATTTGCGCAACTTCCTATAGTTTCTGTATTGGAATTATTGATTCACCTGTTTCGAGTCGTTCGTTCATCACGTGACAGCCCCATAAGCTTAACCAACTCAGTCTGAGCCGGAAACAGAATTGATTAGTTCATCTCTCGAGTCTTCGGGTTTTTTGAGTCGTTCGTTCATCACGTGACAGCCCCATAAGCTTAACCAACTCAGTCTGAGCCGGAAACAGAATTGATTAGTTCATTCCTCGAGTCTTTCGAGTCGTTCGTTCTCTTCTGTTTCTTATAGCATTATAGTTTTGTCTTGTTTGTAGTGTGATCAACATTTGTGTAAGCAGTAGATGTGTTAGGGAGGTAACAGGTAACATTTTAATTATATTTTGCTAAAATGAACGAAATGAACGAAATGACTCGAAAAAAGATTCATTCATTTTGCTGAACGAGACTCAAAGGTCCGAGTCGGTAAAATGATCCGAACTTCCCATCACTACTCCAAATCATGCAAGCCTCTTGGCACAATGCTTCTAGCTGCCAGTACCTACCAGAGAGTGGCACACCAGTGTGGTAATGTAAATTGAATTTGTTGTGTCCTTAGTTGGCTCAGTGTGAGTGAGTGTGGCTATGTACACTACGGTATTCAGACACCATTACTTTCTGAACACTTTATTGTGTTATATATTTAATTTTAAATGGAGAATTTTGCCATTTTACCCAACAGTCTACACTCAATAACCCATAATGACAGTGACAATGTATTTTCAGAAAGGTTTGCAAATTTATTAAAAATCAAAAATTGAATTCTCTCACTTATTTACGTATTGTGGTAAGTGGCCCGGGCACAGACAGGCGGACAAGTTCAACTCACCCAACAGACGTTTAATATGCAGTTCCATATTTACAATAGTGCACAACAAACCCCCAAAGTCCCCAAAAGTCCAGGCCTCTCACACTATGCCCGTTTCTCTTCAGGCTGCCTCCTTGCCTCCTCCAACACCTCGTCTCCTTCTCTCCTGACTCCAGCCATTGTATGAAGGTAAGCGGCCCCTTTTATAATCACCCGGATGTGTTGCAGATTTTTTCTGCCAATCTTCCACCGACACACCCCAGTGTGGCGGAAGTGCCGGCTGCATTCCCGGAAGCACTCCAGATGTCCCTGCTCTTCTTCCCCTCAGCACTTCCAAGTGTGGTGGAAGTGCTGAGGTCCAGGGCTCCAAAGGCATAGGGGCGCCCCCTGGCGGTGACCACGGGCCCCTACAGGGTTGAGCTTCAAAGCTCTGTACCCGTGGCCCCCAAAGGTACCAGGGTGGTCACCCCCACATGGTATGGGGAAGGCACAAGCCCTCCTCCGGTCCTCCTGGGGTTCCCGGCCGGGTTGTCCCCCCCAGCCATCTCCGACAGTATACACACCCTAAATTCAGTATTTGGTAGAATCTCATCTGTCAGCAATTCCTGCTTTGTGTCTCCTTGGGTAAGTTTCTACAGACTAGGTACAACCTGGATTTGGGCAGCTTGGCAGATCCTCTCAATCTCTTCATTTGATTGCATGGGAAGCTTCTGTAAATGGCCATCTTCAGGTTCCTCCACAGATGTTCTCTGGGGTTTAAGTCTGTTGCTTTGTTTGAGCCACTCAAGGGCAGTGAGACTTTTCCTGAAGCTGCTCCAGTGTTGTCTTGTGGTGCTGTAAGGTGAACCACCACTTCAGTCTAAGGTGGTGTGTACTCTGAAGCAGGTTTTCTTCAATGACCTCTTTGTATTTGGCCACATTCATCTTTCCCTCATTTCTGACTGGTCTCCTTCTCCCTGCCCCTGAGTAGCACCTCCATAGCATAGTACTGCCAGGACCAAACTTCACTGAAGGGATGGTGTTAGGTAGGTGGTGAGCACTGCCTTGACATAGTGCTTCGAGAATGACCCAAAAATCTCAATTTTTGTCTCCTTTTCCCTCATTCTCCCAGAGTCCTTCCAACTGCCATATGCCTTTTACTCAACAGTGTCCTCTGACTGCCACCTGATTTATGGAGTGCTACTGAGATGGTCGTCCTTCTGACTGATTCTCATAACACAGCAGAGGACTTCTGAAGCTCTTTTACAGCGGCCATTGGGTTCTTGGTCACCTCCCTGACAAAGGCCCTTCTTGCTCGGTGTAATTGCATTTGTTAAGGGTTTCCAAGTAGTTCAAAAAAGTTTAAAATGCAGTCACCAGGAAGGCATTCCAGGAGTAGTACAAAAACGTCTACGGTTCAGGTGCGTATGGCAAGCCGAATGAACATTTAGAGATATCTCAAAATACAGTTCAGATAGCTTAAAATGAAATTTACTTTTTAAGATATCTGAAATGCATTTTGAGATGTCTTAAAATAATTTCCTTTACATTTGAAGATATCTGCAATTAATTTTGAAATGCATTTCAAGATATCTCAAAAACATTTTAGGAAATCTCAAAATAACTACTTGTGCATTTTAAGATATATCAAATGTATTTGTAAGAGCCATTTGCTAGTTATTAGTGCATAGTCTATGGGAGGTTCTTACAACACCCATAAGTTGAATTGAATTGCTATATTCTAACTATTTCTAGCCTCTCTGACTATACATTATATTCAGTTAGTGACCTGTATGGCAAGTTGAATTAACATTTAGAGATATCTCCAAATGAATTCCAGATATCTTAAAATGTAATTTACTTTTTAAGATATCTGAAACTCATTTTGAGATATCTTAAAATAATTTATTTTACATTTTAAGATATCTGCAATACATTTTGAGATATCTCAAATGGATTTCAAGACATCTCAGATACATTTTCAGATATCTCAAAATAACCGAGCCTACACTTCAAGATATCTTAAATTGACCTCTCATGCATTTTAAGGTATCTCAAAATCACTTCCTGTAAAAATGCCTATTCTTTCAATGGGACTTCCTGTTTATTATAAGGTATCTTAAAATGTATTTGAGATATCTTGAAATGAGCAGGAAGTGATTTTGGGATACCTGAAAATGGACAGGAAGCTGTTTTGAGATATCTGGAAATGCATTTGAGATATCTTGCAATAATTAAGTTTCTTTTTAAAGACATCTTAAAATGTATTTTAGATATCTTGAAATACAACTTGAGATATCTAGAAATGTATCGTAAGATATCTGAAATGGACCAGAGATCCATTTTAAGATATCATGAAATGAATTTTACATATCTAAAAATGTGTTTTAGATATCTCAAACAACATCCATCCAGTATCCAACCCGCTGTATCCTAACTACAGGGTCATGGGGGTCTGCAGGAGTCAATCCCAGCCAACACAGGGCATAAGGCAGGAAAAAACCCCAGGCAGGGTGCCAGCCCACTGCAGGGCACACACACCCACACACCAACCACACACTAGGGACAATTTAGGATCGTCAATGCACCTAACCTGCATGTCTTTGGACTGTGGGAGGAAACCCATGCAGACACGGGGAGAACATGCAAACTCCACACAGGGAGGACCCGGGTCTCCTAACTGTGAGGCACCAGCGCTACCCACTGCGCCACCGTGCCGCCCTTCTCAAACAACAGTGAATTTTAAGTTATCTTAAATGCTTTTTAAGATATCTTAATTATATTTTGAGATATTCTAAAATAACTTCCCACTCATTGTAAGATATCTCAAATTCATTTTGAGATATCTGAAATGCATTTTCAGATATCTCAACATAACTTCCTGCGCAATTTAAGATATCTCGAATACATTTCCCGTGTGCTATAACAGCAGGAAACAAATTCTTCTGGAAGTTCAGCTGTTTCATAAACGTGATGGTTATCAGGCTTAACTCTCATTCAAGTGTGTGTGTCTCGGTGTTTCCACCACAGTGTTTGTTGCAAAGAGACATTTACACACAGCTTAGTACAATAGCCTACATTATTATGTTTTCCTTCTTCTTTTTGTACTTTGATGATGATGATGATGATTATCATTATCTTTGTGGCTAAGCATCAGCATTAGTGTCAGAAAACTCCAAAACGTCATCACAAATGTTAACTTGCAGCGATGGCTGCCCTAACATAGTGAGACGTCATTCATTCTCAGATGCGGCCCCCTACTCCACACTGGGATTGGGATGCTTTGTGAATGCTTGTTATGTCCAACTCTGAGGAAGATAAATTCTTATCCTACAGTAGTGTGATTTTCAGGGCAATTCCTAGAAGTAGTTCTGAGATGTTTCATAAATATGGGCCCTGGTCAGGTTTGCTTTTATTTAGGGGCCTGTTTACTCCTTTTCTCCATTTTGTCTTGCTGCATTTGCAACACATACAGTAAATGAAAATCTTACAAACTGCAACAACAAAATTCCGGTTAAATTCTAAATAATTCTAAACCATAGAAAACATTAAAAAATGCAAAAAGGGATTAAGAAAATCAGGATGAGGTCTGAGTACCAGTATCGTAGCACTAATTTGTTTTCTTTGCCCCTAACCATTCTTGCCATCGAGGTCACGATCAGAAAAATAAAAATTTTACATTGTGTTAAAAGCGGTCAGTCGTTTTCCCAAAATGAGTCATACAACATTTTGAGGTGCCATGTTAAAGATTCATCACACTAATTACAGCACCTACGGGCTGTTACCTAATTAGGGGTCTTGCCCCTTCACTATCAAAAACCATAATGACATGATTAGCAAGAGCCAGAGGGGAAATAACTAAACTAGAAGGAACTGATATGAATGAACTAACAAACCTAAAATGATTAATAAAGAAGCAACTTAAGGGAAGCATTTAAGGAAAAAGAATGAGAAAGAAATTAATAAGCTAGGAATGAGACCCTCATGAACTCCCAATGATATTTTAGTCTCAATAGCATTTTAATATAATTGTATCTGTAGTAAGGCCGGACCACCAAGCCAAATTCTTGCCTGCAGTAAAGTTGACCTAAGTTCATTTCAATCTAATGGAGTCCTGAATCAGGTTATGCTCCAGAGCTGGTGCTCAGTGGAGAACATGGGCTCCAGTTCTCTTCACAAAGTCCAGATTTGCCAAGTTACTCCGATGGTAACTCCACCATCAAATGAGTCCCAATGAATTGAAGGCTTCCAATTGCTTGATCATACTTTGACTTGCCATTAATTATTCTGACACCGAAATGGTCCTCCAGCTTTGCCTCCATGAGTTCAGAGGATTTTTCCTAATGTTCTTCACACTCCATGCTGTACAATCTTGCCAAACAGCTCACTTACACCTGCCAGAGTGAAAGGCACCCTGCTGCTTCACCTATAAAGCGTGCAAAATTCCTTGCAGCTAAGCCCCATGTGGTTCATGAAAGTGGGACACAAAGACTCATGAAAACATTATGACATGTTTTACCTGAAGATGTAGCTAAAACTGCATGATGTTTAAAATGAGTTTGCTATTTACTTCTGTGATGGTGAGGAAGAGAATTCTGGGCTTGGACAGGAAAAGCACACAACAGGGCCATAAGAATGTAAGGAAAAGCCACTGTACTGTCATGCAAGTGTCGAAGGAAGGGCACTGCCAGGGTAGGAAGACATACCTTGCAATATATTGCATAAATCAATCTTAATGCTTACATCTAATGCAAAATATTTTAAAGGATTTCAATGTTATCACACCATGACTCACAAATCAGGACAATATGGTGTTACGGAGTGTCTGGAAATTCTCATTGCCACTCATCGTAATGATGGGCTTTTCAATTCACTTTAGTGATTTGATTCTTTCAAACTACCTGTTTAAGTGAATCACTTAGTTTCTATTCATTGGATTTATTTAGAGCCTGGCATGTGTGGAAAGTCTTGGTTGAGGGAGCTCCTTGATTGCATCACAAGTAGATAATTTAATAATTTGTTCAGTGACTGGCACACAAGGAGCCAGGAGAATGGTTGGGGCTGCCCCATTTAATTGTGATGCCTCAAATCAATTAACTTTTATACAAGTAATTATCTTCTTCTTCTTCCTCTTCTTTCAGCTGCTCCCGTTAAGAGTTGCCACAGCGGATCATCATCTTCCATATCTTTCTGTCCTCTGCATCTTGTTCTGTTACACCCACCACCTGCATGTCCTCTCTCACCACATCCATAAGCCTCCTCTTAGGCCTTCCTTTTTTCCTCTTCCTTGGCAGCTCTATTCTTAACATCCTTTTCCAATATACCCAGTATCTCTCCTCTGTACATGTCCAAACCAAGGCAATCTTGCCTCTCTGGTTTTGTTACCAAACCGTCCAACTTGAGCTGACCCTCTACTGTACTCGTTTCCAATCTTGTCCATCCTCGTCACAGCCAATGCAAATCTTAACATCTTTAACTCTGCCACCTCCAGCTCTGTCTCCTGCTTTCTGGTCAGTGCCACTGTCTCTAACCCATATAACACAGCTGGTCTCACTACTGTCCTGTAGACCTTCACTTTCGCTCTTGCTGATACCCGTGTGTCACAGATTACTCCTGACACTCTTCTTCAGCCATTCCACCCTGCCTGCACTCTCTTCTTCACTTCTCTTCCATAATCCCCATTACTCTATACTATTGATCCGAAGTATTAAAACTCATTCACCTTCGCCATTTCTACTCCTTACATTGTCACCATTCCTCTGTCCTTCCTCTCATTTACACGCATGTATTCTGTTTTGTTCCTACTGATCTTCATTCCTCTCCTCTCTAGAGCATATCTCCACTTCTCCAGGGTCTCCCCAACCTGCTACCTACTATCACTACAGATCAGAATGTCCTCTGCAAACATCATAGTCCACGGGGACTCCTGTCTAATCTCTTCTGTCACTCTGTCCATCACCATTGCAAATAAGAAAGGGCTCAGAGAAGATCCGTGATGTAATCTCATCTCCACGTTGAATGCATCCATCACTCCTACCGCAGACCTCACCACTGTCACACTTCCCTCGTACATATCCTATACAACCTTTACATACTTCTCTGTCACTCCCGACTGCCTCACACAATACCACAACTCCTCTCAGTCACCCTGTCATATGCTTTCTCCAGGTCCACAAAGACACAATGCAACTACTTCTGGCCTTCTCTATACTTCTTCTTCAACACCCTCAGAGCGAACATTGCATCTTTGGTGCTCTTTCTTGGCATGAAACCATACTGCTGCTCACTAAGCACCACCTCACTTCTTAACTGAGCTTCCACTACTCTTTCCCATAACTTCATGCTGTGGCTCATCAATTTTATCCCCCGGTAGTTACTACAGTCCTGCACATCCTCCTTATTCTTAAAAATCGGTACATTTAATATTCTATAAATGTAAAATTAATTCTATATTTAACATGATGCCATTGTCAGTTTCCGTTACACAAAGCATAATAACACATTTAAGAGACATAAATCAAATAAGGTTTCATTATATTGTAGAATCACAAGTGAATGTAAATTGTTGAACAAGAATCATTGGACTGATTCTCAGGTAGTGATTTGTTCTCAAACCAAATGAACGAAATTCATTAGACTGATTGTTATGAAGTGACGCGTTTGAGAATCAAATTAATTCAAGTAGGGTTGTTTCTGGGCATAGGTTGTCCAGGCAAGGGCCTTGGGTGCCCTCTAGTGGTCAGGGTGCATTACTGCAGCCCTCTATAGACATTACTACCTTTAGTTTGTTTAGAAAGATTTGTCTGCACCAAACCGGAGCACAAACAAATGTTTATGTTGTGCGCCTCCGCAGCACCTTCACTGTCTTCACAGTACAGTACAGTCTGTGTGCCGTTTCATACACTAGTGCAGGCAGCGTGCCAGGCATCTCGTGTGACATGTGGCCTCCTCGCTAACTGTGCATCTCACTTGTGACAGTGAGGCAAAGCCGTTTCAACTTTGGCAGTAAGCTGCTGCCAGGACTAGCAGTCAGGGCTCACCCCCTTGGTCTTCCCGTGTGACGCACAGCTTGCCAGATGGACACACAGCTGGGTCCCAGTCCCCTCCTCCTCCTCCTTCTCTTCAAGTGCGGCTCTGCAGGGTGAGTGACGGCCTACCTGGGTGCAGTCCAGACTCCAGCGGGTGTCTGAGTCCAGGAAGCATCCTCCTGTCATTGCTGCTGCCCGCTTGGCTTGTTCCTCACGTCATGTACTAAGGTGAGAGAGTGAGCCTGAGGAGAGGAGGTCTTGGAGGCAGGAGAAGTGGCACTGCAGCAGGGACACTATGGCCACTACACCACTAGGGAGTTTAAACAATACATACATTCCAGTTGAGCATTACACAGGGACGCATTTAGCAATATAAGATATTTACATTCAAAGTGGTTCAATTTTGTTGTTCTACGTATATAAGTTTTGTATATTTTGGTACATACATAAAAGAATCCTATTGTTATATTATTATTATTATTTTATTATTCTGTTTACATTTATATATTTTAATTAAGTAAGTGATTAACCAGTGTTAGTAGAATATTGTGTGTGTGTTGGTGTCTGTGTATGGTGGTGTAGATGGGTAGATAGATTTTCTTGCCTGGCCCACCAAATAGGTCAGAAACAGAATTCAAGACTTCTGATTCATGCGACTCTTGCACACGCACTTTTAAAAATCTACCAGCATTGATGACATCATGTAACAATCAACTATATCCAAGTTGAGTTGTTAACACACCAAGGTTGAATTCTAGAATATGTCCAAACAAAACTATACCCCTTTAATTTACGGTGTAGCAAAACCAAAATATATTTAGAATTTAGATTTCTCATCAACCACTACGGATACTGGAACATACATATTTTTGTATACAGAAGTAAAATGTTAGAATAAACTCTAGAAAAATGTCTTATTTTCAATTTTTCCATCAAACAAGGGAATAGTCTCTGTTTTCTTTACAAAATAGGATTGATCTCATTCATTCCATGTGGACATTCTTAACTTCATCCAATGCTGGTTGTTTTTTTTTCCTTTTCTAGAGTCATGGAACATCTAGTAAGCATAATACATTAAAGTAATTATCTAGAAGCTTCTCCATTCCACCTAGAACTCCACAACCACTTTGAAATCCTTAAGATCAGTCCCAGCAGCCTACTTTCCAGGCCTGTCTTCCCCAAGATGGCAGATCTCCTCTTTCTTGTCTCTTTTCCAGTGTTTCTTATTTTTCTAGTTTCCTCAGGATGATGCGCTTACCTGCGGTGGGCTGGCGCCCTGCCTGGGGTTTGCTTCTTGCCTTGCGCCTTGTGTTAGCTGGGATTGGCTCCAGCAGACCCCCATGACCCTGTAGTTAGGATATAGCGGGTTGGATAATGGATGGATGGATGGATGATGAGCTTCCTGTTACAATTTGCATCAACATAAAAGTCCTTCCTGTGTTCACATTACCTCTGGCAGTCTTTTCAAAATAAAAGCCTAGCAAGGAATTGGAGTTTTAGTAACACCCAATTGCTTCCAAGTGTACAATTCTAGCTCACTGTGCCTTTTTCAAAATCATGCAGGACACACATGAGCTTCAGCATTTAGCACTCACATTGAGCTTCACTGAAACGATGTCTTTGTGGTCACAAAATCGATTTTTATGATTTACTAAAAAGTTCAAAAAGAACAAATTGTTCATGAATGCCCCATCACATTCAGCCAGCCTCCATCATACCAAGCCAATATGGCCTTATCAGTTAGTCCATGATGTTTGGGATTTGGAGGAAAACCAGCATGAACACAATGAAAATGTGCTAACTTTAGACAGATGGCGATCAGAACTGCATTCAAACCTAGTGGGCAATGTGAAGGTTTGGATATTTTTATAAATAAATATGCCATTGCTGTGTGCATCAATAGGGCTAATAGGTTTATGAAGCATCTCTCTTGAAAGGTGCTATCTAAAATATAGATTTATTGATTTACTGACACAAATAAACTATAACATCTAATTTTATAATGCCTCATATAATGACTTTTTTCCAAATCCATGGCTTTGTGGTTGTCCCTGGTGCCGTTGCTGCTGGGTACGTGGAAGCATGATAACAAATGACCGTGTCCCTTGGCATGTGTTATGGGAGGTGATGCAGGAATGTGGAGTAACAGTGCCACTCTTGTGTGCTATTGTTTCTTTATATGAACAAAGTGAACGCTGTGAATAAATACTTGCCGTTAAGTCAAATTCATTCTCTGTTGGTGTTGGACTCCATCAGGACCGTATCTTGTCTCCGCTCTTGCCCAACAGAGTAGAGTCGCTTCTGGCACTTACGGGATTTGAACCAGCAACCTTCTGATTGCCAGTGCAGATCCCTAGCCTGAGAGCCACCACTCCTCCCCTAATGAGCTGTGGGTAATGACTGAAATAATGAGATACAACAGATATTAGGTTTCTTCTCAGGGCTGCTGGGCTGACACTCCATGACTGAGTGAGGAACTCAGCAATTCAGGACAGCCTCAGAGTATAATCTCTTAGTGGAGTTAGTTGAGGTGGTTTAGGGATGTTGGAAGGATGTCCTCTAGTCGCCTCACACTGGACAGAGACCCTGCTGTAGATCCAGGACACACTGGAGGAATGACATCACTCAGCTGGCTTGAGATTGCTTAGGAATTTCCCAAAAAAGAGCTTAGGACAATAATGTATGGACTGATCCGTTGGTGTGCTGCTACTGCCACCCTTAGCAGTTTGAGACGAGAGATGAGACATAAAAGGTATCTTCCCAAATGCACCATCCCCTCACAGATACATGACATTCCTCAAAATGAGCAAGCCAGACTTGTGATTTCAAGGCACCACCCGTGTTTCCGTCTCAGCTTGTGACAAAATGCAAAGCCTGAAAAGAGAACATGAGTTCTGCCATTCAGTTATTGCAGAAAAAGCCATTGTATCTGTTTCAGCTTCCACTCAGGAAATAATGTCGACGCAAATGCGGCAATAAAGGGCGACATACTGTAGTGCACAACACTCATGGACGCCAAAACCATTTTCAGGAAGCTATGCGTGGGTTTGCAAGCTATTTCACAGCGCAACCCATGAATTCAATAGTAAACTAATGGAGCAATACATTGAGTTTCTTGCAAACTGGTGATTTAAAGTTAGAATTTTCCAAGGGCAATTTGTTTATGCTGTGAGTAAAAGTGAGCCATGAATTTTAAAGCTTTTCCTGCCAATCTGTACTTTATATCCTTCCATAATGTGCAGAGGGGAATTTTCAAGCACCCCGTTTTAATAAGTTCATTATCTGGACCTTCTTATTCTACTACTGTGTTATGAGTGAGATCAGACACTCAAAAGGGTGCCAATCCATCCCATATGTGTTGGAGGTACGCATTCTATCCTCATCAGCATTATGTCATATCACCCCAGGAAGAGAGGGGGCATTGTTGTGAACTGTGTCATCTCCTTTTCCCCCCACAGCTCCAAGAAGATGCCCCATGAGGGCAACTGACTACATTCCTTCTATTCAGCGCGCTATAAAGCCCAAGCTTCCACAGAGGAGGGTGTCTGCTAATGGACTGAGCTGACCCCAGGATGGAGCCCCTTCCTGGTCACGACAAACAAAATCAAGAGCAGTTGTCCATTGTCTATTGAGGCTATTTTCATTTAGTTAAATCTTATTGATGAGATGCTCCATAATGTGTTGTTTTGGTTTTTATTTTTTGTAGAATGAAACAGGACGACTCGGCCGGCATCCTAGCTTTTTGTATCTCTGGGCTGTGTCATTCCTCACTCAATGACAACAGATAGCAAAGATTTTCAATCAAACCCATTTCTTTGGTTTGTGTTGGGTCCTTGATTATGTTTGGGTTTTGTTTTGTACCAAAGCTTACCAGCAGGCTTTGTCGTAGGAGCCCAGAACTGGAGGTTCAGAATGGATAAATTGATTGACTTGCTGTCTATTTTTCTTGTTGTACACTTATGAATTGCTTATTAAGTGCAACATTCAAAGAGATGGCATGCATTTATATCCAATAGGCTTCTCTTGGTCTTGTAGCTACCGATTTTAGGATCTCATTTAAAAATGGATTGTGTTTTTTCTAGTGTAAAACACAATTCTCCTTTATCTGAGATGACTTTTCAATATGGAGGAGAGCACCCTGGAAATAGAGCAGTGGCACCAAGTGCCACATCCAGACACTGAGAAGAGAAACAGAACAGATGAGGATTAGTAACAGATTAAAAAAGTATATTACTTGTATTTCTGTACAAATGACTAACAAAGAGAAATGCAGTATGAATAGCTAACCAGCAGCTCTAGTCAGGGTATGCCAGACTAAAATTGTGAGTCTTCAGCTGGGAAGGGGCATCTCTTATATAAGTAGGGAGATTCTTTCACAACTTCAGGGCACGATAACTAAAAGCTTGACCTCCCACTGTTATTTTATTAATCCTTGGAATTTTAAGCAGGCTGGCATCATGTGATCTTAATGTGCACTCTGGTTTGTAAGTAATGATAAGTTCACATAACTGAGCAGGGCCTTCACCATTTAAGGCTTTATATGTTAAAATGAGGATTTTGAAATCCTCCCTAAGCTTAACTGCGAGCCAATGTAAGGACGTGAGAACTGGAGTTATGTGTTCGTATTTCTGGTTTGCGGTGTAATAATTCTTACAGCGACATTTTGAATTAACTGAAAGCTACTAAAAGAATAAATCAAACAGGCAGTAATTGCAGTAATCAAACTACTTAGACTTCAAATGTGGTACTCTCATAGGATGCCACCTTTGTCACACGTCAATTGTTGCTCTGCTAGATCTGCCCTGGTCAACTGGAAATGCTATTACTGTGAAGTGGAAGTGTCAAGAAAGCAACAACAGCTCAGATATGAAGTGGTAGATCACAAAACCTCACTGAGTGCTGAAGTGTGTAACATGTAAATATCACCAGCCGTCTGTGACATCACTCACTTCAGAGTTCCAAAGTGCCAGTAGAAGCAACATCAGTGTGTCAGAAGCGTCATGATATGGGCTTCAATGGCTGAGCAGCTGCATACAAGCCTATGATTACTCTGCATGGTGCCAAAGCCATCTTGAGTTGTATAAAGCACACCCCCATTGGTGGAAATGTGTTCTCTGGAGTAATGAAGTGTGCTTCGCTATCTGGACAAATCTGGGTTTGATAGATGCCAGGTAAATAACAACTACCTCCAGACTACATAGTGCCCACTGTAAAGTTTTGTGGAGGAGGGGTAATGATCTGGGGCTGTTTTTAGGGTTTTGACAAGACCCTTTGGTTCCAGTGAAGGACACTGATACTACTACAACATACAGTGTCACGGATGGCCAGGAGCCTTGCCCGGCCGGGAACACAAGGATTATGGAAGGACCAGGGGAGAGAGCATATTCAAGGCAATACCTCCTCTAGAGCACTAGATGGCAGGACCCCATGTTGCAGCATTGCCTCAGACTCCCACAGATTGGAGTCTGGAGCAACCCTTTTTGGTTCCGTGGGCACCACAATGGGGTGCTGCAGGAATGACTGAGCCCTTTGTTGCAGCACTTCTGCCACACCCAGAAGAACTGCTGGAAGAAGATCACAGGACACCTGGAACACTTCCGGGTTCTCTATAAAAGGAGCCAGAGTTGGGAGGGAGAAGACAAAGCTTGTTAGAGGAGGAGTGGAGGCAAAGAGGAGAGAGAGGAAGAGAAAGGAACGAGAAAGAAGAAGATTACTGTGTTACTTGTGGTCGGTGCTTTGTACTGTACTGCTTTGGGGAGTGATGGAAAGTGCTTCCCTATGTGAATAAAAAAACGTGTGCTGTGCTGGAACTGAGTTCTCCCACCACTGTGGCAACAGTTGGGTGAAGGCTCTTTTCTGTTCCAGAATGACTGTGTCCTCCTGTGCACAAATCCAGGGCCATAAAGACATTGAAGAACTCAAGTGGCCCTCACAGGTCCTTGTCCTCAATGCTGTTGAACACCTTTGGGATGAACTGCAATGCCAATTGTGAGCCAGATCTTCGCATCCAACATCAGTACCCGACCTTACAAATACTCCTCTTTGAAAGAATGGACACATATTTCCACAGACATACTCCCATATCTTCTGAAAGCACTTTGCAGAAAGGTGGAGGTTGTTATAGCCATAAAGAGGGGCAAGCAAATCCATATTAATGCATTTGGTTCATATAGGCCGCATAGGTACGGCAGTCAAGTGTCTACAAGCTTTTGGACACTTAGTTTACGTATACAAATTATCGTCTATTTTCAGGTCAGATTTTTCTCTCTTTTATAAGTTACCTGACCCTCAGTAGGTGTCTCTCACTACATTCGCTCTGCCTCAGCTATCATGTCTCCTCTGAATATAGCGGAGTCGCAGCCAGTGTCAATTGCATTATTTTCTTCTTTACTGCTTTCTCCGTGTTCTCACTTGATATCCAAAAAGACGCAGCTATCATCTCTGTCGGCAGTATGATCATTTATGAGGTGTTTACCTGAAGTGTAAAAGATACACAGAGTTTTCTGCACTGTGTATATTCTTTTATGTTAAACTAAAACATTTCCATTTATATCCCCTGGAGGATAATCCTCAGTTCACTGTGACAGACATGCATTAAGCTCAGATCGATTGCTGTAATTGCATACAGTATATAGTAGAAAAATAAAAATTCATGACCAGAAATAATTGGCATGGCAGAGGAATACTGCCATGTGTTCACATGATAACTGGAGCTAGTGTGGAACAAGGCAGGCATTGCAAAATACTGTACATGTTAAAAAAAGGAGAAAAAAGAGAAAAGATGGGAGCAGTCCATTCAGCATAATGCAGCTCATCAGCTTCCTATTCTCCTGGTGATTATAAGACACAGTGAAGCCAGGATTTAAAGGCCCTGAGTGTACTACTGTGCAGACCATGATTAGACTTGAATTCTCGGCACTTTAATTTGTGACCCAGCATCTTATTTGCCTTTCAGATTGCTTCTGTGTCTCTTGAATGAGGATAGCAATGAGTTTAAAATACATATTAAATATGTGTATGCGGAAATAGTTGTTATGTAGCAGAATGATATTAATGAAAGTCACTGTGATAGATAGATAGATAGATAGATAGATAGATAGATAGATAGATAGAT